>MU826855.1:164818-800235 GCA_029204205.1 Desmophyllum pertusum
GTTGTTCCACAACCCCCGTTCAGGTTAGTTCTTGACTAGGTTTTTTTTTTTGCTTGGCTTAGAGCGAGCTACATCAGTTTACATATACATGTAGGTGTGTGTGTGTGCCACCATTGTTCAAACAAGTGCGTTTTTTTCTGATTTTTTTTATTTGCCTGCATCACTAAATCAGGGGATCAAAGTACATATATGTGATTACTAGGTCATTGGCTAGAGTCTGAGATCTTCGTTGCTGTGTATAGTTCTCACTGCAGAAGGCATTTAATTTAAATAAATTATTAAATAAAATGTGTTATTGTTTGTCTCATGATGTAGTCGCTTAGGATGTAGGATCACAACGTTTTGACTGCTTACTGCTAGTCTTTTAAGTCTTTATTAGGAGACGAAAACTAGCAGTAAGCAGTTAAAACATCACGATCTACATCCTAAGTGACTACCTCATGAGACAAATGATAATACCCTTACATTTATACCCTTTTTCACAACAAATTCATAATTATTTTGTCAATTAAATGCATATTGCTATGAGCACTACATGTAGCAACATAGACCTCTGACTCCAATCAGTGATCCAGTTAATTGCATACTAGATTCAGATTGAACCATTCCATTTGGCTGATTTTGAATCCACTAATATTTTTTAGCACTAATGTTTGTACAATTTGATTAAGCTGGGTTTGGGGGTCCCAACACAAGTGTCCTTTTGAGCAGTGGTTCTCTTGTTCCATTACGTGGATGCATGCTGTACTGTTGACACTGAACAAAGTCTTTGATTAATTTTGATTTATAATAATGTCGAGAAAGTTCTCCAATATTTGTTTACAAAAATATGTCAAAGTTAATCAAAAACTGTGTTGAGTGACAATGGTATGGTGTGCATCAATGTAAACAGCAGTGTCAGCATAAATATTCTGCTCTAAGAAAGGTATGGAGATATTAGTTGATAAGGACTAATAATTTGATCATTTCATCATCAGCTTAATTCTTAGAATTAAGATAAATGTATTTCCTTTTAATTCATGATCATTTTGTTCAATTCTCATGATCAATATGCAAATTATACGGTCGATGTTGTGAGGAGATATTTAGTTGCCGATCACTCTTGTTAGCAACTGCAACAAATTCATGTTTTATCTAACTTTCACTAATCAGAAGTTTAATTCTTCTTCAATTAAAAAATAGTTTACAAATTACATGTATTTTCCAAACAAAAGAATATTGAAGCTAAGATAAATCAAGGAGAATTTCCCTCTGAGATTTATTTCAATTTTCTGTTCATTGCAAACCTTTCTGAAATTTTTAACACCATCAATCAATCAACATTCTCGTCCCCAGAGGCCATGATCCTTTAGGTCAGCACCAAGAATCGAGACCTCTGGCCGGTTCCAGCACCGGAAGTCCGCGAATCTCGGACTAACCGTCAAATCTGACAAATCTGATTGGCTGAGAATATAGATCGAGTACTCTGCGCATGTTCAACAAATTGGTTCCGGCCAGAGGTCCCAATTCTTGGTGCTGACCAAAAGGATCGTGGCCTCTGGGGACGAGAATGATCAATCAATCAATCAATCAATCAATCAATCAATCATTTAGTTAACCATGACTTGCTAAGGGGGCGTTAAGATACTCACAAAACTGCAACAGCTTTTATTTCATTGGTCACATACTAGGGTTACATACAATAAGGGGTAGAATATTGACTGTAGTATATATACTTCACTGCTCAAAGGGAAGCTTGTTAAACAATTATTAGTCATTAGGTGGGTTTCATTATTCTGTATTTAATATTTAACTATTGAAATATACCTACAATCAACATCATGTTACCAATCCAATCTATTACCTAGATTTCATCTTGAAATGATATCTATTTTGTGTATTTTATTCATAAATATTTGGCATAAAACCATTCGCAGGTTGCTTTCTGAAACAAAAAGTCAGTAATTCAATAATTTCCTATTTCAATCCGCATTTAATTTCATTTTAAAATGTTTGGTAGCTTGATGGTGGTTGTTTTTATAAACAAGGGAAGCATTTGTTATAATTTAACATCCACAAGATAGTCGGTCAAATATGTCCATTTCCATTTTAACAGTTATTTCATCCACAAAATGTGACCTGAAGATTTCATTTTGTGCTTTACTTCCAGTTGCCAGGATTTTGCTAGTTTTTTTTTTAATGGTTTTAAATGCTTCCTTTGTTTATTTGCTTACTTTGTAGAAGTAGATCAGCAAGCTCATTAGTACAATAATTATTTAAAACTTTTCATTTATGTTTCCACTCCATTATTTTTACCATCTTGAGTTGCATTTTATTGCTTTCAAGATTGGCAAACATTTCAAATAATGAAAAAAAATTTATCGGCCTTAGCCACAAATTACCCAGTGACTACATACTTCCACGTAGAAAAGTTTTTGAGTGGCAATTTTACAAAAGACAAAACATTCTTTTAAAAACAAATCACTTAGCATGCATGGTTACTTAGGACCTTTTTCATTATCGGGCTTTTTTCAGATCCCAAGGACTTAATCTTTCTGGATTGTTTTAATCAATTTTTCCTTTTTTTAGCATAAATTTACAGTAAGGTATCAGGGTGAGTATAAATATGTTATAATGTTGAATTAATTTATCAACAGTCTGCATTTGAACTTATTGCTAGGTTTGTTTTTATTCGTATTTCATTTTAAGCTAAAAACAAAATCTTGCTACTCTTGCGAAGTATAAGACCAAACCTTTTTGCGATATTTATTGGTCAACATGATCAAGACACTTAAGGCTTAAATAATGCAGACTGTTTGATGACCATCAATTTATTTTTTGTTTTGCTTGAATTTCATGGTTACGTCTTGGTGTTACAAAAGTCATGATATTTGAATTTTCTCATCAGTTTGCTCACACAATTCCAGGGATTTTATTTAGTGTGGTATGTTTTTTTATTTCGCTTGTATGATTTTACTGCTCAGTAACCTGAGCACAGCAGCCTACTCACAGGCTAGATCGGTTAAAGTTGCAATTTTTTTTGTTCTCTCTTTTTTTTTCCTTTTGGGACTCGTATCACCAAGAAAAGCCATGTTTTCTTCTATTAGATTATTTATGGTGCTAATGAGCTTGCATATCTACTAATAAGTTTTAAGGGTATTATTTAATTCCAGGACTGCAGGTGGCCACACACACAAGATGGTCAAATCAAATCAAATCAAATCAAATCTAGCCAATCACGTCCCTGCTGGGTTGTAGAAGCTCTGAAGCTCTGAGAAGGTGTGTTTCTGATGTCCTCTGAAATATTCCAACTAAGAAATCCTGGGAAACTTTATCTGATCCTGAAATTCAAGCTGGGGGCAGTTGGACACTTGGAAGAGTTGGCCGTTTGTTCTCAAGTGGAGAGGACAGTGTGGAGGAAGGTGAGAGTTTGCTCTTCATGTCTTTAGGGTTTCACTTAATTTGTCACAATACCACACCATCAATTTCGCACATTTCGGCGCGCGCGGCAAGGTGCTTCTTTGCAGTCGGTGTATCCGGGAACATTTTCATGACCATGGACATAAAAACAGGAGTGCTGAATTGTTGGGGCTCAAGGAAGGTGTATCTCTGGAGAAATCGAGGACAGAGGTGAGCACGAATTTCATCAGTCTGACGTGATTGGATTTTCACAAATGACATCAAATTTAGCTGTTGGTCACTGGGTGTCTCTCAGATTGGGTTGCACTGGTTACGGTTTTCTCTCTTTTAAGTTTTTCATTTAATTTAAAAATTAAAACTAAACATTAATATATCATAGGTCCAATAATTATTATAAACAAAATCATCTTTTTTTTCAAAAATAGCATTTTCATACTAAGAATAAAATAATTTATATTTTTTTTATTTTCCTTCAAACCTTATTTTCGTAAAAAATTATTATAAATCATAGGTCCAAATCATTTTTTTTTAAATTAGCATTTTCTTATTAAGAATAAAATAATGAATTATTTTATTCTTAGTGAATTTTTCTTTTCTAAATAATTTTGTACAATTGGATTATTTTCATCATCAATTTCATTTTCGTCCAATTTATAACTTCAAATATTCTTCAAAATAACACCAGTTGGCCACTCCAGCAACTTTGGGGAGACTGAGCACCAGCTTTCAGCACTAGGATTTCTGGGATTGTTTGATAACCAATGTTTGTTATGATTGATTGATGGTTGCCATTGGAAACCGTCAACTAATCATAGCTCACACTGTTATTCAAACAATCCCAGAAATCCTAGTGTCAAAAGTTGGTGCTCAGCCTGCCTGATGTTTCTGGAGTGGCAAATAGGATCATTCTCAAAGCAATTTATTACAAACTATGTCAGATGTTTGAGGAATAATCCCTCATTAGTAGACTGATTAACTGTTGAATAAAACAGCAGCGTTTTATTCAACGGTTAATCAGTCTACTGATGAAGGGTTATCCTGAAACATCTGGCATTGATCATTTTAAGCACTTTCATTATAAACTCAGTTTTCAATAAAAAAAATTGTCGACAAACTAATCAAAAAAATCTCACCACCAATTTTATTTAAAAAATATATATTATATAATATATATTTTTTTATTTTTGCTTTTCTTAATCTTCAAATACTTTAATTTGAAATTGATTAAAATAAACTTCTTTAATAGCCTTAAATAAATACTATTTAGCTGTAACAGTAGCCTGCGTAGCTGGCGGTCTTGTTGGCGCGCGATGCCAAAATTCGTAAGCGGCGAAGCCGCGAAAGCCGCGAGAGTCTGGGGCAGAGAGGGTCGAAAGACCGGTCTTTCGACCCTGTCCAACTCTCGCGGCTTTGCCGCTTACGAATTTTGCATCGCGCGCCAACAAGACCGCCAGCTACGCAGGCTACTGTAACAGCTTCCACAAATTTTTAGCTCATTTCCAAATTTTTAAAACTCTTTAAGCAAAATTTGGATTATTTACATAGCTTTTATTTTCAAATAATTTCCGGACTCATTCAGCTTCGTATGTTTGGTTGCTCGGTTCAAATCACGGACGTTCTCTAGAGATTTATTCTTTTGTTTCTCCAGAGAACTTCACGTGATCTGAAATGGGACAACAAACAAACAGAGCTGAATGCGCTATTAACCGAAACCTGTCGCATTATGTTTTTTCAAACAGCTCTTAACCTTTTCCAATTTGATTTCCAAATCAAATCAAAATTTCGCAAAATTCTATTTTCTGTCTAGCTTTTAAAAAAATTATCGGGCGTCATAAACATTTCATAAAAACTAAACATTAAATAAATACGATTTAGCTTAGCAGCTCCCGCAAATTCCTGGCTCATAACTCTACGCAATAAATTCGGATTATTTATTTAGCTTACTTTATTTTCAAACAGTTTTCCGGACTCATTCAGCTTCGCATGTTTGTTGCTCGGTTCAAATCACGGTCGTTCTCTGGAGATTTGTTGTTTTGTTTTCCTAAAAATTATTTATTCACGCGCGCGCCAAACTATTCTCCTGAGAACATCACCTGATTTGAAATGGGACAACAAACAAACTGAGCTGAATGTGCTATTAAACTTCAACCATTTTGTTCAACACTAAACCTTTTCCTATTTACTTTTTTTACGCAAATATCGGGCTATTTTCTTTCATTTAAATTAAAGAGAAACTTAGAGAGAGTAACCTGACATCGGTAGCTTCACAAAATGAGAGATGTTTAGTGACTTGTGCTTTATTTAGTGACGTTTGTGGGATGACGATCGGCTGGATCGGCAGGGAAGTCAGACTGGGGGATTCGTGTTCAAATCTTTCTTTCCTTTGATTTCAAAAGTGATGCACTGAAATTGAGTGCCACAGTTTAGCACTTCGGTTTTTTCTGTCCAGGTTGCGTACGTTTTGCGTGACATTGGCTCGTGAATTAGCATTCTTTGCATTAAATTTTAAATTTATTCGGTAGTGGCATTGTGACAAATTAAGAACGAGACCCTGGAGGCATGGGGAGCAAACTCTCACTTTCCTTTACGCTGTCCTCTCCACTTGGGAGTAAACGGTCAACTCTTCCAAGTGTTCAACTGTCCCTGGCTTGGATCAAGGGATCGGGTAAAACAGACCAGGATTTTAAAGTTGGAATATTAAATGAGGACTGAAGAAACAACACTGACTCGGAGTAGCAGAGTGAAAGCAACCCAATAGCAGGGACAAAGATTGGCTAGATATTTTTTTTTATTTTTTTTTATAATTAAAGTGATCAATAAAATATAGTTATCTTCCAAACCTGTGCTGTTTACTTTGCAATCCAACCACTTGAGTGAACCAGATAAACTCCCCAATATGAGCCAAGTTCTGCCAAAGTCTCAAGAAAACTTTGCGGCACTATCAAGACTTAGTTTTAGTAAACGGTTCGTTTCTTGTTACAAAATACGCCACAGTTACGTGTTGTTAACATTGCAAAACGCATAAAATAAATTTAATTTGACTGCCAAGCATGCAAACAGTCACAATGTTCAGTAAAATTCGTTGTCTTCACAGCCTTTCTTGGGGTCGTCACGCAAAGGGACAAGCGTGACATAATGCGACGCCCGGTTGCGTGACGATCCTAAGAAAGGCTACGAAGATTATAAATTCTACTGAACATTGTGGCTGTCTGCATGCTTCGAAACCAAATTAAATTTATTTTACGCATTTTGAAATGTCATAGGAGCTACGTCACGGATGATTCATCTCGGAAAAATTGGCCAATTTTTTAAAAGTTTTCAATCCGTCCTAATCTTCTCCATCCTTACCCATCCTTGTTCCTGTTTGGTTTCTTATTACCTCTTTGGTGTTTTTCTACCTTAGTAAACATTTATTTTGAAGCTTTCTGCAATTTGAAAGAAATTTTGCACTTCGCAAAAATGACTTAAAATATTGTGACATAGCTCCTTTAAAAACACGTATCTGTGGCGTACTTCGTCACAGTAACGAACTGTTTACTAAAACTAAGTCTTAATCGTGCCGCAAAGTTTTCTTAAGACTTCGCGATTACTGTAAACATAACCCTTCAGTTCCGAGCTGAAAATATTAATTCTCCTCACAATACTGAGATTGCCGTGAATGTTAGTTTTGAGAAATCATCCCGAGTTGATCATTTTCTTTATTCTCATCAGCAGTTTTCTTGACAATGTATTGATATTGTAAGGAGAAATAAAATGTTCATCACTAGGGACTGAATGGCTCAGAGCATGTTTTCCAAAACCTCTCCATTGTGCTTCCTCCGTAAGACTGGTTTACAAATGATTGCTGGCAAACGCGAGAAAATTCGAAAGTGAACCAGAAGTAAATATTATTCAACGCATAGCCTGCTTATATTCGCTTTCACGAAAAACTCCGCGCGTACGGCAAAAACATCCAAAATAAAGTAACTCCAGCAATCATATGCAAACCAACCTTACTTCACGCGCGTTATTTTATTCCGAACTTGCGTAACAGCGAAAAATTCATTCAAGATTGCAGCAAAATTGTAGTTGTACACTTCTACACGTAAACAAACTTGGCTTACAAAAACGTGAAAACAAAAATATGGTACCATTCCCATTTGCACGCATCGTATACAGCTGTTTCGAGAAAGGTTGTCGGAAAAAAGCGCACGCGACAATCCCGAAAGGTATTGTGTGGGTATTTTTAAGTTCACGGTTCCATGACTTCAGCATTTCAGAGAAATCTGAGAAAATGGCACGAGACGCCATGGACGTATGTTCGCGAGTGCTAAAAGAAAGCAACAAAGTAGGCATCGCGGGTTTGATGTATTTACTTGACTTATTAAAATTTGTTGATCATATCCCAGATTACCTTTCGGGATTGTCGCGTGCGCTTTTTTCCGACAACCTTTCTCGAAATGTCAGCTGTATATAATTTTTGCAGGTCGATAGATTAAAACAATATTTTGAACTTCTGCTTTGCAATAGATTGTTGTGGAAATCGACGTTTTTTTGTGGAAATCGACGTTTTTTGTAGTGTGGAAATCGACGTTTTTTTGTAGTGTGGAAATCGCCGTTTTATCGGGGTTGCAAAACAATTCTCAGTCCGCTGAAAAATGAAAATAACTTTGCTTTACAGTTTTAGAAAAAATATAATATATTTTTTCTACCAAAAACAGGCATAAAATATAATGAATTTAAGTCTTTGTCAAAGCGCAAACATAGTTTCTTGCCAAAATAATCGTAACTGAGAGAATTAAAATACTAGGCCTACTATAGTGGAGTTTTTACAAAAATGTAATCTAGTGTGCTTCTTGTCTTGCGTGACACTTATTTTTGGTAACACAAAGCAATTCAGTCACGCAATGGAAAATCTCATGTAATTTGTTATTTTCAAGTCTTCTAATTGCACAACATTGAAAATTACACTATCAATTTAGTTTTTTCTTTTCAAAAACTTGCTGCAAAATTAAATTGTTTTTGACAAAACAAAACATTTCTGCTGCAATCTTGAATGAAAGTACTACATTACAAGATTTACCAAAAAATGCAAATCAAAATCCAAGAGTAGACGATAATTAAGCAAGAGAGGTTTAAAGAAAACATACCCGTCAAGTTTACAGTAACTGAAGATACAGTTGAACCACCCATAGGCGACAACCTATTTTGCCAAACCAATGTAGTTGCCTACAATAGGTTTTGTCTTAAGTAATTTGGGTTTCTGGCCCTATTCCCCATTGGGAGGAAGAGAGATGCATGTAGATAGTAATTTGGCTGCACTAGACAATTTTTCACACTTAAACATACATTCGCACACGAGAGATTGTCACTTTACGTAAGGTGGTCACTCAGGGAGGTTCAACTGTATTAAATACCCCAGACATGCAATCTACCAAGACCAATCAATGTATAGATTGTTACAGTCTCTCTATTTTTTAACAAGATCATGAAAGGTGCACAAGACTGAAGAATCACAAGCAAAGCAAGTGTCCACAGGAGCCATGAGAGCAAGTGCTCTTGGTCACTTGCCTCACTTGTGATTCCTTGGTTCCATGCCTCTTCCAAGATCTTCTGAGAAAATACAGAAGCTGTAAACAGCCTACACCATGAACACATGAATATACAGAGCCTCTCTATAAACACGAAGTTATTGGTCAGTTGGTGGGTGATCTAGTATCGGTCAGTTGGTCCATTTGTTAGTCAATCAACCAGTCAGTCAGTCAGTCAGTCAGTCAGTCATGTACAATGACATGTGCAGCTCATTTGAGTTTGTCCGTCCGTTCAGTCAGTCAGTCTGTCAATAATTCAGTCAGTCAATCAGTCAGTCAGTCAGACAGACAGACAATCAGTCAGTCAGTCATTTAGTCTGCCAGTTAGTCAGTCAGTCAGACATCCTGTCAGTCAGTCTATCCATTACCCAGTCAGTAAGTCCATCAGTCAGCAATTTAGTCTCAATCTCAATAAGCCTATCATTCAATCAGTGAAGTAGTTCAGTCAGTCAGTTTGTAAATATTATTAGTCCGTCAATCAGTTTTATTATTAACACCCTGTCAGTGAGTCCATCAGGCAGCAAGTCAGTCAGTCATTTAGTCTGTCACTTAATCAGTCTGTCAGGCAGGCAGACAGGCAGTCAAGATAGTCAGTCAGTCAGTCTATCTGTTAATCAGTCAGTCAGTCAGTCAGTCAGTCTGTCACTCGGTCAGTCAGTCTGAAGTTAGTCCATCAGTCAGTCATCAGCAATTTAGTCTCTATCTCAATAAGCCTGTCACTCAATCAGTATATACAATGTAGTTCAATCATCATTTTGTCAATGTTATAAGTCCGTCAATTAGTTTTATTATCAACACCCTGTCAGTGAGTCCATCAGTGAGTCAGTGAGTCAGTGAGTCAGACAGTCAGTCAGTGGTCAGTCAGTCAGCCAGAGAGTCAGTCAATCAGTCAGTCTATCCGTTACTCAGTCAGTCAGTCTGTCAGACAGTCAGTCAGTCAGTCAGCCAGAGAGTCAGTCAATCAGTCAGTCTATCCGTTACTCAATCAGTCAGTCAGTCTGTCAGACAGTCAGTCAGTCAGTCAGTCAGCCAGAGAGTCAGTCAATCAGTCAGTCTATCCGTTACTCAGTCAGTCAGTCAGTCAGTCAGTGAGCAATTTAGTCTCAATCTCAACAAGCCTGTTACTCAATAGTTCAATCAATCAGTTTGTCAAATGTTATTAGTCTGTCAATTCGTTTTATTAATTAACACCCTGTCAGTGAGTCCATCAGGCAGCCAGTGAAATGGTAGTTATTAGTCAATCAAGTCTGTACTGATACAATAAGTCAGTCTGTAATTCAATCAATAATCCAGTTCATTGGCACAGTAATCCAATCAGTATGTCAGTTACACAGTCAAACTATTATTAATAAGCGGTTTATTAAATTTTGAGAGCTCCACTTATCCAATGTGCAAATTAACCATGGTAAGGTAGTTGGCATGTCTGAAGTCAAGAGCAGAACTTGGCTTATATTAGAGTTTTGTTTACCTGGTTCACTCAAGAGCTGGATTGCAAAGTAAAACATGCAGCACTACTAAAGATAAAGTCTTGAAGCTTTGGTCCACTTCATCCCTCATGACATCTGATCTGGAAAAACAAGATTAACCTGTTTCAGTGTGAAACTCAAAATACAACTTTGCTTTTACCAATGTACATGTAAACATTTACAATAAATTAACAAAATCATGTCCATGTACATGTAGACTTGTCAAATCAATCAGGCAGTCTGTTAGTCAGTCAGTCAGTAAGTAAGTAAGTAAGTAAGTAAGTAAGTAAGTAAGTAAGTAAGTAAGTAGTAAGTAAGTAAGTAAGTAAGTAAGTAAGTAAGTAAGTAAGTAAGTAAGTAAGTAAGTAAGTAAGTAAGTAAGTAAGTAATAAGTAAGTCAGTCAGTCAGTCAGTCAGTCAGTCAGTCAATCAGTCAGTCAGTCAGTCAGTCAGTCAATAATTAAGTTACGTTTGCCAATGATTCAGTAGTTCAATAGACCAATTTCGATATATTAAAATTCTAACTTGGCTCCGAGGCTTAGGGGAATAAAACAAAGAAATGATTTATTCTTCCCTCAACCTCGATGTGATTTCTTTTCGATTTCTTTTGTTTATTCCCCTAAGCCTTGGAGCCAAGTTAGAATTTTAATATATCGAAATTGGTCTTTAAAACAAATTAATAT
Organism: Desmophyllum pertusum; assembly: GCA_029204205.1. Taxonomy (NCBI): domain Eukaryota; kingdom Metazoa; phylum Cnidaria; class Anthozoa; order Scleractinia; family Caryophylliidae; genus Desmophyllum; species Desmophyllum pertusum. The sequence continues at coordinate 175,937 of MU826855.1, forward strand.
CCCATCAGCCATTCAACACTACAGGTAAGGCAGTTTTATTAGTTTGTTAATAATACACTTGAAAAAATTACTCAATTCTGATGGCTAATCAAAAGCTCTTATGAACCAACTTGTGAAATTACTCAAAAAGCAGTCAACTGTAGTTTATTTTGCGAAAAACAAAAAGCCGCGAGGACAAACAGCTGACAAACAGCTGAGCATAAATTACCAGCATGGACTGCATTTAAACAAAATCTTTGTCGGAAAATACATGTTACATGTAGCTCTCCAAAGTGAAACGTGAAGAAGGACAGGCAGCCTACAAACCAGTAACTTAAAAATGAAAGGTTTAATCATTCTCTTTTTACAAAAGAAAAAGCTCAAGAAAAGAAAGGCTCGCTAAATATCAGAAGGGAGAAAATGCATGTAAAAGGCACCTCTAACCTGTGCAGTGTATCCAGTAAAGAAACTAAACTCAGACAGATGAACACAAAGTTGTACATGAATGTCCTCCACCGCTGACAACAACCATTAGTCTGTAGGACTGAAGGAGGCTGAAAAGAAACATATGCAATATACTTCAGAGGACTGAAGGACAGATACAAATTGCTGTTTATTTGTAAGCTTCTTTAAAAGGTTTCAAATAAAAAATATATAATTATTATATTTGTCTAAGCCATCAAAATCATCATTGCGATAAAATATACAGAAAATAAATAACCGATAATTAACAAAATTATTGTTAATTATCGATTATCAATATCAATCGATTAATTTGCATCGACGGCAAGCTCAAGGTTTCTATTGGCTGATAGTTGGCAAGCGGCGAAGCCCGAGCCAACTATCAAAGTCGATAGAAACCGAGCCATCTAATAAATTAGATGGCTTAGATTAAGATTAGATTATTGTTTTAGTATAACCCACTCAGTGGCTGATCTATTAATATAAAATATTTGATAAAACTGATTTATTGCTGGTTTTGTTTAATATTTTTTGGCCAATGCACAAAAACTGTGCGCGTGCTCCGAGAGCCGTCTATCGATCATTATAGTTCACCACTAAATTTTCTGTGATTCTGATTGGCTTAAATCGATAAAGTGATGTGATAGTGTTCATCCGCGGATAGACACTGTCAGGCAATAGTGCCCGTCTGGCAAAAAAACCCGGACCGACAATGCCCGTGTGAACGAAAAACACCTGTTTTGTGCAGTTTTAATTAATTTCACACAAAGACGATATCTTAACGCAAAATTTGAAAGCTCGCATTGTGTTAGAAATTGCCATAAATAAATTCATGTCGTTTTCAGGCCGCCGCACGGATAATTTAGTGGTGAACTATCGGTCTGATAGTTTCCTTGGAATTTTATGTTCTAAAAAACTAGCATATAAGCCCGAGAACGAATTTGTTTTTAGAACATAAAATTTCCACGGGCAACTATCAGCCGATAGTTCCTTGACAGAAACACTCTATTGTTTAAATAGTAGGTGCCTGTGTACTAGTCAGCCAATCAGATTGTGGGTTTGCCAATATTCAGCTGCTGGGTTATGCTAACAATCACAAAATAATCACAAAATTCTTAGTCATCGATTGGTCATCGATTATCAATATCAATATGGATTAATTGACATAGATTATCATCGATTGTTATCGATCATCGACTTTTCAGGCCGGGTAAAACTTATTAGGGTGCGTTTCAGTGGGAGAATCCAAGATTGGATTTTAATCCCAGATCTTTCGGATTATTCACGCCCCAAAGAAACGAAAATTCGAAAATGGATTATTTGGACAAAGGTACTGCAGGCTAGAAATTTACTGCATTGATCGTGATTTTAAAAGATGGACTCATAATTTCACAGCAAAGACCGCTTGGCAAATGCACTTTTTTTCAAATCTTTTCCCAAAGAAACGCACGGATCATGAATCCTAAAAGTCTGGATTTAGATTTAATCCGTTGAATCCACCCGGAGTGTGGATTCCTCGGCTTCACAATCCATTTTCGGATTTTAGTAAAGGAACGCAAAATCCGTTTTTGGATTTAAGAATTTTCCCAAATAATTTTTGTTCAAAACAACAGCCCACCGTGCGCGGTAAAATATTTGAATTTACCGCTGTATAAATTAAAAGAGCAAAAGTTATTTAACCAAGTTAAATGCTTACTTAGCCAATAACAAGAAATAAGGGGAGTAGAAATAAAAATCGATATTCATAAACAGCAGTTTTTGAGTGTAATTAGACTTAGCTTACCTCTCGTAGCGCTCACTATTAAAACAGCTAGTGCGCTGCAGACTGGTATAAGCGTGATTTCCTTTTCTGTGGTTTGCGGCCGCTGCAGCCATTTTCCTGGTATTCAGATATCACCAAATGAGGGCAAATATGTTTGAAAAGGCCAGTGATACCAAAAATGGCGTCTTCGTGGACGATTTGGCGTCAAATAAGGTTATAATTCCCTCAAAACCTCAAGTATTCTGTCGCCATGTTTAAAATTCTCTTTCGTTCCCAGACCTCCCAAAAGGACACGTGACGTGAACTTTCCGTGTGCACGCAGGCTACGTGATTCGTTTCCCTTTTTTTGCCGTTCTTTCTCTCAATTTTCTTTCATTTTATTTTGTGGTTTTTGTTGGCCTTTCGGTCGCCTTTGTTCACGTTGGAAAAGTTTCCACCTAAACGTTGGGGAAAGTGAACTATTTCAACAGAGGCCCGTAGGAATGGGGGTGCGATGGGTGCGTCCGCACCCCCCCCCCCCCCCCCCCCCACCCCAACGGGCTGTGGAGGTCCACCTATTCTTTGTTTTCATCTGACGTCTCAAAATTCTAAAATCTAAACTATTAATCCTACAAGGCTATTCTTTTTATATCTTCTAGACATGGAAATCATTAATCTCTATGCAAAGTTTGGTATCGATCCAGTGATTCCTTTAGACTGCAAAACAGTCTCTCTTTTTCTCGAGATATTGTGCGCGAAGCGCCGATAATCCACGCGCGAGCCTCGTAATTTCACGCTCGTTCCAGATCCTTCGGCCGCGTTCAGCCCGACACTCTCGCGCGAAAATACGGACTGTTTTGCAGTCTATGATTCCTTTTGGAAATAAAGCTATTTGAAATTTGTGATATCCGGATGAACGTGTTAATGAACTGTCACGAAAACGGATATTTTATATCATTTTAAAAATTTTAAGACGTGATAATAATTTAGAAGGGTGTCTAAACAGATTTGAAGTGAAAGCTAATGATATTGACGGTAGAATATACTCTACTTCTTGTGCAAATTTTATGGCGGCCATGTTGTGCCCCAGAGAAGGGCACCAAGATGGCGGCTGAATACTAAACACTGTAATTTCTGAAAATTAGTTTGGCAATAACTCAGTCATGAAAAACGCTACAAAGCTATAATTTGGACAAAACGTTTCTTTCTGCCAGTTCTTTTACCTGTTAATTTTCTGATGTTCATGCAAGCAAACAGTTTTTGTGATGTTGATGAAAACCACCAATTGAAATAGTAGTGCTTTTGTTCTAATTCTTGTGCTCTAACTGTATACCTGCCAACTTATTTGAGTCAAATGCGTGAGATTTATATCCTGCGATTTTCACGACTTTCGAAGATGACCCAACGACTTCCCATCTGCGAAGAAGTACGACGATTTTCCAAATTCTTCCGAAGATATTCAGAAGATTTCCGATGTTTGGAATCGGCCGAAAAACGACCTTGTCCCCTTGTCTTGTTTTTTTTTTTTTTTTTTTTTTTTTAAGTGAAGAATTTTCAACAACTAATTCGTTATTTACATGGAAAATTCTTGGATCAATTAAGGTTACATTTTTCACGAAAATGGTTCAATTGAGGTTTACAAGCCAGGCGTGAGAAATTCGACGGTATACATGAGATACCTGTTAGACCCGTAAGAGTTGGCAGGTGTACGCATTTATGTGACCAGAAAGAGCGTTGTAACTTAACTGTAATTAATGTGCACTAGGAGTCCAAGCCAAAAAAAAAAAACGGGTTTCCATCCAGGGCTTTTAAAAAATGTTGGGCTTCAAATGTCGCAGGTAGTCACGATGTGTTTTTATGTAAGTTACTGTAATAGCAAACTTGGATGTCTTACTGAATTTTACTGTGCATGACATTTTGAGAATTCCAGCACTTTGAGATATTTCGAAAATAAATCTTAAGTACCAACCAAACTAATTTGGTAATATCAACCTCAGTAGACTTGCAACTGGTTTGAACTTTTGTGTTAGCCGAGTTTGATGACTTGTGGTGACTTGCATGTGTCAACATCTATGCGCTGTCAGGACATGAAAAAAACATTTGTGACTCTAATATGAAGTTGTTACAAATTCATAATATGACGCTTTTTTGTCATACCCATAAAATGAGAGATAGTTTTCAATTTACAGCTGTATGACTCGTTTGGTCAAGTATGACTCCTACAGATGAACTGGTGTAGTTTGACAATGCAGGGACCGTGCAGGGGAGTCCCCCCCCCCCCCCCCTCCAACTTTTCTAAAAAATAACAAAAATAAAAATTTCCGGAAGTCATTTTACTAGTTAACGTTTTACTGGAAGTTGGTGACAATTTTCTTTTTGATCTACAGTAGTTCGCAACGGACAAAAGTTGCAATGACCATTAGCAAAGTAGACGTGATTAACTACTGAACAAATATCAAGAGTTAAGATAACTTGAGTTGACTGACTTTATGCTATTGAGCAGTTTGTATCTTGCGTTTTATAGATAAAAGTTTTTAAGACAACAATTTTATCGCCATAGATAATTTAAACTGAGAATTATACACAGCTCTGGACATCGCGGGACACGGGAGTCCTGCGTGATAACCAACAGAGAAGCGCACATGGTAAAATGAGCATAATTAACGAAGGCTTCTGGCTGTTGGAAAGACAATTGTTTCTACAAAAATCTCTGATTGCTTTTCGAAAAATGGATAACTCTCTCTGAATTAAAGACCGGATAATAAATGTTGATTATGGTATCAAAAAAGTATCAGAAACTCGTGGCGTCGGGACCTGGAAAGCAGACGTCAGGAGATTGGAGGCTGGACCTGGAGCCAGCTAGAGAGGGAAGCCCAGGACAGAGACGTCTGGAGGACACTTGTCGGCGTTAAACTTGGAAACACCCGAGAAAAGGGCGCAGGCAATGAATCAGGAACTTTTTTTTTTACTTTTTGAAAAATGGGTCAGATGAGAACAAAGCATTTTATGGGGATGACCTAACGCTTGATGTTTTCCGCGGATCCAAGGCATGCAGTGTCTGTACCATAGGTATGTGAAAGGGATACTATTTTTCTATTAAAGGTATATGAAAGGGTTACCTTTTCTGTCAAAAATGGTAAAAAAATGGTAAGGGGTTGGACCTCGGGCGGGAGCCTCCCGAGAACCTATCATCATGGCGCCAAGTGTCGCATAGGGCATATCTGCCTGTACGTGCTGTATAAAGTCTATAAATTGTAAGTGACGGTGTGTTTCTTTCATCGGTGTTCTCGAAACTTGTAAATTACATGTCACATCACTCACATGCATATTTAAAAAGTTTCTGAAGGAAATTTTCGAAGCCAAAGAAAGACTTACAAATAAAGAGAATTTTTCTTTCATTTCACAGAGGTGTATCGAAAGCCACAGAGGTGTATCGAAATCGGGGGGGGGGGGGGGGGGCATGCCCCGGACCCTCCTAGTAGCTTGCGCCTTCGGCGCTCGTACGGCCGCACCTTTGCCGCTCTACACCTGTCTATACCATTGACACTGAACAGGTCAGGCCCGTAGGGAAGGTCACCTTTTTTGGTGATTTTGGAGGAAAAATTCAAACAGCTTTTCAGTTGCTTCACAGCCAGTTAAAAGTTTCTCAGAAAATGCATTAATAATGAAATATTCTCGATAGTTGTACACTGCATCAGGACTGCATATATTGTTCTTTGTAATCCATCAAATATTTTTCTCGCGCTCGATTGGTCTAAACACGTCACGTGACGCAGCCAAAACTGGGAATATCCAACCGACATCCAACCTCGTCCCCAGGGCCATCTCCGCTTTCAAGATGGCGGGTGGGCGCGAAGAATACCCTGGCGAAGAGCAGGTCACGTGACCACAAAATTAGCCAATCGCGAGCTCGCCGCCATTTTGAAACAATCCAAATCTCCAATATATTTTGGAGACACGTGACCTGCTCTTCGCCAGGGTCTTCTTCGCGCCAACCCGCCATCTTGAAAGCGGAGATGGCCCTGGGGACGAGGTTGGGTAATATCTTTTCAAAAATTTGCGTTTTACGTTACAGTTTGGCCAACTCTCCCTAACAGAGAAGCCTTGTGAAAAAAAAATTTTGAAGGATAATAAACACAATATCCGCCATTTGGCTTCAAAAATATGTACGGACATTATCTGTTCCTCGAAGCTAACAGTTTTCCTCGAGCTTCGCTCTCGAAAACTGTTCGCTTCTCGGAACGGACAATGTCCGCGGACAAATATCCGAGCATATTTTCGCGCCAAATGGAGGCTATTGTTTATGTAATGCATAATTTTGGTTTTAATTCAGATTGCTAAGATTGCGGCGAGTAATAAATAAAAATTTCCAGAAGTCATTTCACAAATGTAGGGGCTGCATTTGTTCTGGGAGGAGCTCGCAGTCGCGTTTCAGTTTTCCATACATTCGGCTGTTAAACTACCCTGGGTGCCAGAAGGCTTTTCTTGCGCGGTTTCCGGTTTCAAATCTCTCTTATGGCCCGAGGCGTCGTCGGCCGATAAACCTCTGTACCCAGGGTACAGTTAAACCGAGTCAAACCACAAAATCAAGACATTAATACTACTCAATACTTTATTGAATATAAAGCAAGCCATGTTTACACAAGCGATACAGTTGTGCTGGAGTGCAAAGAAATCCCGGTCAGCGTATGCGAGGTTTGTTATCGAGTAACTTTCGGAAACCATTCGTAAGCGAAGTAATTATTATTCTCGGTGTGCGATCGGAAGTTCAGAGTAATTTCCGAATTTTCTCGGTCGTTTATTCGGTTCCAGACCTCGGACCAGCTGACCACGTTTTCAATGGCCGCCATACAAGAGCGGTTTTTTCAATTGAGTGTCGAAAGTAAACATGCGTTTGCTTCGGTTTTGCTTTACTACGCTGTCTGATTGGTTCGAAAAACTCGCGCCACTTTCTTAACCAATCAGATGCCAAACTAAAACCGATCGTGACTTGGTCGCACGCGTTTCCCGCGCTTGGCGTCGGCTACATGTATTGCTTCGAGTTCTGATTGGTTCCTTGTGTTGTTTTTCGTCTGTTGTGATTGGCCAGAGTGATAACTTTGGTTTTGATAAACTCAACTGAAAACCGCTCTAAAGATCATATTTTACTAATCCCTAATTTGATACGAGAGTCCCATGTGATATGGCATTAAAAATATGTGCCATATTTTCCATGTTTTCTATTCTACAACTGTGCTCTTTAATTTTACAGTTAAACTGAATACATTGTCCACGAATCCGTGATTGCAAAAATATTCAATACATTACGGAGAGATTTCATTACCCTGATCTCAAAAAATTATGCTTAATTCACTGAAACACGCCACACAAAATTAATCAGATTAATACATTATAAACATACTACAATCACGTCTGAATAGCCCATTTTCCGAGTTGTGTTTTGCCTCTGTTTCAAACGAGTCCTGGTGCGAAACTATTCAAATGAAAACGAGTTTGATTTGCATGAAAGTTTAACCCTTTTGCTCCCAGAGTCAATAAATATGGTTGTAATTTTTGAGTCTGTGGATGAAACCCTAGTGTGTGACCATTCAAATGAAAGCTATTAAGCAGTACTTTCATGTGGTACTGTTTATTATGCTGTACAAGGTGGTTCTAACTTCTAAGTCTGTGAATGAAACCCTAGTGTGTGGCCATTCAAATGAAAGCTATTGAGCAGTACTTTCATGTGGTGCTGTTTGTTTTTGACAATGTTTTTCAAAATGAATTCAAGATTTTTTACTCAGTTTGAACTTAGCACACAGGGTTAATTCATTATCATATGAAAGGTTGTGCCCCAGGACTCGTTTTGAAGCAGAGGCAAAGGACTGACTCGGAAATGGCCTCTTGTACAGTGGAGCCCCATTTATCCAGCCAGAAACGGGCCCCAAGAAATCTCGCAGATTCACGAGGTGATCGTATAAAGGCGTGGTCGAGATGATGAGGCTTCGCTGTACCTTTTGTAAGTTCTAAAATATTTTTAATCCTCCATTCATGTGCCCCTTATTACAAGTCCAATACTTAAATAGTTCATTAATTAAACACACACAAAAAAATCGCGTCAAAGTCTATCAAAACTCTAGGAATAGTAAATTGTAATTCTAACGCTAAGTCCATTTAAAACCCGTAAATAATGAACGGAAGAGGGGAACGCGGGGGTGGGGGGTGGGGGAATTTTCAGCTTTTCCGAGGGGAGTATTTAACACAGCCTATGCAGGAACTTATCTCTACTGGATTTTACTGCAGGCTTCTCACAAGACAACATTTATTGTCACACAAGATAGCATTGATTGTCACGCAAGACAGCAATGTGACTGTCACGTCAGACAGCATTGACTGTCACGCCAGACAGCATCGATTGCAATGGTGTCAACTAAGGAACAGGAATTGATCTGTACTGAATTTTATTGCAGGCTTCTTGTTTGAAGGTTGTTTTGGATATTTTGTCACGCAAGATAGCATTGACTGTCACGCCATACAGTAACGTGACTGTCACGCTCGTTAACAGTATTACTTTGTTATCATTTGGTAGTTTCTACTTGTTAATTTACTGTTGCTGACAACTAGCAGGTCAGTCTTGAAGGTCCAGCATCAGCGAAGACCAGAGTGTCAATCTTATTTTTTAAATTGATCAGTTCGTAAGATGAATTTACTGCAATTACATAGAAGCCTGTTGCCTTGTGCTCGCTGGTGTTTAATTGAAGTCATCTGTGAGCGCCTCTTTGCCTGTATCCAGGTGTACGGACTCAAGTACTCGTCATCATCGTCATCAAATGTGACTTTCTCCTAGGATAAAAAAGACACTAAATACAGTGCACAAAGACAAAGGAGCTATGTCACGATATTTTAGTCATTTTTGCGATGTGCAAAGTAACCTTAAACTGAAGAAAGCCTCAAAATGACAGTTTACTAAGGTAGAAAAACACCAAGTGATAATAAACCAAACAGGAACAAGGATGGTTGAGGATGGAGAAGATTAAGGACGGATTGCGAATGGCGAACTTGAAAAAAATTGACCAATAAGCTACTAATCTTGCAGTAGTGAAATTGGTAAAAAATTTAGTTAAGTGTCTCAAGAGTATTGTCCGCGATTGTAGGTCACTCTATTGTCGGTGAATTCTGTGACACAAAAACTTAGGTCACGCTATATGAGGTCAAATGACACATACAAAGTGGTCTTATAGGTTATGTCACGCTATTTTCAGTATGATTCTGTAACACAAAACTTAGGTAACGCTATCTCAGTCCAAAATGTCACGTACAAACTCGTCTTATTAGTTTTTTCCAGTGATTCTGTGATACAAACTAGATCACGCTATCTGAGGTCTAAAACGTCACACACATACAAACTGGTCTTATAGAGGTTATGTCACGCTATTTTCAGTGATTTCTGTGACGTCAAATGTCACATACAAAACTGCTCTTAAGGGGCTATGTCACGCTATTTTTAGGTGATTCCGTCATAGCGGCAAACTTAGGTGATTCTGTGACAGCTAGTCATGCGGTTGCTTGCGGCGCGAAACAATTCAAAAACCCAGTAACAACCCAATCAGAGACACTACACAGAGCTACGTCATCAGTATGGGATTTTTCGGGTCGAATCTCAGACATCTGTCGAGTGGGGTAAGAATAGACCTTTATCTAAAATGGCCGCCGCAAATTCAAAATGATTAAAATTAAAACTGAGCGGAAAATCAATACCAGCACCTGAAAGACCATCTCTTGTTTGGTAATCCTACAAAGTTTAGTTAGCGTTAGTTCTACCTGAGGTCGAGAAAACGGAAGTTGAAAACTGGAAAAATTTAGAGACGTTTGTATGACTGGGGGTATGGCGATACAAACGCCTCTAAATTTTTCCAGGAGTGTTTGAACTTCCGTTTTCTCGACTCAGGTAGAACCTTAACCTAATGAAAACTCCGTACGATTACCAAACAAGAGGTGGTCTTTCAGTTGCTGGTATTGTTTTGCCGCTCAGCTTAATATGAATTTTGTGGGCGGCGCATTTTGGAGAAAGGCTCTATTGAGCAGGCGGAGAGACGTGACATGTTCTGTTTAATGCATGCTACTGTACAGCTAAAGATACTGTATGCAGATGTATACAACATACCTTCTTCCTGCCACTGGCCATGTCCTTAATTTTCTTCAGAATCTTCTTGCCGCGCTCTTTACCACCTTTGAAATGAACCTACGTGAAGGGGAAAAAATACAAACCATGTGAATAAAACAACTATTTATCACAGTGGATATCAGTGTGATAAAGCTCAATCTCGTTCCCCAGAGTTCCTCGTTACCCTTTCCAGCGGTGGAGCGGCCAACAAGGACCTACTCGGGATAGAGTGACCCGCTCTGACTTGCGCAGTAACGACAGGAAGTCTAACGAATCTTGGCGTCCGTTAGTTGAAACCTGGGGTCGAACACATCAGCACGTCAGTAGAGCCGAGAGTCCAAGAATCCTTGTCATTGGCGGATCGCTTCCACCCAGAGGTCCTTGTTGGCCGCTTCCAACCGCTGCTGACCAAGGTAACGAGGACTCTGGAACGAGATTGGATAAAGCTGCGAATTGATATATTCCAGGGGGGGGCCAGGCAGCGCCCCTTTGATTCTTGCCGCTTTTCGCGCTATACATGATCGCACCAAGTAAAGAAATCTGTCAATTCATTCGAGGAAACGTACCTCTACGGGAGTTTGCTGTGGAATTTTTCATCCATGGTGTCCCCACAATGACCAAAGTTCAGTTAAACAGCGACCGAATCGTTCCCATAGATGTTTGAACGTGGAATCGCCAAAATATAGTTCTGAACGAACACAAAACGCACGTCATGTTCCGCCATCGTCCGCCATGTTTTATTTTAAACAAACCGTGACTTAGTCTCGCTCGGCCAAATTTCTTAAATGTGCAATCATAATTAACTTAGGTCCCAGGCCTCGCTGCTAGACCCCCCCTGGATATATCAATTCACTTGTTGTATTATCGAAGATCACCCGGATGCTTCCGACGATTATCGAACATCACTCGAAGATTAACCGAAAATCATCCGACAACTTCTGGCAAATGATATATCACTTCACGTTTGTATCACCGAAGATCACCTGAATGCTTCCGAGATTATCAAAGATCACTCGAAGTCTCTCGAAGATTCATCGGAAACCATCCGAAAATTTCCGAAGATGACGCGAAGACGTCCGAAAATTATCCGAAGTCTCCGAAGATCACCGAAACCCCATCCGAAAAATTTCCGAAGAATGACGCGAAGACATCCGAAGATTTCCGAAAATCACGCAAAGACATCCGAAAATTATCCGAAGTCTTCCGAAGATTGGCGAAGTTTGACCAAGAGTTCCGAGAATCGCAGGAAGGAAGGAAAATCCATAAAGATTAAGCAAACAATAGTCTTACCTCCTCGTCCTCATCTTCTTCATCGTCGTCCACCACACCACATTTTTCTACTCAGGCAGTTCACCTGGATGATCACCGCTGTTGTGAACCAGGCGATGATATTTGTACGTCAACCTGGCAAGGAACAACGTGAAAACATAAACACGACATACAACAGTATTCAAAACTGGGTGGGTTACATCCCCTTGAACAGTCAATCCCTATTTAAGCGGCCAGTTTATCAAAGTCCCAAAACTATTGTCAGTATAAATACTGTAAATAAAACCCCTATTAAGCAGTCGCCTCTATTCTCTTTTTTCACCCACGTGACTTCCGCCTTGACGACGGTTGCTATCCGCCATGTTGTGCCCAAACAAACCTGTTCAATAGAGAGATCACAGTGAGAAAGTAAGCGTGACAATGGTTCTTTGTGTTTTTTTGGATGTGGAAGTTAGAAGTGACCGAGATAAACGGATTGGATTTTATCGAATACCTTCAGTGGCAACCACACAAAGGAGAATTTGAAGAAGAACTGACCTAACTACAGAGCGAAAGAGAAAAATGGATAAATGCGATCAGTCGCCGCAGGAGACACGGAATCGAAAGACGTCGTCAAAAAGCGAACGTGTTTGTGTGCAAGTCATTTTGTTTCTGGGAAGCCAGCTCCTTACTGGCATAAGCACGACGTGGATTGGGTGCCCACATTGCATCTTGGCCAAGAAAATTTATCGTCCTAAATTAGACCATGAAGCGAATGCAGAGAGAGCTGAAAGGGCAAAAGAAGCGAGAGCAACTTGCGGTCGAACGACAAGAAACGCGAAGTGGCAGAAAAACGTCGGAAAGCTTCTGGAAGATAGCCTTCCTGTTGCTCAGATCGACCTTTAGGTCAGCCAAGTACTTCCGACTGAAGAAGAGGGATGTCGAAACGAAGGGAATGAGGAGACCATTTCTTCTGATCTGGCGGCCATAGCAGTAAGCGAAGGTGAAGAAATCGAACCGGAAACTGTTAAGGACGCCGGAGTGCCAAACCCACCGAGTTTGACTACATGTTTCAGACAAGCAGATATCAAGCCCCAAGTAAGGATTTCTTTGACACTGATGATAAAGTTCGCTTTTACACTGGGGCTACGTCTATGGAAGTACTAATGGTTTGTTTTTCGAGTTCGTCTCCCCACATGTTATCACGGCAAACACAGTCGCTCAACAGATTTCAAGAGTTCATCATTGTACTTATGAAACTAAGACTGAATGCACCCGTTGCAGGATCTGGCATACGGTTTGTTGTGTCAGTGTCAATCAATTTCCAGAATATTTTCCCACTGGATTGGTTGTGATGGACACAAGGTTTTATTTCGCTTTGTGTACTGGCCTGACAGCGGACCAACTGTGGAGGACAATGCCCAGTAGCTTCCAGTATGCATTCGGTAGAAAAACAACTGTCTTGTGATCGACTGCTTTGAAGTGTTTATTGAGAGGCCTTCAACTTGCTAGCCAGGGCACAGACATATTCAAATTACAAAACACCACAATACAATCAAAATTCTGATAGGGATAACACCACATAACAATTTCATTTGTGTCTGAAGGCCTGGGGAGGTCGTGTGTCAGACAAATTTTTAACTGAGAAGTGTGGCTTCACTGGACAAACTGATTCCTGGAGACATGGTCATGGCAGACCGGGGATTCACCATCACCGAGAGTGTTGGACTGAGAAATGCTAAACTTGGTGATACCCAGCTTTCACGAAGGGCAAATCTCAGCTTGACCCAGTGGACGTGGAGAAAACAAGAGGCATTGCGAATGTCAGAATTCATGTGGAACGTGTGATTGGACTGCTAAGACGGAAGTATACTATACTGGAAGGTGACATTGCACCTGACTTTCTGATATGTAACCATGAAAACTCTGACAGGTGTAATGCATTGGAGATCATATGATTAGAGTTTGTGCAGCCCCTTGTTAATTTTTGTCCCCCAAAATTTTACCCTTTTATTTTCAATTTAATTTTAAAAAACCCTTAAAACTTTTTTAAAATTGTTTTAATTAAAGGGTGAAAAAAAAATATGAAAAGGGATAATTTTAAAAAGTAGGTTAAAAAAGGTAGAAATTTTGCTCAATTGCCTAACAGTTTTAAAACCAAATTTCTTTTAAACTTATCAATTCCCAAAAAATTAAAACATTTTTTTAAAAAACCTTATTTTTTAAAAAACTTTTTTAAAAAAAAAAACTGCTTAAAGAATTTTTAAATCTTTTAATAAAAAACAAATTTTTCAAAAAAAAAACTTTTACCAAAAACCAAAAATTAAAAAACTTTTAATCAAAATTTTTCTTTTTTCCGCTTTTTAAAAATGTTTAAAAACCCAAAGCAAAATTTACCCAAAACTTTTGTTGAGCGAGGGGTTTTTTGAAATTTTTTATACGAAACATTTTTTAAAATGAAAAATTTAAAAATTTTTTTCAAATTTTGTTAGACTAAATGGAAAAAAAGTGGAAAATTTAAACAATTAAAATTTTGGAAATTTATGAAAAAAAATAAAAAACTTCTTTCAAAATTTTTTTAAAAGTTTTGAAAATTTGTTTTTGAAAATAAAGTTTTTTATTTTACCAAAAATGTATTTCGTGGAAAAATAAGGCTGTTTTATTTGAAATGGTTTTCAAAAAATATTAACACTTAAAATAACTGGGCTTTGCCAAAAAATAGGGTTTCCTTTTAAATTAGGAAGAGTTTTTCAACCCCAGGATTTAAAAAGGGTTTTACATCCAAGGGGGGTGTTCCAGAAGGTTCCATCCCAAATTAAGCTTTAAAAATTCAGGGGGAAAAGGGGGGTTTTAAACCAAAAAATTTTAAAAAAATAGCCTTAAAAGGAAAAAATTTCCGGGGAAGGGGGGGGCAAAACAAAAAAAAAAAAAGGGGGAAAATTTTTCCCCAAAAAAAAAAAAAAGGGGAACCAAAGGGTTTTTTGAACAAAAAAAAAAGAAACCAAAAAAAAAAGAAAAAAATAAAAAAAAAAAAAAAAGACCCAGTTCCTTTGAAAAAAAAAGGGCACTTTTTAATAAAAAAAAAAATTTCCACCTTTGAAAAAAAGCCCAAAAGAATCAAAAAAAAAATTTTAAAAAAAAAAAAAACAAGCAAAAAAAAAACTAAAAAAAACCCCCCGCCCCCAAAGGGTTTTCGACTCCATAAAAAAAATAAAAAATAAAAAAAAAAAATTTTTTTCCCCCAATTATGAAAGAAGACACAAAAAAAAACATAAACCAAAAAATTAAATACACCCAAGACCCCCCAAAATTTAAAAAAAAAAAAAAAAAACATCAAAAAAAATCTTGGGGAAAAAATTTTTTAAAAAACCCAATATTTTAGGAAAAAAAACAAAAATTTTTTAATACAAAATCAAAAAAATGGGATTATTTAAAAAAAAAAAAAAATTTTTTAAAAAAAAACAAAACCCAATTTTAAAAAAACCCTCACCCCAAAAAAAAAGGGATTAAAAAAAAAAAAAAAAAAGGGGGGGGGGACGGGACAAAATTTTTCAACACTTACTTATTTTCTTTTCCCAAAAAAAGACAAAAAAAAAAACCCCCTTTTTTTTTATGACTCAAAAAAAAAACCAAAAACCCTTTTTCAAAATTTTTAAAAAATTTTAAAAATTTTAAAGTCAACTACAAAAAAAATAGGCCTTCCCCAAAAAAATTTTTTTTAAAAAAAAAAAACCAAAAAAGGGGGTTTTGGTCTTTATTTCCACGGATTTAAAAAAACAAAAATAAAAAAAAATAAAGGGGGGTTTTTTTTACAAAAAAAAGCTTTCCCCCCACCCCAAAAAAAAAAAAATTTCCCCAAAGGGGGGCTTGGGCAATCTTTGGGATAACCGAAAAAAATTTTAAACAAAACCCCCAAATGTTTTTAAGGGAAAACAAATTCCATCGAACAAAACCAAAAAACAAACCATAACAACACCCAAAAAAAAAAAAAAATTTAAAAAAAAAAAGTCCCCACATAGAATTTCTTTTTTTTTTAAAAATTTTTACAAAAAAATTTTAAAAAACAAAATTTCCACAAAAAATAAAAAAAAACAAACTTAACCCCCCCTAAGGGGAAAAAAAAAAAAAAACACCCAAAAAAAAAAAAACCAAAAAACCCCCCCTTTTACCCAAAAGACCTTTAATTTATAACAATATTCCTTTTCCCCAACTTTACTTTCTTTTAAAATTAAAAACCGAAAAAAAACAAATTTTTTAAAAAAACACCCAATTTTTAAACAAACCCCAAAAAAAAAATTCCCACAAAATTTTAAAAAAAAAAAAAAACCCTTCTTATTCCTTCTAATTTTTCTTTTTTAAATTTTCCCCAAAAAAACCCCTTTATTAAAAAAAAAAACCTAAAAGAAAAAAATTTTTTTCAAAAAAACCCAAAAAAACAGGGGGGCCCCATAAAATTGGGCCCAAAAAAAACTATCTAATTTTATTTTCAAGTTTATTTCATAACTTTCCGAACCCCATCTGTGGGAAAACCTTTGAAAATGTTTTTATCCACCTTCTAAAATTTTTTTGTTCCCTTTCCCCCCCATTTTAATTTTTTGTTCCCCCCGCGTTTTTACATAAAAGCATTTGTTTTTTGCATTTGGCCCTTTTCCAAAGGGGGAATCACGTCATTCATTTTGGGCCCCTTTTTTTGATCCTGTAAGCTTTTGTAAAAATCCCCGCCGCTCTGGAAGATACCATTTTCCGGCCCCAAAATGGGGGAAAATTTCACCCTACAATCATCCAAAAATTTTAAAAAGGGTCGTTACCTGGAAAAGTCTCACCGAAAAACAACTTGGGATTTCCGCCCGACCGAGAAAAAAACCATTTTGGTTTCGTAAATTTAAGGGCCCTTTTTTTATTTGTTAAACTTGGGCTCCCAAAAATAAAAAAAAAAATCCGAGTTTTATAAGAAACATTTGGTTGGGGGTTTTGGGTTGGGCTGGGTCCGCCCAAAAAAATTTTTTATGGCCCCTTGATTGTTTCGTGTTTTTCGCTAGGTGAAGACTTATTTTTGGTTTTGGGTAAATTTTTTGGGGAAAAAAACCATTGGAAAACAATTTTGGAAAATTTAAGCGGGGCTTAAAATGGCTGTTTCTAAAATTTTTCCCCCCCTGGGAAAAAAGCGGAAAATAGCATAAATTTTGGCATAAAAAGGAAAAGGAAAAGGGACCTTTTGGCAGTCCCTGGTTTTTTTTGTGCTTTTCCCTTTTGGGCAAAAAATAAAAACCTGAAAATGTAGGGACTTCCCCTTTCGATCGGGGGGGGCAAAAACCCTGGGAAAAGCATATCCCCAAAATTCAAGTAGCCCCGCCCTTTTCTCAAAAACTAAAATTTTGGAAAACAGTGGTTTTTCATCTTTTTCCGCCAAGATTTGAAACGGAAGGGCCCTTTAAAGGGCGGGGTTTCACGAATTCCAAAAAAATTCGCGATAAAAATTAAAAAAAAAGTTTCAAGTCCACTGTTTTTATTAAAAAATTGGGGCTCCCCGCCATAATTTTTAAAGAAAAACCCCGGGCATTAAATTTATGGGGTTATGGGGCGACTTTGAAAAAGGGTTAAAAAAATTTTTTTTGGATCTTCCCCTTTTACTACTTTCTGTTCTGCCAACAAAAAGCGAAAAAATGGTAAACAAGAAGCAAAACGCCCCCTTGGGAAAATAAAACCACATAAAACCTTTTTATCCAAAAAACCCCAAAAAGATCCTGGCCATCAACTTTGTTGAGTCCCGCACAGTATGGAAAAATTCCCCGGGTATTTCTCAAAATTTTTCAGAATGGCCCAAAATGAAAAATAAGAACTTAATAAACTCTAACTAAATGATAAAAAGTAATTTCTTCAAGAAATTCCATACTGCAACAAAAAATTTGCAAAATTTCAAAGATTTCTGAGCCAAATTTGAAACTTTGAAAAACTGACATCCTGATGTTTTTTCAAAAATGCATATTGCAATCCATTTCCATCCTCACTGTCGTTCGTCATCCTCACTTCCTAATGGGTTCCTGTCATTTGTCGAGTGTTATTCTACAGAATCAAACCATTATTGATCAACTTCCTATGATCTAGATATGTTAGATATGTTTCTGAGCTTCCCAAAATCATGCTAAAATCAGGATAGTGTCCCTTTAAATGTACTGCTATACTGTATGGAATTTCTTGGCTCGAATCTCAGATTAGGGTCGTTTGAGCAACTACGACGGCAATGCTAAGGGCAATGTCGATTAAAAACTGAATTTATATTGCCCGTTCCGAAGTTCAAATGGAGACTGGGGACGAGTTTTAAAATTTAAATTTAATTAAAAATTGGAGCCCTCCACAAGAAAGATCACATTAAAATTAGTTGGTTTACCAAGTTTGAGGTTGTTTCGTTAGATTGCAACCATGTAGAAGGCTTTCAAAAATCAGAAAAATTAGAGACGTTTGTATGGAATTTTTACGACCTTTGACAGCTCACAGCCTGGTTACTATGTAATGTAACATAACCAAACTTGGTGAACTTACTCATTTTCATGCGATCTTTCTGGTGATGGGATTAATTTTGTAATATGACGTAATTTGAACAATAGGTAAACTCGTGCCCAGTCCCTTTTTGAACTTCGGAACGGGCTCTAGTTCCATTCAAGTTTGTCTATCGGTGTCAGAACTATCCTCAGTTGAATATGTGAAGGCAGCGTTCTACTCTAAAGAGAAACTTGAAAAATTCACTGTTGCGGTTCGTGTTCTCCAAAATCATTTTACGTTGCAACCTCGTTCCCAGGGTCTCTCTTCTTCCCGCCAAA
The DNA here is from genome assembly GCA_029204205.1 of Desmophyllum pertusum. Taxonomy (NCBI): domain Eukaryota; kingdom Metazoa; phylum Cnidaria; class Anthozoa; order Scleractinia; family Caryophylliidae; genus Desmophyllum; species Desmophyllum pertusum. The sequence continues at coordinate 194,328 of MU826855.1, forward strand.
GAGAGACCCTGGGAATGAGGTTGTTTGCGTTGTTGTTTTGCAGAGGACGGCTAAGAAATGTACCAAAAATCATGTATAATGTACTGCTCATAAAAACGTTTTTGGGTAGCGACGTTCTCGTTGCCGTCATGTTTGCTTTAAAGGAGCTACGTCACGGTTGGCGCATCTTGAAAAAATTGGCCAATTTTTTCAAGTTAGCCATTTGCAATCCGTCTTAATCTTCTCCATCCTCAACCATCCTTGTCCCTGTTTGGTTTATTATTACCTCTTTGGTGTTTTTCTACCTTAGTAAACTACTATTTTGAGGCTTTCTTCAGTTTGAAGGGATTTTGCACCTTGCAAAAATGACTTAAAATTTCATGACATAACTCCTTTAACTCCCTATCATCTCTGGCATTAGCCTCCTACGCAGACGCTCTTTGGGCTCGTCACGCAATCTTTCCTCCCTCGTCACGCAATCTTCCTCGTGGGGAAGGAGTGCGTGACGAGCTCAAAGAATGTCTGCGTAGGAGGCTACTTTGGCATAGGATGGAAATGGTTGCGTGATGCGAGACAGAAAAACTATACACGATTTTACATGAGCAGGAGCTTTCAGAATCACAAGCTGTGAAAAGACAATTTTATTATACCTTGAAATCCTTCATGGCTGAGCCAACAGACTGTTCCAAGATACTGCACTCGCTGGTCTTTGGTGGAGGTAAGGGTACTCCATCACGACACAGTCTGAAATGATAAAAAAATATATATATAAACACAACTTGAATACGAATCAAAGGCTTACTCGTGAATAAATAAATTGACATGCATAAAATAATAGCGGAATTTTTTTAAAATACATGTTTACAGCCCACTGACCGAATGGAATTTGTTATAACCCGTTCATTGCTTTTGCATTCACGAGAGCACAACAAGATTGCCATTTATTGGCTAATTTTGTGATGGCAGCCTCATTTCCAGGGTCTCTCTTCTTAACGCGCCCAGGTCTGGAGCGAGAGGAGAGACCTTCCAGGAGCTTGTGTAGTGTAACGTATGAGGCGATCTTTGATGACGTCATTGGTTACACATCGTATTTTGAAATAGGCCATTTCTGAGTTTCCTTTTGCCTCTGTTTCAAAACGAGTCCTGGTGCACAACCTTTCATATAGAAATGAGTTTTTACCTGCACGTTCATTGTCTTGCAAATCAAACTCATTTCCATATGAAAGGCTGTGCACCAGGACTCGTATTGAAACAAAGGCAAAAGGCAACTAAGAAATGGCCTATTTACCCGATTTAACAACAGATAACATAACTAGAACGAGCATAGTTATTGTGCTGAGTTTGAAAGGAAATGCTTCATACAATGCATTTAAAAAAAGCTTGGTGACTATTCATGCTCATTTGATAACTGCAGAGCCCGGGACCCACATTCAACTGAGGAACACATGTATGTGGATTACTTACCTCGGTTGATTCCACATATAAGTGATAGTTTTCTTTCCACTCTAAAGAAGATAGATTTCCATTAGTTTATTTAATAAACATAGAGTTTGTTTTGTAAAATTGTCACAAGCAAACAGCACCACTTGAAAGTACTGCTCAATAGCTTTCATTTGAATGGTCATACACTAGGGTTTTCATCCACAGACTTAAAAAGTTAGAACCACATTTATTGACTCACGTTTTGACCCTGGCCTGGGAGTTCAAGGGTTATTTGTATGGCTAGGTATACCAAGCCATACAAACATCAGTTACCTGGCAATAGGGGTCGACACTGGTTGAAAGTTCTCTTCTTGTAAAAGCTTAACCCTTTCACTCCCAGAGTCAAACCTTGAGTCAATAAAATTAATGTGGTTGTACCTTTTGAGTCTGTGGATGAAACCCTAGTGTGTGACCATTCAAATGAAAGCTATGGAGCAGTACTTTCATGTGGCACTGTTTATTATGCTGTACACTGTACAAGGTGGTTCTGTGGATGAAACCCTAGTGTGTGACCATTCAAATGAAAGCTATGGAGCAGTACTTCCAAGTGGTGCTGTTTGTTTGCGTCAATTTTGCAAAATGAATTTCAAGATTTTCCCCTTAGTTTTGAACTTTGCACTCTTGGGAGTGAAAAGGTTAATTCTCCTAACCTGGCTGCCTCACTTTGAGTGGACATATTACAGAGAAAATAAATGATGATCAAACTTACCTCACACGAGGACCTGACTCTGGAGTAATCAAACGCTGTGCAGATCGGACAAGCAAACTTTGTTCGCCACAAGATCTCAAACCTAACAAAGCAAAGCTGACGGTTACCAAAGTAACTTGACAAATTGACGTCAGATTTTATTACGCATGTCTTAGATATGAGTACGAGATTTGATCGCAAATTTTCAGCGAAATACCAAGGAAAGATGTATCACAGCGCGATTTTTTAAACTTTTATTTGAAAACATTAGGATGATTTCTGGAGTAATATTATTGTTGTTGGAACAAGTAACAATTAAATTTTTCCCTATTTTCCAAGGACTCTTGTTGAGAATTGTAGTTTTGTCATTTTCTCTAAGACAATTTCGGAAAAAATTGTAGTAAATTGCAGGTTTTTCTGGCAAAATTTCACTGGTAAATCTAGTACTCGTAGCCTTACTCTTACTGGAATCTATACTATAAGTACATGTGTAGGCACATTGCATCATTAAAAACACTTACCGACAGCCATCGCAGGTTCCGTCTGGACACCTAGCTGGCAGATCAAGAACACCCTAAAGATGTGAAATGCTCAAAATTAATGTGTGTTTAGAATCCAGGCCTTTGAATAGAAGTGAGGTTGGAGGTGACTTTGTTGTGATACAAACCTTCCTTCTTTTCAAAATAATGTAAATTACAGTGGAAGCTCCCGTAAGCAGACACCCTTGGGAAGCAGAAAAAGTGTCCGCAACTGGAGCTGGCCGCTTACGGGAATGTGTATAAATACAGAGTTTGTGTAAGCTAGAGTTCAAACAGAGTTTTGTCAAGGCGGCCGTAAGTAGAGCTGCCTGCTTACGAGAATGTATGCTCAGAGAGCTTCGACTGGATTAATAAACGTCTTATTTTTAACTCTCACTAGCTCGGGACGACCGTACTGGGAGAATATTGCCCTCGGTCTTTCTTTCAAAGCAGAAAGACCTTGGGCAATATTCTCCCAGTATGGCCCTTGCATTCAGTTAATAAGAGGGAAATAAAACACGACGGGAATTTGAGAACACGTGACAAATTTAGAAAATGTGAGCAACAGTCACAGTGGTCAGCAGTTTCTAAGCACTTGCCAGGCTCAGGATTCATAGTCATGGCAGCAGTAGACTTGTAGAATGTCCAAATAATTACCTTTCCTACTGTGTTGTCACACAATACTGTTGTCCAAACTGATCGGCCATTGGGACAAGCCTCGCTGGAACTATGGCAAGACAGAATAAGTGTCAAGAATGTACAAAATCATCTTCAAAGCGAAGAAGAAAACCTCAAAATAATAGTTTACTGAACATTTTTATGCGACTTGTTGTGCCAATATTGTTGCATTGCAAGAAGAAATTAAAGCATTGTTGCATCTTTGTTGCAAGTTGCGGCAACATGTTGGACAAAGTTGAACTCATGCCTTCTTTGCGCAACAATGCTTTTAAACTTTCAATGCAACACTGTTGTGCCGACAGGTTAATATCTTTCTTCTTGCTGTTTAAATATCATAAAGCCTTCTTTAGTCACTGTTTTAACCATTACACCTCTGTCGTGATGACAAAAGGTTTCACTTCAATATGCTCAAGTCACTTCCTTGCATGTTTTTATAACAGAACAAATTACCAACGGCTTTTATATTTTGTTAAATAAAGTAATTAAAAGGAGAAGAATGAGGATGCCTTACCTGCTACCATGGAATTTGAACAGAAAAAAGGTTGATGTGTTTTTCACTGGACCTTGAAAAAAACCCAAAGCATTGAGTGAAACAGAATGAAAAACAGAAGATTTTTCCCCTCCCCACTCCACAAACAGGTGAGTATGGTCACTGCATGGTACTGTATGAGACTAAAGGTTGATACGCACGAGGAGAATTGTCCCTGCGACAAGTCTCCAGGTCCCAAGGGACAAGTCCCTTTGAGTAAACTTCTCAGAAAATCAAGTTGTTGAACCAAATTTGATACCTGTGACTTGTCACATGAATAGTCAAACTTTCCTGAATTGAAGGGGCTGAGAGTGAGGGGCAGGCAAGGTCTCTCCTTTTTCTCGTTCACCCACCACCACCACCACCCCCCTCGCTTTGTGCTTGCTTTTTTTAGCGTTGAGAAAATAGAAAGACAGCGAACAGTCTATTGTGGCTTTCTTGTCCGTTCTTGTTGATTTTTGCTTTTTCCATCTTGCTCATTTTATCCGCCCCTAGGTCTCCATGCATGGGAAGCAGAAATCATAAAATAATTCAATCCAATAGTACCTCCTTTTTCAGCAAACACTGATGTTGTTTCATTGGTGGAGTTATCACCCATGTCCTCATAAATACCCACCAGCTGATCTGCAAGGCTGAAATACAACAATGGCATTGTTAAAGGGACACTGTCCCGGTGTATTTGCTACTCAAACTCTAACTAAATGAGAAAACACAATTTCTTTAAGAAATTCCACATTGCAACAATTTTTTTGCAAAATTTCAAAGATTTCCGAGCCAAACTTGAAACTTTGAAAAACTGACAGCCTGTCATTTTTTCAAAAATCCATATTGTAATCCATTTCCATTCTTGCTGTCGTTAGTCAACCTCACTTCCTAATGGATTCCTGTCATTTGTCGAGTACTATTCTACAGAATCAAACCATTATAATTGTTCAACTTCCTACGGTCTAGATATGTTTTCTGAGCTTCCCAAAATTATGCTAAAAATGAGGACAGTGTCCTTTAGTCTGTGGATGAAACCCCAGTGTGTGACCATTAAAATGAAAGCTATTGAGCAGTACTTTCATGTGGTGCTGTTTGTTTTCCAATATTGTGCAAAATAAAATTTCATTTTTTTTCAATTTTACACTTTGGCACTCTAGGGAGTGAAAGGGTTAAGGCTATAAATATTCACTAACCTTATTGTCTGAGTGGTGATGACAACAGGATCAGGAACAACTGTCATGCGGCAAACAGGTGATGTCATATTATAGGATAGCTGTCAAGAAACATTAATCATAACATTCACTTGATGTCATGGATGTTGTATCTTGAATGGTTACGTCTTTTTTATTTTTTTTTTTTTTTTTAAAGTTTTCTCCAAATAATTAAATAATGTACACTAAATAAAGAACATCCAAAAGCGCCCTTGGCACCATCTTCAGGAGCCTAGAATGTAGTGGCTCACGCCAAATGTCTTTTACTGTACATTACACCCCCAGCATTGCGTTAGGTTACCCTAACAGTTTGCCGGTACCCATGTATACTCCTGGGTGGAGAGATTGCCCAAGAACACAACACAGTGACCCCGGCCAGGGCTTGAACCCAAAACCGCTCAATCCGGAGTCCACGGCTCACAAGTTCTACAGTCATACTCACTGATTTCCCGGAAGAAAGGCTGATGTTGCTGTGGCATTTTGCCATCTTGTAAGGGTGGCCACACAGACTCATGTTGAAGAGATGATAGTAACGGTAACCACGGCTGGTGAATGAAGGACCGCTGGCAATACTGTGAGCTCTAAATAACAACAACAACTTGTAACAACAATTATAACAACTCTTGGTACTGCTTTTTTTTTGGTAAGAAGAAATGAATTAAGGAAAAAAGAAACAGATGCCGCGGAATTGTCACAAATTTTAAAATTTGAACTTGACTGAACTTCCGGTGGGCTCAAAGAAGCCTGTTACATGGCCAGAAGGCCTGGTTACTTAGCTATTGCTTCGATGTAAAAGAAAACGTGTTTGTCAGAATTAAAACGAGTGTTCGAGCGAACGAACCGAACTTAAACTTGGAAGTTTGTGGTATCCTCGGCAACAACAGACAGACAGTTGGACAGATGGATGAACAAACAAACAAATGAATGAAGGAAAGAATAAAGGAATGAATGAGCCAGGTTAATATCAATAATTGCAAATCTTACCCTTTAAGACCAGTAAGGTTGAATATGCGTGCATGCTTAACGGAGGTAAAGAAGCAATCAGAATGACAGATGGTTGATCCCTCTTCACTGAAACAACAACAATAAAATACTCAGAATTAATACATGGTAAAGAAGGTAAAGGTATTAGTCTGCACACAGCCAGAGCTTATGCCAATTTCTGTAGCATGAAGCGACTAGGAGTATTGCTATTCCCCCTGGATGGGATACCAGCCCATCCAGCATTTTTGTCAGGTTGCCCTAACAGTTCGCTGGTACTATTATTTTATACTCCTGGGTGGAGAGAGGCAATGTGAGAGTTATTAAGTGCCTTGCCCAAGAACACAGCACAATGACCTCGACCAGTGCTCGAACCCAGACCACTCAATCCGGAATCTGAATTTGCTCTATTCGTCCTGACAAGGGGGTTGAAATGGAGAGAAACAAGAAAAAAAATCGTTAAATTTGACTGTTTAAACATAAAAAAAAAACATTAAAACATTAGCAAAACCTTCAAATTCTCATGTGCCTGACGGGTCAAGCCAGAGTCAAGTCTCATTTTGAATACATGTAATACTGAATTCTTCATTTGAAGAGTGGCAGTTTGAGACAAAAAAATGAAACCAACTTTAATTACTGCGGCTTTCAATGACATCTCATAACTCTCTCTTAACGGACACCTCTGTAAGACGGACGCCTGGCGTTTGTCCCTGTGCGCCGGTTTTCTGTATCTAAACTCTCTATAAGCCAGACACCTCTCTAAGATGGACAGTTGGTGCCGGTCCCGATGGTGTCCGTCTTAGAGAGAGAGTTGATTGTAGCCATAATTATGATTGACATCGTTAGTTGGGTGTTGAACTTCAGAGCTCATGCGTTATTGAAAGGGTGCAGTAATGAACTCATGAATGGACGGTGCGATTGTAAAATTATTACACGTACCTTGTCAGTCCTGGACCACATGGAACGCAAGAGTCCTTTCCATACGGATTACTAGTATTCAGGTAAGTGTCTGTTGAAAACGAAAAATTATTTGTTTTTTACAACAATGACAGAGATAGAACAATTCTGTGCTATGCACACTTATGCTCTTATTGACTACACTGTCAGTGGTAGGGCAGGATGTAAAAATATTAAATATTTTTTTACTAGAGTGCATAGTAAATAGCCAAATTCATATTAGAGCCGGACTGAAAACCGTCTTAGATGAAAAATTAATTATTCATCAGTTTTTAGATGATTAGTTATTAGATGATAGTTTTTATATTGTACATTACAGGCTATTAGTAAAAATCTACTAGTATACTAATGCAAATGAGACAATCTGATTGGCTGAGCTACTCGTACACTATCAGCCATTAGTGTGCAGTGGCTGGGGGTTGTCACAAAATTGCGGTTTCTTTCCGTTTCTACAAAGTTTCGGTGGATGATTTAGAGTTAATACTTGACAACTGTTATGATTTTTACTAAAACAATTAGATTATGAGCTCGAGATTTCTATGATGTGATAGTTGATGCCCTCATCAACTATCACATCATAGAAATCTCGAGCTCATAATCTAATAATTATTGTTAATTAGTCAAGTCCATATTGTGTAAATTGTAAATTAACTCTGAAAAGCCCCTTGGGGAGAGTAATAAACATATTGTATCGTATCAAGTTATAAACATAGGCACGCAATGCGTGCAAGAGCTATTTTTTGGAGTGGTAAAAAATGGTGTTATGGATCATGAAAAGATTGGATTGGAAACTGTAAAGGTCTGCTTAAAACATTCATGTAAATTTGATTGATGACCCTTTGACCCTGACATGTTGTAATGCATTTATTAATCAAATACAAAATGCTAAAATTTAATGACAATTCACATAGCAGAACACCAAGAACTGCAAATCGTCGCAGTACCTTGAAGGAAAACAATTTCTTGATTTCATTCCAAAGAAAAACATCATTTTTATTCAATTTAGGTTTAATTAAATTTACATTTGAAAACAAGTGTATTTGTTTCGATATCCATATTTCTACTGCAGCAAATTTGTACAAACTGGAAATAAATACCATATATTGAAAATCCTTGTGATAAAATCGAAGACAAAAGATTTTATTTTATTCAACACGCAGATATTTATCCAACTGAGAAACAAGAACTAATTCAATTATCACGAGCGTTTGTACGAAAACAAAAGTATCAGGCTACATCCTTTGCATGAAAAACAAAAGTATCAGGTTACACACGCCTACATTACAACCAAAAGTATCACATTACATGCATTTCTGTTTTACCGAAATTAAATGGTTAACATTGCAGATAAAACGTAACAAGTTCTGTGAATAAAATCAACCCAAGAAGATTTACCGAAAGTCAACTATTAACAAGAAGACAAGAGAACTTGCGTAAGCATATTTCAACTTTCTCTTCAAAATATCCGCTCACGAATTTACCACTTCCCGTGAAAATTTCTGCACTCAACAGCAAAACATCGCAATAGCGCGTTTTAGCAAAAATCAAATTCTGTTTGGCATGATTCGTCACCAATCCTCGAATATTCAAAGTACAGGTTACTTTAGCGCGGAATTCTCAACCGGTGAAATAATAGAGACTTCTGTAAAATCTCATGAATGAACATATAAACAGTAACAATACAAAGGATACTAGGTCTTAGTTTTCGAGGGTCGTAGTTTTCGTAACACCCCTATTTCTTCTTATTTATGTTTGTTCTTTCGTTTCTTACTGCGTGCTGAATCGGCGTCCATTCATACTTTCAAATAGGTTTTCCTTTTTCTGGCGCTAATCACCAGCTTAGGTTGCCTTCATCTTCTCGAAGGGATCGATGTCTTAGTTATATGCCGGCCTTCACACACAAACAAAGATGGCAGTCCTAAAATTGCTCTTCTTCTCAGAACCACGCAGCTTTACAAACGGCAATTTCATTGGTTGTTGAGCTAAGTGTTGTTGATGGTAGTCCGATTTTGATTGGTGGGACAAACATACATACCTCACTACATCGTCCAACACGATAACTAAGAAGCTATTTTTCTAAAAAAAAATAGCTCAATAAAGGAATTCATAACCATGACAGAAATTTGGATACCTGGTCTTAATTAGCATGGATTTGTATGAGCTGGGTTTGATTGTAACACAAACAGACTTCAAAAATCCCAATCTTAGTCTGTATGAGATTTTGGCAAAATTTCCTGTGAATTTCCACTGTTACAAGAAGAATTTTCATTGCAATATTGCAAAGATGACTGTTATACAGACTGTAGTGATGCTAAAGACTAAACTAAGAGTAAACACTGTAAATGAAAAGCCATTATAATATACAAACAAATAATTTTATTTACTTTTAGGGCATGGAAGCATTTGTGTTGTTTTGTGTCCACATAACTGCCTTTGGGGCAGCTGATACATCTGCAAAGAGATGAGAAACCATCCAATTATGATTTAGCAATATTGAAGAATTCTTGGTTTGCAACTGACGTCATCGCCGCCATGTTGGATGACCATTAACAAAATAATTATAATTAGCTTTATTGTTCCTGTCATCCAACATGGCCGCCAGGGTCTTTGTCATTTAAATCTCTCGAGAATGGTTGCAAACCAGCAATAATATCTTTAATCGCTAATTTAATAAATACCGTATCTCTATTAAGCCCCCCCACCTCTTCCGTCAAGCAGTTTAGCTGATGTAAATTAATGACTTTTCAGCAATATTTTTTTCTGGCGTTCCAGTCACTTAGTTTGTATTGAAACATGGTCTTTAATATTGTTGAGTAAGGGTATAAATGACATTGCATTTGTAAGACGGTCATACATAACCCATTTCTTGTTCTGCTTAAGTTAGTGGTGTAATAGTTAAGTTTGAAAAATTAAATAAATGTGAATTTTCTTGAAAATCAATTATTTGAAATAAGCCTCCCCCGTCTCTAATAAGCCCCCTTCTTGAGGCATGAAATTAAACTAGTAGTAATCACAAATTAAGAGAGTGCGTTCGACGGGTTAATCTAAAAAAAATAGAGGATGGTTCTCAAGTGGTCACGAATGAACTTAGAACGTTTGCTTTCTGCTGATCAATATGAAACCTGTTGGCAGGCTTTGGCAATATGATTGGCTTGATATATTATTTTTATTGAGAATTGTGCCAAGGAAGTATAATTTTGAAATGGTGGAATGATATTCCTGAATATATATATACACATTTAAGTTGAGTTAACCATTAAATTTTGTCAATTGCAAGTGTCCCCCTCCCCCTTTCAGTGTGATTACTTTGCTTCATGTGGTTGAAAGCTAATTGACAGTGAAGGCTGGGAGATAGCCATCCCAATAAATAACACTAATTAATAGTTATACATTAAATTATGGATGCACAAATTGCAACAGTGACATTTATTGAAATTTATTCAAAACGGTATTTAAACAATGGTGCATTATACACAATATTTAAAATTTGATAGATGTACTTTGCTTGAAAATAACTTTCTAACAAATTGGAAAAGCAGGAACTTCAGCAACTTGAATAACACAGTACATTAAGAAATAACAGCTGTATGATTTGTTCATAATATACAAAATACACCTTCCACTGTTTCCATTGTTCAGGGCCTGAAAGATAGAAGTGATTTCCATTTGTACATGTATGTACCCTCTACTTATGGATTTTTACTTACATCTCGATCTAAAGCTTGAGAACAGGAGTGTGTGCACGACCCATAATATTGAATTTTCCAGTTAATATATATTTGCTTGCGCTAATTTCTCTCGGTCGAATCGGTCCGATTCGGTCTTAATCTTGATTATACATAGCTTGAATCGACAGAGGAGATCGACGGCTGAAATTCTGGCTAGATTACAAATGTATACAACTTGGTAAGTTTGTTTTGAACCGAGCTGCTATGTTCATTTGCCATCGCCGAGCAAAACAACTCGATTTATTACCACAAATCACCACAAATCATACGCTGATATCTAGTACAATAACTCGGTTTTGTGTTTTATTTGCTTCGGTACACAAAAGCGTGCCGATTCTTCAGCGAGGGCAAGATAGAGTATCTGCTGTGATGGAAAACAGCTGAGTTGACACATCACAGCTCGGGGCGAATTGCAATGTTTGTTTCTTGGAAAACACGCCACTACACAGCTTTCTGATAGTCTGATAAACAGCTTTGCTCATAGTTGCTATCGATAGTTCGAAAAAAATCAACACAGCTTCACTTACCTTGGGAAAAAAACAGCGAAAAGATCCGTGACGCAGTTGCAAATCGAAGTGAGCAGTCGAGATTCGAGCCTTGAGCCTGCAATCTTTTCACCTCTAAGCATACGCTAGTTACCATGCCACGAACGGTAGCATGGTTTCGAGGTTTATTTATGTGTGTCACTATGGTTACCAATTAACACGAGATCGAGGCAATCTGATCCACACCTACCAAGATGGCGCCCAAACCCTGAAATCGCATGGCATCCAGATCGATACCCGCGGGACATCATAAATGACCCGCGGGACAGTGATTTCGAAAAAACGACGCGATTAGTATGCGTTCTCCTTCGTCGACCGCAATAAGCCCCCTGGGGACTTAACAGAGCTTTTACGGTAACCATATACATGTACAGTACAAGTTGCTGGTGAAAACCAGCCTAGCTAAAAAAGTTGTACAATCTTTAAGCGTACAGTACATACCCGTTTCCTGACGACACTGGGCACTCGCGGCAGTGGTCTGCACCTCCACCGATAGTGTTGTTAACAGTAATGGAGTAGATCTTGACCCTGGATCACAACAGAAATAAACACATCAGAACAACAGAATAATGCAAACAAGTGGACAATAGGGTGATCTTTGCTGATGTAATTGTTTGCGTTTTGCATATTACAGTAGAACCCTGCTAACTCGAACTCCCAAGGGAAACAACAACAAAATAGTTTGAGATAGCAGAGGTTCGAGTTAGCCGATAGTAAATGACTGAAAAACAAGGGCAAGGGGAATGGGTTTGAGTTCGAGATAGCGGGGAGTGTGAGTTAGCCGATAGTAAATGACTGAAAAACAAGGGCAAGGGGAATGGGTTTGAGTTCGAGATAGCGGGGAGTTCGAGTTAACCGAGTTCGAGTTAGCGGGGTTCTACTGTATTATCCAAATTCACCAGATAAAGAAAGCAAATTCCACGATAAACTAGGAAGAGCACGCAGGATTCCAGATAAGTTTTAAAGGCAAGGGGTCAATACACTGTAGATTAACAGGGCTAAAAATTAACTCCAGTGCTTGGTGGCCAGTCGGGCCAGTTTCCTTAAATTCTTAGTGGCCCAGGCCAAATTAAAGTGGCCCTTATTTTCCTCAAGTTGATTAAAAAAACCATATTTACTTGAATAAACAGTTTAATACTGCCGCCTCTTTACAAAGGGAGCAAAACGCGTTATCTTGGACAACAAACCACGGCCTCCCCTGAGCCCAGCTTTTCTGAAATTCCTGTTTCCTTTTCGTCTTTTCGTAGTTTTTTGCTACTTTCTACGGCATCTTCCTTGGTTTTAGTTTTTTTGGGATGGCAGCGGCTCACATCCTTGGAGAAATCTCCACATTCTGTGGGTTTTTACATCAGAATTTCTATGCCAAAACCTGGCGAGAAGTATGTTGACGATAAACATGCGAGACTCGAAAACGTGCCGCATAGAACTCTGGGTAAGACTGGAGTCACGTGGCAATAACAAATCAAAATGGTGTCCAGATATATTTGCGGATCGATCTAAATACTCATGAAACTGTTAAATCGGCTCGTTAAGAACTAAACATCCACTAAAGTCAATGAACTTAGAGTTGAGGAAAAGAAAGGAAAGGTAGTCCAATTTAACTACCGGTACATATTTTATTTTTATTTTAACTTCGTACTTTGCAACTTTTCTAAGCTTATATCATAGTCGCCCTTCGGGCGATCAAACCTCAACTTTTAGTCGCCCTGGTCAGTTTTAAATCGCCACTGGCGACCTGGCGACCGTTAATTTTTAGCCCTGTAGATATGGGCCTCGCAAAATTGTTAGAAGTTTTTTTATTAATTTGTTGGGTCAGTTCCTTGAACATTGGGTTTTTTGACCTGAGACAAAAATATTGAGAGACCCCCCGTTTATCTGGACGTCCCCCTTTTATCTGGACATCCCCATTTTATCTGGACATCCCCCTCTTATCTGGACATCCCCCTTTTATCTGGACATCCCCCTCTTATCTGGACATCCCCCTCTTATCTGGACATCCCCCTCTTATCTGGACATCCCCTTTTATCTGGACATCCCCCTCTTATCTGGACATCCCCCTTTTATCTGGACGTCCCCCTTTTATCTGGACATCCCCCTTTTATCTGGACATCCCCCTTTTATCTGGACGTCCCCCTTTTATATGGACGCCCCCTTTTATCTGGACATCCCCCTTTTATCTGGACGTCCCCCTTTTATATGGACGCCCCCCTTTAACTGGACGTCCCCCTTTTATATGGACGCCCCCCTTTTATCTGGACATCCCCCTTTTATCTGGACATCCCCCTTTTATCTGGACATCCCCCTTTTATCTGGACGTCCCCCTTTTATCTGGACATCCCCCTTTTATCTGGACGTCCCCCTTTTATATGGACGCCCCCTTTTATCTGGACGTCCCCCCTTTTATATGGACGCCCCCCTTTTATCTGGACGCCCCCTTTTATCTGGACATCACCCTGTTATCTGTACGTCCCCCTCTTATCTGGACGTCCCCCTTTTATCTGGACATCCCCTTTTACCTGGACGTCCCCCTTTTATCTGGACATCCCCTTTTATCTGGAACAATGGCATGCAGAATGTAGTCAAATTCACATTTACATACCGATCACTTCCATAAGTATACGAAATTCCATCATTCTCAAAAGAATAGGCACTCTCCTTTTGGAATGTCCAGATAAAACTCTGTGCTTATCTCGGAGGATATGATGTAACTGAAAAAAAATTTATTCAAAATTAGAATTTTTCATTTAACTTTTATATCATCTTTCAAAATACATTAGAGGGTTGTTTTGGAAAATTTTAAGTTGAAGGAGAAACTTTCTCAGTAGATGCCATTGGTGGAGAGGAGGAAGAGAGGGAATAGGTTTTGGAAGGTTGGTTTTGGGAGACCTAGAATGACCTACAGGACAGCGAAGGTAGAGAGACGGCAGACAGGATGGAGCGAGTGGAGCACTGCAAGAGCGGTAGCCAAGGACAGGGTGGCATGGACACAGAATGTTGCAGCTTTATACACCAACTGGGGTAAGGAGTGATGATGATGATGATGAAGATGAAGAAGAAGAAGAAGAAGAGGAAGAGGAAGAGGAAGAGAAAGAGAAAGAGGAAGAGGAAGAGGAAGAGGAAGAGGAAGAGGAAGAGGAAGAGGAAGAGGAAGAGGAAGAGGAAGAGGAAGAGGAAGAGGAAGAGGAAGAGGAAGAGGAAGAGGAAGAATAAGGTTGGTTTCGCTTTTCAGTAGTAGATATGTACCTGTATTTCTGTTTTCCATTTGCTCCTTTCCATGTTTCAATCACATTTGTTCCTTTAAAACGTTTTCTCTGCAGATTCAATGCAAAAGAAAGATTTAATAATTATGATCACCTTAAAACAGTTAAGTTTAAAATACCATAGTTCCTTGATTAATCACCCCCTCCCCCCCATTGGTGAAAATATTTGAAATAATCACTTTCCTCAAATTTATTTATCACCCCTCCAGCTTCCTCTCTCTTTCATTCCTTCCCAGTCAAGTTAAAAATGTACACCTCGGCCGGCGAGTGTTATTCTCATCAATAATGGCAGAGATGGAACTAAGCGATGTTGAAGGCGAATTAAATGATATTGGAGGTTTCGAACGTTAGCCATTCGAGTCAAATAAAAATTGTTGCATACTTGTTGACAAAACGCTTTGTAAAGAGCGCGGCCCACCTTTCATTAGAGCGCTATTGTCAACTTTATCACACCTTGGGATTTACTTTACCCATCCAACCGTAGATGTCGCAAAAGACAATAGCATTCTGGGCAATGTGTAAACGAATTAATTTTCACATCATAGAATAACGACTTTTAGGGCCCCCGAAAATGGCGGATGAACTTAGGTGAGTGCGCAATGCAAAGTGGGTGGGTCAGATTCTTTAATGATGATTGTTTTTAAACATTTTGAGATTCAGACTGTGGTTTAGTTTAAATTATTTACCTCTTTGAATTTGAAAGTACATTCTCCGTCGCAGATCATCTCAAAGACAAACTCCACAGCACCGTACTGGCCTGGTCTAGGATTGTTGAGACCTTCAGGGTTTCCAAAACCTTTGACAGGAAGGCGCAATGTCATATAGATGTCATCAGCCTGATTGATGCCGCTGTCAAGGTAGTTTCCACGTGGTTGCCAGCCCTGTTTTGATGTACATCCACGGTCTGGAATGTAAAGAACAATAACATCAATAAAAATTGCTTTCTTGGAGTGGAGTGGGCAAAACTGATAAATAAACTCACTTGTGTACTGATTTAGGTTCACAAACCAACCAACTAGTATACTGTGGTTGGTTTGTGAACCTAAATCAGTACACACATCGATCCACGAGAATCAGTTACATAATGCTAGTCCAAACGAATGCTAGTACCTTGATCAAATTAAATGCTGAGGGCGTAGCCGTTTATTTAAAACCTGACCTGATACCCCCAGCCTTTTATTGATTTATTTAAAAATGGCATTTACTCGGGCACCAGTGTGTAATCAATAAAATACACCGTCATAATTTGTGTTTGTGTAACTTACCCGACATTGAGAAACATGTTGGAGCCAGGGGTTCTGGAATGTTGCGCCACCATCTCAGGTGATGACCATAAACTGGCTCAGTGGATACAGGGCACTCTTTGCATTCTAAGAGAGAGAGAGAGAGAGAGAAAAAAGTGTACTTTCTTAGTAATGTGGTACAGAAATTTGCTAAAAATAATAATAACTGTATGTACATGTACCTTTTGGAGATGTGGTGGACTAATGTTTAGCACGTTGGACTCCTGACCTAAGAAAAATGCCTGGCGGTTGTTGTAGAAATTCAGCACCAGAGACACAATCCATCGGCATACATGACGTATTCAATGGTTTCCACGGCTTGCAAAGCATTATAGGGCGTTTTTGTGTATTCAGTTGAACTCAGTTGAGGGAAACTTTGTTGACGTTTTTTGACCCATATTTCTCGTGATGAAAGCAAAACAAGACCAGAGAAATATTGTTTTATAACTTTAATCTATTGTGTGACTTTTTTATGGCAAAGTTAGAACTGAAAACTTCAGGTAAAATGTCAGAATTCTAGTCGGTGTAGTCGGCAATTTGGCGACTAATTTTCAGGATTTGGTCGCCAATGTGGAAAACTTCTAAAGGCGCATTGGCGACTGTATCAGACGTAATTTCGTGCCCTGTAGCATCCCTTCCAGGGGAAGTAGCAATACTCCTAGTTAGCTTAAGTGTGTTAAGGAAACCGGGATAAGCTCCAGCAGTGTGGGCCAGTTTGGCCCGAATGTGGCTTTACCTTTTACATGTACTTGATAAGCCTGATAAATATATCATACCTGCTTTGCCGTCACTAAATTGCTTGACTGGGCAGTAAGCACATACAGTCGAGCCTGTGCCGTTGAGATGCATCCCAGGGTTACAGGGGGGGCAGTCCTCTTTGGCTCCGGATGCTGGAAGTTTTTTGGCACCATCAACATCATCTCTGCAAATCTTTGGTTCTATCCACATGTATTTCACTTGGGTCTTGGCAAAGTTAAGAAGAAAGACATTTTAATAATAATTATAATTATTATTATTATGTTATCAATATCAAACTGTTGTGGGAGATGCGGTGACCTGATGGTTAGGGCGTTGAACTCTGGATCGAGTGTCTGGGTTCTAGCGCTGGCCGGGGTCACTGTGTTGTGTTCTTGGACAAAACACTTGACTCTCACAGTGCCTCTCTCCACCCAGGAGTATAAATGGGTACCGGTGAACTGTTAGGGCAACCTGACGAAATACTGGGGGGTAACCTGGCGTTGGACTAGTATCCCACCCAGGGGGAGTAGCAATACTCCTAGTCAGCATCATGCTACAGAAACCGGGATAAGCTCCGAACAGCTTTACCTATTCAACTGTTACAGTAATTTGAACTGGTTAAACAAGAGTTGCAAGGTTCCAACTGGGGTCAACTTGCGAGTCAGATCAAATTTGCATAGAAGAAGACGTAGATTTATCTCATACCTTATGGTCGCTGTCACAAGCTGTTCGAATGTCGTAGTAGTCTTGTTCTGTGCATGGCTTCCTCTGCGTGCAGTTCTTTGCTCCTCGACCTGGTAAACAAAGTAAGCAAAATGAACAAACTTTCCATCAGAAGCTTGCAATGTTAAATTCTTCAAACCGATTGCAATACAGGCAGCTACCGTAAGAAAATTATTGTCCAATTTTACTACAAAACAAATTATATTTTACATGTATGTAATTTTTCCAAGACTTAAATCAAAAGAGATGCCAATAATATTGTTGAATTCTGAACATGACAACGCACATGCGAGCGTTGTCTATCGGCGAATAGTCAACGATGAGACAACCAATCAGATGTCCACGCATTTAAAACATACAGTACCACGAGTGCTTAATAATGAAATCTTGTCATTGCTGCACATTTCAATAACACGTGAACTCTGAAGTTCAAAATCCAACTAAGTTGGAACTAGCTATTGAGTTTTTTCAAAACTGTCAATCATAAAATAATAGTAAAAATATTACAAAATAATAACATACCAGCATATTCTGTGACCTCGTTACACTTGGAACACTCCGTGGCATGGGGTGCAGAAAACGTATTAACGGAGCACATTTTACAACTGCAAAATAAATACAACACATCTATTAGTAAAAAAAACAAACATAAGTCATTCAAAAATTTGACAGTTCATTACTACAGATAGAGACATTACCTTCCTTGTGCCTCCTCATTGTTATAAAATCCTGCGTCGCATGGTGTACACTCTGATGTGTAAGACACCCCTAAAATAATGACAAGCCATAAGTTACACACAGTGTACACATGCAAGTATTGACAGCAGATGCAAGATATATCTGCTGCACTAAAGTGCAACATGTGACAGATGAATGTAGTACGTAATTATGTACATGTATGTGCACTTGCAACAATACATGTATATGGTGACTTTTTTTTTTTTTTTTTTTTCATTTAATTGTGACATGTAAACTCTGTGATTTTGGCTAAGCTTAACTCAAGGTGAAAGGCCTTATGGCCTAATGGTTAGAACATTTTACTCCGGATTGAGCAGTCCTGGTTCAAGCGCTGGCTGAGATAATTGTGTTGTGTTCATTTGGGCAAGACACTTTATTTTACTTTATTTCACAGTGCCTCTCTCTA
The DNA here is from genome assembly GCA_029204205.1 of Desmophyllum pertusum. Taxonomy (NCBI): domain Eukaryota; kingdom Metazoa; phylum Cnidaria; class Anthozoa; order Scleractinia; family Caryophylliidae; genus Desmophyllum; species Desmophyllum pertusum. The sequence goes on from MU826855.1 coordinate 212,757, forward strand.
CCTAGGAGTAAATGAGTACTATCTGGTGATATGTTAGAGCGACCTGAATAAAATGTTGAGGGTTTCCTGCAGTACTCCTAGTTGCTTCAAGCTACAGAAACTGGAGTTATAAGGTACTGGCACAACAGATAAGCAATAGATCGTTTTCACGTGACGTCATCAAAATGCGAAATTCAAAACTATTGATCCTACAAAGCTGTTCTTTCAGTATATTCTATACATCAGTGTCGATAGTTGCTGGGGAAATTTTTGTGCCAGCAGATTGCTTCGTTTTGGAGATAAAGCGTTTTGAAATTTGAGCCGGCCTGGCTCAACGTGACCTGAAATGTTACACAAACCAATATTTTCGCACTTTTAAATACTTTTCTGATATGCTAATAAGTTAAAAATGATAACTAAAGCATTCAGAAGTGAAAACGTATGACTTCGGTAGCAAAATCATTTTTATTCTCGCAGACATTTTTTGGCCGCCATATTGGTAGACCAAAGTGGTCCACCAATATGGCGGGGACTCATACTAAGTTCTGTAATTTTCCGAATATTGTTTTCCCAATAACTTTGTTGCAATGAACACTGCCACATCAAAACTTGGGGAATATATTTATTTCCACCTACTCTACAATCTCTGAGTTTGTAGATGTTTTTGGTGCACGTAAAACGATCTTGTTATTTTGGTGAAAACGATCTACAGAATCTGGCTTCTCCGATCCACTGGTTTGGAACATACTTTAACCTATTAACCTACATGTATGACAAGACAATATAATAGAGCGGTTTTCAATTGAGGGTCGAAAGTAATCGCTGAATTGCTTTGGTTTTGCTTTACTACGATCTTTGATTGGTTTAAAAAACTTGCGCCACCAACTCAACCAATCAGATGCCAAACCAAAACCAATCGCGACTTGGCCGCATGCGTTTTCCCGGGTTTGGCGTCGGTGTTATTGCTCCAAGCTCTCATTGGTTCATCTTGCTGTTTACGTTTGTTGTGATTGGCCATTGTGATTACTTTGGTTTTGGTTTGACAACACTCAAATGAAAACCGCTCTGACTACCAGCCAACAGTTATTAATCTATGCTACATGTAGTTGTGTGTGGGGCGTCCCAAGGGTTGTGCATACTAGACTCGAAGATGGAATTTAAGATTGATTTCAAACCTTGTATTTCAATACTCTTGATGTAAACAGGCTCCCTGTTGTCATGAGTCCCACCATAAGTAATGGCTGTTGCTTGCCAGATGATCACATTCCTCCCAGCTTTTAGATCAATCTGTAAAAAGAAATACAATATGTCTTCCTTTAGTATATATTTGCCGTGGTCTATCGCAAATCTGTGAATTTAAATTGGCTCTCTCTCCCATCTTTTCAGTAGTGAATCCAGGGGGAGGGTCGGGGGGGTCCAGACCCCCCTATCAGACCTGAGGAGTTTTTTCGCTTTCTCCATTATCCATAACAAAACCATCTCCAAGATCCACCAAAATGCACTTTTCAGAGCCTGAAATCTCAAAAGTTTTCTGGGAGAGGCCTCCAAACACTCCCATCCACGCCTTTTAGTAATAACTCAGTACTGCCGTCTACTCTCTACTTCACGTTTTCGGGGAAAATCCTGGGACCCCCTATCAAAAATTCCTGGATCTGCCCCTGCTTTTAATGTTTTGAACAGACTTCTAGGCCCTCCTCCTGATTGTTTTAATTACTGTAAACACTGGTGTAGTTAGTGTAAAAAGTGTTGATTGGGGAAAATTTACAGAACCTTTGACAGATGTTCTTGCAGATAAGCTGCACCCTCGATTTAGAATGAAATTTCTGGGGGAAAAGGTGCGGCTTATACGCCGGTGTTTACGGTAATCAAGGTTTGCTTATGCTGTGCCGACACTTAGGTTTAGATGGTGTTTGATTCTAGCAAGTTTTTTGAAAGGCAACAAAATTACTTCATCAACGTTTGGCAGCTTGGCTGAGAACTATGTATAAGAACACAACAAAATAATGTTCCAAAAATGTAATAATTACCTTGGTGGTAAGCCACTCATTGTTAGAAGAACTTGACGGATATGTGTCATCTTTTTTCAGGCTTGAAACCTTACATTGTTCATTTTTTACCTGAAAAATCAAATTCAAATTCAAATTATTTCAATAACTCTGGTACACCTAAAAAAATATCTCCCACTTGTAAATTAAACTACAGCCAACTCTCTCTTAACGGACACCTCTATAAGACGGACACCTCTGTAAGACGGACACTTGGTGTTGGTCCCTGCGTGCCATTTTTCAGTCATGTTACTGTATCTAAACTCTCTATAAGCGGACACCTCTCTAAGACGGACAGTTTGTGCCAGTCCCGATGGCGTCCGTCTTAGAGAGAGTTCACTGTTCATCAGTATAACGGTTCTTAGAACGCATGTTGTGAAGCCTCAATGCGTTTACAAATAGCCTAAAAATAGAATAAAAGAAAAACAATGACTAGCTAATGTTACATTTAAACTAACTAAGATAACAATGTTACTTTCATGTCAATGTTTTCATCACTCTGATTTACCCACTCTATTAAAGGACAAGGGTCACTCCAAAAGTATTGGGTTTTTTTTTAAATCACTGATGAAAAGTTTACATTAAAGGAGCTACATGTACGTCACGGATGCCGCATAGTTCGCCGTTCGCAATCCGTCTTAATCTTCGCCATCCTCAACCATCCTTGTTCCTGTTTGGTTTATTATCACCTCTTTGGTGTTTTTCTACCTTTGTAAACTAATATTTTGAGGCTTTCTTCAATTTGGAGGTGATTTAAATTTGCTCTTCACAGAAATGACATAAATTATCATGACATAGCTCCTTTAAGTTGAGTCACTGACTGTTTTTTGAGCTTCTAAAGTGTGTTCGATCCTTATATGAAATTTGTCTTCAAAGAAGCCTAAAGTTCGACATAGAGCGCCACCATTTTGAATAGCACTTAGCAACCTGGCTGCAAACATGTACATACGTGACATCATTCCGTCCAAGACCAGGCATGTTTTCGACGAAAAGCACACACCAGCTGTGCTTGAGATTCCTGCCAATTTCAAGTTGGACAGAACGACGTCACGTATATGCGGCCAGGCTGCTAAGTATTATTCAAAATAACAGCTCTTTATGTCAAATTTTGGGCTTCTTTGGAGACAAATTTCATAAGGATCGCGCATACTTTAGAAGCTCAGAAATGGTACATATGTATGTAGCTAACTCAATGTTTACTTTTTATTGGTGATTACATAAAAGTTACAAAAAAATGCTTTCTGAAGTGACCTTGTCCTTTTAAGGAAAAAACAAAAAAATTAATAGCAAAAAAAAAACACTCACAAAGACTCGGAAGACAGTGTAGATGTCGTCAGTGAAGTAGTAATCAAAGGACACGTGCCCATCCTTTTGGAGCTGTGGGAAAAAAGTAGAAAATTAATGATAATCTGTGAAGCAATATTGCAAACCCTCAATATACGGCTGTTTTTCAGAGTGCATTGGTACGTTGTTGTCATGTTATGATTGACAGTTCCCTTTTTCCGTTATTTTTAGGCGTGAACAGAACTGAAAGGAGACTCTGCTCTGACTCGAGATGATTCCTATTGAGCATGCCTTAGTGTTACTAAGCGACCAAACAACTTCCGCACGTGATCGTATGTCGTATGTCACATGTGGGCTCAACATTCACCAGCGGCCACATTGAACAGCATGCGCTTTGTCACTGTGGGCTCAGTTACTAGACAGTCTAGTCAGTGATAATGCCATTAGGCATGCGTACTGAATACTTCGCAACATGATAAATAAATAAATAAATAAATAAAGCTTTTACTATTATTATTATTATTATTATTAACAAAAAAACGGTTTATTTTGTCCATGATCGTGGACAGCGGTTACATCAAATATCGTTTTGAGTCGGAGCAGAGTCTCCTTTCAGTTCCTGCCTCAAAATAACGGAAAAGGAATCTCTGCTAGCAGGGAAGATTGACAGCAGTGAAAAACCCAATGGTAAGTTAGGTTTTGAACTTCAGAGTTTGTGTATTTAACAAACTAACTCGGTTGCGTGAGCGAAACCAGGTGAAATCTTGGGGTGAAAATCCACTGAGCAATATTCTGTGCTAAGGAAGTGTTGTTAACGCGACAGATAACAAGCTGCTAAATATTACAGTTTCTTCAACATTTATGCAAATTTATTGATAGTGCAGTAAGTTTCCTTCTGATTGTTAATGTCAGCTATGAGAATTAGGTGGTATATCAAGACAATATCCCCTAGTTGATGAATTTCTTCATTCTCATCACCTGTCTGCTTAACAATGTATGCATATTGTATGGAGAAAATAGATGTTGGTCACTCTTGGAACTTACAGTGACAGCATATGACAACTCAGAGGTACACTCGTCTCCTGGTGAGGAAATACTGTCTCCATGCGGCGTCCATCCAGTCCTGGAATCAACATTATTAAAATCATTATCGAAGTCCATAGATGTACATTTACTAAATGAGGTATCATATTATTTGCAAGACAAGTTGGTATGGAACTTGAGCCATTTGGAATACTGTACTCATTAGTACATTGGTAGCCGCTGTGCTCATTGGTACATGTACATGTATACATATAGGATTTTCCTTTTCAAACTGATCGAGCTTGCATCAATGTCCTGATTGAGATCAGATGGAGATTGAAATCCCTTGTCTTGTGACTCACTCACTTTTATGTTGCTGCCTTTCAAACTAACACTTGTCTGTATTTACAGCTCAATAAAGCTCAATAAAATGACCTCACTGACTTATATCAAGGTTAAAATAAAATATTCCTGAAATTGCGACTTTATCTAAGATTATGCTAGTCTCCTTTGCAACCATTAATTTGGTAAAAATAAATTAAAAATTAAAAAAAAAACCATTAATTTGGTCCTCATGCAATGCTTCTCTCCACTAATGGCTGCTTAAAGGAGCTATTCCTTAATATGCACTGCGCATCCTTTCAGTGCATAATTTCGCGCATAATTGCGAAAGCACATTAAAAACATAGTGGCTTTTACTTTGTGGCAATGCTCGCCAGAGAGGTAAACGATCGTTTTTTCGTACACAAGCCAATTATATCTCTTTCGCGAGGATGGTGACCTATTCTTTTTATTCTATATTTTGAAATATTACATTGCAATGTTCAACTAGGGAAAGTTTCAGAAACTTTTCAGTGTAACTTTTATTTCAAAGGAATTACCTTAAACTCAACCCACATTGATTCTGCGGTTGCGTGTGATGATGACCAAAATAACGGCTGCAAAGGAGACTAAAATAATAATCTTACTTTGAACAGTTTGCTCCTTCTGCTTCTTTAAAATATTCACTGTCGTAGCCGTATCCTTGGTAATGCTCATCGGCGATACGACTTTCAAATCCCATAGGTAATTTATCCCAATCATCGAAGCGCACGCCTCCGCCGACACTGTAGGTACCCTTGGGGCAGTTCTTGCACTCCAACGTCTTACTTGTGACATCGACATAGTGGCCTGGATCGCAAGTGTAAGCTTGAAGGAAAAGAAAAAAAACATGTTAAAGGAGCTACGTCACGGATGGCGCATCTTGAAAAAATTGGCCAATTTTTTCAAGTTTGTCATTCGCAATCCGTCTTAATCTTCTCCATCCTCGACTATCCTTGTTCCTGTTTGGTTTATTATCACCTCTTTGGTGTTTTTCTACCTTAGTAAACTGTTATTTTGAGGCTTTCTTCAGTTTGATAGTGATTTTCAGGACATAGCTCCAGGGCTGCAAATAACAGTCGGTCATCGGACAATGGCCGCGCCAAATTTGCCAATGTCCGATGAAATCCCAACTGTGGTCGGACATAATGTCCGGACAATTTTTGTTTTGCCTTCCAACGCTAACGCTTTATAACGTGTTTTGTTCTAAACACAAACTAGTTTCCTCTGCATTGAAAACGTGTTAGATTTGCAGGTTTGCTTATCAAGCAGTACTGTATGATGTCTGACCTCATTTTTGTTTGTCCGACAAAATGGTGACTTAGTCGGACACATGTCCTATCAAGAAAAAAAAATTATTTGCAGCCCTGTAGCTCCGATGAAAATAAAGGTTGTGTCTGTTCTGATGCTCGGGGTAGGAGAAGTCAGAAGGCTCTTCAATGTCAGTGCTATTAATAAACTCTAGTTTTTGAAGTATGAAGTGACTAGATGTATTATAGACTATAGACTACATACAAACAGTCCCTCTACAGTAGTCCTGTCTACAGTATAGATCTGAGGTATTACTACTCCCCCTGGGTGGGATGCTAGTCCATCACAGGTTATCAGGTGCTGTGAGAGTAAAGTGTCTTGTCTGAGAAAATGGCAAAAGGACCCCAGCCAGGGGGCTCAAACCTAGACCTCTCGATCTAGTGATACCTGAGATTCAATCAGAAATATTCCCTACTGATGACATAGCACTACAGACAGAGATCCGTGTAGTGTCTCTGATTTGTCCTTTCTCCAAAATGGCCACCACAAATTCATATTAAACCGAGCGGAAAATCAATACAAACACCTGAAAGACCACCTCTTGTTTGGTAATCATATGAAGTTTTGTTAGGTTAGGTTCTACCTGTGTCAAGAAAACGGAAGTTAAAAACTGGAAAATTTAGAGACGTTTGTATGACTGGGGGTATGGCGTAGATACAGTCATACAAACGTCTCTAAATTTTCCAGTTTTCAACTTCCATTTCCTCAACTTAGGCAGAACCTAACCTAACGAAACTTCGTACAATTACCAAACAAGAGGTGGTCTTTCAGGTGCTGGTATTAATTTTCCACTCAGTTTAATTTTAATCATTTTGAATTTGCAGCAGCCATTTTGGAGAAAGGTCTATTACTCAGTTATGATGTTTTGGATGAGTGAGACTACACACGAAGATCTCTGCGGTGTACAGTTATATATGTCCTCAGTATGGGATTTTTTGGCTCATATTTCATGACTCTCTTGTGAAGAAGAGAATGAGCATGCGGTGAGAGAGATTGTTTTCTTAGGCTAAGATGTCACATTTGTATATCCTGTATGAAATCCATCAAGACCAGTAATTACATTTCGGCAACAAAAAAGCTAATATATATTGTGTGTGAACTTAAAGGAGCTACGTCACGGATGGCGCATCTTGAAAAAATTGGCCAATTTTTTCAAGTTCGCCGTTCACAATCCGTCTTAATCTTCTCCATCCTCTACCATCCTTGTTCCTGTTTGGTTTCTTATTACCTCTTTCGTGTTTTTCTACCTTTGTAAACTATTATTTTGAGGCATTCTTCAATTTGAAGGTGATTTTGCACTTCACAAAAATTATTGTGACATAGCTCCTTTAAGCTCAATCAAAGAACTTGGTTATCTCAAACACCCGCTATCTCGAATTCAAACCCATTCCCCCTTGTTTTTTCAGTCATTTAGTACTGTTATTGGCAATCTCGAACTCCCCGCTATCTCAAACTGTTTATTGTTTCCCTTGACAGTTCGAGATAGCAAGGTTCAACTGTACTAATTTATTGTGAGTCAATGAACCACTCGCCAAACATATGGCATTCACTCCAAACACTGTTTGGCCGGACAGAAGGTTAAGGACTTGTTATATTTTTTTGTGACATTATACTCTTTCATGTGAAGTACATGATATGTTAGCCTGTGTCAGGACCGCGATACATAAGTAAACAACATCCAGTTGAGTATTAGATTAATTTTGGAATTTGTATCTTGCAGAGCATAAGCTACAAATGTAAATTAAAGTGGCTCATTCAACCATGTTTAATTTGTCTTGAAGGTTATTCACACCAAGTAAAAGTTAGAAACCAAGCCATCGTCTACAAGAAACTAAATATAAATGAAGTTCTTGGGGACAGACAGTCAGCTCAGACATAACATTTGACCACATTTACAGGAAAGAAACCCAAAACCACACGGGAGAATGCCGACAATATTCAAGAAATTTTACAACGCCTATATTAAACCGGAGATCAAAACGCCCAGTTAAAAGCAACTACGACATATTAAAGTCTAATTTATGCAAAAAGAATTCGAGATCACGGGTATTTTCTTGTGAAATAAAGTACGCTTAGCTTTATTATATAATATACAGATTAGATCGAATGATCACACGATCTTCCAGGCTTATATTAGAAAGATCACGTTTCCGAACGTTTTCCGATTTCAATCAAAAGACGGGGAGAAAACTGTATATTATAAACGAAAAGAGGAAAGGGTGAAGATGGTCGATCACGCGAAACGGCGTGAAACGAACGATTCGACACAAAACTGAATTAAGAACAATGCAGTCTTATAAAGCTTTTCCGGGTCTAAACACATCCCGATCCGTAAGATAATCCACAACTTTCCTTTCCTTGTTCCTCTAACGGATCGGAAAGGGGAAAATAGCCACCAAAATCATGCGAAAGTATATTTAAAAAGCGCTGACGAACCTGAATATTGGCTACAGGAATATTTAATCATACAAACTTATGTAAATGTGTCCATACACGCTGTGCGAGTGTCAAGTAAATAACCGAGTTTTATGTCCCATCTGCCCGCCATAGAAACAGAAATACAAGTTAATAAGCCTTTCGCTTTCATCCCAAAGCATTAAACGATAGTTCTAGCTGGCTTAAATTGTACTTACTGCAGCCTTTCTGTCGTACGGGAACTTCGCTCGCCTCGCATGAGTCGGGTTCTTTTGGAACGGCGACTCGCCATCTGCCTTCGGCCGAATCACATTCAGTGAAATCGTAAGTCAGCTTCTCCTAAAAGAACGCAAAACAATGCAAGATAAATACGAAGGAATTAAATATACGTACTGCTAGATCTTATACAGAAGGGGAGCCTATAAAACTCAGCTAAATATCAAAGCATAAAGCGGGCGCGAAATATTCCGCCATAACAGGGAAGTTTAGCTTACCTGGGTGCACTTGTCGAGGGAAAACACAGGTGAAATAAACGCGAAAAACACAAATGGAACCACCCAAAAGGATCTGCTCTCCATTTTCTCGAGAAAGAAACTGATTTTCCCTTTAGAAAAGCAACGTTCTCTCCAGAGAAGAGGTGAATCTTGGTGAGAAAAAATCGTAAAAGAAAAATTACCAAAGGGAGTCCTTTTCAAATTCAAATGAGGTACACTTGAATGGATTCCTTGAACCCAGCCCTCCGCGGCCCTTGGGGATAGGCATTGCCATGGCAACTACGTCGAGTTTGAATGGCATTATAAAAACATCCTTTACATGTAAAATCAAGTTTCTAATCTTCATCTTATTATTATTTAATCTTCTTTATAGTGTTTTTAGGGAACCATTAATTAAACATTTTTGCCACGTGTATCTAAAACACCACACCGTGATATTAAAATAGCTATTTTAGTTTTGGCACTTTTTATTAGGTTTCATTCATTCAAAGGTGTCTGGCACAACATGAAATATGCATAAAAGCTTGTCAAAGTTAAGCGTTGCTGTGGTAATTATATCTCCTTAAAAGGAATTCACTTCCTGGTGAATTATACATCCGTGACATCCGATAACATTAGGGATGGACCATTTTATTTTTTTCTGGGGGGGGGTTGGGCAATTTTTTCTGAGCACAAAATTTTTTTTCAGTCTTGAGTTTGTGCAAGAATTTTTTTTTCACCTTTTGCTTGTGAGTGAGTGAGTGAACTCGCTTTGCCCGAAATTTTTTTCTCTACTTCTGCTGTGCAGGTATTTTTTTTGGTAATTGCCTGGGGGGGGGGGGGGGGGGGGGTGTCCGCAAGGCGAGAGTTATCCCCCGGGGAACTCCCATATGAATGTGACTGGGGATGCTCGTCGGAAATTTCAAATTACACCCCTAAAAGGGACCAATCTGGGCGTGGCTCAAGCCTTTTTTGACCCTAAAAGATACCATTATGAGCTACATCATGTATGACGATGTTTTTTAATTATTTCTTCGCGTGCAACCCTAAAAGATACCTTGATGGCTAAAAATGTCGCTGTTCCGTCCTGACACCCTAAGTATACGGGGGACCAAAATCCGTAATTTACACCCCTAAAGGGACGACGAGCATCCCCGTCACTTTCGTATGGGAGTCCCCCCCGCGGGGCTTATTTTCGGGTGGGGTTATTAGCGGGGAATGGAGGGGACTTATTATGGACACGATTCTTTTGCGTCTGAGATTTGTGGGCTTTTTTCGGGTAGGGAGGCTTTAATCTCGTACCCAGATCACCCTCTGCCACGCGTCAGACAGAGTGGGATCTGGGTACGAGATTAGGGTGGCTTATCACCAGAATTTACAATGTACCTTATTCTCACTTATTTTGCGAGTACTTACTTACTAATTATCGCGATTTACGGCTAACTACGATGGAAATAATTCCAGCCTGTTTTCCTTTTGTGTTCTTTGTTTTATTTTTTTTAAAGTTGTATACTCTTGTATTTTTCGAAGGAATATTTGTTACACGTATATACACCTCTATTAAACAAGACAAACTATTAACAAATAACGTATTTAACACCACATTGAACTTGAACAGAATGAAACTAACTAAAGAACGGAATAGCCTGCGTCAAGAGAGCATGATCTAAGAGAAGGATTCCCCACGTCCCATGATAATTTTTTTGAAATCTATTAATAGTTTCACTCCATGCTGTGAAAGTTATGTTTATTTCCTTCTGATCGAGGCTCCGACATCACGTTACTCGAACTGACCAATCAGATAGTGCTCTTAAAATAGCTCAGCTAAAGTTAAAAATAGATTTCAAAAACTTATCATTGGAAGAGACCCATGTATGGGGGAATGCTTCTCTTAGATTATCCTCTCTTGCTGCCGGAAAACAACAGAAGGAATAGAGTGGTAAAGTGTGACGCCACCAAATTTTCAAATTTGCGAAATTATGACATTTGATCAGCTATTCAGAGGAAGCATGCCAAAAAACGTCCACTGCCCAAATTAGCTCTCCATTGCAATTTGCGGCCGAGATACGGGCACTTCAGGTTTTAATTTCTTCACACAAACCCTTCTAATTTGCGTCTGTTCCTTCCGTTTAGAACAGGTGCAAAATTAGAGAGGTTTGTATGGGACAGTACCAAACTTTGAACCTCTATATCTTTACCACTCTATTGAAGGAACAAAAACAACAATTCAAGCATCTAGAATTAACTAAGTTGCGGCAACTTCCCCAAACCGAAAAGGTTACTTTTGAACTGCAAGTACACATGTATATTATTCCCATAGCCTGTGTGCAGATGTCTCCTATTCCCTTCCAAGGCATCTGTACGCAGGCTAATATTCCCATTGCATAAAAGATCAATGAAGTAATGTTAATTTTCCTAAATCTCAACAAGAAATGAACAGTGATTCCAACAAGTCTATTTCAGTTATGAGGACATAATAATAATTATTATTAAATTAAATACAGAAGAACTATATAATTTTAGGCTAATACCCAAGATATGGTAAAAAAAAATTACTAATGGACCTCACAAAGTTCCTTCCAAATAACACAAATTAAACAGTTCCATATTGTAAAACAAGCTTCACACTTGAATTGAAAATTATTTTGCCATATTGAAAATCCTATTTTATAATACCCCTGCCAAACCAATAACCAATTTACATTAATATAATTATTGCTCTAAAATTGCAAAACACTTCTAACTTTCTTCATATTTTGGCTATATATGAGAACAATCTTTTGTAAAACTGCTATGCTATGATTGGAGTCGTCATCGCTGCACTTGTCTTTGGCAGTACCCTTCTTGAGTTTCTCTAAGTATTCCTTTTGAGACTCTGCTAAGACTGCCGCCAGAATGCTCTCGTCCTCCCACTCAGAGAAGCCTGCAATCACAATAATTCAATTATATCGACAATGTACTTGTTGTTAGTAATGTACTACAGATCTTCTGACTTCAGTGCATGCATGAAATCTGAGCACCTTATTCTAGAAAGAAAGCTACCACAAGGAGAGCAAAGCAGCGTTTTCACACAGGGGTCATACAATTTGGTGTTGCCAAACTTTGGGAAATGATTTCTATTCTAGTATGGACACATTTCATATTGTTTGGGAACACCATACAGCAGCTGTGAAAATGCTCTGTGGCCTCACAGGTAAAGGTATAAAAGCCACATTAGGGCTAAACTGGCCCACACTGCTGGAGCTTTTCCTGGATTCCGTAGCATGAAGCCGACTAGGAGTATTGCTACTCCCCCTGGATGGGATGCTAGTCCAACGCCAGGTTATCCCCCAGCATTTTGTCATATTTCCCTAACAGTTCGCCGGTACCCATTAATTTTATACTCCTGGTTGGAGAGACGCACTGTGAGAGTTAAGTGTCTTTCCCAAGAACACAACACAATTACCCAGGCCAGCGCTTGAACTCAGTCCACTCAATTGGGAGTCCAATGCACTAACCATTAGGCAGGTAGAACGGCAGCAATGAACCCAAGTTGGAGTTTGATATTAAAGGTAAATTGAGTTTTGTGTACAACTCTCAACAATCAAACTTCTGTCTATCGTAAATACAGTCAACTCTCTCAAAGCGGACACCACTATAAGGCGGACACCTCTCTAAGGCGGACATGGTTGGCTGGTCCTGACCGAATCAAGTTTCTCTTATTTTTTTGTAACAAAACTCTCTATAAGGCAGACACCTTTTTAAGGTGGACAGCTAGAGCTGGTCCCGAGGGTGTCTGCCTTAGAGAGAGTTCACTGTATACCATGCCACTATTCTTACCATATCCAGTCGGAGGCAGATAGTCCAAGTAGTTTGGACCTACAGCACCACCAGTTGCCCTGGGGGAGAGGGTGGGTTAGATGACTCGGTTGAACATCCTGGCTTGGGAATCGTAATAAGTCGCTTTCACGCTGCTAACAGTACATGTGGTCGCAGCATTGCTGGCTGCTGGGCAAGCTTTAGTTTCGGACGAAGAGGCACTTGCAAAGGTCTCGTGCCGAGGGGAACTGGGTGAATGACGAGGGGACTTGCTAGGAGGGGCACTCTCAGCGGCATCACGATCACGTTCCCTATGGTGCGGGGACGTTGGACGCTTGGACTCGGTGCAGGTCGAAGTGCTACTGGTTGCAGTGGGACTGGAGCGCGGCTGCAACACAAAATAAGTGTAATGAGTTTAAGCACCATCTTTTCTAGTAAGTTGGTTCATGCCCTCGATTTCTGATGTAACACCAAATTCTCAGAATTCACATAAAATAAATATATAACAATCAGTAAGGGGAGTTCACATTTCAATCTTGTGTTCTGCTGAAAGAGTGTTTACAACTTCATTGACTGAATAAAATCTCACTATACCAAACAGATGTTTACTTGTAACATTACCAGAGTTCTTGTTCCCCTGGCTCGCTTTTCTCTGTCCCTCAGCCATTCCAAGTATGATTCTCGCGCTACGGCCTCTTCCATAGCCTCATTTGTTGCTTCCCAATCGGTACAACGAAGTTTATCTGCCAACATTTGCTGTAAGGCAATACAGTGTATAGACGAGTTAGACCATTGGATTGTAAAAGTACGGTAGGTAAAGTTGCACTTGGGCCAAACTGGTTTCCTTAGCATGAAGCCAACTAGGAGTATTGCTACTCTGATCTTCCCCCCAGCATTTTGTCACTGGCACCCATTTATACTCCTGGGTGGAGAGAGACACTATGAGAGTAAAGTGTTTTGCCCAAGAACACAACACAATGACCAAGGCCAGGGCTCGAACCCGGACCGCTCGATCCAGAGTTCAACGCGCCAACCATTAGGTCACTGCGTCTCCCACGGATTGTAAAAGTAGTCTGCTTTTATTCACATCCCGGTAGTTGAAATGACGGATGATGCTATCAACCAGATAAATCACTATCCAGTGGATAAGTGTCAACAAAACAAACTATGCCATCCACTGAATAGTGATTTATCTGGTGGAAAGCATTATCCATCCTTTGAACAACAGCGGAAGGTTGCTTATCCCCACCCCACTCCTTCTACAGGGAACACTGTGATCAAGCAATGATCAACTCTCTCACAAAGAAAGTTCTAAGATTATAATTACCTGCTCAATGTGGCAATCCTCTGATTGTTTAAAAGCATCATTAACCAGGGTCCCCTGAAAAAAAAAACAAGATCAAAGGTTCAGTTGACTTTAGATTGCGAGCAGTCCTTATTTCTCCTATTTCATCAAGAACGCACTCATGCTCAAACTCAGGTTCATCCCTACCCTTTCTGCGCATGGCAGGCTAGGTCGCTAGTAATGCTTTAGACCTTTTTGCCTTTGATTTGTGGGCTACGCTGTACATTTTTTTTTTTTTTTTTTTTTTTTTGAGTAAGTAAAGACTTTATTGAGTATTATGATTACGCTGTACATGTTGTATGTGCTTGAAGTAAGAAGTGCTTACTCACCCATGGTTTTGTACCCAGAAAGCCAAGCCCTACACCAACAGAGGGCTTGTTAGGATTGAGGACTGCATTGTAGTGAACGCTGTTATGGTAACTAAGGCGGATTGGTTCATAGTCAGTCTTGTACGAACTATGAAAGATGTTGATGGGTTCTGCAAAGGGAAGAGCACAAAATGTTATCAAAACAGAATTACATGCAGGTACATATCTGATAAAGAAGGTGTTGCCCCAGGGAGTACTCCAGATTTAAAGTTTGGACCTACCTGTACCATACTGATAGACCTCAATTGTCCTGTTATACATCTCGCACATGGCCTGCATCTCAATGTGGTTACCATGGCAGTGACTTTCACGTTTGCGCTTGATGTAGCTGTTGAAGTCTTCAGTGACGTACTGTGAGAAGTAGTCTGCATTCTTGAACTACAGTTGAATTAAAAATAATATTAAAACAAACAAGTGATTAAGCTGAACAGTGTAAAGCAAAAGCATGTGGCATCGCCCCTGGAAACCACCACATATTGGTGAGACTGATGACCAGCATGAACCCTTTCACTCCCAAGAGCGCTAAGTTCAAAACCGAGGAAAAACTCTTGAATTTGAGAAAGATATTATTCTGTCAGTGACTCAAGCTACTCTTTTTTCCGAGTAGCTTGAGTCACTGACAGAATAACATCTTTCTCATATTTTCTACCAAGCTTAAAATATACCATCATTTTCTTTCCACAAATTCTCATTCATCGACAAATCTAATCCTAGCAGTATGCGGGATATTTGTCACACTTGAACCTAGTTATATGGCCTTAGCTCCCATGAGTCTCCTGTAGCTCAGTGGTAGAGTGTCCGACTGGTGTGGCGGAAGGTCATAGGTTCGACTCCTGTTGGGGGAACTCGGAATTTTTTTTCCGAGTAGCTTGTGTCACTGACAGAATAATATCTTTCTCATATTTCTACCAAGCTTAAAATATACCATCATTTCTTTCCACTCTTGGAATTTCATTTTGCAAAATTGTCAAAAACAGACAATACCACTTTAAAGTACTGCTCAATACCTTTCATTTGAATGGTCACACAGTAGGGTTTCATCCACAGACTTAAAAGTTAGAACTGCCACATTTTTTTGACTCAAGGTTTGACTCTGGGAGTGAAAGGGTTAAGGCAAAGCTGCACTTGGGCCAACATTAACTGGTCCACACTGCCAAAACTTATCCAAGTTTCTAAAGCATGAAGCTGACTAGGAGTATCTCTACTCCCCTGGATGGGATGCTAGTGTATTGCAGGTTACCCCCAGCAGCTTTGTTCACTAGTACCCATTTATACTCCTGGGTGGAGAGAGGCACTGTGAGAGTTGAGTGCCTTGCCCAAGAACACAACACAATGACCTTGGCCAGCGCTCGAACCCGGACCAGTCGATCCGGAGTCCAACGCGCTAACCATTAGGCCACCACGTCTCATGATGAACAGCATTGGCTTGATTTTAACTTGCTTAAATTTCATTTAGCCCTATTTAAAACTGGCTGCTGTCTACTGCAGATGTTGTGGTCTCAATGGACAGATCTAAAGGGACAGATCTACGTATAGAGGTACATTGTAGAGTTCATATGACGTTTGGTTTCTTTGGGTGTGTATTGTAGACAACATGTAGGTAGAATTTAAATTAATAAATTTTGGTCTCTTCAAGACCAAATACTCTGCAATAACAACGTATCTGTATTATAGTAATAGAGGTTGAGTTTAAATGAATTTTGGTTTCTCTGAGACCAGTGAACTGTCTGCAACAATGACTCAGGTATCTATCAATTTGGTCTCCCACATCCAAGTAAACCATCCTCCAAGTGCGGGATCAAAATGTTATAGGACACAATGGACAATTTACATACCATGTAATCCATACAGTGCCGTCTAACCTCCGAGTGCATCTCTTGATCACCATATACATGATCAGCTGAGAAGAGAACATGATGTCATAAGAGTTGCGTTCAAATGCAAATATGTTGTCTTTACCCATTGTACTGCCTAGTTGTAGATTTTAATACCTTCTGGAGCAAGTCAGCTTCAACAGCTTGAAACAGAACAAATCTAAACACAAAAACTCTGTTTTCTATACTACCAGGCAAACATATATATTTTTGCCTGTAGCCTGGGGAAAAACTCAAGTGACTGACAGTTTCTGTGAACCTGAATCACAGGCAAGGGTTTCACTTGGTTTCCCTTGGGCTTATATTTAGATTAAGCTCAAAAAGAATATAATTTCTTCCAATTTCTATAAAGCTCCCTACTTGTTTAATTTATATTTTATGTGAATCATATCCTGTTTCATATCATGTTTAGAGAATTTTACCATAATTTCAGTATTTTGTATGCGCCTGAAATTTCACCAACCATTTTGAGATGCAAAATTTCTAAATAATATAAAGCCCTTTTGAAAATAGCCCACCAAAAAAGACTTTTGAACAAAAATACAGTTGACTCTCGATAACTTTGAACCCATGATAACTCGTACCTCCTGCTAACTCAAAGTAAATTTGTTTTCCCTTCAGGTCATTTTCTTACAAATTTTACCCTCGATAACTCGAACTCCCGATAACTTGAATGCTTTTCAATTTCCCTTGAAGGTTCAAGTTACCAGGAGTCAACAGTAAGCCCAAGACACGTCATCAGAATTTTACAGTACACCAAAACTTGCGAGAAAATCACACTTCTGGTGAATTATTTTGTACTATCATTCTGTCAACATTGACTTGATTTCATTTTCCAGAATTCATCACCTAAACCTCATTATATTTTTATGTGAAGGTTAGTATACTGTCCAAAGATTGTTTAACAAACTTATTTCTCCTCGTCATATCAAAGAAACAGAAGAAATAAGAATAAAAAAAAATATATAATTTGATTTAAAAAAATTTGCAGTTAGGGAGACCGGCAAAAATAATTTATTTGCATGTTGGCTTTAAAGGGTTCCATGAAAATAGTAAAACAGGTACTATATCTAACCACGAGTACATGGTACATGTGTGTATCCAGTATTCTACAAAATAATATTAAGCTTGCACACATGTACAGTACTGTTCCTTGGTGGTACAAGTCAAGGGAAGCTTTGTTTAAAATTTAATTCATTTCCTCAATTCTCAAAAGAAACTTGATATAATCGAAACAACTGCCCTTGACACTGAAATGTGTCGAAAAAACACGTTCGTATAAGACATGTAAATGCACAATAAGCCGATCAGATGTACAAGCTGTATAAGCTTACAAGACACCTGAGAGAGAAATATGAATCGAAAGGAATATGATATAGTTTCTCCTTGTCTAAATTTTATAAGCACATGGAGAATCGAAAAGTGTGGAGAAACCGCCTCACTTGTAAAAGAAAATACAGTTTTCTACCATGACGTGAGGTTATTAATATAAAGTGATTTTCTTTTCACGTACCGACTGCCCGAAATAGACAAGCGCCATCTTGGGCCATTTTCTTGATAATAAAACCTTTCTTTTCCTTAAGTGCCTGCTCAAACTGTCTCTCCACCTTTATGGAATAAAAAAAGACAAAAACCAGGCGTCAATACGTGAGTGTTTTGCTCCACAAACACAAAAACAAAGACAAAACCAACCTCTTCTGAGGAAAGAGGTTGCTCGGTCGTGGCTTGAGAGCAATCGTGTTCGTCGGAACTGTTGTAGCCTGTTTCCTCGCTGTGCCTTTCGTGGTATTTATGGCGATGAGGAGGACTTCTATGTCGCCTTTTCGAGCTACTAGAAGCTACATCAGCCGCTTCTCTGCTCTCAAAACTGTTCCCAAGATACTGTTCTTCGCCGTGTCCAGAGTACTCTTCGCTCGAGCGATTTCTCTCCGCAACGCTAGCCGACGAAGACCACGAAGAATTGCCGCGTATTCTTGCTCTGTTGTCGTTGTTTGAGGTCGTATCAGTTTTCTTGGACTCGCAATGTTTCTTCTTTGGTAAAATAGTCATGATGGAGCAGTAAAAAAGGCTAAAACAAAGAAAAACACAACAAGAATCCAAACCCTTTTCAGAACTGTTTTTAGAAATTAGAAAGTTCTGTGATCAGCGGTGTGACGTCACCAAATAATATATGCGCACAAGAAATGCGCACGAAAAGGAGAACACTCTCGAAGCTTTGTGGGTATCCAAGATGGCGGACAAAGGGTGCCACTTTACAGATTTTCATGCTTTATAACCTGGTTTTCATATGTCGGGAAAATGCTGGCCTGATTCTCGGACCATCTGAGAATCAGGCTAGGAAAATCCCAGACCATCGGGGATTTTGTTATTTCCCGACCGTCCCAGCATGAAGATTTGGTCTCCTTGACCTCCGTAGATCGTCACGGAGGAGAGCGTTGCGTGACGAGCCAAAAAACGGCTGCGAAGGATTAAGGAGACTACTTGCAACCCAGTCATGTTTTAAAACAAAGAATGCATATAAAAGAAGCGCACTCTTCATCTGCGGGTATCATCCTCACGCTCTGATGGCTAACTGCAGGAGGTGTTTGTTTTTTTCGCCTTCTGACTACGTTTCTGATTGGCTACTTGGATGTGATGTAGAGTCGTACCCAGTACTTTTTTTGGCGATTTTCGTTTTTGAGGGAACCTGAATACCTTTAAAGTGACGTGCGTACGGGCTGTGGTGGGTAGTTAGGGAGGGGAAACTCTCCTCAATCGAAAATCACATTAATTAGTTCCACACCAGCAACAAAAAGATAAACAAATGTTCCTGTTGCAAATATCACAAATTTATTAACGTTGAAAAAACCCAAAAACGTTCCTGACAGCAGGAGAATATCACCCTGGAGCCCCCATCTCATCATGTTGTTGTCGCGTTTAATAAGTGTTCTACGTAGTATCAGCCTTGCTTACTTTATTTTAATAAAGTAAATAGACCGCGCTCCTAATCACCGCGAGAAAACGTCAACCGCTAGGACGAAACGACGCGAAACGGCGTCCTGTGTACTCAGGCTAGTACACGGTGTGTGTTTGGCTAGTAGAGTCCAGGGCCCAGCTGTTCAAAGGGTGGATAACACCGCGGAGGGGGCACTCCCATATAAAAGTGACGGGGGTTTTCGTAAGAAATTTTGAAAAGAACCAAAAGGTATAAGAATCTCATTTTGTGGGTGTGGCTCTAATTCATTTTCACCCCAAAGAGGTACCAATCATAAGACAACACTAGTTCTTGTCATAATTTTTTCCCGCTTATACCATAAAAGTAGGCTCGATTACCAGCCGCTGTTCGGAAAAATGAAAGAGTAGTTATTTTAGATTTTAACACTCTAAGCGGCCACCAAACCACAAATTTTAACCCCTAAAAGGTACGACGATCACCCGCGTCACTTTTATATGGAAGTCCCCCCCCCCCGGGGGTAACGCTAATCCACCGGATAAATCACTGTCCATGCAGTGGATAAGTGTTGACAAAACAAACTACGCTAACTGTTGGACTACAAATCTCGACAACTGGATAAGTCCACTTCACTTTTTTGTCTGTGAGGTTTGGGAGGGGAGGATAACGTATCACATTACTTTGATTTCGATGTACAGTCAACTCTCTCAAAGCGGACACCACTGAAAGGCGGACATGGTTGGCTTGGCTTGTTCAGCCGAATTTCACTTGTTTTTCTCTAACTAAACTATCTTTAAGGCGGACACCTCCATAAGGCGGACAGCAGGAGCTGGTCCCGAGGGTGTCCGCCTTAGAAATAGTTCACTGTAGTCTCTTTTTGCCACAGAACTCAAAATTTATTTACTCTACGTCTGTTCTAAACTGAAGGAACAGACGCGAAATTAGAAAGGTTTGCATGGAGAAATTAAAACCCGAAGTGCCCATATCTCGGCCTCAAATTGCAATGGAGAGCTAATTTTTAGCCAAGTGGACGTTTTTTGGCATGCTTCCTCTGAATAGCTGATCAAATTTTATAATTTAGCAAATTTATTTTTGTGACGTCGTGACTTTAGTACTCTACAAAGAGAGATTGTAGCCTATATCACGTAAAATCTTTCCGGAAATTCCAAAAATATGTTCCAAATATCTCGAAAAATGTTCTAAATATCTTGTTATTTTTCTTATAAATATCACAATATTACGACTCGCTAAAAACAAGTTTCATTTATTGTCACAATGTACAACCCGTACACAGTCTCTAAGTGTACAGTCTGTAGCTTGAACGACTTCAGGCTCCTCCGCATCAGGATTGCTGTTGGCACTGGATTGAATAAAACAGCTTCCAGTGTCAAGGAAACAGAGAAAATATGCATAAAACCTATAAGAAAATCCTAAATATCACCCAAAAATATCTTGAATTTTTCTAAATATCCGAGAAACTTCTACAGTGATGGTGACGCTACCGTTGCCACTCGACAAATTTTGACATCTTTTTGACGATTTTCGGAAGGGTTCCGTTTGACTTGACCAATCAAAATCCAAGGAGTGTTGGAGGCGGAGTCGTGAAATTTGAATGGTTTTAGTTTCTAGTCTAGTTCAAATGTGGCGCCACAAAACGGAACCCATCAAAGTTGTCAAAAAGATGTTAAAAATTAATCAAAAACTTTGTCGAGTGGCAACGGTAGCGTCATCTTCACTGTAATATCTCAAAAAATATCCGGATATTTTTGTCTAGGCCTATTTCGTGACCACTTCATAATAAACATTATCCATAAGATATGCGAAAATCCTGCCCGTTCGTTTTGGAAAAGACATTGAAATATGGAGTATTATGGACTTAAATTTTCTTCAACCAAAGTGAAAAGTAAAATCATTTAATTAATTAACTCTCATTAAAATCGTCAAGTTTCTCTTTTAATCCATCGTGACGATGATCCACTGACCACAAGGGTGGTAGGTACTGCGGGCGCATAGTGTCCAGAAAGTGCTGTCTCCATATCTTCTCAAATTCAAGCAGTTTTCCTTCCTCACGGAGCTTTTTCACGACTTCTTGCCCATGCGACACAAAATCTGAGTTCTCCTTGCGCGTTTCCATTGTTGCGGCTTCTGTAATCATCTCTGGAGTCAAGATGGAGGCATTGAAGTACTTCTGGACGATCAGCGAAAGTTGCTGATGCCTGTCCTGTGGTAGTTTATCACCAGCATAATTCAAAGCTTTCGCGGCTGACTTGACTTTCTTTAGGTCTGGATTCTCGATGAGGCGAGCCATAGCAGCATTTCCTGGAAATGGGAAGATAAAACACACAAAAAAATGTGAAAAAAAGCAAGGTGTAGCAAGTCCGGATTACATCGTAGATGTACGTTATACAAGCCGTTATACAAGCCATTCGGAGACAAACTGGCCCACACTGCTGGAGCTCATCCCGGTATCCGTAGCATGAAGCCTACTAGGAGTATTGCCACTCCCCTGGATGGGATGCTAGTTCATCACAGGTTACCCCCCAGCATATTGTTGTCGGTACCCATTTATACTCCTGGGTGGAGAGGCACTGCTCGAGTAAAGTGTCTTGCCCAAGAACACAACACAATGAGCCCGACCAGTGCTCGAACCCGGACCGCTCGATCCGGAGTTCAACGCGCTAACCATAGGCCACCGCATCTCCCTAACATAGCTCTTTTAAAATTCAATGTTTGTATTCTCACCTAAGGGAGCATTGTACTTGTTCGCCAGTTCCTTTCTTAACTTGTCATCGCAAAAATTCGACAAACGGTGACATTCAGGGCACATGAGCAGGATGTCATGCGAGTGGTGATCCTTCATAACAAACGGAAAGTAGCGCCGGTAGTCGTGAGGGACAATATTCTTCCTCATGTAACTCTGGTCGCTGCCGCACACGACGCAAACATTGTCCTTGAAATTGAGGTAATAAGAATCTTCTGATCCAGGTCTCCCTGAGGGTTCAAACTTGAGTTGGACTGTGTAGGGCTCGAGGCATGTCAGATGACCTGCAAAAATTATGGGTATCACTTGATGTTAGCTACTGTAAAATTCTGATAGGCCCCGGGCTTATGAGGGGGGGGGAAGGGGAACTCGGGAGTAAAGGGGGGGGGGGGGGAAGTCTACGGGAGGAGTGAAAAGAGAGGACGGGAAGTGGGATTTCCAAAGTGGCGGGAACCATGAGAAATAGAAACTCAGAGACTCAAAGGAGTAGTACAGGATGTAATGGGTCTGATCAAGTCGTTACATACTTCTTCCCTATATTTGCTACTAGACAAATAAACAGATAAGAATGCGTCACAGCTGAAACGAACATGTGCGTTACACGGGACAACGTCAAGAAAATACTTTTTTTCAAATTTAAAACATTCACCCTTTTAGTTCTGGTTTACCAAGAAATATTCAGGGTAACAGTTTTAAAATGGGTGGTAAATAGTGAATTTTACACCTTTGTATCGGAAAGCGTTCCTGTAAGTCTGCTTCAAATATCCATGTAAATTTTGTTGATAACCTTTTGACCCAGGCATACAAAACATTTATCATTTATATACTAAAGTGCTTGAATTTAACAACATTCAATACAACAGCAGTACACTAAATAAAATATTCAAACACTTCAATTCTCTTCAAGAACTGAAAACAATTAATTTTTTCTTGACTTCACTGCCCACGGAAAAACGCCATCTGATCGGACGGTGTAAACCGCAGGTTGCAGGTTGCAGGTTGCAGGTTACAGGTTGCAGGTTGCAGGTTGCAGGTTGCAGGTTGCAGGTTGCAGGTTGAAAAAAAATTAAAAAATTAAAAAAAAAAAATTAAAATTAAAAAAATAATATTAAAATTTAAATAATTAATAAAATTTAAAAATAATAATAATAATAAAAATTAAATAAAAAATGAATAAAAATGTTCCTTTTTGTGTAAATAAAAGAAGAAGAAAAAAAGATTATCTTGGAAGATTAAGAACTGGACTGGACTCTTAATATGAGAATTTGCGGAATTCCAAAGTTGACCAGAAGACTTCCGAAGATGTCCGAAGATTTCCGAAGATGGCCCGAAGATTTCCGAAGATATCCGAAGTTGACCCGAAGATTTCCGCAGAAGATCCGAAACGAGAACATCTGAAATTGTTCCTCAAATTCTCATACTAAGAGTCCAGTCCAGTTCTAAATCTTCCAAGATAATCTTTTTTCTTCTTCTTTTTTTACACAAAAAGGAACATTTTTTATTTTATTTTTATTATTATTATTATTATTTTTAAATTTTTATTAATTATTTTAATTTTTAATATTATTTTTTTAATTTTTTTTTTTATAATTTTTTTTTTCAACCTGCAACCTGCAACCTGCAACCTGCAACCTGCAATCTGTAACCTGCAACCTGCAACCTGCAACCTGCGGTTTACACCGTCCGCCATCTGATGTTAAAAACACAGTTTCACTCACAACCAGTTTAGCAAATTCCACAAATGAAACAGGTTTGACAAGACAGAGCAATTATTTTAACGAACTCTTTGTTTAGAATTTAGCAATTTTATTCGTAAGCAATATCATTCACTTTCCGTGCATTGTGGCGTTCTCCTCGTCTTGTGTTTCTTGGCTAGCGCTTTGGTGAAATGTGAACCGTGGGAACAGGTGAATTTAATTGGCTCAACTTTAATATAATTACGTTTGTTGACTTAACAAAAGGACCAAACCAAACAAATACATTTCTAAATCGAGCGGAGAACGTAAACATCGAAATAACCGATGGAATTAAAACAAATGCTTTGAATCGGATAAAAATAATTCTGAATCGAGAAGACAACAATAATTATTTAGAACCCATATTCTTAACTTACCCCTATTTTAAAATAGCAAACATGATTGTTGATACGGTTTTATCTGAGTGTTGCGTGATGTCACGCAGGATACTGAATATGTAATGAACTTTGGACCCATGTGACCGAGGTCATGTGATTTGTAGTTGATCTTGTGGTTGAAGTCGTCGTTCGGGGACGACAGATTGTAATCGGTAGTTTTTCATGAATTTTAGTTATTAAATCGTTGAGTTGAAATCAAGTTGATAGTTGGAATCAACAATGATACTTTTGTTTTTCTTACACAGGAATGTAACATGATACTTTTGTTTTCCGTACGCAGGAATGTAACATGATGCTTTCGTTTTTCGTACAAACATCCCGATAAGCTCGAACCAAAAGTCATTTCTTTTGGATTTGTTTCACTGTAATCTTAACCCCGAAATTTCGAACTCCCGATTTCTCCAACTAATTTTCGTTTCCTTGGAGAAATGGAAAATTCTCTCCCGTGAAATTAGAGGTGCCTCAAAGTCTAATTTAATTAATTTGCGGTTTTACTTGGCGTCACGGACTTTTGTTGAGAAGTGTGAACTTTTGAAACATTTTCTTCCACAACCTGTGGAAAATCTAGATAGTTTGAATTTTTTTTGGAGAGCTACTTATTAATGGCGCAGGCCAAAAATTATAAACAGCGCTGCTTACCGAAAATTCTCTCCCGTGAAATCAGAGGCGCCTCGAAGTCTAATTTAATTAAACTAGGCGTCACGGGGTCTGCAGTAATATTTGGTGAGAACTTTTAAAACATTTTATGCTAAAATCTGTGGAAAATCTCGATCAAATGTAGATAGTTTGAACTATTTTTTCTGTTTGAACTGCTCACTGGAGACCGGAGAGAAACGATAACTTACTTTCTTCAATACCAAACTGTTTTGTTATCTACCTCATTTACATTGTACTTGTTGTTAGTAATGCACTACAGAGCTTAAGCGCATGCGTAAAACGGTGAATTTACATGTAAGCACCTTATTCTAGAAAGAAAGCTACCACAAGGAGAGCAAAGCGTTGCCAGAAACAAATATATATGTTGCTAAATACTACCAATAATAACGCAGATAGATAACCCACGTTTTGCGTGGTGTACACGCGTGCCCCACGCATGTCAGGGTGTCAGGGTGTCAGGGTGTCAGGGTGTCAGGGTGTCAGGGTGTCAGGGTGTCAGGGTGTCAGGGTGTCAGGGTGTCAGGGTGTCAGGGTGTCAGGGTGTCAGGGTGTCAGGGTGTCAGGGTGTCAGGGTGTCAGGGTGTCAGGGTGTCAGGGTGTCAGGGTGTCAGGGTGTCAGGGTGTCAGGGTGTCAGGGTGTCAGGGTGTCAGGGTGTCAGGGTGTCAGGGTGTCAGGGTGTCAGGGTGTCAGGGTGTCAGGGTGTCAGGGTGTCAGGGTGTCAGGGTGTCAGGGTGTCAGGGTGTCAGGGTGTTATCGCGGACGACTCCACAATACATCTTCACAATAGTACATCCTGTACTAAAAAGTATGCCACATTGCATAATATTTCGCAATAGAAAAGCACAAAGAGGTGGGAACCACAACGGAAGGAGTAGGAACCGGGGAAGTTCAGACTCCCCTGTCCCCCAACGCCCTATTATTACAAGTTCAAAAGGGGTTTTTGGTGGGCCGAGGGAGGGCTTATTATCGGAAGGATTTTTGCGTTCGAGATTTGCGAGGGGGAGGCTAAGGATAGCTTGTTATCATTGTTTAGAGTTTTACGAAAAATTTGACTTACCAATTCCCTTGTCAATATACCAATCCGCTTTCTTACGATCTAAAGTACACAGCCTTGATCCATCAGGGGCTGCCAACATGCAATTCATGTAAAGTGGAGATTTTCTTATAGTCCCCTTGTAAGGCTTTCTATCAGATGTTTCCACGGTATCCCCTTTCTTCTTGTCTTTCTCCTTTGCTTTAACCGCTCTTTTCTTATCCTTGAATGCAAAATCAACAACCCCATGGCAGAGAGAGCTCGCTCTTTGACAATAGAAAGAGTCCTGTAGAAGATCGATGACTTCTTCTCTGACAAGATATCCTTTGTCTTCGTCATGTCCTGACTCCAACTTGTTAAGATCCGCTGTGACATTATAAACATCAAAATCCAGGTTAAAAGCAAAACCATGGCTGAAATCTTCAGAGTTCTGAAAAATGTTTTGACAGATTCTAGAATCATTGCCTTCTGTTCCAGAAGAGCTATCTTGCTTAATATTAACCATGGTAACATTGCTCAAGTCTTCTTGACTGCTGTTTTCTTTGCATTTTTGCTGATCTTCTATGACGTCTGATATGATGCAGTTGATTGTTTTACTGGGACGTGTGAGGTTGGCTTCTTCTTCGATTGAGATCAAATCATCTATTTCACAGCCATTTGTGGTATCATCGCCTGACAAATTCTTTGTAGAATCTGGCAGATTACTGTCTATAACGTCTGATTCCATGCTGTTAATTATTTCACTGGGATGTGCGAGGTTGCCGGGTTCTTCTTCAGTTGAGATAGAATCATGTATTTCAACGCCACTTGTGATATCATCGCCTGACAAATTCTTTGTAGAATCTGGAAGGTTACCATCTACTTTACATTGACTCAACCAAGATTCAGAATATATACTAGCTTCTTTTTCTACGCATATGGAATCCTCACTGGGATGTGCAAGGTTAGGTTCTTCTTCAATTGAGATCAAATCATGTATTTCACTGCCACTTGTAATATCATCGCCTAACAAATTCTTTGTAGAATCTGGCAGGTTACTATCAACCTTAGAATATCCACTAACTTCCTTTTCTACGCATATGGAATCCTCGGAGATGCAAGCAGTTTTGAGCATTTTTCTTTCCTCTGTCTTCAACTTAACCAGTCTAAGAAATATGTGGCTTGCGACCAACGCGTCGTTCATGGCATATTCAATCTGCCTTCTGTCAAACTGTTCCGCTTCCCAGTTGCTACAGCGAACTCTCCAATACTTGTCCATAGTTACTCCAAGAATTCTCTTTGCTAATGCATCAAGACTCATTTTCTGATTCCTGTCAAACAAGAGTAAAGAATAAAGCGTGAAGATCCCTGGGGGAGGGGTGTACTTGAGGGGAAAACTGAAGGGGAGGTGCAAAGGATTTTTTGGGGGGAGGGGTGGAGGGGCTATGTAATAATAGGGCATTTCCGAGTTGCCTTTTGCCTCTGTTTCAAAACTCCACTGCTCCCTAGGATTGAAACAGAGTTTAAGCCCAGCCAAACGAGGATGAAAGTTGATGAGAGTTGTCTCACAAGAGTTTTCTTCAACTCTCATTGACGATCATAAACTCGGGCCAAACGATGAGAGTTGCTGAGAGTGCATTAGAGTTTCAGGCCAAACGAGAGCGAGAGTTTAAACTCTCAACAACTCTCTTCCTCGTTTCACCTGGGCTTTACTCTTTACCATGTACCTTGACTGAACACCATTCTCCACTCGGCATCTCTGAATCACATGTCTCAGATCCACACAGCCCAACACATCAATACCAAACATCCCTGATAGTCTCTTTGCATCATCCTTTATGCCGACACCAAATTTAAGGATATTCTTATCCTCCAAGATTTCTCTCACAGATTGAGGCAGATGACCGTCCATTTTACACAAACGAATTAGAAAGCAATCGGACAGAGGGGTTGCAATTTGTAACAAGGCAACAGGAGCGTTCGTCTGGCCTTTCTTGTTCACCCACTCGCAGTCCATTCCAAGAAAATTCAATTGAAGAGGATATTGTGATCGGTATGACTGAAGAAGTTTGTTACACGACGAGACATTATCGATTACAAAGACACGTGAAGTCTTCGATCTACCGCATCCATTTCTTGACGATATAAAGTTGTGATCAAACGTTCTCCAGACTTGTTGAGCTGGCCCAAGGAAAAGAATACCAACAACCATCGTAAAAATATCAGAAATGAGAACACTACGGTTCCAATGTAGGAAGACAAACTCAATCGGTTGCCTTCCCTGGTGGACCTTTCGAAATATTCGAGTGATCTGTTTATATTAGTGGATTCGCCGGCATTTTTACACAAGTTCGCGTCATTTTTCGCCCTAGATTGAACATCGTTCAATTTTCTCGTTCCATATGGCTCCATTATTCTCGTCGCAACGAAAAATCGTTGAAGGAAACGTAGTTTACCGGCAAAAACACGTAAAAAGTAGTACATTACCTGGTGCAACACATGGCAGCCATGTTTAACAGACTCGTTCCCAGTCCCTCCGTAAAAAGTGGATCGTGGGCGCATGGAATCTTGGGAACTATTTTCGGCCTTCCCTTGATCCAAAGCGGCCTAACCAAATACTTCCCATGATGCCATCTGGTCGTCTGAGAAACCACGTCACTCACTCATCCGTATTTTTGTTAGTTATGACCTGTCAGTCAAAACTCACTCAGGACATCTGACATTCATTTTCACGTGTCATCAAATCCGCGAGGCCAGCTCGCGAGGCCTACATACAGAATTTTTACCTTTATTCAAGTACGCGGCGCGTCAATCACGCGGCGCGTTGGGGCGTCAACTACAACAACAATAACTTTATTCAGGTGTCAAAACTACTAGCTGGTCACAAGTGGCCTACTAATTGGGGACACTAACAAAAGCATTGAAAAAAAAGAAAATCTTAAATATCTTATAAATGTATGAACTATTATTACTACGCGGTGCGTTGGGGCTTTAATCACGTGGCGCGTTGGGGCTAGTGTAAGACAGTAAACGAGTCAGTTATCTTTCAATTTCGTTTATTGAAAACATTCCTTCTCGCTGGTACCTAAATTTTCACACTAGATATTCTCCTTCGCAGCCGTCGTCACGCAACGCTAGTGGAGAGAAGTGACGACACAAACCACGCCTGCGAAGGAGACAACATACCTTATTATAGGAATAAAGTGAGCAAGGCTGATACTACGTAGAACACTTAAAGCGACAACGACATGATAGAGTTATAGGAAATTAAGGGGGGAGAACCTAAACTACAAGGAACCACAAAAATGTTGCTAAGGAAATCTCTAAACCTCCATATCTTTGGTTCCTGGACTCCAGTGGGCATCAAACGTCATTTTAAGAGTTTTAAAGCTTTATAACTTCCGAAATATTGTACATTTCATCAAACGCATGCTACAAGTTGTCGATATTGACGTTCTTCAGCAAATTCTAAAGTAATAATTTGAAAACGATCAAATCCTTCCGAGTTTTTAGACATTTCTCATTTGGTCACGTGACACACCAAATATGGGCATGGTTCGAAATATTTAAAGGGAACGTGAATTGAACAAACACTACAACGTTTGATGCCCACTGGAGTCCAGGAACCAAAGTTATGGAGGTTTAGAGATTTCCTTAGCAACATTTTTGTGATTCCTTGTAGTTTAGGTTCTCCCCCCTTAACGCTCCATGAAATTAACGCGAATGTTGAAAATTCGCGTTAATTTAAGTTGGGTTAATTTTTGTGAGCGCTAATTTCTGCGACATTAATTAAGTGGAGCGTTAATTTCCACGACCTTAATTTCCATTATTATAACCTCAAATTCTGGATCCTGTACAGACATAGAAAACAACTCTTTTCTGCACACTGTATTACAATATTTCCAGTTCACCCTCGCTTTCAGAAGAGCAGTTCTCGACATCTGAGTGCTAATGTATTTCAGCCAAAATATCTTTGTTTTTTTGTGTCAATCGCGTTAATTTCTTTCATTTTGAAATGTTACCTCCTCTATCGCGTTAATTTTCTTTATTCGGAATTAATTTTCCCTCCAATTCGCGTTAATTTCAAATACGTTAATTAACACGAGCGTTCATTTCCTATAATAAGGTACAAGACTGTATTTCCCATTACATTATGTAAAGCCTACTAAAAATGAAACTGAAAAATGTTGTTGACCCTTTCAGTTTCAAGAGTAACCAACATCTATTTTCTCCATACAATATGCATACATTGTCAAGCAGACAGGTGATGAGAATAAAGAAAAATAATCATCAACTAAGGAACATTGTATTGATGTAGAAACAAATTCTCAGAACAAATATTACAAGGAATGTATGGAGAACAGTAAGGAGAAGTGATATTGTGAGCTTAGGACTGAATGCACAACAGCTAGTCTCTTACGCAGCCGTTGTGTCACACAACGATTCTCCAAGTGGGTAGAAGTGTTGCGTGACGACTCAAATAACGGTTGCGAGGGAGACTAAGTACACTCTTTTCAGTTGCACTTTTACCACTGAAGAGGAGGCAGTAGCCTCCTGCGCAGACTTTCTTTAGGGTCGTCACGCAATCTTTGAAAGATGAAAGATTGCGTGACGAGCCCAAAGAAAGTCTGCGAAGGAGGCAGCAGCCTCGAAACGTACGGTTTTTTCACGTTTTTTAGACGTTTTTGGCGCACAACAAAACAACTGCTTAGTTTTTTGATCGACCTACATTTGCGCTTCACAGTTCACCCATTTTTTTGTCTCTAAGTACACAACAGCCCGTTTTGCGAAGGCTCCGACTGTTCAGAAGATTGTCTTGGCCATTCAAAATGAATTTTAGCCATTAAATTATTGATACAACAGGAAAATCGAACTAAAATACAAACCGTAACACAAACAAACCGGGTACGCATTCTGGCGTCAGCTTTTAAAGGAGCCATATCACAATATCTTATAAGTCATTTTTACGATGTACAAAACTACCTTCAAATCGAAGTTAACCTAAAAATAATAGTTTACTAAGGTAGAAAACACCAAAGAGGTAATAATAAACCAAAAAGGAACAAGGATGGTTGAGGATGGAGAAGATTGAGACGGATTACGAAAGAAGAACTTAAAAAAAATTAGCCTATATATTTCAAGATGCGCCATCCGTGACGTAGCTCCTTTAAACACAACAAGAAAACGCAACAATTGATTAGCTAGAAGAATTGTTAATCGAGCCTAAAAGGTTGAGTGTGAACAGAACTATAATAGTATGTATGTATAGACCAGGCTGGAGACAGTCCCATCCACATGTCTGTTCTCATACAAAAACAGAGATATTTTGAAAACATTGTCCGTCCACACTAAAGTTTTGGTATCGTTTTTACCCTGTCTACACTTAGGATAAAAACTTGCAGTGACTGCGCATGCGTAGTCTATTACATCACAGTACGCGGTGGACTGGATTCGATATTGTTACGTCATCGGTTTCGGTAACCTTCATTTTTGCCGTCATTGTAATAACAGTCGGAAAACTCTTCGCATACTTCCACGAGTATTAACCGAACACACGAGTGCTCGTGCATTATTGTAATTGGTTAATAACAGTCGGAAACTCTTCGTGTACTTCCACGAGCATTAACCGAAAACACACTTATTCGGGCGCCGTATTGGTCATGTGTGGAGCATTTCAAAATAACAATTTTTTCAGTTCTATAACTAATACAGTCGTAGCTCCCGTAAACAGACACCATCAGGAAGCAAAAAATGTGTCCGCACCTGGAGCAGGCCGCTTATATGAATGTGTAAATACGGAGTTTGTATGAGCTAGAGTTCAAACAGGGTTTTGTCAAGGCGGCCGTATAAAGTAGAGCTGTCCGCTTACAAGAGTGTCCGCTCAGAGAGCTTCGACTGAACAGAGTTTGTATGAGCTAGAGTTCAAACGGGGTTTTGTCAAGGCGGCCGTAAGTAGAGAGCTGTCCGCTTACGAGAATGTCCGCTCAGAGAGCTTCGACTGTTACAACATTTGTAGCCACAGTGAAAAAATTCAGAGAGAACAACCACGTTTCTACTGGCTTGGTAACATTGAGCGCAAAGCTCTTAATAGATTCTTGGTAAAAACAACCAAGAAAGAAGAGGATAATTTACAAAGCATGTGCTAAGAGTTTAGTCGATGGAGATCCGGGGGGGCGGGGGTACTCCCTTATATAAGCTATACAGGTATGTGCGGCGCCAAAGGGTATGATTTTTGAGCAGTTTTCGTCTGAAATAAGGTAAAGATTTTGACCATATCGGTCTGAAACAGGGTAGGGAAAATCAAAATGTTTTGTTCTAAAATAGGGCTAGGGTTTCAAGAAGCACGCCGCACACCCCCACCCCTAATTTTCGTGGAGTACCCCCTCCCCCGGAATGGCAATCAATTCTCAGCCGGTCTGCATAGATTCGTCATTTCTCCTTGATTGGAAATCTAGGATTTCTTTATAAACCAATTCTGAAAGAAAAAAAGAAAATATTGAGATCAGTAATGACTTATCCCTCTGTCTCTTAACCAATCAGAATTCAGTAATTTTGCCCTCAACATGTATGTTAAAGGGGCTGTGTCACGCTACTTTTTGCTATTCTTCACTATTCTTTTTTTACGAGCTATAAACTCAAACATGTCAATGAAATATTAATTCAAAGATGGAATCTCACTTACATAACAAACACAGATGATTTCTAAGCATTATTTACCACTTGTTTTGCATACAAATGTACTTAACTTGAAAAAAGACTGGCCGTCGTTTTTCAAGTAGTTAACCTTTTCGCAATCCGTTTCAATCTTGTCCAATTTTGACCATCCGCACTTCATTGCGGCTTCCTAGTATTTGTTTTATGTTTTTCTATGGTTTGAAACCATTATTTTGTGGTTTCAATATTAAGTTTAGTTTCAATTAAGTTTAGTTTGCATGTAACAGAATTGCTGAAAATAGCGTGACACAACCCATTTAATCATTATTAGCTCTCGTTCGCGTCTGATCCCAGCTTAATGATATATATCAAGTATTCCCTCACTACACACAAGTGAATATTACCTCTCCATTTATCTGTCGGCCAATCCTTAGCTTCAAACTGGACTTCATCAAAAGGCTCGCAAGTGGGCTGTTCAAAGATACAACAACAGGTAGTTTTGATTCCTGGAATATTATTTTAGTAATATTATTTAAACCGTCGGTTCCATTTAAGTGCGTTCAAACACATGGTACAAACACATGATGCGATTGGCCACCAAACTTTAAAAGTTTGAAGGTGTGTTAGGTGAACGTTCGCGCTCGAAGTGAGTTGGTTGGTACTCGGGGAGGGGTACCGTACTCCTCGAAATTTGTGTTGTTGGCATACTGACACCCGCTTCTTTAAACCCTTCCCCGTTTTCAGGCCAAAATATGCAATTTTCCTTACCCAATTTCAGACCTGACCCAGAAAAAAATGTCCCCCTATTTCAGACAAGGAGGCAAAATATACCCAATTTGAGACCAAAATGGTCAAAATCTATACCCGTTTTCAGACCAAAACGGCACAAAAACCATACCCTTTGGGGCGGCACATACTACATAACTTATATACCGGAGTACCACTCCCCCTCGGGGGGTTAGTACTGAAGTTGAGGAATGAAACTGGACTCAGACAAATCACAGGGCTGCAAATAACAGTCGGTCATCGGAAAAAGCCGACCAAAATTTGCCAATGTCCGATGAAATCCCAACTGTGGTTGGACACAATGTCCGCACAATTTTTTCTTGCCTTCAAACACCAACGCGTTATACATGTATATAGCGCGTTTTGTTCTAAACACAAACTAGTTGACAACGTGTTAGATTAGCAGGTGCGCTTATAAAGCAGTACTGTAATATGATGTCCGACCTCATTTTGTTTTGTCCGACCAAAATGGTGACTTAGTCGGACACATGTCCTTTCAAGAAAAAAATATATTTGCAGCCTTGAATCATGTACAAATGTAGGAGAAATTATAAACCTTCAGCTGAAATGATGAATTCCTAAGTTCTCCCTACCGTTTCATGTCAAATTCAAGTATAAAGCAGGTATAGAAAATGTATTAAAAACAGTTAGGAGAAGTTTGATGTTGAACATAGGATTACCTCATCGTCTGGGTCGGCGTACGTGGTCAGGTATGGATGCGCTAGGGCTTGTTCTGCGGTGATTCTTTTGTCAGTGTCAAGATCAAGCATCTTTTCTAATAGGTCTACAGCTAAAATAGAGAACACACATAGCTGCATTAGATACAGTATAAACCATCTAATAAAGATAAAAGGTAAGGCTGCACTCAGGCCAAACTGGCCCACATTGCCGTAGCTTATCTCGGATTCCGCAGCATGAAGCCGACTAGGAGTATTGCTACTATCTCTGGATGGGATGCTAGTCCATCGCAGGTTACCCTCTAGCATTTTGTCGCGGTAACTATTTATACTCCTGGGTGGAGAGAGGCACTGTGAGAGTAAAGTGCCTTGCCAAAGAAACAATACAAAGACCCCGGCCAGTGCTTGAACCTGGACCGCTCGATCCAGAGCCCAATCTGCTAACCATTAGGCCACCATATCTCCCGAAGGAAGGGACTAAAATAACTAGATAAATTTAAACTACAGTGGAAGCTCCTGTAAGCAGACACCCTTGGGAACTAGAAAAAGTGTCCGTAACTGGAGCTGGCCGCTTACGGGAATGTGTAAATACAAAGTTTGTATGAGCTAGAGTTCAAACAGGGTTTTGTAAAAGTAGCTGTAAGTAGAGCTGTCCGCTTACGAGAGTGTCTGCTCAGAGAGCTTCGACTGTACTAAGGTTTAATAGCATAACCCAGTGGCTGACTATTGGCAAACTCGCAATCTGATTGGCTACACAGGCACCTACTATCGATCGATAGACTACTCTCAGAGCGCACGCACAGTTTTTCGTGCATCGCAGCCAAAAAATATTAAACAAAACCGACAATAAATCAGTTTTATCGATATTTAGATTTAATAGATCAACCACTGGGTTATGCTAAAACAATAATTGTAATTTATTAGATTGTTTCTATCGACTTTGAAAGTTGGCTCGGGGCTTCGCCTCTCGCCAACTATTAGCCGATAGAAACCTCGAGCTTGCCGTCTAATTGTTAAATAGTATCCAGAAAAAACTGGAATTTGGAAATGTTGGTTTTTGTTTTTGGATCTCATCCTTGCCCCAAAGGTTTTTCTCTGGGCACTCCAGTTTTTCTCCCTCCTCAAACTCAACCCACATACTCTTGGCCGAAATCAAACCCGGGCCACACTGGTAGGAGGCGAATGCCAAGCTTTTAGCCAGAAGGCCGTCCAGGTGTCCTGTGGACGCCCAATCCTGGGAGAAAATGATGAAAAGTGCACCAAAGCTTTAACAAATTTATGGGAGGACATGCCTCCAGGACGCCCACTTTTCAAATTCTGGCTAAAAGCCTGGTGAACGCTTACCCAATTGCACAATCTCTACTTCCCAATTAAAATGAATTGTTAACAGAATATCTGGTATTGTACATTATTATACGACATGGAATTTTAGAGTGCGAATACGCACAAAGACGAGAGCAGATATGAGACCGTATTACACGGGTCTTAAAGGCTCGAAAAAATAAAAACTGACTCGTAAAAATACCCAGCCGTATTAACACATTGACTACTAAACCGGCCATAAACGGCCAAGAAGAGACCACAGACTTGTACCACTTGTGACGTCATCACTGTTCACGCCAGAGGATGTCTTTGATAATCAACGGATAGAGTTGGAAAATGTCTAACAAAGCATGCCTAAACGAGCACGAAACGTTAAATTGGACCAGAGATACACACAAAACAACTTGGATTTTTTCCTCCAAAATCACCAAAAAACGCGACCTTCACTACCATTGACACTCTTTGTCAAAAAAATTTCCTTTTCCCAACGTTTAGGCTAAAACTTTTTCAACATGAACAAAGACGACTGAAAGGCCAACAAAACCACAAAATAATATGAGAGAAAAAGGAGAGTGAGAACGGCAAAAAAAATAAAAGGAAAAGAAAAGCCTAAAGTCAGGTGGGTTTTTCAAACCCAAAAAACTGTCAAAATGTCGAAATTTTGATTTCTGCGCATGCCCGAGGAAAATATTGAATTCGTTGCTTCTACGTAGAAGGGGATGTTAGTTGCCGTGTTTTAAACTAAGTTTTAGACAGTTTGACAGTAAACTGTTGAGATAATGGCCAGAAATAGGCATCTGGGATGTTAGATTGACGTTTTTTGGAAAAAGCCCAGTAGTCAATGGGTTAAACAACTTTCCGCTGAATAACCTCTATATATCGCTGATAGCATCAGTTTGTTTGCCATTTTGTTATATATCTGTATGCAAATACTCACCAAGTGGGTTAGCGTTAAGAAAAACCTCTGAGAAAGGTCTCTTCCTGAACTCTGGCATTGACTCTATGTAACTTTTTGCCTGTGAAAATACACATGTATCTATTAGATGGTCAAGGGTAAAGGCTTCCTATGCTGGCACATAATAGTGGTTTCCGTAGCATGAAGCGATTAGGAGTGTCCATCCCAGCATTTTGTAAGGTTGCCCTAATAATTATTCATCTGTGTCCATTTATACTCCTGGGTGGAGAGAGACACTGTGAGAGTAAAGTGTCTTGCCAAGAACACAACACAATGACCCTAGTCTTAGCTTATGAATTGGCTCCACAGTGGGGGATAGGACAAAAAGAAAAGGAGGAACAAAGAGGCTGGGGAGACTGCAGAGAGGACAGAAGGCAGAGCCTATAGACAAACCATTGATGCCGCCATTCCAGGGCACCTGCTGTGCACTAGATTCCAGTTCAACCTCCGATTGGTCAGATCACTGATTGTTGACAAGTATAATTATCCTGATGTTGCTGGCGTGACCTTACATGGGTTATGAGATCGAACTACCGTCAAAGCGGCCACCCTCGGGGAAATGGCAAGTGGCTGCTTAATAGGAGTGGCTGCTTAATAGGAGTTGGCTGCTTAATCAGGGTTTTATTTACAGTATTATACTGATATTGGGACTTTGATAGCTGGCCGCTTAATCAGGGTTGGCCGCTTAATAGGAGTTCGACTGTACATGTACCGTAAAAGCTCTATTAAGCCCCGGGGGGCTTATTTAATTTCAGGCCTCAAGAAGGGGGGCTTATTAGAGAGGGGGGGCTTATTTCAAATCATAATTTTCAAGAAAATTCACATTCATTTTTCAAACTTTACTATTACACCACTAACTAAAACAGAACAAGAAATGGGTTATGCGTGACCGTCTTACAAAGGAAACGTCATTTATACCCTAACTCGACGATAGTTCTGGAAATTAAAGACCGCGTTTCAATACAAAATGACTGAAACGCCAGAAAATATTGCTGAAAAGTCATTTACATCAGCCTGACGGAAGGAGGGGAGGGGGCTTAATAGAGAGGGGGGGGCTTATTACAACATCTGACTTCCAAAGGGGGGTCTTATTAGATAGGGGGGCTTAATAGAGAGGGGGGGCTAAATAGAGCTTTTACGGTATTTGACTATTTTGCCTGCTTGTCTGAAATAGGGTATAGATTTTTGCCATTTTGGCTTGAAAAGGGGGTAATTTTTAAGGGTCAGGTCTGAAATTCGGTAAGAAAAATCACATATTTTGGTCTGAAAATGGGTAAGGGTTTAAAGAAGTGGGCGGCACATCCCCACCATATATTTTGATGAGTACCCCCCTGGGGCTTGACGTACCACCAAATTCCCAGAACTAACATTAAAAGAAATGAAGGGTCAAGTGGAAAACTATGCTAAGTGAGCAAACGCGCTTTGCTCACTGCGCGTTTAGCATAGTTTTCCACTTGACCCTTCAAATGTAACTTACATTACAATCAGTTAAGGAGAATTGTTATTTTAATTAAATCAACCAGACTTACAGAATCACTGCTAATTTTCGACAGGAATTCTCCGTCTGGTTTTCCAACAAGCTGCATTATCCGTGTTAACTGATCAATATGATCATTGCCAGGGAACAAAGTCTTTGACGTTAAAAGCTCAGCCATGATACAACCAACTGACCAAATATCCACTGTAAATAACATACATGTAATATTACTACAATGAAACAATTAAGACGATTTCCGCTGGACGTTCAGGCAAAAAGTGCAAACAATTAAGTTACCAAAAAATACTCATAGCACGGTAACATTTTGAATACAGTTAAGAAGAAATTATCGATAAATTAGCTCCCAAGCTGACCCCGCGAGAGAAGTCATTACATATTTTAATTAAAAAGACGCTTCATGTCAGTTCAAAACAAAATGGCGTGCGTTTTTATCATTTTTTAGGAGGTTAACATTAATTTTCTCGAGAATGCTTGAGAATTTAATTGCGGGGTCACTTGGAGAAGTGAATTAAAGTGATATGTTTCAAATAGTATTCAAAATGTTACCGTGCTATGAGTAGTTTTTTAGTAATTAATTTTTGCACTTATTGCTCGAACGTTTAGCGGAATCTGTCTTAAAAACTAAAGGTACATGTACATACTGTCTGGGAAAACATAATAAACATAATAAATTACCGGTATTCCAGAACAGGGACACATGGAAAATTTTACAAAACTGGATTGGCCACCATGACCACCACAACCTGCACCAAAATCTTTTTTTAAATTCCTCTGCAAGTTTCTCATCCTTGCAGTAAACATTTAAACATGGATCATATGCATGCGCACCAGGTTCAAGCTTTAGGTACACATTTTGACTGTATTCCAAAACTCAAAGTGCAGATTGTAGTGAACACTCATGAGGGCACTGGAAAGCAATGTTAAATAAATAGTTTCAATAATGATTTAAAAATACAAACCTGTTTGGTTGTAGTGCATCCAGTTCAGCATGATTTCGGGAGCACGGTACCATCTTGTTGCTACGTAGCCTGTCATTTCTTCATCAGCCATCCTCGCGAGGCCAAAATCAAGAATCTAACAGATACACATACAGTATGATTTAGACATTGGCTTGTCTGTTTAGAAACAGCAAGCTTGTAATTAAAATTATTAATGTTTTCTGTGGGCCACACACCCAGCATATAACTCAATCTATAGCTACAGATGGGATGCTAATATATTTAACAATTATTCGCCGAAGGCGAAGTGAATATTGGTGAATATTCCCCGAGACGAAGTCGAGGGGAATATTCACCAATATTCACGAGCCTGAGGCGAATAATTGTTTTATAATATACAAATTACAGCGAAAATGTCGAATTTCTCCGAGGAAACTGGAAAAATACGAAAATGTTCCGCCATTTTTCCCCGAGACAAAAAAATTTGAACTTCGCGGCATTTCCAAATAAGGTAGAGAGGGTATATTGCCTCTGAGACCATGAGTAGGGAACCAATCAAATTGCTTGAAAATGCATTATCCCATGGTTAGTATATTATAACATAGTTTAGCCTCTCCCTCCCCAACTGCACCCTGCAAATTTGGCAGGTTCTGGTACTAATTTTAATACTCCTGGGTGGAGAGAGTATTAGGCACTGTGAGAGTAATAAAAGTGTTTTGCCAAAGAAGACATGATGGCAATGACCTGACGTTCAATGCACTTGCCAATAGGTTAGAATGGGGGAGGGGGAGAAGCAGGTTCCTGCTCCCTGCCCCCCCCCCCCCCTCCCCCCACCACCACCAATAGGCAATAGAAACTAACAGTGTACATCAAACTGTTCACACATTTTTACCTTCAGTTCACAGTCTTCATTGACAGCTATATTGCTTGGTTTTAAATCCTAAAGTGCATAAAAAAGCACATTAAATCAAACATGCAAGGTACAGGATATAGTGTGTTAACCAAGAAAAAAAAATTATGATTTACAGTCATGTAGTACATGTATATATAACAGAAATACAATGTATGTAAAAGAGAAAGGTTTCTACACAAAAGAAAACAGTTCTGTTGTTCAAAGCTTCGTAAAAGGAAATGTGTGGTTCCAGAAAATATCCATACCCCCTGCAGAAGGTTTTCTTGGTTTGAACCCCCCCTCCTCCATGGAAATTTCAGTTTACCTTCATACTCTCCTTTCAAAATTTTGGCTTTTTGAATGACCTTCCAAGTTGGAGTGGGCATGGATATTGTCTGGAACTGCACAATAATTATTGGCAAAATTAACTTGTAAGATGGCCATGTGTTTAAATTATTGCAAACCAGTTTGACAAATACAGGTAATAACAAGAAATATTGTTAATTGCATACATGTATCATTCTGACATCTGATCCACTACACTGTACATGTACATCACTTACCCTGTGAATAACTCCTGCTGAATGGACGTACTGCAAAGAAACATACACTAAAGTTGAGAGTACATTATATTTAATTGTTAGTGGTACAGAAGGTAAAGCCACACTCAGGCCAAACTGGCCCACACTGCCAAAGATTATCCCGGTTTCCTTAAAATGAAGCCGACTAGGAGTATTGCTACTCCCCTGGATGGGATGCTAGTCCGCCACAGGTTACCCCTAGCATTTTGTCGCCGGTACCCATTTATACTCCATAGAGTAAAGTGTCTTGCCCAAGAACAGTCAACACAATGACCCAGGCCAGGACTTGAACCCAGACTGCTTGATCCGGAGTCCAATGCGCTGACCATTAGGTCACCATGGTAGTGGTCAAAAATAAGTTGACAACGAAAAATCAATATTTTGAGCTTAATCTGTCCCTCCTACCTTCAGTCCTCTTAATATCTGATAAACAAGAAACTGGACGTGTTCATCAGAGAGTTTCTGGCACTTGAGAATGCTGTTTAGATCAGCTCCCATGAGAGCAGTCACCATATATCTGTTGTTCAGAGAAAAAGAACAAGACAGTGAACATATTGAATACAATCCCCACCCGGCCCCAGCGAAAGCTATAGAGTTTTGACTGAAAATTACTCCCGCTATTACGGAATAACAGACACTCTCGTGGTACAGTACAGTGCAAATGTAAGTTGACACTCAATACTCGATACTCGATACTCAAGACTCGATCCTCGATACTCAATACTCGATCCTCGATACGCAATACACTATGCTCGATTTGCGATACTCGATGCTCGATTCGCAATACTCGATGCTCGATTCGCAATACTCGATTCTCAAAAGAATCTCTGATCCGGAACTGTTTTGATTATTCATACGCGATTCATTTTTCGAGGAAAGAACAATAGCAGCTTCAAGTCAATGTTTTGACTCGCGACTCACAAAGCCGCTGAACGGAACGGCCAAAGCGGAGCACTTAATAAAGCAGACACCTTGAACTTCTCATATAACAGATTTATGTATTAACTGCAGTCTGTTGTTCATCATGTTTGTATTTAACACATTTCCAAAGACTTCCAGAATGTTTATTTCGCAATCAATTTCCCAGTACAGGACCTGGCTTTTTCACTTTGCTTGCGCCTTTTTCTTCCAGACTCTGATTATTAGGGTGGCGAATGGTAAAATCCGAGACTTGCTGAGACGCCGAGACCCTGGTTTAAAATCCGAGGCCGAGACTTAGCGCTCCAAAAATCCGAGCCCGAGATGCAGTGATCCAAAACTCTTATTTTTCCCCACCCATTCACTGGTACCCATTTACAGTCAACTCTCTCAAAGCGGACACCACTGTAAGGCAGACACCTCCCAAAGGCGGACATAGTTTGGCTGGCCCTGACCGAATCACGTTTCTCTTATTTTTCTGTAACAAAACCCTCTATAAGGCGGACACCTCTTTAGGGCAGACATCTAGAGCTGGTCCTGAGGGTTTCCGCCTTAGAGAGAGTTCACTGTACACCTGGGTAGAGAGAGGCAATGTGAGAGTAAAGTGTCTTACCCAGGAACACAACATAGGCCACTGCGTCTCTCACAGATACTGATCTACAAAATTAACATACTGCTACAATGTACTTACATATCTTGAAATGTGTCAAATGATGTATCTGGAGTAAAGACATCAAGTAAACCAATAACCTAGAAAGTGAAAATAAGTAGCAGGATCAGCATTTAAAAAGACCCAACACTTTATACAATTTTATATAATACACACTGGGAAACATTGGCCCTTGGTCATTTTTGTATGGAACTCACTGTGTGGTTTGTTGGTTGTCGTTATAATCATGAACGATGCTGAGAACTACTGCACATGCGCCACACGACCGACCACTTCCCAGACCCCTAGCACTCTTAGTTGTTAACTCTTTTAAATTGCATTTAAATGCATTAAACATGTTGCTACATAGCGCAGCTCAACCATATCATCTTACACTCACATTCTCATGGTTCATATGACGCAGCAGTTTCAGTTCTCTGAACGACCTCTTGGCATGCATTGTCGTCTGGAAAGGTCTTGACAGTTTTTTAATGGCGACCTGTTCATTGGTGGTAGCATTAATTGTCGATGAGCTGTGGGTTAAATATCATAATAGTTTTTTTTTAATTAACCAAGTATTACAGTGAAGACGACGCTACCGTTGCCACTCGACAAAGTTTTTGATTAATTTTTGACATCTTTTTGACAACTTTTTAACAGGGTGAATTAATCAAAAACTTTGTCGAGTGGCAACGGTAGTGTCACCTTCACTGTAAAGGATTTCATACATAATAATGATATACTGACCCTTTCACTCCAAAGATCAAAATTTTAAATTTTAAAAATCCCAAATTTGATTTTCCAAAATAATGAAAATCAAACATCGTCACATGTATATATGAACTACAGTCGAACCTCTCGTAAGCGACCATCTCGAGAATTCTAAAAAGTGGTCG
Organism: Desmophyllum pertusum; assembly: GCA_029204205.1. Taxonomy (NCBI): domain Eukaryota; kingdom Metazoa; phylum Cnidaria; class Anthozoa; order Scleractinia; family Caryophylliidae; genus Desmophyllum; species Desmophyllum pertusum. Next base: position 255,296 of record MU826855.1, read on the forward strand.
TAACTAGAGCTGGTCGCTTACGAGAATGGGTCTGTCATAAGAGACCACATGCCACTTACAAATAAAGCGAATGTACAGGTCACGCATCCACAGAGATTGAAAACTTCTCTTATTTCGATGATTACAAATAAAACAATGTCTCATAAATGTGTAGCACAACAAGTGGTCACTTACGAGAGCTTAAAAACAAAGGAAAAGGCCAGTTGGTAATTCCCAAAAGGGTTCGCAGTCGATTATGGATGCTGACTGACATGTAGACTGATGACCTACATGTACAATGGTGTAGAATAGACCATTCTCCAAAATGGCCGTCGCAAATTCATATTAAACTGAGCGGAAAATCAATACCAGCACCAGAAAGACCACCTCTTGTTTGATAATCGTACAAAGTTTTGTTAGGTTCGGTTCTACCTGAGTCGAGAAAACGGAAGTTGAAAACTGGAAAATTAGAGATTTGTATGACTGGGGTATAAATCACCGTATGGCATATACAGTCATATACAAACGTCTCTAAATTTTCCAGTTTTCAACTTCCGTTTCCTTGACTCAGGTAGAACCTAACGAAACTTTGTACAATTACCAAACAAGAGGTGGTCTTTCAGGTGCTGGTATTGATTTTCCGCTCAGTTTAATTTTAATCATTTTGAATTTGCGGCAGCTATTTTGGAGAAAGGTCTATTATGCAAACCTTGGCATATCTTTGGTGTGGGATGTACCATGGTATATTTATCAGGAGAAATATATTTCACTTACACAATAAATGAACTTGTACAAGTGGCCCAATACCCACCTGATTGTGCTAAATTATTTAATTGTTTTATTTACTTTAAAATATTGAAAACAATCAAATATGCAGCAAATGTCCTGCTTGTTTTACTCACTTTTACTACTGACTATTGGTACAAAATAGGATAACTGATTGTATTCATTGCAAGTGAAAGAGTTTTTGTGAAGCAAATATAAGACGCTGAGTCGAGAGTTCACATCGACTATCATCACCTCGGGCGCCAAACGTGTCGAGAGAAAACTCTCGACGACTCTCAAGAAAAATTTGAGCAGGTTTAAATTCGATTTAAGAGCATGAGTAGCTGAGAGTGCATGAGAGTTTCAGGCCAAACGAGAGCGAAAGTTTGAAGTCTCAACAACTCTCACCCTCGTTTCATGGGTTAAGCTTAAATTGTAGCAAATTAAAATGAAATCCAGAAAGAAACTGACGCTGAATATTAATTCGATACTTCCGAATTCTTGTTCGTACAATGTAAGCTTAAGTCTTATTACTACCGGGAAACGCCTACTACTGTGGAAATCCGGTTACGATAAGAGCAATAAACAACACAGAAGCTACAAATCATAAAATACACGGATGTGTGCACGCAAAACTCGTCCAAACTAAACTCACCACACTTGACCATATGCGCCAGTCCCAATAGGACTGAGATCTTTATACTTCTCAGGCACTTCCCAAACGGTCCTGTTTAGCTCTGTTCTATAGTATCCTGGTGGAAGATCTGCCATAATGGCTGTTAAGTTGTTTTTAAGAGCTTTTCAGCCCTCTAAAACAAAACAGTTTATTGCAATGAGGGAAGTGAGAGTCAGTGACGGTTCTGCGCATCTTCGGTGGTCGAAGTGCATGTTGGGTAATATCCATCATGGCGGACGCAGAGGAAGAAAGTGATGAAGATTTTGTAGACAATGTTTTCAGGTTTAAGAAGCCTTTGGAACTCTTTGAGGAGAGAGAAATTGTGCGGATATGTGCGCCAATGGTTAGATATTCCAAGTAAGTGCTTAATCAATTACCGGGTTCAGATCGTGAGCATTTTCCTGCTTATAGAATTTCTTCATAAGCTTACATGCACGTTTTCTCTTTATAAATTCAGGCTTCCTTTCCGGACCTTAGTGAGAAGGTAATACATAACAGTTTCTTTGGATAATTTTCAAACAAATATAAATATTCCTTTATACTTAACCCATAAAACATACTCATAGGGTGGTCTGTATCAGGTTTTGATTGATTGATTGATTGATTATTGATTGGTTGATTGATTGATTGATTGATTGATTGATTGATTGATTGATTGATTGATTGATTGGCCGTTTTCACACTAGAGATGGGAAACTCGTCTTGACGGAAAACTCATCTGACGGGTTTCTCGTCCTAGTGTGAATTCGAGACGAGTCTAACTACTTGTCAATTTCACTTTGAAGCTGAGACGCGGTTACCTTTCCTTATTTCTAAGACAAGTTTTCGGCCACAGACGGGAAACTCGTCTTAGAAATCCGTCTAAAGCGATGGAAAAGTAGACGGGTAAAATCAGACGAGTTACCCGTCTAAAATTATAACCGTCCCGTTTTCATACTAGGACGAGAAACTCGTCCGAGACGGATTGAGTTTCCCGTCTCTAGTGTGAAAACGTCCATTGATTGATTGATTGAATGAATGAATGAATGAATGATCGAATGATTGAATGATTAATTGATTGAATGATTATTTGATTGATGTATGTATGTATGTATGTATTGATAATTTGATTGATTAAATGATTGATTGATTGATTGATTGATTAATTGAAAGATTGATTGATTGATTGAATGTATGATTAAGATTGATTGAATGAATGATTGAATGAGTCATTGATTTTATTAATGATTAATTGATTGATTAAATGATTGATTGATTGATTGATTGATTGATTGATTGATTGATTGATTGATTGAAAGATTGATTGAAAGATTGAATGTTTGAATGATTGATTGAATGATTAGATGTACAGATGGATGAGGGAGGGAGCGGGAGCAAACTGCTGGGAGGGGAGGAGGGGGATGGGCACTGCTAGAATTCATTGACGCATTACTGCTGTATTGATTCAACACAGGTATGGATGTGACTTGGCATTTACTCCAATGATAATCTCTGACTCATTTGTTAAGTCTGTTAAAGCCAGAGATATGGAATTTACTACTAACTCAGGTATATTATTATTTTTAAAATTATATTTATAATAAAATATAGTTTGATCATTTACTGTACTGTGCAATTCCTGTTTCACAAACTCAGATAACAGCGCTTTTCAACACGTGAACTCTGAAGTTCGAAACCCAACTTATGATTGCGTTTTTCACTGCCGTCAATCATAATAATTATTATTACGATGACAACCAATGGACCCTGAAAAAAAAGAAACAGATCTAAATCTACCAATCAAAGTTCACAGACGTGACCTTTTGAACAGCTGAAGTGAACTTCTGTTTCCTGAGAGGTCAGCTAAGATGATTGACGACAGTGAAAAAGGAATCAGGGGTGATGAATGGTCTTTCAAAATGGGTCTCACAAAATTTTAGTCTAATTTCACAGGTTTTGCAGTCTCATCTTTTTAGCGGTTCTGTGCGTCTCGCAGTCTCAATTTTTTCGCAAAGCCATTTTGGAGTCTCGATCTCGGTCTTGCATTCTAAAAAGTAAAAAATATTGGGCTTGCAAAGAAAAACGTAAGTCTCACCATCTCAGAAAGTCTTGAATTTACCATTTACCACCCCTGGAATCTAGCTCTGTTGATTGAGCAGATTTTGATTGTTATTATTAAGGCACAGTAAATGACAAAATCTTCATTTTTAGTCATTTATTAGCATTTCAATCTGCATCTAGGTGATCGTCCTTGGTTGTTCAGTTTGCCGCCAGCAACGCAAAGGATTTTGCTGATGCCGCTGAAATTGTAGCTCCGTAAGTTGATCAAATCTGAAGTTTAACTCTCATGTTAGGAAACTATTATGGAAATAAAATGTGAAAAAGTCCCATCGACTTGCATTGGCCAACAGACATGATTAACAGGGGGGGCAGGGGGGTGGGAAGTCCACAGGTTGCGGGAGAAGAGAGGGTGGGAAGCGGGATTCCCAAGGTGGCAGGAACTGGGAGAAATACATGGTAAAAAATGTCACAACATTGTGTAATATTTTGCAATATAAAAAAAAAACACAAAGAGGTGGGAACCACAACGAAAGGGGCGGGAACCGGGAGTACAAGGTACAGTATGGGAAGCGGGAAGTTCAGACTCCCCTGTCCCCCTGATTAATCTATGATATCAATGAATAATCAATGAGCAAACAATGAGTAATTGGCCGATTATTGATTATTGCCAATGATCAATAAGTACTAAATAATTTATTGATACTGTCCTGTTTGTGTGGAGGGTGTGGTTAGGCCTAATGGTTAAATGTGTTGGGCTTTGGATCAAGAAGTCACTGTTGTGTGTTCTTTAAGGCAAAGACACTTCACTCTCATTGTGCTTCTTTTCCACCCAGGATTATAAAATGGGTTCCAGCAATTTAATGGGGCAATCGGATAAAATTCTGGGGGAAAACATATGATAGACTAGCATCCCATTCAGAGGTAGTAGCAATACTCCTATTCACTTTATGCTACAGAAACCAGAACATTATTATCACCAGCACTGACGAGCCTTCTGGCTCCTATGATCTCTAGAAATGAAACAGACTTCATGTTTTTATCTTGTCCTACAGTCAAGCCTCTATTAAGCGGTCACCCTAGTGAAATAGCCAACTGACTGCCTAACAACTGACTGCCTAATAGAGGTGACTGCTTAATAGAGGTCAAGTTTACGGCAAGTATGGGGAGCGATTTCCGGGAATTTGATAAGTGTTGACCGCTTAATAGATGTTGACCGCTTAATAGATGGTGACCGCTCAACAGAGGGCTGCTTAATAGAGGTTTGACTTTATTTACAAATACCTTTTTTTTTTCTCCAGGTTTGCTGATGGTATTGATCTGAATTGTGGCTGCCCTCAAAGGTGATTAATATTATTAATATTATTTTAAAGTTCATTAATATTAAGTTTGTGAGGTTCATTCCGATTATCATAACTTTCAAGCAAAGAAAATCATTTTCTCTGTTGCTAAGCAACTGTTATAGACAGACCGGCTTTTAAACATATCTACAGAATGCTGAAACATTGTTTGTTTTGAAAAAAAAAATCATATCTCCTGGATGATGATCTATTCCAGGTGGGCCATGCAAGAGGGATATGGTGCAAAATTGATCAGAACTCCAGAATTAATAAAGGACATTGTTAGACAGACTGTGTCTCGAGTTCCTGGTATCCCTATGTCTATCAAGATCAGAATTCATGACGATGCAAGGTACACTGTACATATTTTTTATTGTGTTATAATCTTATTTTGTCTTTGCCTTTTATTCCCAGGCCAAATGAGTATGAGAGTTGGCACCCTCATTGACTATCTGAGTATCGATCATCACCTTGGGCCAAACAAGTGTGAGAGTCATCGGTAACTCTCAAGAAGAGCTTGAGCACTGGTTCAAATTCGATGAGAGTTCACGAGAGTCGATGAGAGTCGCCGAGAGTCAGTGCATGAGAGTTTCAGGCCAAACGAGAGTGAGAGTTTGAACCCTTATCCTCGTTTGGCCCGGGCTTTACTCTTTAATTGGCTTCAAATTTCAAACTGTAACATAAACAACAGACTGAAGTAAAATATTTGCTCATAAATATATAGATGTTATTGAACTAGTGTGAGGTCCGAATTGGGAAAATATTGAACAAGACCAATATTTCCCAATACGGACCGAACAAGCTAGTTCAATAAAGTTTTTATTATAATGGCTTCTTTAAAAATTTGCTGATAAATTAATGCAACCATTCTCGGCTAACGTGCGTGCGCCAAAGCTAAGCTATTCTTGCATTTTTCAGGCCACTTTGTGAAAAGTTTAACCAAAATTGTCCGCCAGACACGAGGAAAATGTTTTTACTTAAGGTTACTGTAAACCTTCGAGGGTGCCTTCCGGGAAATCTTTCCTATGCGCGTTGTTTTAGAAGAAACCCTAGAAAACTATATATCACTGTAAAGGTAATAGAATGAAGAATTCGATTAAAGCACTACTTTTGTCCGTTTTTGTTCTGTTAGGCGCGCGCAAGCCTTCGAACGCAAAACTGACAGTGTCTGCTTAACTGAGTTACAAGCCTTCACGTTAAAGCGGACATAAAAACAATCTGGACTATATCATTCAGGAGATAATGGGCTAACAAAGTGTGTGAGGCTTTTCCAATACTCTCATTGGTTCCCGAAAAAATCTATTTTAAAGTTAGACAATGGATATATTTTCGATGCGTGTCACACGCTGGGATGCCACGCGAAAAATATGTCGAATTTCGTGAAAGCCTCACACACTTTGGTTCATTAATGTCTAACAAACATTTTGGCCAAATTTCAATAAAATCCAACAAATCTACATACCCTGTTAATTCATTTGAAGAGAATGAACTCACACAAAAACAAATCCAGAGTTTTCGGGCTGAAAGATTTTCGTAGTTTTCACACTTAATCAAAGCGGGTGTGAATGCGGTCATGCCGCCGACCAATAGAGCACAACATAGGAATCCCCCAGAGAGCCTTGTGACAAGGCAGTTTATTGAAATTCGCGGAGAACGACATTTCCATGCTTAGCGACAGGAGAATATTGTGGAAAGCGAAGTCTGGAGCACAAAATTCATCGGCGAAACCGAATCAGTGAAAAGAAAACAACCGCAGCGGAATGCACTGGAAGAACAAAGGGGAAAAAAGGCTGGCGAAAGTGGCGACGGAACTGGAATTCATCCAAAGCAAGCGTTGTTTGCGGCTATAAATGCACGCGGGTATTAAAGCTTTCCTTGATAACAGCCTTTTCCTCTCTTTTCTCCATAAACGGCATACGGAAGCGTAGATTTTGGTGTCATAAATTACAAGACACAAGTATAAACACAAGAATCAAAGCGACGTGAAATACTTGGCGGGGAGTGATGCGAAAAAACGTCACGGGGAGCTCTGGGTTGACACATTCTAATTGCCTTATAACACTTAAGCGGATTTTTTACTTTTATTTGAAAACACGTTTTGTCGATAACTCGCGCGCATTTCAAGTTTTTCAAATTATTCTTTTGGAAAATGGAGATAAAATAGTAGTCTTTAATTCGGCTTGAAAAACAAATTTTTCAAAAAATTGTCCCTTGAAGGTTTACAGTAACCTTATTAATAGAAAACAGTTTTCTTTTGTTCAATGTTTCATAAAAAGAATTCGGCGAAATTAGTTTGTTAACGGTCCATCTAAGCGGTCTGTATTGCAAAATTTGGACCGCTCAGGGAACCAATCAGAATGCTTCTTTTCATCATGCACCAGTTTGCCATATAATAAATACTTTTAATCCTAGTTAGCATATTTTATATTATGTTTTCTGGGTGCTGAAGGATACAAGTAAGACTTGACACAGTTATTATTTTCTTATCTTAGAAAAACAGTGCAGCTTTGTCAACAAGCTGAAAAGGCTGGTGTGGCGTGGATAACTGTGCATGGGAGAACAACCAGACAGAGAGGTGAACCAGCCAACTGGGACACTATTAGATTGGTATTGAATGAAAATAAGCATTATTATTACATTTCGGATTGTGTTTGGAGGTGAACTAGATGTGATACTGTTTATTATGCTGCACAAGGTGGTTCTAACTTTTAGGTCTGTGGATGAAACCCTAGTGTGTGACCATTCAAATGAAAGCTATTGAGCAGTACTTTCATGTGGTACTGTTTATTAAGCTGTACAAGGTGGTTCTAACTTTTAAGTCTGTGGATGAAACCCTAGTGTGTGACCATTCAAATGAAAGCTATTGAGCAGTACTTTCATGTGGTACTGTTTATTATGCTGTACAAGGTGGTTCTAACTTTTGAGTCTGTGGATGAAACCCTAGTGTGTGACCATTCAAATGAAAGCTATTGAGCAGTACTTTCATGTGGTACTATTATCCTTTTAGTAACCTTCCCTATGATTTCAGATTAAAGAAAGTTTGTCCATCCCTGTGGTGGCCAATGGAGACATCAAGTCTGAATCAGATGTCAGAAATGTGCATGAACAAACTGGAGTCAATGGTAAATTTTTCTCGCTTTTTGAAGGTGTGAGTGCTCCAGAATATAAACAAAAGTTGTCACATAGTTTTAAGGGCCTATAGTCAGTATCTGATAAGACTGTTTTCTGAGGCTCTAGTCCACAATATGTCGTTACTTATTCTTATAATCTAAACTGTAGGTGTAATGGCTGCCAGGGGAATGTTAAACAACCCAGCCATGTACGCAGGATATGACTCCACCCCTCTACAGTGTGTGGCAGATTGGGTAAGTACCCCCCCCCCCCCCCTCCCCCGGCCTGGATTAACTCATTCAGACTCAAGATCAAGATCAACATCTCAATTCTCCTTATTGTTTCATACTATAATTTAATTGCCATGAGAGAATTTGGTTTTAGATCAAGACATTTTTTGGGAGCTATTCTGACAGCTTGTGGGAGGCACAGGGGCCGGGCCTATGGTTGTGAGCGAGCTGGACTCAGGATCGAGTGGTCCAGGTTCAAGCCCTGGCGGGGTCACTGTGTTGTGCTCTTGGACAATATACTTTTAATTAATCTCATCCTAATGGTTAGCATTGTTCAAAAGATGGATAACGCTATCCACCAGATAAATAACTATCCACTGGATAGCGTAGTAGGTTTTGTTAACACTTATCCACTGGATAGCGATTTATCCGGTGGATAGCGCTATCTACCTTTTGAACAACTGGGCCCAGATCAAGTGGTGCGGGTTACCGTTTGAGCATTGTACTGCCTGGGATCATTGTGTTGTGTTCTTGGGGCAAGACACTTTATTCTCACAGTGCCTCTCTCCACCCAGGAGTATAAATGATTACTTACTGTTGTAATATTGCAGGTTGATGTTGCTCTTTCTCTTGGCACTCCATTTACCAGCTTTCATCATCATTTGATGTATATGTTAGAGAAAGTCACCACCAAAGCAGGTTAGGATTAAATATTTACGATGTTGATGATGATGATGACGACAACGACGATGACAAAATTAATAACAATATTACTTTTTTAAACTTCGCCCGATAATTGCATATTCTCTGTCTGTAGCTGGCCAGTGTTTTATCACATGGGCATTTTATAATAGACCTTATTCATAAATGGCGGCCGATTAATTATTCTTTTATATTCATGCTAATCAGCCCCCCTAGCCTCGTTAGTATGTGCAAAATTCAAAATAATTTTTACTCTACAAGGGGGCTAGGGAGGCTGATTAGCATGAATATAAAAGAATAATTAATCCACCGCCATTTATGAATAAGGTCTATACAGTCGAAGCTCCCATAGGTGGACACCCTCGGGAAGGAGAAAAGGTGTCCACAACTGGAGCTGGCCGCTTTATACGGGAATGTATAAATACAGAGTTTGTATGAGCTAGAGTTCAAACAGGGTTTTGTCATGGCGGCCGTAAGTAGAGCTGTCTGCTTATGAGAGTGTCCACCCAGAGAGCTTTGACGCTACAGTTATTTGTCGTTGTAGTTCTTAAAACGTATCTTTATTTTATGGTTGTTGCACTTCTTTTCTTCCTACAGACAGAAGAGTGTTTAGTGATCTCAAAAGTACAGCCGCAGTTCTGGATTATCTTAACAAGCATTACGACATTTAGAACAGAAACAGAAGACTGGGTAATTGGGAGATCATACACACTGCAGTTTTTCTGTTGAACAATGCAGTGACGAGGAGAGCCAGTTCTGCTCCTCTCTCTGTCACGCAGTCACGCAACGCTATGCTCTCCTATGACAAGGATAGAGAAACAAGATGAGAATTATCAAACGAATGGCTTTCAGAACACGTGACGCATTGCGTGACATCCAAAATAATGGTTCGTCCTAAGAGGAGACTACACCTTGGAGAAACATTGCATTGCGTGACAATGCAAATAATGGCTCACACTACAAAGACTACATCTGCCTTATAGAAACATTGCGTGACAATCCAAATAACGGCAGAGAAGCATTACGTGACATCCCAAATAACGGCTTGTAAACGCTACCAAGGAGACTACACCTGCCTTAAAGAAGCATTACGTGACAATCTAAGTAAAGGATTACGCTGCAGACTACATCTGCCTTGGAGGAGCATTGCGTGACAGTCCAGGCAACGGCTCACGCTGCAAAGGAGACTACACCTGCCTTAGAGAGGCATTGCGTGACCGTGACAATCAAGCAACGGCTCACGCTGCAGAGGAGACTACTCCCGCTTTCTAGAAGCATTGCGTGACATCTTCAAATAACGGCTCATGCTGCCAAGGGACATTACAGTTTCCTTAGAGAAGGAACTAGACCTGCCCTGGTGAAGCATTGCGTGACAATACAAATAACGGCTCACGAGGAGACTTATTTCTCTGTCAATATTATTTTTTTATTACTTTTGTCGTTTAGAGCAATTTTCGTTTGACTGTCAAAAATGATCTTGGTTTGCTTTGGTTTTGCGTTTGCTGAGCTGTGATTGGTTCAAAATTATCGTGCAACCTGGTCAAACCAATAGGAACATTAATGTATTCGTTACGCTTCGAACGGACGGCGGGGTGTGGCTAGAGATGCAAAGGATCGAGGCCCCAGTGGACTGGCCCCCGAAGCGAAGGCGGGGACCCGACTGAGGGGTAGGTGCTTGGACGGTTTCTATGGAAACCGACACCACAGCGAGACCCTTTACACCAAGTCACACTGACCGATGTCAGTGGAGAATGAAACGAGAGGGAAAAGGGACAGGATAGAAGGGACAAGGGAGGGCGGGAGCGACGAAAAAACTACGCAACGATCGGACTGCATGTGTACACGACAGCAGCGCTAGCGACGATTGAACCAGGCGAAGTGCCTCCTGGGAAATCCCCGAGCGAGGCTGCGCCGGGCCGAGGCTTGGGCTGCGTTCCAGGCTTCGCTCCACTTTCCATTAACTTCCGCCAACAATATTGACGGCCATATAATAAAGTTTACTCATCCAATCAGGTGCAAGCTAAAAACCGGCCGTGAATTGGGTTCCAGACTTTTCCCGCGCTTGCCGCGGGTTGCAAGGTTTTACCGCGAGATCTGATTGGCTCATTGTGGTATTTGGGCGTGTTGTCGAAAGGGGAGAAATCCATAATAAAATTTTAAAATATATGACTCCGAACATAATGTTTCTTCTCTTATTTATTTTTAATTCAGTTTTAACTTTGATAACATAGGGAAGCAGAAAAAGTGTGCGCAACTGGAGCCGGCCGCTTACGGGAATGATTCTCGTAAGTGGCCACTAGCAGGATAAGGGATAAGTGGCCGCTTACGAGAGCTTGTACGCTCACACTAAACTGTATTGATGCGAAAATAAACCATCGTATGAAATGAATGTTTGTTTTATTGTCTTATGCCATGCAATCGTGGCTTAGAGTGCTTCCGGTCCTTCCACTGTAGGTTAATAGGATTGTTCCTTTGGGGTGTCCGCTTACAGGAGCTTAGAAACAACAGAAAAATCCAAACTGTATCCCTCGAAAATGTCTGCGTCCGCTTAGGGCAATGGTCGCTTACGAGAATGTGTAAATACAGAATTGGTATGAACTAGAGTTCAAACGGGGTTTTGTCAAGGCGGCCATAGAGTTGTCCGCTTTATACGAGAGTGTCCCCTCAGAGAGCTTCGACTGTATATACCGAATGCGGCACGCGGAAATAGATGGCAGTATACGTCGAAAGGACATTGCTAAACTAAAACATTCTCAATCTGGGAATACCCTGGCTCCTGGTTCGAAGTAATATCAAACACGAGAGACAGTGTTTCATCCCATTTCCAAACACCGAGAAGAGAGTTGAAAATACGACGCGCAGCGGAGTATTTTTGACAAAATTATAGGTGTTTGGATAGCCGATGAAACACTGTATCAAGTGTTTGCCTATCACGCAGGCTAAAACAAAAACTAAGGAGTAAACGGAGAAATAAAATCGTAAAAGTATATGCTAATTAGACCGGGTATCCGAACCTCCGACACGGTTATGATTTCCTTTGTTTTAACTTGATGAATTATTAAGAATTTATATTCATTACCTATCGACTATTAAAAAAAAATGGAAAAGACTTGATTGCTCCTTCATACTGTATTCTTTAACCAAAAATAAAATCCTTTCTCGTGCAGGTTACATGCAAGCGCGCGCGGTAGAATGTCCATCGACGACATTTTAATTATTGCATCAAAGTTTTCACTTCAGACTCAACTCAGTCCCAGCACGGTGCAAACCGTGTTATTTAAGAGAGAGAAATGAAGACATTTATTCTGATTTGTTTTCTCGTAAGTAGCCTTATTTGCCCAATAACTGCTTCCACAAGCATCAACGAAGAAGAAGGTAAGAATTTTTTTCGTATCTAAGTACGTTCCGCATTAAAAAAAAATATGTTTATAAGCGATGAGTCGCGCACATTGATGGCACATGTTTAACATCGACAGAGTTAAAGCTTTTCAATCTGATTTTCGAGCTGATTAAGTTATCCTTAAGAAAACTAACGCAAACTTTGATGTTAAACAGCGTTTACAAGTCATAAGTTGATTATTTTCAGGTTAGATTGAAAAGTATTTTTTTCAACCTCCTTAATCTTCGCTTCATAGATTTTCAATTTGTTTTGGTCTTGTTGCTATGGATATTAATCTCTGACGTTTGCGCGCGCTTCAGAAATTGCGTCATTTTGAGTTTTGATTCGTATTAAACCGTTTTCAATAGTCTACTTGGAGTTTTTGTGAATGAACCGAAAATGGGAAATCAAACGAAATTGCCATGAGCTTCAGTTTTTACGCGGGCAAGCATTTTATCTGTTGGGTGCGTTTTTCGCATTTCGTTCAACAAGGACAGAGGAAATAAAGTTGTAGTCTTACAATGTAAAAGAAAGGACAAACTCCGCAACATGTACCGCATTTCGCGCAACATAGCTGACTCGGAACAAAGTTTTGATGTTTAAAATTATTTAACCAAAATGGCTTTTGCTGTACCTTTGCTCTCAAAGAAGGGAAGTCGAGAAGATCACCGTGTTAAAGTCAGAGATAACTAGAGGGCAGGTTATGACTGATCGCTGTGCCGCGCCATTGCGCGTAATGTTGCCGATAGTGGATACACCGGCGTTGAAATTGTTCGCAATGTTGCAGAAGATGAAATATATTCCACACATGCACGCACAGCGGACCTATTTTTAATTCCCTTGTCGTTATAAATACTTACGATTTGTGTTTGAATTTTGCTTTAGGAGTTACATTCATCACAATTGATGACGATTTCAGCGGAAAAATCCCTCCATCGGTGATCAAGATTAATTTGAGTTCCATCCATTTGTTGGTGACTGTGCGAGTCGACCCAATAAATACTGAAACAGCCAGCGCCTCTGCTCGATTTGAAACTGTGAATCTCTTCAAGCGACAAGTAAGTCCCGATATATTTGTTTTTATCAATAGAGCATAATACCTCCACCCCTCCCCCTCAGTCTTTGGACATGGTTGTTAGGCGAGCTCACGTGTCTGTGTGATTTCTATTGCTTGTTCTTTATTACTCATTTGTTTCGTTTTTCATGATTTTATTTCACAGAAGAAGTCAAATATAGAAGAGATTGAGAACTGCTTGCCACAAAATAACTAATCAATTGCAATCGAACAGACTCCACCTCTCCCGGAATTACCAAAACTCAGCACCAACCCTATATTGGACGAAACGTTTAACGTGCATGATGTAAGTAGATGATTGTTGCAAGTTTTGCTACTGAAGATTTCACTAGTGCAAACTATTGTATTTTACAAGGATTTCTCTCATTGAGAAAAATAATGTCTCTACACTGTAAAAGGTGGGGAACACGGGTCTAAGGAGGTCGGAAGACTACGGGACCGGATTGGAGTCGGTTCGTGGCGGAAACTAGGAAAAATCGTATTATTGCGCAATATTTCGCAATATAAAAAACGGGAAGTTCATATCTCCCCCCCCCCCTCCCCCCACCTCTCCCATCCCTCGTCTTCGGATGTGGCTATAAGGCAGTCTGCCGGGTCTGTGGAATTTCTATTGCTTGTTTTTATTTTATTTTTTCTTTCATGATTTTATTCCACAGAAGTCAATTGTAAAAAAAAAATAGATAAGAGCTTGCCATAAAATGAACTGATCAATCGAACAGATTCTGTTCGGTTGATTTATTCATTTTGTGGCAAGCCTTTTTTCGTTCGTTAATATCTCCAAAACCAAGCCATTACTTTCTCTTGCCAAAACTCAACACAACCTAAATTCAACACAACCTAAACTCAACACAACCTCAACTCAACTCATCCACGTTTTCGATTTCTTTCAATAACTGAAGAGTTCACCTCTTTATTGAACGAAATCTATAACGTGAATGATGTAATTGCAAGTTTTGCTATTGAGTTTAGTAATACGAGTTAGGATTTAGTTTTATTATCTGTCAGGATTTTTCTCACTGAAAAAAGTTATGTTTTTACACTGTAAAAGGTTGGGAACTTGGGACTAAGGGGGGTGGGAAGACTTCGGGACGGAAACTAGGAGAAAAAGGGAAACAAATTCGTAATAGAAAAAGTACAACGAGGCTGAGTGACCAAGATGTACGGGAAGTGGGAAGTTTATATCTTCCTCCACCCCACCTCACGTATTTAACTTCGTTGTTAGGTGAGCTACCGGGTCTGTGTAATTTCTATTTCTTGTTCTTTCTCACTCATTTGTTTTCTTTTTCATGATTTTATTCCATAGAAGAACACTAAGAAACCTCACCCGTACCCTGATACCACCTCCTTGACTTCTGATGAACGAAACACGGACAAGTCAACCACGATCAAAGATGTGAGTTGATTGTTGCAAGTTTTGCTACTGAGTTATACCAGTTATACTAGTCTGACAGGATTTCGTTGCATGATTCATTGATTGAAGCATGTAACCGATTAACTTACTTGGACGTGTTTCTGAGAAGGCTGGGAATCTGGGAACCATAGTTGACCGTAAGCACCAGTCTTCCTCGGTTTACATTTACAGTTGAAGCTCTCTGAGCGGACACTATCGTAAGTGGACAGCTCTACTACTTACGGCCGCCTTGACAAAACCCCGTTTGAACTCTAGCTCATACAAACTCTGTATTTACGCATTCCCTTAAGCGACCAGCTCCAGTTGTGGACACTTGTTCTGTTTCCCAGAGGATGTCCGCTTACGGGAGCTTCTGACTGTAATAAAAACTAAAGTTCGGGATAGACAAATTAATATACCATTTGTCACTGTAGGATTGGACAAAGACTGAATTTGTACCATTCACTGCAAGAAACAGTGAACGACTACGACGCCGTGTCTTGATAAACGACGAACGAGCTAGACAGCAGGAATTGATGAACCGTAAGTTAAGTTATTCTGATACCGCGAAATGGGGAAATTACATGTAAAGTGAAAAATAGTTACAAATAACAATTCCGGATTATTTGCGACACTGAACTGAAGACTGCGCATGCTGTAATGGCAACAAGCAATAATTAACCGCTTTTTAAAAATTAATAGTTGTTTGAATGAAAATTCCACACTTTGGCTGCATTGCGAGTTGGAGGGGACCGCGCGCGAGAGAGGAAACACGCGTGTCTTTCCTCGCGCGACGCCCGAAACCTCGCGCCCTTCTCCACTCCAGAAAATGTTCACATCATTTCTAATTTACATACATTTTCTGTTGTGAGAGTTTGTACATCAAGTCAACATCCTCTAGTTGATGATTTTCTATTCTCATCACTTGTCTATAATCTACTGATAATGTAACGGGAGAAATTAGCGTTCGTATCATTCACTTCTTTTTTTTCTTATCTTGTCTGTTCTAGAATATTGGATACGATTGAAGAATGCCGTATATAACAGCTGGACATGGCGACACCCAAAAATCTCTATATTACGTGTCTTTGGTGTAACCTTGTTATACTTCATAGGAAAATTCTGGATTATTTGGCAACGTGGAGTGATGGCGGGGTAAGAGAAAAAACAGATTTGATTTTTAAACACATCAGGATTTCAAATGTAGTAATTCTCTTATTGTTCTGAAAGTCTGGTTATCATAAACCTCCGAAAAACCTGAAATGTAGCCGCCGCCAGACTGCATGGAATAAATGTTTACACTGGAAAGATCTGCAAACATTACCAGACACGCACTACCGCAAGGGTGAAACAGCTTTCCATGGCTGCCAAAGGATTGCTCTATGATTGGTTTAAAAAACTCGCGCCACCTACTCAACCAATCAGATGCAAAACCAAAACCAATCGCGATTTGATTGGATGCGTTTTCCCGCGTTGGGGATGCGGGCCGCGTTGGGGCTGGTTACGTGTATTTGCTTTGAGTTCTCATTGGTTCGTTTTGTTGTTCACGTCTGCCGTGATTGGTCATTGTAATTGCTTTGGTTTTGGTTTTACGACACTCAATTGAAGATCGCTCTATATGAGAACCAGGCGTAACGACCACTCCAGTCCTGGCCAAAATAAAGTTTGGTAGCAACACAATGGGGGGACTCCCATGTTAAAGTGACCGGGGTGATCGTTGTACCGTTTGGAGTAAAATCAACGGTTTGGTACCGCTTAGGGCGTTTAGATCTAATAATGACCTCCAATAGAGTTATCCTGGTAACATTTAGAGAAGACCAGCCTTTGGGAGATGTCATTAAACAATCAATTGCATTCCATATCAAGTTAACAGACTTTACATCTTTCTTTTTGTTTTATTTTATAGTTTGGATGCTAAGTGGCAAAGAGAAAGAGAAGAAGACATACGACTGAGACAAGAAAGATTAGCCCGCCGGCCTGTACCAGAACGTCGTCCCAAAAACAGACAAAACAAGCGTCGACGGCCGTAATTCACATCTATATTGACATGAACATATATATTTTTGTTAATGCGAGTTTGTGACTGAATAAAATTTTCTCCGAAGAGTTTATATCTTTATATCTTGTCTTAATCTGAGTTATTAACGCCCTAACCCCTACAAGCAGTCTCGGATATCAATTATCAAAATGGTAATATATAGAATCCGTCAGACGAAAAATTAACCTTATCCTTCATTTGTTTTTCACCTTCTTTGATGCATGAAGCAACAGTCGAAAAACCTGGCTGCTCCCATAGCAACCTCGTTCCCAGGGTCTCTCTTCCTCCCGCTGAAAGCTTTTGGCGGGAAGAAGAGAGACCCTGGGAACGAGGTTGGCTCCCATAGCTGCGACCATAGAATGCGACATCGGGTTTTCCCTGTTTTTCTTCTCGTCAGCTTTCACTTTGCTGCAGCCATACATGACACATCTTTGGACCATTTTTCTGACACAAAACACCAACATAACAGAGGAAAACAGGGAAATTCAGAAAGCAACCTCGTTCTCAGGCTCTCTCTCGACGACAAGGGAGGAAAAGGAGAGAGAGCCTGGTAACCGTTCTTGTTTTGACGGACCTCGTTTTGACGTCACAACCAACTAGCGCCAGTACTCCACTGTGTGCGGTTTTTTGACCCAACCGGAAGTGAAATTTGATATTTTTGGATGGCTAAAACGCGGTGAAGCATATATTTTTTTAGAAGTTCACATCAGGTTTCCATGTAGATTCAACAAGGTCAAATAGAAAAGCATTTATTCTCAAATTCCGCTTCCGATATGGATTTTCTATTTCTTTTTTCTTTCTTGTTGCTATGGATGTTAATCTCTGACGTTTGCGCCATTCCCGACCCCAGACCTTTGCTGCTTTTCTTGGCTTCGCAAGCTTCAGAAATTGCGTCATTTTAAGTTTTGATTCGGGTGCGTTTTTAGTTTTCACCAAAATAACAAGATCGTTTTGCGTGCATCAAAAACCTCAACAAACTCAGAGATTGTAGAGTAGGTGGAAAGAAATATATTCCCCAAGTTTTGGTTTGGTAGTGTTCATTGCAGCGAAGTTATTGGGAAAACAATATTCAGAAAATTACAGAACTTAGTATGGGTCCGCCATATTGGTGTACCAATTTGGTACACCAAGATGGCGGCCAATAATGTCTGCGAGAAGAAAAAAGATTTTGCTATCGTCCAAAGTCATGAGTTTTCACTTCTGAATGCTTTAGTTATCATTTTTAACTTATTAGCATATCTGAAAAGTATTTAAAAAGTGCGACAATATTGGTTTCTGTAACATTTCAGGTCACGTTGAGCCAGGCGTCTCAAATTTCAAAATGTTTTATCTCCAAAACGAAGCAATCTGCTGGCACAAAAATTTCCCCAACAACTAACTACACTGATGTAAAGAATATACTAAAAGAACAGCTTTGTAGGATCAATAATTTTGAATTTGATGACGTCATGATGACACATTTTGATGACGTCGCGTGAAAACGACCTGTAGTCTACTTGGAGTTTGTGAGAAAAACACTGTGTTCTAATACAGATGTTATTGAGCTAGCGTGAGGTTTGTAAATATTGGTGTCGTCCTTTTTTGCAAGTTTGTGTACCGAGCCGAAGGCGAGGTCCATAAACTTGCAAAAAAAAGAACGACATCAATATTCCCCAATACGAACCGAACAAGCTAGTTCAATTGAGTTTTTATTATTAATGGCTTTTTTTAAACTTTGCTGATAAATGGGAACCAATCAGAATGCTCCTTTTCATCATGGTCCAATTTGCCATATATAAATAAGAATCCAATATTTTGAGAGACTAAGCTAGGCGCGCGCGCTATGATTCTGTTTAATATTGCGTGGGCTGCTTTCAAATGTATATGACAGATATTTTTTTATTCGCTTGTTAAAATCTACATGGTGTCCTGATTTGAACGGCAAATGCAAACCTAGAAATCGTTTACTGGATTAGTCACTTATGCGAGGACTGGAAACGAAAAATTTTCGGAAAGGTTTCGTTGGCTTTTCACGAACACTTTCCGAAGACGTCATTTTTCCGAGAACTAACGAACACTTTCCGAAATGGTCCGAATGGTCGTCACACAAACAAGAACGACGACATTCATCGTGTGTGGTAAATTAAACTTCGAGGTTCCTTTGAAAACTATTCGCAGGGTCCCTCTCAACCAGTGTGCTTTGCGGTCGCGTGTTATTGTTTTCATCCGGGGAACTCGATCTCTCGCGCGTGGGGCTAATGTATGCCATACTTTCGAAATTGTGCTAACTTGGGTCGTATAACTGCTTTTTGTAGCCAGAACAAGGCCAGGATCCTGTAAAAAGTGTTTTTTAAATTCAAGCCGCCATTTTCGCGGCACCCCAAAATGGCCGCCGTAAGAATATTGGCGCGCAAAGCACCTTGGTTGAGAGGGACCCGTTGGACCCTTGGAACCAAATCGGATTGACCGCGGCGATAGAAAAAAGAGGACTGGGCACTAGGCAAGCTGTAAGGAAGTGACACGTTGAACGTTCTATTTTTTAACACCGATCATTTTCCAGATCATGCGGCGATTGCATATATATTAATCATAATCATAAGGAACTATCTGTTACGTAATGTAATAGGATATCGAACACGTGCAGTGTTCTACCGCGTACGGTTGTAACATCTCGCTAGCAATCAGTTGAATACAAGAAACTTAAACACTATCCAGCATAAACTAAACATCTATCATTCTGGAATTAAGATGGCAGCCTTATTTCAACCTGCTCATAATTCTGAGCATGTTACTCCAAGGGAAGAAAGTTTCAATGAAGAGACGCTCGATCAGTCATGCGACGTTATTTTGGTGGTCGAAGATGGCAAAGAATTCAAAGCTCACAAACGTGTTCTGTCAGAGGCAAGTCCTTTCTTTGAAAAGATGCTGAGAAGCGACATGAAGGAGTCTAAAGAGGGAATGGTTCGGCTGGAGATGTTTTCCGAGCCTGTTATGCGAGATACACTGGAGTTTATTTACACTGGTAGTGTTCAGATATTGGCTGAACACAATGCCCGAGACCTAATCGTTATCGCGGATTATATGCTTCTTGAGAAGTTAAAAACTCTCGCTGAGGAAGTTTTACTGCAGAAGTTGAATACTTCAAATTGTATTCCAACCTACTATGTTGCTCAAAGATATCGATGCGAAGGACTTTTTGCCAAGAGCAAAACATTCATCCTTGCAAATTTCACCGCCGTATACAAAGCAAACCCGGAAGAGGTTTTGAATATTTCGAGCAAAGAAATTGAAATGTGGATTTCAAGTGATGAAATAAATGTTTGCGCCGAGGAAGATGTATTTAGGATCATTCTAGCATGGATTAACCACGATAAAAGCAAACGAAATAAATATTTCGCCGAGTTATTTCGTCAAGTTCGACTTGTTTATGTATCGCGTGACTTTCTATGCAGTGATATCGTGACAAATGTTCTCGTGAAAGACAACGAAGGCTGTTTGGATCTTGTGGAGGACGCTATGAGGTTGATTGACTCTAAAGACTTTGGCAATCTCTCTGTTACGCCTAGAAAGTCGCTTGAGACCCCTGTTATAGCGGTAACTTATACTGGATTTGACAGCACTAATTTGGACTGGGTTAAAGATAGTCAATGTTATTTTCCTCGTGAGGATAGCTGGTGTAGTCTAGGTGAGATCGGGCCAAGTTTTTCAGAGATTAGAAACACTGTCTCTTGTCGAGGTAAACTGTATAGTATTGTGCCGGGTCATTGTCAACTGACAAGGTATGATCTATGCTCTAACTCTTGTGTGTCATTACCACAGAGAGGAGACAGGGAATTTCGGAGAATATTTGTTAGTAATGAAGACGAAATGTACGTTTTGGTGACTGATACGAAACCACTTTTCGACGTAAGCGGGGACCTTCAACGGGGTCGTGTTTCCTACCTCACGAAGTATAAACCCGAATCAAACTCATGGGAAGATAGTGAAGATATATCATATTTTGATAAGTTCAAATCCAGAGGATATATTTCCATTGTAGTCAAAGATAATTTTGTTTATTTTATTGGCGGTGTAGAATTCAGGTGCAGTGATGTGTTCGAGTTCTCAACAGAAGTTCACAGGTACGACCTTAGCAGAAACCAGTGGGACAAAGTAGCTGACCTTCAAGAACCAAAAATCCCCCTTTGCGGAGCTGTGGCGAACGGAAAAATTTTCATCTCTGGAAGAATGAGGAGCTCTAAAAAGTGCCAATGTGAAGTATACGATGAAACAACAAACGAGTGGCAGTTTTATTGCAAGTTTCAAGATCAACCCGCGCGCATATCCCAAGCTCTTGTCTGTTGATGGAAAACTGTATGCTCTGGGCATGATGTTTAAAAATGGGAAGTGGGGAACAGGCGCCTATACTTCACTAGATCCAAGAGTTCAATGTTATGATCCTGGCAAGAATAAATGGAAACATAAAACTGAAATTTCTTTCCGATGGCACCAGCACCGCATCTTATGTGCAAACGCCTATTCAATGAGAATCTTTAAAGGATTCCTCGACTATCAACTGAAAAGCTTTCCTTCTGAGCATGCCATGCCGACCATTCGCCATCTTGGAAAGCAACGCCGAGACGAAGTTGATGGACGGTTGATGAAGGTTGATACGATACCGCCGGCTCCAGGTTCCTCGGTCAGAGGCGACCAACCGCTGACCGAGGTGCCTGTAGACCCGGTGCCGGCAAGATCAACCCAACGCAAATGCTGCTTCATCTTGTGACCGAAACGCCTCCCTGCTCCGTGTACTTTCGAACAGCTGTTACGCAATAACAAATATTAGGCTGTGCGTAGAAAGTAAAGCCTCGCATGCTTGGAGATTAGTATAATAGTACTGGCAGAAAGTGCCAACCTTTGAAACTAAGAGTTAAAATATAGACATGGCATCATTTGAACCTGTTATATGGCCAAAACTCCCACAAGTCTCCTGTAGCTCAGTGGTAGAGAGCGTCCAACCAGTGCGAGGAAGGTCATAGGTTCGACTTCTGTTGTAAGAATACGGAAAGTCTTTCCAAACTAACTGATAAACATCTTTCTCATGACCTCAATGTTCATAAACATTATTATGTAGGTAAGCTTGCCGAGCTTAAAGCTAAAAAACAAACCAGGAAACTGGCCATGTACTACGTAGATTGTATTATAACGTAAAGATAAGATTCTAGACATGACAGACGTCTGCATTCACTATTCATGGGGAACTACGCACCCCTGGTCCCTGGAGCGTCACGGTGTCAAAAACAGATCTCGTAAATTGTAGTAGCAACGATCTTAGTCACATCAATCTCGTTCCCAGGGTCCTCGTTACCCTTGTCCAGCGGTGGAGCGGCCAACAAGGACCTCTGGGATAGTGATCGCTTCCCCCCAGAAATCCTTGTTGGCCGCTCCACCGCTGGACAAGGGTAACGAGGACTCTGGGAACGAGATTGCAGTCACATTCGTTAGACACTTTACCTTGCCCCAGTCCTGCAATGTTCCTAAGAATGACTTATGACGGATGTGCTAAACCACGAAACAGCGAAACACCGAAACAACGAAACAGCTATTTTCTTTTTAATTTTTTTTTTAACGAAACACCGAAACAGCTTTCTGTAATGGATTTTTTCTGATATAATTTCAGTTGGAAAGCTAAAGATACGTGAAACGGTAGGGGCGGATCCAGGAATTTTTGATAGGGGGGGTCCGACCAGGGAGGAATTAATGGAAATAGACAGCAGTAGTGTTCGGGGGAAGGCATGGGAAGGTGGTCGCCACCTGCCAGGTTTGGGGGGGCTCCCCCAGAAAAAAAATTGAGATTTCAGTCTCTGAAAAGTGCATTTTGGTGGAACCTAGAAATCTTTTTGTTGTGGATAATGGTGAAGGCACTTTAATTTATTATTCCTTTTTCGTTTTTACATTCACTGAATTGCTCAGTTATCAGTATCATCAGTGATCACTTAACTTCATTCAATTACACTTTACGGTGACCAAATGAAACTCACAAAATAAAAGTTCATTTTTTTGGTGATAAATATTGCAATTCAAGAGCTCAATGGCACGTCCAAACAAAGCACACACATAAGCTCGCTGGTTCAAATTAAACTTACAGGTCTTGCATAAATGTTTATTTTTCAAAATGTAAACAAGTCTTAAGCCTGGTTTTCACTTGCGACGCAAGCACAAGCACAAGCGCAAGCAACATACGCAGACGCAGTAACGCGTTGATTTGTCCTAAACAATAGGCACTGAGCTAAGACACTGATGATCAACACGTTACTGCGTCTGCGTATGTTGCTTGCGCTTGTGCTTGCGTCGCTAGTGAAAACCAGGCTTTACGAATCGAAAGCGAAATAATCCAAAGTTCTTACACGCTGAGTTTATAGATCGCCATGAAAGACTGCTTTGCGAGCAGGGCTGACCATTAGAGGGTAGTAAAATAAAAATACAATTCGAACACGTCTGGTATTTTGCAATTAACCAATTGATAGTCGTGTGCGTTCCTTCAGTGGTAAGAATTTCAGTTTCACATCCATGGATTGTGATTGGTGGATTTCTATCCACTTGCTTGTTGTCGTAATTATGATTGACAGCACTGTAAAGCGCAATCATTGGTTGGGTTTTGAACTTACGAGTCTGCACCGTTATTGAAAGACGCAGTAATGATTGACTGACATAATAAATTACAGTTTTCAATATACACCTTTTCCCATTATTTTTCCAGTGTTTTATTGTTATTCTGAGCGAAAAATCAATACCAGCACCTGAGAGACCACCTCTTGTTTGGTAATCGTACGAAGTTTCTTTAGGTTAGGTTCTGCCTGAGTTCTACCTGCAGAGCGTGAGTTTACACAGATGATTTTTGATGCGATTTTAGCCGCGATTTGAGTGGCGATTTTCAGCGCGATTCCAAATCGCCCGTGTAAAATTAGCCTGATTTGTCGCCTCGAAATCACCGCTGTTTGTGCTCGAATTTTGATACGATTTATCAGTGACTTTATTACTAAAAAGCGACTTAGGTGGACATCACATATCGGCATGAAATCGAAGGTAGTTTCAGCACGGGCGCAAACAACCGACACAAATCGCGCGCTAAAATTCGTAGCCTGCGTAGCTGGTCTAGCTGGCGGTCTTGTTGGCGCGCGAAGGCAAAATTTAGCGGCAAAGCCGCTATCGCGAGCGGCGGAGTATTTAACTTTGGCAATAAATGCGGAATGCGGCGGAGTTAGATGGCAGTACGTCCAAAAGACATTGCTAAGTAAAAACATGTCAATCGGAGCATACCCTGGCTCCTGGTTAGAATTTATATTTATTATAACTATGACTATTAGAACAAATAGAAAAACTTAAAGCCTTGATTGTGTCTTGATATTCTTTCACCGATGATAAAATCCTTTCTCGTGCAGGTTACATGCAATCGCGCGCGGTAGAATGTCCATCGACGACATTTTAATTATTGCGTCAAAGTTTTCACTTCAGACTCAACTCAGTCCCAGCACGGTGGAAACCGTGTTATTTGAGAGAGAGAAATGAAGACATTTATTCTGATTTGTTTTCTCGTAAGTAGCCTAACGTGCCCGACAACTGCTTCCACAAGCATCAACGAAGATGAAGGTAATAATTTTTTTAGTATCTACGCACGTTCCGCATTAAAAAAAATATGTTTATAAGCGATGAGCAGCGCACATTGATGGCACATGTTTAACATGGACAGAGTTAAAGCTCTTCAATCTGATTTTCGAGCTGATTTAGTTATCCTTAAGAAAACTAACGCAAACTTTGATGTTAAACGGCGTTTACAAGTCATAAGTTGATGAATTTCAGGTTAGATTGAGAAGTAATTTTTTTCAACTTCCCTAAACTTCGCTTCATGGATTTTCAATTTGTTTTGGTCTTGTTGCTATGGATATTAATATCTGACGTTTGAGCGCGCTTCAGAAATTGCGTCATTTTGAGTTTTGATTCGTTTTCAACCGTTTTCAATAGTCTACTTGGAGCACAGGGGGCATACAAGTTGAGAGGATTAATAAAGAATAATGAATAAATGAATCATTACCTGGTTAATTCTTGTGTTTCTTTTGTATTTCCCTTGCGCGAACTTATAGGAATGACCGCTACCCACATTTTCTGCACCAGCATTAAACTCGCACCCAGATCTTCTCGCTTTCCGGAAATTTTTTTCCCCTATATAATATATTATATAGGGTGCGAGTTTAATGCTGGCGCAGAAAATGTGGGTAGCGGTCATTCCTATAAGTTCGCGCAAGGGAATACAAAAGAAACAGAAGAATTAACCAGGTAATGATTCATTTATTCATTATTCTTTATTAATCCTCTCAACTTGTATGCCCCCTGTGCTTGGAGTTTGCGAGAAAGAAACGAAAATGGGAAATCAAACGAAATTGCCACGAGCTTCAGTTTTTACGCGGACAAGCATTTTATCTGTTGCGTGCGTTTTTCGCATTTCGTTCAACAAGGACAGAGGAAAAAGACTATTTGTAGTCTTAAAAGCAAGAACAAGCTCCGAAACATGTACCGCATTTCGCGCAACATAGCTGACTCGGAACAAAGTACTGATGTTTAAAATTATTTAACCAAAATGGTTTTTGCTGTACCTTTGCTCTCAAAGAAGGAAAGTCGAGAAGATCACCGTGTTAAAGTCAGAGATAACTAGAGGGCAGGTTATGACTGATCGCTGTGTCGCGCCATTGCGCGTAATGTTGCCGATAGCGGATACACGTTGAAATTGTTGTTCGCAATGTTTCAGAAGATGAAATCTATTCCACACATGCACGCACAGCGGACCTATTTTTAATTCCCTTGTCGTTATAAATACTTACAGTTTGTGTTTGAATTTTGCTTTAGGAGTTACGTTCATCACAATTGATGACGATTTCAGCGGAAAAATTCCTCCATCGATGATCAAGATTAATTTGAGTTCCATCCATTTGTTGGTGACTGTGCGAGTGGATCCAATAAATACTGAAACAGCCAGCGCCTCTGCTCGATTTGAAACTGTGAATCTCTTCAAGCGACAAGTAAGTCACGATATATTTGTTTTTATCAATAGAGCATAATACCTCCACCCCTCCCCCTCAGTCTTCGGACATGGTTGTTAGGCGAGCTCACGTGTCTGTGTAATTTCTATTGCTCGTTCTTTATTACTCATTTGTTTCGTTTTTCATGATTTTATTTCACAGAAGAAGTCAAACATTGAAGAGATTGAGAACTGCTTGCCACAAAATAACGAATCGATTGCAATCGAACAGACTCCGCCTCTCCCGGAATTACGAAAACTCAGCACCAACCCTACACTGGACGAAACGTTAACGTGCATGATGTAAGTAGATGATTGTTGCAAGTCTTGCTACTGAGGATTTCGCTAATGTAAACTATTGTATTTTACAAGGATTTCTCTCATTGAGAAAAATCATGTCTTTACACTGTAAAAGGTCGGGAACTCGGGTCTAAGGAGGTCGGAAGACTACGGGACCGGATTGGAGTCGGTATGTGGCGGAAACTAGGAAAAATCGTGATATTGCGCAATATTTCGCAATATATAGAAAAAGCCACCAAGATGAACGGGAAGTTCATATCTTCTAGCCTGAGGTCAGACTCCTAAAGAAACTGCCTGGCGCGGGAACGAAGACGCCCCAGGCCCCCAGGCCGCGCTTTTTCTTTAGGAGCCTATTCTCAGGCTAATATCTTCCCTCTTCCACCCCCGTCTTCGGATGTGGCTATAAGGCGAGCTGCCGAAACTGTGGAATTTCTATTGCTAGTTCTTTATTACTCTTTTTTCATGATTTTATTCCACAGAAGTCAAATATTAAAAAAACATTGATACAGCTTGCCACAAAATGAATCAATCGTAATCGATTGATGCAATCTGTTGGATTGCTTCGTTTTGTGGCAAGCTGTCCTCGTTCCTTAAAGCTCATTAATATCTCCAAAACCAAGCCATTATTTTCTCTTGCCGCCAAAACTCAACTCAACCTCGACTCAACTCATCCACGTTTTCGATTTCTTTCAATAACTGAAGAGTTCACCTCTTTATTGAACGAAATCTAAGACGTGGATGACGTAATTGCAAGTTTTGCTATTGAGTTCAGCAATGCGAGTTAGGATTTCGTTTTATTATATAAACTTCTGTCAGGACTTTTATCAGTGAAAAAAACCCGGGAACTTGGGACTAAGGGGGTGGGAAGACTACGGGGGGGGGGGGGGGGGAAACTAGGAGAAATAGGGAAAAACAAATTCGTAATAGAAAAAGTACAACGAGGCTGACTCACCAAGCTGTACTGGAGGCGGGAAGTTCATATCTTCTTCTCCCCACCCCACCCCCCGTCTATGAACTTGGTTGTTAGGCGAGTTAACGGGTCTGTGTAATTTCTATTGTTTGTTTTTTCTCACTCATTTCTTTTTCATGATTTTATTTCATAGACGAAACCTCGCCAGTACTCAGATGCCACCTTAAAACCAGCTCTTAGCATGCTTAGCACAAAGACTTCTGATGAAAGAAAAGTGGACACGATTAATGATGTGAGTTGATTGTTGGAAGTTTTGCTACGGAGTTATACCAGTTATACTAGTGTGACAGGATTTCGTTGCATGATTCATTGATTGAAGCATGTATTGAACCGGTTAACTCACTTGGACGTGTTTCTGAGAGGGCTGCATGGGAATCTGGGAACCATAGTTGACCGCAAGCACTAGTCTTCCTCGGTTTATAATTACAGTTGAAGCTCTCTGAGCGGACACTCTCGTAAGCGGACAGCTCTACTTACGGCCGCCTTGACAAAACCTCGTTTGAACTCTAGCTCATACAAACTATGCATTAACACATTCCCGTAACTCCTAAAGCAAAATTCGAACACAAGTTGTTGACACTTTTTCTGCTTCCCGAGGGTGTCCGCTTACGGGAGCTTCTGACTGTAATAAAAACTAAATTTTGGGATAGATAAATTAATATACCATTTGTCGCTGTAGGATTGGACAAAGACTGAATTTACACCATTTACTGCAAGAAACAGTGAACGACTACGACGCCGTGTCTTGATAAACGACGAACGAGCTAGACAGCAGGAATTGATGAACCGTAAGTTAAATTATTCTTATACGGCGAAATGGGGAAATTACATGCAAGGTGAAAAATAGTTACAAATAACAATTCCGGATTATTTGCGACACTCAACTGAAGACTGCGCATGCTGTAATGGCAACAAGCAATAATTAACCGCTTTTTAAAAATGAATAGTTGTTTGAATGAAAATTCCACACTTTGGCTGCATTGCGAGTTGGAGGGGACCGCGCGCGAGAGAGGAAACACGCGCGTCTTTCCTCGCGCCACGCCCGAAACCTCGCGCTCTTCTCCACTCCAGAAATGTTCACATCATTTCCAATTTAGATACATTTTCTGTTGTGAGAGTTTGTACATGAAGTCAACATCCTCTGGTTGACGATTTTCTATTCTCATCACTTGTCTATAATCTACTGATATTGTAGGGAGAAATTAGCGTTCGTATCATTCACTTTTTTTTTTTCCTATCTTGTTTATTCTAGAATATTGGATACGATTGAAGAATGCCGTATATAACAGCTGGACATGGCGACACCCAAAAATCTCTATATTACGTGTCTTTGGTGTAACCTTGTTATACTTCATAGGAAAATTCTGGATTATTTGGCAACGTGGAGTGATGGCGGGGTAAGAGAAAAAACAGATTTGATTTTTAAACACATCAGGATTTCAAATGTAGTAATTCTCTTATTGTTCTGAAAGTCTGGTTATCATAAGCCTCCGAAAAACCTGAAATGTAGTCGCCGCCAGACTGCATGGAATAAATGTTTACGCTGGAAAGATCTGCAAACATTACCAGACACGCACTACCGCAAGGGTGAAGCAGCTTTCCATGGCTGCCAAAGGATTGTTCTATGATTGGTTTAAATACTCGCGCCATCTACTCAACCAATCAGATGCAAAACCAATCGCGATTTGGTTGCATGCGTTTTCCCGCGTTGGGGCTGGTTACGTGTATTTGCTTTAAGTTCTCATTGGTTCGTTTTGTTGTTCACGTCTGCCGTGATTGGTCATTGTAATTGCTTTGGTTTTACGACACTCAATTGAAGACCGCTCTTTGAGAACCAGGCGTAACGACCACTCCAGTCCTGGCCAAAATAAAGTTCAGCAGCAACACAATGTGGGACTCCCATATTAAAGTGACGGGGGTAATCGTTGTACCGTTTGGAGTAAAATCAACGGTTTGGTACCTCTTAGGGCGTTTAGATCTAATAATGACCTCCAATAGAGTTATCCTGGTAACTTTTAGAAGACCAGCCTTTGGGAGATGTCGTTAAAAATTAATTGTTTTTCATATCAAGTTAACAGACTTTACATCTTTCTTTTTGTTTTTATTTCTGTTTTATAGTTTGGATGCTAAGTGGCAAAGAGAGAAAGAAGAAGACATACGACTGAGACAAGAAAGATTAGCCCGCCGGCCTGTACCAGAACGTCGTCCCAAAAACAGACAAAACAAGCGTAGACGGCCGTAAAGGACATATCTATTGACATGGACATAAATATTTTTGTTTTATTTGTGACTGAATAAAATTTCCTTCGAAGAGTATTTATATATTTATGTTGTCATTGATCTGAACGCCCTAACCCCTACAAGCAGTCTCGGATATCAATTATCAAAATGGTGATATATAGAATGAGTCAGACCAAAAAATTAACCTTATCCTTCATTTGTTTTTTGACGCATGAAGGAACAGTTGAAAAACCTGGCTGCTCCCATAGCAACCTCGTTCCCAGGGTCTCTCCTCCTCCCGCCGAAAGTTTTTGGCGGGAAGAAGAGAGACCCTGGGAACGAGGTTGGCTCCCATAGAATGCGACATCGGGTTTTCCCTGTTTCCTTCTCGTTTGCCTTTACTTTGCTGCAGGACCTGCAGGCATACATGATACATCTTTGGACCATTTTTCTGACACAAAACACCAACATAACAGAAGAAAACAAGGAAATTCCGAAAGCAACCTCGTTCCCAGGCTTTCTCTCAACGACAAGGGAGGAAAAGGAGAGAGAGGCTGGGACCTCGTTTAGACGCCACAACCAACTAGCGCCAGTTCTCCACTGTGCGCGGTTTTTTGACCCAACCGGAAGTGAAATTTGAAATTTTTGGATGACTAAAATGCGGTGAAGAAAAAAACGATATCATATATTTTTTAGAAGTTCACATCAGGATTCCATGTAGATTTGATCAAGCAATTTCAACAAGGTCAGATAGAAAAGCATTTATTCTCAAATTCCGCTTCCGAGATTACTCGATTTGGCACGAAATTTCATGACGTCACCGAATGACACAGAGCGGGAACTGGCCGGCACGCAAACCCGTTCCCAGGTCCTTACGTGTACTTCGCGCTCGCTTGAGAGATAAAGAGAACGACTAGGGACTAGGCTGCGAAGCTTCAGAAATTGCGTCATTTTGAATTTTGATTCAAAGGCTCGAAAAAATAAAAACTGACTAGTAAAAATACCCAGCCGAATTACACAACTTTCCGCTGAATAACCATTTTCAATAGTCTACTTGGAGTTTGTGAGAGAAAAACTGTGTTCTAATATAGATGTTATTGAGCTAGCGTGAGGTTTGTAAATATTGGTGTCGTCCTTTTCTGCAAGTTTATTTACCGAGCCGAAGGGGAGGCCCAAAAACTTGCAAAAAAAAGAACGAGACCAATATTCCCCAATACGAACCGAACAAGCTAGTTCAATTGAGTTTTCGTTATTAATGGATTTTTTAAAACTTTGCTGATAAATGGGAACCAATCAGAATACTCCTTTTCATCATACTCCTTTTTAAATTTTCGAAAATTTAAGGTGGCTCTGAATTCCCTCTGCAGAATTTTTTTAAACTTTGCAAAAAGTTGTATCTTAACATGCTGATCATTATTCAATTATAAAAAAATGGGGGTCACCAGGCTCGTTTTTGAGTTATAAGCACTTAAAGCTAAAAATAAGGGTGTTTTTGACAGGTAATACTGTTGCTATGGCAACCTAATATAACAGGAAGATGATCATAACGTGTTCACCGATGATTGGGCAATCGTTTGATACCTTTATTTTAACATCAACTGATGTAGGATGGTAGTATCGATCAATCAAATCACAGGGGCTGTAAACCGTTACCAGCCACCTTAAAACTACACATACTGATTCATTTTGACATTTTTGTTGTTGTTATTTAATTCATTCTTTAGTTATAGACATTTCAATTTTGGCAACACATGAAAGTGAGGCTAGTTAGGAAAGGTTGTGATTTCCCATACAAATGTCTTAAATTTGTCATAACTTTGGAGCCGTTGAACTAAAAAAGCTCAAACTTCTCAAGACAGTATATTTTTCAGTGCCCTTTAATGTGATTAACTTTAATTTCTTGAAAACCTAACCAAACAAAAAGTGGTAGGACAGCCATTTATGAATAAGGTGTATAACATTTTTCTCCATCAATAATCAAATACAATACGTCCTACAAAATATCTCACTTGTTTTCATGCTTTTAATCTACACCAAAATAAAAACAATAACCACTCAAATTTTTTTCATTCCTAGTTTATATCTGCCGTCCAACTTACAACATTATGTAACACAGCTTCTCATCACTTAAAGGGGAGCATGTCACAATATGTTTGGTAATTTTGTTGCGTACAAACTATAGCAGTCTCAAAATAGATTAAAACCACTAAATAGTAATAGTTTCAAACCATAGAAAAACATAAAACAAGTCCCAGGAAGCCGTAATGAAGTGCTGATGGTCAAAAATGGACACGATAGAAACAGATTGTGTCAAGGTTAACCGTTAACTTGAAAAAAGACCCAACGTTTTTCAAGTTGAAGTCCATTTTTATGAAACATGTTTGAGTTTAGAGCTTAGAACAGCAAAAAACAACGCGCCATAGCCCCTACAATAATTTATTTCTGTCGCATTACATGTAATTCTCTTGCTGACCCGAGGGTGACCTTCAGAACTAAAATGGAGATTATGCACTAATAACGATCGTGCAGAAACCTTTTATCAAACAATATTAGCTATAAATTTGTTACCACACTGCCTGGGACTATGGCAAAATCACTCTGTATCTTTCCGCATACCATGTTTATACATGTGATAAAGAATTCCACAACAGTTGTGACAAAATTCACCACACATCCAACAGGTGTATTTCTCCCTGTCTTCAGAAGAAAGTTTCCAACATTTGTGTCTCTTTAAGCCTCGGTCATCTTTGAAGCCTTTGCTGCAGTGGCTGCACTTGTAAGGAAAATCACCATGAATTGATCTGTTATGACGTAACAGACTTACTTTGTGAGTAAAACATTTGTCACAATGAATACATCTGTGAGGTTTTTCACCACTGTGAATCAACAGGTGTTGTTTCAAATGTGATGAACATGTAAAGTGTTTGTCGCAATGAGCACATTTGTAGGGTTTTTCACCACTATGAATCATCAGGTGTCTTTTCAAAACTGATGATTGGTTAAAGCGTTTGTCACATTGAATACATCTGTAGGGTTTCTCACCATTGTGAATTATCAGGTGCTTTTTAAGATCTGATGATTGGCTAAAGCGTTTGTCACATTGAGTACATCTGTAGGGTTTCTCACCATTGTGAATCCTCAGGTGCTTTTTAAGATCTGATGATTGGCTAAAGCGTTTGTCACATTGAGTACACCTGTAGGGTTTCTCACCATTGTGAATCCTCAGGTGCTTTTTAAGATCTGATGATTGGCTAAAGTGTTTGTCACATTGAGTACATCTGTAGGGTTTCTCACCACTGTGAATCATCAGGTGTCTTTTGAAATTTGATGAACGGTTAAAACATTTGTCACATTGAGTACATATGTAGGGTTTCTCACTACTGTGAATCATCAGGTGTCTTTTGAAATTTGATGAACGGTTAAAGCACTTGTCACATTGAGTACATCTGTAGGGTTTCTCACCACTGTGAATCATCAGGTGTCTTTTCAAAACTGATGATTGGTTAAAGAATTTGTCACATTGAGTACATCTGTAGGGTTTCTCACCACTGTGAATCATCAGGTGTGTTTTCAAATTTGATGATAGGTTAAAGCATTTGTCACATTGAGTACATCTGTAGGGTTTCTCACCACTGTGAATCATCAGGTGTGTTTTCAAAACTGATGATTGGTTAAAGCATTTGTCACATTGAGTACATCTGTAGGGTTTCTCACCACTGTGAATAATCAGGTGTCTTTTCAATACTGATGATTGGTTAAAGCGTTTGTCACATTGAGTACATCTGTAGGGTTTCTCACCACTGTGAATCATCAGGTGACTTTTTAGAGCTGATTGGACTTTAAATCCTTTACCACACACTGTACATTTCAAGGCCTTTCTTCTATTCTTCTTACTAGTATTCATGTCTTTTCTTGTCTTGACAACCTGCTCAAGACAAGAAAACAATATGTCGGACTTCATTTTCAAACTACACCAGTTATCGAATTAGAGCACAAGCACTACTATTTTTGCAATTTCTTTCCAAAATAGGGGGACCTCCACAACCCGTGGGAGGGGGGGGGGGGGGGGGGAGGGTGCGGATATACCCATCGCATCCCTCCTCTTTGCAGGCCTGATAATTGAACCAAATCAAGTGTTCCATTGTGTTTGATTGCTGCAATGTTTTTGTGATCATTCAATACCAACATGTAACCATCTAACATTCAATAGGTAGATAAGTAACCCAGAGAATAATTGTTTCTACTGATACAGAGTTACACTACTATTAAATTGTTCATGTACAAGTAAGTTCATTCCCTATCCTGAATCCAAGAGTCCCATGTTCCTTTTCTAACTTTTTAAGTTTTATAAAAATGGCGGCAAGTGATGTGGTACATAAAAGTTCCATGAATCGAATTCAAAAGCACATTTGTGTCCTGCAGGAAAATAACCTAAGTGCGAACTCGGCAAGAAAGCAGTGATAACTAAATACGTCAACCGAACTGAATCAACTGATACAAGTACCGCAAGTGACATCAAATCGGTCGACGACATCAACATGTTCACGAACGAGTATCGGTATCACCGTATGTGATTGAATTCCACAGTCAGTGGCAATATAAACATTTCCTGTACACTGTGAGAACAAATTTTAAGTGTTACGGGTTTGATTACTTACCTTTTTGACAGAGAAAAACAGGCGAAAGCACTAAAAGGTACTAAAACATCCGTAAACATAGCTTGCAGAACGGATCACGTGTTTTAATGCTTAAACTCCTAAATGTGTTGTTATGCTACTGAGCGGGGGTGGGTAGTGCAATTCAACCCTGACTGAGCGAAATCGATATTCCTTCTAAAAAGTGGCTTAGACTAGTAGCTTCATTTGTCGTGCATATATTGCTGCCCTATGAAGGTCTATGGATCTGGTTTCTTTTATACATCAGGAGCTATAGAGTCAAGAGACATGTACCCTGGTGGATATCCCCACCGCCTTTCCAAATTGCACTTCCCACCCCCGCTCAGTAGCATAACAACACGTGATCCATTCTGCAAGTGTGCTGCGTCGCTTTTGTGTTTTGCTGTTTTCGCCTGTTTTTATTCTGTCAAAAGGTAAGTAATCAAAACCGTAACACTTTAAATTTGTTCTCACAGTGTTCTGGAAATGTTTATATTGCCGTTGAATGTGGAATTCAGTCACATACGGTGATACCGATACTCGTTCGTGAACATGTTGATGTCGTCGACCGATTTGATGTCGCTTTGTACTTGTATCAGTTGATTCAGTTCGGTTGACGTATTTAGTTATCACTGCTTTCTTGCCGAGTTCGCACTTAGGTTATTTTCCTGCAGGACACAAATGTGCTTTTGAATTCGATTCATGGAACTTGCCGCCATTTTTAGGAAAGTTAGGAAACGAACATGGGACTCTTGGATTCAGGATATAGAATGAACTTTCTTGTACATGAACAATTTAATAGTGCAATTCTGTATCAGTATTACCTTACTAATAACATAGAGGGCAAAATTACTGAATTCTGATTGGTTAAGACAGAGGGCATTTTAGTTTGCCCGAGGCAAATTTATTCCGAAGATTTCGAAGATGGCCCAAGGACTTCCAAAGAATGGAAAGTTCACCCGAAGACGTCCAAAGATTTCCGAAGATGACCCGAAGATTTTCCGAAAATCACTTGAAGTCTTCCGAAGATT
Organism: Desmophyllum pertusum; assembly: GCA_029204205.1. Lineage (NCBI taxonomy): Eukaryota > Metazoa > Cnidaria > Anthozoa > Scleractinia > Caryophylliidae > Desmophyllum > Desmophyllum pertusum. The sequence continues at coordinate 290,225 of MU826855.1, forward strand.
TTTGAACGTGAACGGAAGGTCAGCAAATATTTCCGATAGTCTCCCGAAGATTGCCGAAGACCACCCGATGTCTTAATCAAACTAATTTTGCCCTTTATGTTATTAACAAGTAATCGCAAAATTAAAATTAACGATTAATATCACTTGTGTTTTCAGAATTTAAAAATTGCCCTCGTTGCTATGCGACTCGGGCAATTTCTGCAAATTTCTGAAAACACGCGTGATATTAATCCTTAATTTTACCTCATCCAATAATAACAATTATTGTTAATTATTAGTAGAGGGGACTTTTCCCCTCAGCTACAAAATATTAACTGACACATTAATAAAGTTATCCATTCGTTGTGTATGTCTTTCATCATGTAACAAAGAATGAAATAATTTAAAAAAACACCTTAAACAAAATTAATATTGTTTTCTTGTCTTGAGCAGGTTGTCAAGACAAGAAAAGACATCAATACTGCTACGATGAATGGAAGAGAGGCCTTGAAATGTACAGTGTGTGGTAAAGGATTTAAATTCCAGTCAGGTCTAAAAAGGCACCTGATGATTCACAGTGGCGAGAAACCCTACAGATGTACTCAATGTGACAAATGCTTTAACCGATCATCAAATTTGAAAACACACCTGTTGACTCACAGTGGTGAGAAACCCTACAGATGTACTCAATGTGACAAGTGCTTTACCAATTCAGCGCATTTGAAAAGACACCTGATGATTCACACTGGTGAAAAACCCTACAGATGTACTCAATGTGACAAACACTTTAACCAATCATCAGATTTAAAAAGACACCTGATGATTCACACTGGTGAGAAACCCTACAGATGTACTCAATGTGACAAATGCTTTAACTGTTCATCTCATTTGAAAACACACCTGATGATTCACAGTGGTGAGAAAACCCTACAGATGTACTCAATGTGACAAACACTTTAACCAATCATCAGATTTAAAAAGACACCTGATGATTCACACTGGTGAGAAACCCTACAGATGTACTCAATGTGACAAATACTTTACCTGTTCATGGCATTTGAAATTACACCTGATGACTCACAATGGTGAAAAGCCGTTCAGATGTACTCAATGTGACAAACACTTTACCTGTTCATCGCATTTGAAAACACACCTGATGATTCACAGTGGTGAAAAACCCTACAGATGTACTCAATGTGACAAATGTTTTACTCACAAAGTAAATCTGTTACGTCATAGCAGATCAAGTCATTGTGATTTTACTCACAAGTGCAGCCACTGCAGCAAAGGCTTCAAAGATGACCGAGGTTTAAAGAGACACAAATGTAGGAAACTTTCTTCTGAAGACAGGGAGAAATACACCTGTTGGATGTGTGGTGAATTTTGTTACAACTGTTGTGGAATTCTTTATCACATGTATAAACATGGTATGCGGAAAGATACAGAGTGATTTTACCATAGTCCCAGGCAGTGTGGTAACAAATTTATAGCTAATATTGTTTGATGATAAAATGTTTTTGTCATCATCATTAGTCCATAATCTCCTAGGCTATGAAAATAAGGCTCCTTCCCTCTCCCCAGTCTCCCCCCTGTTTTTGTGCTGTTTCGAGAAAGGTTGTTATTCAGAAGCTAGCCTGCTCCGCGCTCATCAAGCAGGCTTTTCAGAAGCGTAAAAGCGTACGCGACAATGCCGAAAGGTATCATGGGTTAAAGTAGAAAACCGCTGCACGCACTGAATACTAATGAGTAATAATATCATAATTTGTTTTAACATTTCCTTTTCATTTTAAACCTGTTGAAGAGAGCTAGCAAACTAAACTTTAGAAGAATTTTCCAATGAAAGCCATACAACAGCGAAAAACAGAAAAACAAATAACGTGTATCTAAAATACATCACATGCAAGATAAAAACTTGTAGATTTCTTTTCCACCGATATGCAAAATTCTAATACTCAGACTACCATTCGGTCTAATCGTATTGGCTTAACGCTGCTTCTATCTGACAACGTTCCTTGAAATTGCTGTATATTCATGGTTTAATTCTCCTGCCATGGCGCGGACACACCGTGAACTGTTCGTGAACTTCGATCAAGCATACCCATAATACCTTTCGGCATTGGTGCGTACGCTTTTACGCTTATGTAGGACAACCTTTCTCGAAACAGCTGTATACCCTACGATATCCCCACTGTGGTGCCTATTTATAGGCTAATAATCTCCATGTTAGTCCTGGAGCTCACTCTCGGGTCAGCAAGGGAATTACAGTCAACTCGTCGCCTTGCGAGTACCCATAATATACCCCGCCATCCAGCCCCCCGGCAAGAGCTTAGAGGTTTGACCGAAAATGACTCACACTATTACGGACTTTCGCTATTGCCGAATTACCAACACTTTCGGGGTAGCAACATAACAATTTTATTGTTGACTCTCAATAAAGCGGACACCTTGAACTTCTGATATAACATATTATAGTTCTGATTTCATTACGCATTCTATAGTTGTTATTTTGGTATAGTTTTCTCATTACTAATTCCCATTAGCTTTCGTTTGTTATAAATTCAACTTTGGAATTTTGTGTTGTAACTGATGAAGGCAGTGGCAGCTGTTGAAAAAAAAAAATGTATAAACTGCAGTGTGGTGTTCGTTGTGTCAACTTGTGTCAACTTATATCAACACATTTCCAAAGACTTCCGGAATGTTTATTTTCGCATCAATTTCTTGGTACAGGACTTTTTGTGCGCCTTTTCCTTACAGACTCTGATTAATTAACGGCATTTTTTTTCGTAAGCAACCACTAGCAGGATAAGGGATAAGTGGCCGCTTACGAGAGCTTGTACGCTCACACTAAACAGTATAAATACAACAATAAACCATCGTATGAAATGAATGTTTGTTTTATTGTCTTGTGCAATGCCATGCAATCGTGGCTTAGAGTGCTTCCGGTACTTCCACTGTACTCAACAAATATACAGATTTACACTACAATATACACACTAACGGTAACAAATTGTACAATACTTTTACAATAGTTTGAGTTTCAGTAAGCTCTGATAATAAATAATGGATAAATACAATAAATTCCACTAATAATTATGTACATCCAGTAGTACTATAACATACGATCTCTATTTAAGGATTAAATTAGAGCCGTGCAGATAAAATAGTAAGCAAGCATTAATTCGTGAAATTAGACCACTTCTCTAAAAAAGTACTGCGTTTATTTGACATAACAGCTATATATCTCTCTATTTCGATCTTCTCCTGGACAAGAATTACGAAATCCGCGAACTGGAATTTAATGTTATTTAAAGCTTTACAATAAAGAAAATATTTACCAATGAGAATTAGAGGGTTTAGGGTTGAACAAGAAGACCAATCGCTCAATACACCGTACATCATTTCATTCTTGGAAAGACTGAGGGTATTTTTGGATAAAGACCGATACCATTGAATAAATTCAGACCAGAAAGAAACGGCACTTACTGACTGGCCCTTACTGAGGGAGGCTAATAGCATTGTTCCTTTGGGGTGTCCGTTTACAGGAGCTTAGAAACAACAGAAAAATCCAAACTGTATCCCTCGAAAATGTCTGCGTCCGCTTAGGGCAATGGTCGCTTACGAGAATGTGTAAATACAGAGTTGGTATGAACTAGAGTTCAAACGGGGTTTTGTCAAGGCGGCCGTAAGTAGAGCTGCCCGCTTTATACGAGAGGGTTTCGTTTTTCATGATTTTATTTCACAGAAGAAGTCAAACATAGAAGAGATTGAGAACTGCTTGCCACAAAATAACGAATCGATTGCAATCGAACAGACTCCGCCTCTTCCGGAATTACCAAAACTCAGCACCAACCCTACACTGGACGAAACGTTTACCGTGCATGATGTAAGTAGATGATTGTTGCAAGTTTTGCTGCTGAGGATTTCGCTAGTGTAAACTATTGTATTTTACAAGGATTTCTCATTGAGAAAAATCATGTCTTTACACTGTAAAAGGTCGGGAACTCGGGTCTAAGGAGGTCGGAAGACTACAGGACCGGATCGGAGTCGGTACGTGGCGAAAACTAGGAAAAATCGTGATATTGCGCAATATTTCGCAATATATAGAAAAAGCCACCAAGATGAACGGGAAGTTCATATCTTCTAGCCTGAGGTCAGACTCCTAAAGAAAATCGGCGAGCGAAGCGAGCCGAGCGCTGCCTGGTGCGGGAACGAAGACGCCCCCAGGCCGCGCTTTTTCTTTAGGAGCCTGATCTCAGGCTAATATCTTCCCTCTTCCACCCCCGTCTTCGGATGTGGCTATAAGGCGAGCTGCCGAAACTGTGGAATTTCTATTGCTAGTTCTTTATTACTCTTTTTTTCATGATTTTATTCCACAGAAGTCAAATATTAAAAAAAATATATAGATAACAGCTTGCCACAAAATGAATCAATCGTAATCGATTGATGCAATCTGTTGGATTGCTTCGTTTTGTGGCAAGCTGTCCTCGTTCCCTAAAGCTCATTAATATCTCCAAAACCAAGCCATTATTTTCTCTTGACAAAACTTAACGGCAACCTCAACTCAACTCATCCACGTTATATATCTCGTTCAATAAAGAGTTTGCCTCTTTATTGAACGAAATCTATAATGTGGATGATGTAATTGCAAGCGTTTGCTATTGAGTTCAGTAATACGAGTTAGGATTTCGTTTTATTATATAAACTTCTGTCAGGATTTTTATCAGTGATAAAAAGTAAAAGGTCGGGAACTTGGGACTAAGGGGTGTACGGGGGGAAACTAGGACGGAAATAGGGAAAAATTTTTCACAATATTTCGTAATAGAAAACTGAGTACATCGCGGCTGACTCACCAAGCTGTACTGGAGGCGGGAAGTTCATATCTTCCTCTCCCCACCCCACCCCCCGTCTATGAACTGGGTTGTTAGGCGAGTTAACGGGTCTGTGTAATTTCTATTGTTTGTTTTTCCTCACTCATTTGTTTTATGATTTTATTTCATAGACGAAACCTCGCCAGTATATACTCAGATGCCACCTTAAAACCAGCTCTTAGCATGCTTAGCACAAAGACTTCTGATGAAAGAAAAGTGGACACGATTAATGATGTGAGTTGATTGTTGCAAGTTTTGCTACTGAGTTATACCAGTTATATTAGTGTGACAGGATTTCGTTGTATGATTCATTGATTGAAGCATGTAACCGGTTAAATTACTTGGACCATAGTTAATAGAGGGAAATGGTTATGAAGCCCGGCAAAATTCTTTGTTTTATGTTTTTGTTCTCTATTTTGGGGGGTTGACCGTGCACAAAACCTGACAAAATACAATAGGTGGTTACGTGTGTTCAAGCAACTAACCAATATAAACGTTGCGATTACGTAATTCATGCATAGTGTATGAGCGCAAAACAAAAGATGTGCACGGTCATGGACCTTCCAACATAAATCTTGGCCTCTTTGTTTGCTCCTTTGAAGTTTGCCGGACTTCGTAACCATTTGCCTCTATTAACTATGCATGGACGTGTTTCTATATATGAGGGCTGGGAATCTGGGAACCATAATTGACCGCTAGCACTAGTCTTCCAGTCGGTTTACATTTACAGTTGAAGCTCTCTGCGGTGGACACTCTCGTAAGCGGACAGCTCTACTTACGGCCGCCTTGACAAAACCCTGTTTGAACTCTAGATCATACAAACTCTGTATTTACGCATTCCCTTAAGCGACCAGCTCCAGTTGTGGACACTTTTTCTGTTTCCCAGAGGATGTCCGCTTACGGGAGCTTCTGACTGTAATAAAAACTAAATTTTGGATAGACAAATTAATATACCATTTGTCGCTGTAGGATTGGACAAAGACTGAATTTGCACCATTCACTGCAAGAAACAGTGAACGACTACGACGCCGTGTCTTGATAAACGACGAACCAGCAAGACAGCAGGAATTGATGAACCGTAAGTTAAGTTATTCTGATACCGCGAAATGGGGAAATTACATGCAAGGTGAAAAATAGTTTCAAATAACAATTCCGGATTATTTGCGACAGTCAATTGAAGACTGCGCATGCTGTAATGGCAACAAGCAATAATTAACCGCTTTAAATTAATAGTTGTTTGAATGAAAATTCCACACCTTGGCTGCATTGCGAGTTGGAGGGACCGCGCGCGAGAGAGGAAACACGCGTGTCTTTCCTCGCGCGACGCCCGAAACCTCGCGCCCTTCTCCACTCCAGAAAATGTTCACATCATTTCCAATTTACATACATTTTCTGTTGTGAGAGTTTGTACATCAAGTCAACATCCTCTGGTTGACGATTTTCTATCTCATCACTTGTCTATAATCTACTGATATTGTAGGGAGAAATTAGCGTTCGTATCATTCACTTCTCTTTTTATTTTTTTATCTTGTATATTCTAGAATATTGGATACGATTGAAGAATGCCGTATATAACAGCTGGACATGGCGACACCCAAAAATCTGTATGTTACGTGTTTTTGGTGTAACCTTGTTATACTTCATAGGAAAATTCTGGATTATTTGGCAACGTGGAGTGCTGGCGGGGTAAGAGAAAAAACAGATTTGATTTTTAAACACATCAGGATTTTAAATGTAGTAATTCTCTTATTGTTCTGAAAGTCTGGTTATCATATGCCTCCGAAAAACCTGAAATGTAGTCGCCGCCAGACTGCATGGAATAAATGTTTACGCTGGAAAGATCTGCAAACATTACCATGGCTGCCAAAGGATTGTTCTATGATTGGTTTAAAAAACTCGCGCCACCTACTCAACCAATCAGATGCAAAACCAATCGCGATTTGGTTGCATGCGTTTTCCCGCGTTGGGGCTGGTTACGTGTATTTGCTTTAAGTTCTCATTGGTTCGTTTTGTTGTTCACGTCTGCCGTGATTGGTCATTGTAATTGCTTTGGTTTTACGACACTCAATAGCCCTTTTCACGGTTAACCTGAAATATTTGCATAACAATACAGCTAAACATAGAAGCGAGGCAATTTCGGGCACAAGCTGTAAAACATCGTGATTTTCCTGAGCTCCTTAAACTTTGTTAGCATAAAAATAGTTTTAAAACGGAGAAGAACTAAATATATAACTCTTTTAGTTAAAGTTTGCCGTAAAGATCGTAATCCGATCTCCCTGTTGCTTATGTGAGTCTACTCTTTATTAATAGAGAAAAGTCGTTTTACAATTTTTTCTAAAAACAACGTAAATTAAAAGAATTGTAGTTCTTCTACATTTTAAAACTGTTTTTATACTAAAAGAGTTGAAGGAGTTCAAGAAAAACACGATATTTTGCAGCTTGTGCCCGAAATTGCCTCGTTTCTATGTTCAAGTGTATTGTTATGCAAATATCGCAAGTTAACCGTGAAAAGGGCTATTGAAGACCGCTCTTTGAGAACCCGCAGGCGTAACGACCACTCCAGTCCTGGCCAAAATAAAGTTCAGCAGCAACACAATGTGGGACTCCCATATTAAAGTGACGAGGGTAATCGTTGTACCGTTTGGAGTAAAATCAACGGTTTGGTACCGCTTAGGGTGTTTAGATCTAATAATGACCTCCAATAGAGTTATCCTGGTAACTTTTAGAAGACCAGCCTTTGGGAGATGTCATTAAAAAATTAATTGTTTTTCATATCAAGTTAACAGACTTTACATCTTTCTTTTTGTTTTTATTTCTGTTTTATAGTTTGGATGCTAAGTGGCAAAGAGAGAAAGAAGAAGACATACGACTGAGACAAGAAAGATTAGCCCGCCGGCCTGTACCAGAACGTCGTCCCAAAAACAGACAAAACCGGCGTCGACGGCCGTAATTCACATATATATTGACATGGACACATATATTTTTGTTTTATGCGAGTTTGTGACTGAATAAAATTTCCTCCGAAGAGTATTTATCTTTACATGTTGTCATTAATCTGAGTTATTAACGCCCTAATGCCTACAAGCAGTCTCGGATATCAATTATCAAAATGGCAATATATAGAATCCGTCAGACGAAAAATTAACCTTATCCTTCATTTGTTTTTCGCGTTTTTTGACGCATGAAGGAATAGGCGTCCCCAGGGCCATCTCCGCTTTCAAAATGGCGGGTGAGCGCGAAGGAGACCCTGGCGAAGAGCAGGTCACGTGACCACAAAATTAGCCAATCGCGAGCCCGGCGCCATTTTGAAACAATCAAAATCTCCAATATTTTTGGAGACACGTGACCTGTTCTTCGCCAGGGTCTTCTTCGTGCCCACCCGCCATCTTGAAAGCGGAGAAGACACTGGGGACGAGGTTGGCGAAAAGCCTGGCTGCTTCTATAGCTGCGACCATAGAATGCGACATCGGGTTTTCCCTGTTTTTCTTCTCGTCTGCCTTTACTTTGCTGCAGGCATACATGACACATCTTTGGACCGCTCTGTTCAACTGGTCAATGCCGTATCATATTTTCTCATATTTTGCGTGTTCTCTTGACCTTATATGGTGAATGACATAATAGTGAAATGATAAATGACAGATATTTTTTTATTCGCTTGTTAAAATCTACATGGTGTTCTGACCTGATGAACGGAACTGGATTAGTGTAGTCACGTATCAGCTGTATAAGTTCAGTAGTTTTAACCTTTTTTTGGGGGGGGGGGGGGGGAGGTCGCTAGTTTCGGAGGGTTGTTAGTTTCGGAATTTTATTGTACAAATCGTTTCATAATGAAACCTTATATGAAACATAGTAAACTATAATGTACAATTTTCTCCATCAATAATCAATACATCCTACAAAATATCTCACTTGTTTTCACGCTTTTAATCTACACCAAAAGAAAAGTAATAACCACTCAAATGTTTTTTTCCATTCCTAGACGTATGTATCTGCCATCCAACTTACAAAATTATGTGACACTGCTTCTCATCATTGAAAGGGGAGCATGTCACTCACATTATTTTTTTTCGTCACACTATTTTCGGCAATTCTGTTGCGCACAAACTATATAGTACATGTAGTCTCAAAATAGATTAAAACCACTAAATAATAGTTTCAAACCATAGAAAAACATAAAACAAATCCCAGGAAGCCATAATGCTGATGGTCAATATTGGACAAGATAGAAACAGATTGTGTAAAAGTTTTAAAACCATCAACTTGAAAAAGAAGACCCAACGTTTTTCAAGTTGAAGTCCATATTGATGAAACAAGTAGTAAAATAATGCTTAGAAATCATCTGTTTGTTATTTTAAGTGAGATTCCATGTTTGAATTAATATTTAATTCACATGTTTGAGTTTAGAGCTTAGAACAACAGCAAAAAATAACGTGACATAGCCCCTACAATAATTTATTTCCGTTGCATTACATGTAATTCCCTTGCTGACCCGAGGGTGAGCTCCAGAACTAAAATGGAGATTATGCACTAATAACGATCGTGCAAACCTTTTATCAAACAATATTACAATGTAGCTATAAATTTGTTACCACAATGCCTGGGACTATGGTAAAATCACTCTGTATCTTTCCGCATTCCATGTTTATACATGTGATAAAGAATTCCACAACAGTTGTGACAAAATTCACCACACATCCAACAGGTGTATTTCTCTCTGTCTTCAGAAGAAAGTTTCCTACATTTGTGTCTCTTTAAACCTCGGTCATCTTTGAAGCCTTTGCTGCAGTGGCTGCACTTGTGAGGAAAATCACCATGATTTAATCTGTTATGACGTAACAGACTTACTTTGTGAGTAAAACATTTGTCACATTGAGCACATCTGTAGGGTTTCTCACCACTGTGAATCATCAGGTGTCTTTTCAAAACTGATGATTGGTTAAAGCATTTGTCACATTGAGTACATCTGTAGGGTTTCTCACCACTGTGAATCATCAGGTGCTTTTTAAGATCTGATGATTGGTTAAAAGCATTTGTCACATTGAGTACATCTGTAGGGTTTCTCAACACTGTGAATCATCAGGTGTCTTTTGAAATTTGATGAACGGTTAAAACATTTGTCACATTGAGTACATCTGTAGGGCGTTTCACCACTGTGAATCATCAGGTGTTTTCTCAAATTTGATGAGTGATTAAAACATTTGTCGCATTGAGTACATCTGTAGGGTTTTTCACCACTGAATCATCAGGTGCCTTTTTAGAACTGACTGAAATTTAAATCCTTTACCACACACTGTACATTTCAAGGCCTTTCTTCTATTCTTCTTACCAGTATTCATGTCTTTTCTTGTCTTGACAACCTGCTGCAGACAAGAAAACAATATGTTGTAGGTATTTTTCTTATTCTTTCATTCTTAAATAATGAAAGATTTACAACAGAATGAATGAATAACTTTATCTGTGTGTATGACCCAGTTATTTTGTAGCTGAGGGGAAAAGTCCTCTCTACTAACAATAATTTATTGTGGACAATTAAAACAAATAACAACATTGGAAATACAGTCGAAGCTCTCTGAGTGGACATTCTCGTAAGCGGCCAGCTCTACTTATGGCCACCTTGACAAAACCCTGTTTTAACTCTCATACAATAAACTCTGTATCTACATGTACACATTCCCGTAAGCGGCGATACCCGTAACTGGGGTGGCCACGGACACTTTTGAGGGGTGCAATTTGGATTTTTTTGTGTGTCTAAGGCCCAGTTCAGACGCCGTACTTCACATGAGCCGAATCGAATTCGATGAATTAAGTTCATGTGAGGTACGGCATCTGAATCAATTCGGAACGGCTGAATGAATTCGGATCGGCTCAGCCGTTCTTCCCGCCTGGCTCAGCCGAGAATAACGGCTGTGGACCGGCTTTAATTCAGACGCCGAACTTCACATGAGCTGAAACAAATGCATAAATTATTATAATGTATTTTTAATATAACAGCAATTTTCCCCTATTAATTTAAAGGGCATTTAAACCCCAAAATACAAGTTTTTCTTACTAGACGTAAAAAGTGTCAGTAAATACGATTTCAGCGTTTATTTTACCCAATTCGAAGTTTTTAAGGGTCAAAAACGACATTTTTGATCAAAACCTCACTTCCGGTGAAGACAATAGCGAGCCCTCGTGACGTAAGCGGGGGAACACAAACATTGCGCAACAGAAGATTATGTAAGGAGTAATATGGCGACCAGGAGGAGCAGTTCAGTTTGTAGGAAGTTTTATCGGAGGAAAGCTATTCTAACGGGTTAAATTTATATGATAGTGATGGAGGCAACATTACTTTTGAGATGTCGGCAGGAGGATTTCATGTCATAAATTATCATAAATTAACCTTGACACCACATTTGGCTGTCACGGAGGGGACACACACTAAAGCCATTGCAGATCTTGTCTTGTGAAGAAATCTAATAATATCTGTCAGGACATAAAGTTGTTTACTTAGGCTACATATATAATTATTTGTTCCCTTATGTTGTGTCAGGGAAGGGATTTAATACTTTGTCCAACATTGAATTGTCCCCTCCGTGACAAAAATAGGCAGAAAAGTTTGCATGTTTCCAAAATAAATGATGACAATTGCAGGAAATCCTGTTAACTATTGAAGTAAGGGCTGACAAACTTAGAAGAGGTAAAGATATTCTTCAGCTTCTTTTTTCTTTGGATTGCTATAAAAAGAAAAAATGTCACGGAGGGGAACTTTTGTCACGGAGGGGGCATTATTGTCACGGAGGGGACATTATTGTCACGGAGGGGAAATTGCTGTCACTGAAGAGAAATGTTTGTTATGAAGAAAAAACGATTAAAAATACTCTCTTTGCATCAAAGAGAAATTATTTAGGTTGAAATTAGTGATCAATTTGCATAAGAAGTGGATATAAATAGAATATTTCACATGCTGTCAAATAACTAGAAATTCTCATACAATATTCATATTTTTCCCCAACAGAGTGGGTCACAACTTTTCAGCCATCAAACTACTTGAAAAAAATATATTTTAAAGCCCTAGTGTATTTGATGTGATCATATTCTTTAACCCTATTCAGACCAGGCTTTTTTGGTCTTTTCCGACCGGGGGGTAGGAGAGGGGGGGGGGGAGGATTCCGCCCCCTCCATTTCTCCAAGATTATAATAGCTACGACAACGTAACTTGGAGGATATATAGTATGTCCAAAAATATTTCTTTTGATGTATGAAAAACAAGATGATGACGTCATATGACGTAGGAATTACGTCATGACTTCCGAACAGCCGCCATCTTGGATCCGCCATCTTGGATTTTTCTAAACATCAGAAAACCACCAAAAATGACTCAAAAGTAAACAAAACCAATAAAATAATGCTAAAATAATCAAAAAAGGTAAAAGTTATTGCCAGAAAGTTATTTTCTTCCTTTATTATTGACTGTAGTGTATTGGACAAAATGTCCCCTCCGTGACAGTCCCCTCTGTGATGATAACCATTATCACTTATTGTTATCTCTGCAATGTAAGAGAGGAAGAAGGTCTTTTCCATATATGCAGTTTTATTGTTGATTAACATCAAAATAAAATATGCCCTTACTTATTGTTGCTGCTTTCCTACATTTACAGGAATTTGAGCTTAATTTTTAACTTTTTTTTTTAAAACATTTTTCTGGTCCCCTCCGTGACAGCCGAAATAAATGACCAAATCTTCTGACATGTAGAAGAAAATGTTTTGGAAAAGTATGATATAAAAGAGTCACAAGTAGTTCTATCTACTATGAGTGCAAAGTGAGCTGAACTGTATTAAGCTGGAGAGAAATCTCTGATTTTCTCTTCTAAACTGTCCCCTCCGTGACATGCAAAATACAAAGCAAGTAAACATGTGCGCATTTCATAAGGCTATAAAGGGAGACCTTTCGCTTCCGGTCAAAGAAGGGTCCACCCGTGACGTCACGGACAAGATGGCGCAATTCAAGATGGCGGCTTTTTCGAATTTCGGGCAGCTTTTTCCACGTGAAAACGCGCTCGGAGAGAAAAATAATTACAGATCTGGACTACTTGATGAACGTACTAAACAGCTATATGACCAGAAAAAATATCATTTTTGGGTTTACATGCCCTTTAAGTTCGGCTGAAATAAGCTCGGCATCTGAATCAATTCAGTCGGTCTAAATTAATTTGGGTCGGCCTAAATTCGAATTCGATTCGGCTCATGTGAAGTACGGCGGCTGAACTGGGCCTAAGCTCTCATAAGCGGACAGCCCAAATGAACAGTCCTATATTAGGACTATTAGCCTCAATCAGAGGTCTATAACTATATGACTAATCTACCTCATGATCAATTTTATTTTTACCATAAAAAGTGGCGGATCCAGACCTGTTTTATAAGGAGGGGGCCAGAAAAAATTTCCGGTCCTTCGGGCCTTAAATTTAGGAAGAGGGGACAGGTTATAAGAGCACTGGCAAGCGCTGGTGTTGGCCAGCGTGTGGCGAAATTTTTTTCGGCAAAAACCGTGGCGTAAAACGTATAAAATACGAACTTTCCAGTATGGATAACTATGCTGTGGTTTGGTAGTAGTAGCTGTTAAATATGCAAATTTCAGTTAACAGTTTGGTTGTAACAAAAAGCTGTCACAGTTGTGGACACAAACTTTATTATCAAATCACTCAAATTTTCCATTTTATTTTCCAGATTTGCTATCACCTCTCTCACAGGGATTGAAAATATAATTTGACATTAATCAAATCAACATTCAACATTAGTTATGGTTGAATTATTGCGTCATTGATTTGAATAATGGATGAATGGAACATGGCTGAATGCTTCAGCCATTTTGACTGATATTCATACCAACCCCATGGAAGGTCATTGGAAATTCCGAGGGGGAGGGGGATCTCAAAACCCAAAATTTTTAAAGGAAAGAATGAAGCTAAACTGGAAATTCCAGGGGGGTGGGGGGGGGGGGGGGGGTTCAAACCAAATAAACCTTCTATGGGGGGGTATGAATATTTTCTAGAACCACACAATTAAGACTGCTAGATCCAAAACTAGAGTCTGTGTTGTGGTTTAGCGTTGACTGTTTTTTTTGGCAACATTATGCAGTTGAACCAAGTCAAGTGTTCCATAATTGTGTTTGATTGCTGCAATGTTTTTGTGATCATTCAATACCAACATTTATTATAAGACATAGCATTTTAGAGTGCAAATATGCACCAAGAGCTCGTGCAATTTGAGAACTTTCAAAACATCACGAGTACCCATAAATCACGAAATGCACGAGCAGTTCATACGATTTTTTGTTTATAATATTCTCAACAAAATTTTGCTGTGGCCGTCACGCACACAAAACGCTTCACTGGTTTCCAAAGTGCTCACATGTTTTATTTGAACGCGCAGACAAACCAAGCGTGAAATTTTTGAAAGAATCACAGTACTGTAGTTCAGAAAATATTTAAGCATTAACTTGAAAGCTTATTTCAATGTCATTAAGCGGCAAAAAAGTCTCTACTTGTCCGGTACCATTTATCACAATTCCGTATTGCACTCTATAACCTATTTATGCATTCATCATTGACCAATCAGAAGCTGCATATTTTGTTGAGTATATTATAAGAGACAGTATTACACTTGTCTTAGTTCCCCTGACTGCGTGCTACGGAAAACACTGTTGAAAGCTTATATTTTAAGAAATAATTATGTCGTATAATAAACAATTTATTCAGCGGAAATTTGTGTAATATGGCTGGGCATTTTTACTTGTCAAAGGCTCAAAAAACATAAAAAACTGACTCATAAAAATACCCAGCCGTATTACACAACTTTCCGCTGAATAACCTCTTTGTAATGGCTCCGTCAATTCCAAGCCCGCTCATCCCCCCCCCCCCCCCCGGGCATTTGTCGGGCATTTGCATTTTTTTGTCAGAAGGTTGAAAATGCCCCACGGTGGGGTCAGCTTACATGCATAAAATCCCCATGGTGGGGCTTCAGGAGCAGTGCAAATGCCCGACCCACGGGACAAGTTCAAAAACTTTTTTGAGGGGATCGAGGAATTTAAAAATCTAAATTCCAAGCAGAACTATTAATGATGGATACTATAATTGTTCACAAATACATAGCTCTTTATTTATACCTGTAATCATGATTTTTGGAACATGGTGTTGAAGTCGAAGCTTCATTCCGCCATCTTTGACGTCTTTGGTTCGCACGTTGGAAAGCAACGGTGTAAATGTTTGCACATGTGGGGTGGGGGTGGGGCTACGGTACACTTGAAAAGTGCGGGACTCAAACGAGGTTTAATATCAACTCAGTTTTTATATTTTTCTATCGGGGGCAATCAGGAAATTTTAAATAAACAACAAACCGTGTACGTCTTTTAAAATACGAAAGATCGCGTTACCTTTGACAAATGCCCCACCCCCGGGCTGCCCGGTTATAGCAAATGCCCCACCCTAGGGATGGAAAAGTTGTAAAAATGCCCGACAAATGCCCGGGGGGGGGGGGGGTGGGGGGATGGTCGGGCTTGGAATTGACGGAGCCATAACCACTGATCAAACATTTAGTTGGTTTGATTAGTAACCCAGGGCATAACTGAGTTACACTCTAAAAATTGTTCAAGTTTTAGAAAGTTCATTCCCTATCTGAATCCAAGAGTCCCATGTTCCTTTACTAACTTTTCTAAAAATGGCGGCAAGAGATGTGGTACATAAAAGTTCCATGAATCGAATTCAAAAGCACATTTGTGTCCAAGAAAATAACCTAAGTGCGAACTCGGCAAGAAAGCAGTGATAACTAAATACGTCAACCGAACTGAATCAACTGATACAAGTACAATTAAGCGACATCAAATCGGTCGACGACATCAACATGTTCGCGAACGAGTATCGGTATCACCGTATCTGGCTGAATTCCAACATTCAACGGCAATATAAACATTTCCTGAACACTGTGAGAACAAATTTAAAGTGTTTACGGGTTTGATTACTTACCTTTTGACAGAAAAAAACAGGCGAAACAGTAGAGTGAACCACAAAAGCGACGGAGCACACTTGCAGAACGGATCACGTGTTGTTATGCTACTGAGCGGGGGGTGGTAGTGCAATTCAACCCTGACTGAGCGAAATCGATATTCCTTCTAAAAAGTGGCTTAGACTAGTAGCTTCATTTGTCGTGCATATATTGCTTCCCTATGAAGGTCTATGGATCTGGTTTCTTTTATACATCAGGAGCTATAGAGTCCAGAGACATGTACCCTGGGGGATATCCCCACCGCCTTTCCAAATTGCACTACCCACCCCCGGTCAGTAGCATAACAACACGTGATCCATTCTGCAAGTGTGGTGCGTCGGTTCGCTTTTGTGTTTTGCCGCTTTCGCCTGTTTTTTTCTGTCAAAAGGTAAGTAATCAAACCCGTAACACTTTACATTTGTTCTCACAGTGTTCAGGAAATGTTTTATATTGCCGTTGAATGTGGAATTCAGTCACATACGGTGATACCGATACTCGTTCGTGAACATGTTGATGTCGTCGACCAATTTGATGTCGCTTTGTACTTGTATCAGTTGATTCAGTTCGGTTGACGTATTTAGTTATCACTGCTTTCTTGCCGAGTTCGCACTTAGGTTATTTTCCTGCAGGACACAAATGTGCTTTTGAATTCGATTCATGGAACTTGCCGCCATTTTTAGGAAAGTTAGAAAAGGAACATGGGACTCTTGGATTCAGGATAGGGAATGAACTTTCTTGTACATGAACAATTTAATAGTGCAATTCTGTATCAGTATTACCTTACTAATAACATAACAAAATTACTGAATTCTGATTGGTTAAGACAGAGGGCATTTTAGTTTGCCCGAGGCAAATTTATTCCGAAGATTTCCGAAGATGGGCCCGAGGACTTCCGAAGAATAGAAAGTTCACCCGAAGACGTCCAAAGATTTCCGAAGATGACCCGGTCCGAAGATTTCCGAAGATGACCCAAAGATTTCCGAAAATCACTTGAAGTCTTCCGAAGATTTTCGAACGTGAACGGAAGGTCAGCAAATATTTCCGATAGTCTCCCGAAGATTGCCGAAGACCACCTGATGTCTTAATCAAACTAATTTGCCCTTTATGTTATTAACAAGTAATCGCAAAATTAAAATTAACGATTAATATCACTTGTGTTTTCAGAATTTAAAAAATTGCCCTCGTTGCTATGCGACTCGGGCAATTTCTGCAAATTTCTGAAAACACGCGTGATATTAATCCTTAATTTTACCTCATCCAATAATAACAATTATTGTTAATTATTAGTAGAGGGGACTTTTCCCCTCAGCTACAAAATATTAACTGACACATTAATAAAGTTATCCATTCGTTGTGTATGTCTTTCATCATGTAACAAAGAATGAAATAATTTAAAAAAACACCTTAAACAAAATTAATATTGTTTTCTTGTCTTGAGCAGGTTGTCAAGACAAGAAAAGACATCAATACTGCTACGATGAATGGAAGAGAGGCCTTGAAATGTACAGTGTGTGGTAAAGGATTTAAATTCCAGTCAGCTCTAAAAAGGCACCTGATGATTCACAGTGGTGAGAAACCCTACAGATGTACTCAATGCGACAAATGCTTTAACGATCATCAAATTTGAAAACACACCTGATGATTCACAGTGGTGAAAAACCCTACAGATGTACTCAATGTGACAAATGCTTTACAATTCATCTCATTTAAAAAGACACCTGATGATTCACACTGGTGAAAACCCTACAGATGTACTCAATGTGACAAACACTTAACCAATCATCAGATTTAAAAGACACCTGATGATTCACACTGGTGAGAAACCCTACAGATGTACTCAATGTGACAAATGCTTTAACTGTTCATCTCATTTGAAAACACACCTGATGATTCACAGTGGTGAGAAACCCTACAGATGTACCCAATGTGACAAACACTTTAACCAATCATCAGATTTAAAAAAGACACCTGATGATTCACACTGGTGAGAAACCCTACAGATGTACTCAATGTGACAAATACTTTACCTGTTCATGGCATTTGAAATTACACCTGATGACTCACAATGGTGAAAAGCCGTTCAGATGTACTCAATGTGACAAACACTTTACCTGTTCATCGCATTTGAAAACACACCTGATGATTCACAGTGGTGAAAAACCCTACAGATGTACTCAATGTGACAAATGTTTTACTCACAAAGTAAATCTGTTACGTTCATAGCAGATCAAGTCATTGTGATTTTACTCACAAGTGCAGCCACTGCAGCAAGGCTTCAAAGATGACCGAGGTTTTAAAGAGACACAAATGTAGGAAACTTTTCTCTGAAGACAGGGAGAAATACACCTGTTGGATGTGTGGTGAATTTTGTTACAACTGTTGTGGAATTCTTTATCACATGTATAAACATGGTATGCGGAAAGATACAGTGATTTTACCATAGTCCCAGGCAGTGTGGTAACAAATTTATAGCTAATATTGTTTGATGATAAAATGTTTTTGTCATCATCATTAGTCCATAATCTCCTAGGCTATGAAAATAAGGCTCCTTCCCTCCTCCCCAGTCTCCCCCCTGTTTTTGTGCTGGTTTCGAGAAAGGTTGTTATTCAGAAGCTAGCTTGCTCCGCGCTCATCAAGCAGGCTTTTCAGAAGCGTAAAAAGCGTACGCCACAATGCCGATAGGTATCATGGGTAAAGTAGAAAACCGCCTGCATGCACTGAATACTAATGAGTAATAACATCATAATTTGTTTTAACGTTTCCTTTTCATTTAAACCTGTTGAAGAGAGCTAGCAAACTAAACTTTAGAAGAATTTTCCAATGAAAGCCATACAACAGTGGAAAAAACAGAAAAACAAATAATGTGTATCTAAAATACATCACATGCAAGATAAAAACTTGTAGATTTCTTTTCTACCGATATGCAAAATTCTAATACTCATGCAGACTACCATTCGGTCTAATCGTATTGGCTAACGCTGCTTCTATCCGACAACGTTCCTTGAAATTGCTGTATATTCATGGTTTCATTCTCCTGCCATGGCGCGGAAACACCGTGAACTGTTCGTGAACTTCGATCAAGCAATGGTGAACTACCACTACCCATAATACCTTTCGGCATTGGTGCGTACTCTTTTACGCTTATGTAGGACAACCTTTCTCGAAACAGCTGTATACCCTATGATATCCCCACTGCGGTGCCTATTTATAGGCTAATAATCTCCATGTTAGTCCTGGAGCTCACTCTCGTGTCAGCAAGGGGAATTACAGTCAAACTCGTCGCCTTGCGGGTACCCCATAATTTAACCCGCTATTACGGTTTAAAATCCAGCCCCCGGTAAGAGCCTAGAGGTTTTACTGGAAAATGACTCGCGCTATTATGGACTTTCGCTATTGCCGAATTACCAACACTTTCATGGTAGCAACATAACAATATTGTTGACTCTAAATAAAGCAGACACCTTGAACTTCTCTTAATCATTGTAACATATTTATAGTTCTGACTTCACAACGCATTCTATAGTTGTTATTTTGGTATAGTTTTCTCATTAGTAATTCCCAGTAGCTTTAGTTTGTTATAAATTCAACTTGGAATTTGTTGTTGTAACTCATGAAGTCGGAAAAAAAGCATTTATGTATAAACTGCAGTGTGGTGTTCGTTGTTCAACTTATATCAACACACTTCCAAAGACTTCCAGAATGTTTTATATTTACATCAAATTTTTTGTTTTTGTTTTTGTTTTTTTTTGCATCTATTTCTTGGTACAGGACTTTTTCGGGCGCCTTTCCCTTACACACTCTGATTAGTCAACGGCATTTTCTTTTTTTCTCTCACATCCCAGATTCCTAAATACGTCCCGAAGGTGTCCGCTATAACGAGAGTTGACTGTACATGTAACATGACTGAAATATTAAGGGATGAGAGTTGTGTTACATATAATGTTGTAAGTTGGATGGCAGATATAAACTAGGAATGGAAAAAAACTTTGAGTGGTTATTATTTTCTTTTTGGTGTAGATAAAGCTAGACGTAAAAAAAAATTAGATATTTTTCTAGGAAAGTATCGATTATCGACACTTGTACATTATGGTTAAACATTGGTACAGTTTTATGATAATATATATTGTTTATTAGAATTCTAGTATTGTCCAATATGTACCGTAAAGTTCCGAAAATAAGCCTCCTATAGTAGCGAACCCTCCAACCCCCCCCCCCCCCCACAAAAAAAAAAAAGTAGAAATAGAATGCCATGGTTGATGGTTAAATCCCAAAAGTAATGATCGTCTGAAAGTATCGCGACCTCAACCGTAATTTTAATGTTTTTAATTGATTTTTAAACATTGGAAATAACAGATATAACAAGCTATGTTCCTTATTCCAAGGACAATACACTGCTCTGTTCTGATGTAAATTATTTTCAACAAGTTTTATCCTCAGTTTCATCTCTATATATCAGACAATGACTGGTTCCTAAGAATTTTCATTCAAAACATTTTTATTTTCTTAACTTGGAGTGGACCACATATGGTACACTTCATCACGCTCGAAAGTAGCGATAGATAAAGGCAACTAGAGCGGTTTTCAATTGAGTGTTTGAAAGTAATCTGCAATTGCTTTGGTTTTGCTTTACTACGCTCTGTGATTGGTTTTTAAAAACTTGTGCCAGCTACTCAACCAATCAGATGCAAAAAACAAAATCGCTGCTGGTTACACGCGTTTTTTCCCGCGCTTGGCCACCTGTCACCGTTGTATTTGCTTTGAGTTTTCATTGGTTCATTGTTAGCTAGTTACGTTTGTTGTGACTTCATGGCCAGTGTAATTACTTTGGTTTTGGTTTTACGACTTGAAAACCCGCTCTAACACTGAAAGTAATAAAGGGTCATTACTTTAGAAAATTGATGGTAATAAAAAAATGAATTATTATGAGCAGGTTAAAGATTGAAAACTGATCTTGAATGAAAACTGTGCATAATTAATGAACTTTTGAGATTTTCATGCTTCTGATGTTGCACTTTGTTAACTGTTGAAATTTAATTGTGTAAATCTAATAATAATTATTACTCACTGTAATTTTGTTTAATACTGTAGATGTTATTTAGTCTGATGTTGATCAGTTTTGAACATTATTTGAATCAACATAAAAATTAATAAATGTGAAAGGAAAATAGCTGCTGTTCAATAACATGCGAACTCAGAAGTTCATAACTCGACCAGCCAACGGTTTCATTTTAGGATGTCATCCATTGTCTTAGGGACTTCAACAGGTTCAAAGGTCACGTCTTTATTTCTATTTTCAAGGTCTGTTGTCGTAATAATTGAAGGGTCAAGTGGAAAACTATGCTAAGTGAGCAATTAGCATAGTTTTCCACTTGACCCTAATTACCTATACGGGTATGTGGCCGCCCCACTGGGTCGTGATTTTGGGACGGTAGGGTCGGTTAAAACGCAGTTATTGGGTTGGTTTGAACTTCAGAGTTTGCGTGTTATTGAAAGGCGCAGTAAAGCGTTTTGTTTCTGTTGTAAAATGACTGACTGACATAATACCATTTTAACGTAGTTGTGTAAGCTGTTTACAAATCAGAGGCACTTTGCAAAGAATAGAAACAAAGTGTACAAATAATAAAAAAATAAAAAATGGGAATTTCAATGGAAAGGAACAGAGTGGCTCTTCTCTTCTACTGTTTACAGATTGAATTAGAATTTAGAAATGTTGGTTTTTGTGGAAGGTGGGAGGAAAACTGGAGTACCCTCGGAGCAAGGATATGAACCAACAGCAAAGTTCACCCCACATATTGCCAGGTTCCCTCCCCCCACCCCCTCTTTCTTGAGTGACTTATCCCCTCCGCCATCCTTGGTTTTATTTTACTTTATTGACTATTATTGCGCAGTCTCTAATAGGGTATATTTTTTTGGCTTTGGCAAAGTTTATGGGGTTTTTTTCCGGGGGGAGGGGGGTGATTGTAATTTATCATTAGGCTTCATTCGTGTCCCACCTCTCATGGTCTGATTACGTTCACCTCTCAGACTCGATACACTTGCCAACAAACCATGCAGCGACTGCAAAAGAAGGCAAGCACGCTAATTCACGTGGGTGGTGGGTGCGGGGTACCGGGTGTTGAGGGGAGGGAAATAATTCCATTCAAAATAATACCTTGTTCTGGAAATATAATTAGGCCAATTTTCAATACCCCGTTCTGATCAGGAGTCCCAAAATCACGACCCCGTTGGGCGGCACATACCCGTATAGGTATTTTGGGGGAGTACCCCCCCCCCCCCCCCCCCCCCCCCCCCCCCCCCCCCCCCTCCCCTCGGGGGGCTCATTCCCCTCTTTCTGTCTCAACAATTTTACTTATGAATGTCATCTGTTTGTTTTTTTATAATCAGAAGCTAAATAGTCTAGAGACATATAAACTGGGGTTGTCGGGGAATTGTGAATACCAGAAATCTGGCGGGTTTTTCGTATTGAGCAATGCAGTGCCCCACCTTGCCAGTTGCCAACTCACCCTTTCCAATTTCACTACCAGCCCCGCTCGTCCCCGCTCAGCGGCATAACAACACGTGATCGTGCTGCGTCGCTTTTGTGTTTTGCTGCTTTCGCCTGTTTTTCTCTGTCAAAAAGGTAAGTAATCAAACCCGTAACACTTTAAATTTGTTCTCACAGTGTTCAGGAAAATGTTTATATTGCCGTTGAATGTGGAATTCAGTCACATACGGTGATACCGATACTCGTTCGTGAACATGTTGATGTCGTCGACAGATTGATGTCGCTTTGTACTTGTATCAGTTGATTCAGTTCGGTTGACGTATTTAAGCCTAGTTATCACTGCTTTCTTGCCGAGTTCGCTCTTAGGTTATTTTCCTGCAGGACACAAATATGCTTTTGAATTCGATTCATGGAACATTAGAAAAGTTAAAAACAGAACATGGGACTCTTGGATTCAGGATAGGGAATGAACTTTCTTGTACATGACTGTATCAGTAGAAAAAAATTATTCCCTGGGTTACTAATCAAACCAATTGAATGTTTGATCAGTGGTAACATGTTGGTATTGAATGATCACAAAAACATTGCAGCAATCAAACACAATGGAAACACTTGATTTTTTTTATTCCATAGTGATTGTCAAAAAATAGTCAGCGCTAAACCATAACAGACTCTAGTCTTATTACAATAACTACATGTAACATAAAGACAGTTGAAGTTCCTGTAAGCAGACATCCTCAATCCAAATTTGAACCCCTCAAAACTGTTTGTGGCTGCTTACAGAAATAGCTGCTTATGGGAATGTGTAAAATAATACAGAGTTTGTATGGGAATTCAAACAGGTTTTGTAAGTAGAGCTGTCCACTTACATGTACAAGAGTGTCCGCTCGGAGCTTTGACTGTCACAAGTCAAAACGGCTGAGAAGCGTTCATCCTAGTTTTCGTCCATCCATTAATCATTCTATTTTAAAATTCAATTTAAAATTCATAAGCATCAGTCATAATTTTTGAATGGAAGTCACGGTTGAATTATTGCAGAACTCTTAACCACTGTTTTTATTGCTGGATCTTTGTGGTCAAACCTCGCCTGTGAAGTTTGCAATAATTAATAAGCTTTTGTCAGTCATAGCTCATGTTCAGGGAGTTTCTGTTAGACTTGATGAGCTGCAGTAGCATTGTTTACGCACATTGACTTCATATTCTCTTGACATTAATTTGCTATTATCCTTTGAATACAGATGCTAATCATTGCACCCTTTGAGTGAGACACTTTGAGTTTTTCTCCTCAGAGTGCTGGGAGCAAAGAGAAGCAGCAGTTTTCACTGGATTATTTGCAGCTATGAAACTCAGGCAGCTAATCCCAATATTGCTGTTTCTCTTCTCTCTTTTTTTAATTTCTGGAGCAAAACATTCCATCTATAAAACAATTTAAATTATTCATTTACAAAAATGATCCAACAAAAATACTTAACACCTGCAACCTCTGTAATTCCTGTACTTTATGCTCTACATTACCTCCCGTTAGCTCAATGTAAATACATAATTATTGTCATGTAAATAATCTATAGTTTTAATTTTTTGGCATAGACACAGTATTTCCAATTTTGTTATTTTAGGTGGTCCACAATTTGTAGAGGGGACTTTTCCCCTCAGCTACAAAATATTAACTGACACATTAATAAAGTTATTCATTCATTGTGTTGTAATCTTTCATCGTGTAATAGAACAAAGAATGAAAGAATTAAAAAAACACCTTCAACAAATATTGTTTTCTTGTCTTGAGCAGGTTGTCTAGACAAGAAAAGACATGAATACTGGTAAGAAGAATAGAAGAAAGGCCTTGAAATGTACAGTGTGTGGTAAAGGATTTAAATTTCAGTCACATCTAAAAAATACACCTGATGATTCACAGTGGTGAGAAAACCCTACAGATGTACTCAATGTGACAAGTGCTTTAACCGTTCATCACATTTGAAAATACACCTGATGACTCACAGTGGTGAAAAACCCTACAGATGTACTCAATGCGACAAGTGCTTTAACGTTCATCACATTTGAAAACACACCTGATGACTCACAGTGGTGAAAAACCCTACAGATGTACTCAATGTGAGAAGTTTTTAAGCAATCATCACATTTAAAAACACACCTGATAATTCACAGTGCTGAGAAAACCCTACAGATGTACTCAATGTGAGAAGTGTTTTAACAATCATTACATTTAAAAACACACCTGATGATTCACAGTGGTGAAAAAACCCTACAGATGTGCTCAATGTGAGAAGTGTTTACCCAATCATCAAATTTGAAAACACACCTGATGATTCACAGTGGTGAGAAACCCTACAGATGTACTCAATGTGACAAATGTTTTAACCAATCATTACATTTAAAAAGACACCTGATGACCCACAGTGGTGAAAAAACCCTACAGATGTTCTCAATGTGACAAATGTTTTACCAATTCGTGGCATTTGAAATTACACCTGATGCGTCACAGTGGTGAGAAAACCCTACAGATGTACTCAATGTGACAAATGTTTTACCCAATCATCACATTTGAAACACACCTGATGATTCACACTGGTGAGAAACCCTACAGATGTACTCAATGTGACAAACACTTTAACCAATCGTCAGTTTGAAAAAGACACCTGATGATTCACAGTGGTGAGAAACCTACAGATGTACTCAATGTGACAAATGTTTTACTCACAAAGCAAGTCTGTTACATCATAACAGATCAAGTCATGGTGATTTTCCTCACAAGTGCAGCCACTGCAGCAAAGGCTTCAAAGATGACCAAGGTTTAAAGAGACACAAATGTAGGAAACTTTTCTTCTGAAGACAGGGAGAAATACACCTGTTGGATGTGTGGTGAATTTTGTCACAACTGTTGTGGAATTCTTTATCACATGTATAAACATGGTATGCGGAAAGATACAGAGTGATTTTACCATATTCCCAGGCAGTGTGGTAACAAATTTATAGCTAATATTGTTTGATGATAAAATGTTTTGTCATCATCATTTGATTAGTGCATATGATAATCTCCTAGCCTATGAATAGGTTCCTTTTCCTCATCCCAGTCTTTGCGCGGCTCGCTTCACTCGCGCGCCCTTTTCTTTTTACCCTATCCCCCACTGCGGAGCCTATTCATAGGCTAATAATCTCCATTTTAGTTCTGGAAGCTCACTCTCGGGTTTTTCAGCATTGAAGGGAATTACAGTCAACACTCGCCTTACGGGTACCCCCTAATTTACCCCCGCTATTACGGTTAAAATCCAGTCCCCCGGCCAAAAGCTATTATCAGGTTGACTGAAAATGACTCGCGCTATTATGGACTTTCGCTATTACCAGAAACCCATGGGTTTCTGCTATTACCGAATTACCGACACTTTCGTGGTACCAATATAACAAAATTATTATTTTACTGTTGACTCTAAAATCGGACACCTTGAACTTCTCATAGAACATATTTATAGTTATTGTTTTTTTTTTGGTATAGTTTTCTGATTAGTAATTCCCAGTAGCTTTAGTTTGTTATATAGCTTGTATATACAGCTGTTTCGAGAAAGGTTGTCGGAAAAAAAGCGCACGTGACAATCCCGAAAGGTAATCTGGGATATGATTAGCAAGGTTACGTTCCTGACACTGTAGCTGTCGAACCTACTTTTGTTGCTTTCTTTTAGCACTCGGAAAACATACGTCCATGGTGTCTCGTGCCATTTTCTCAGATTTCCCTGAAATGCTGAAGTCAAGGAACCATGAACTTAAAACTACCCACAATACCTTTCGGGATTGTCGCGTGCACTTTTTTCCGACAACCTTTCTCGAAAACAGCTGTATATCAACACACTTCCAAAGACTTGTTTATTTTTGCATTGGTTTCTTGGTACAGGACTTTGTTTATTCACTTTGCTTGCGCCTACCAGACCGGCTCTGATTATTTAACTGCACTTTTTTCTCACACCCCGCTATTACGGATTCTTTTAGTATGTCCCGAAGATGTCCCGCTATAATGAGAGTTGACTGTACATGTAACGTGACTGAAATATTAAGGGATGAGAGTAGTGTTGCATATAATTTTGTAAGTTGGATGGCAAGATATAAACTGAGATGAAAAAAAACTTTGAGTGGTATTATTTTCTTTTGGTGTAGATTAAAGGTGTGAAACAAGAGAGATATTTCGAGGAGGATGTATTGATTATTGACATAGAAATTGTACATGGTTTACTATGCTTCATATAATATTGCATTAACCCTGGGTGCCAGAGGGCTTTTTTTCCCTTTGCGCGAACTGTGAGCTGCTCGAAGCCGTGACTTTGTGGCATCAGCGTTCCTTGCTAAGCAAAAAAACCCTCTGGCACTCAGGGTACTTCATATATGGTTTGTTTTGAAAGATTTGTACAGTTAAAGGAAATACACTTGCCATTCAATAGCATGCGAACTCTGAAGTTCGTAACTCAGCCAACGTGTTGCATTTTAGGATGTCATCCTATTGTCTTAAAGGACTTCAACAGGTTCAAAGGTCATGTCCATGGATGTGATTGGTGCATTTCTATCCACTTGCTTGTTGTCGTAATTATGATTTGACAGCACTGTAAAGCGCAGTCATTGGTTGGGTTTTGAACTACGAGTCTGCGCCGTTATTGAAAAGATGCAGTAATGATTGACTGACATAATAAATTTACGGTTTTTCAATATACATCTTTCCCCATTATTTTCCATTGTTTTGTTATTACTTTTTTATTATTTTGTTATTATGGTAGCAGGAAAATTCCCCAGTCAGACAGTAGCCTGAGATCAGGCAGTTGCCAGGCAATTTTCTCTCGGCGCCTGATCTCAGGCTAGTCAGACAGGAGAGGGGGGTGATAAATCTTTCCCAGCCAGCAAGAAACCCCTTGTGAAACACCCTGGAGGGTACTCCCATATATAAGCTATTACAGGTATGTGCCCGCTGTGAAGGGTCTTAGTTTTCAAGTGGTATGGGATAGGGAAAATATATCACAGAGTTTTGGCTCTAGAATAAGGTATCATTTACCGGGAAAACTGATTGGGTGTATGAAGAATTCAGTCTAGAATAGGAATTGAAAGAGTCTTACATAAATTGAAATTCATATCATTACGACTTTAACGGCAACTTCTATAATAGAGAGAGTTTCTGGGAAAATAGTGAGTCTGGAATAGGGTAGGGATGTGTCTAGTCTAGAATAGGGTTTGAAAAAATACAGCTGAACATGCGTCTGGTTTTAAAACTTAACGGTTATATATAAGCTTACTTTGTGAACCATTTATCAAATTAACGACGGTGCAGACTTTACAGTACATGTATGTGGTCCTAATTCCGGCCAGAAAAGACACGAACGTATAATTCTCGCATTGGAAGAACTGCCTTGATCTGAAACTTGGCCTGTGACTTGTCACAACATTTACCTAGCATATGTAAGAGCAACAGCTTTTGTTGTTTATCGATAATCTTGTAGTATCGAAAATAGAGGTTCGCTTTGGGCGGCCCTAATTCCGGCCAACGAGTCCTAATTCCGGCCACAAGGAAAAGCATACAAATATAGGCATAAACAGTTCACAAACATAAATGTCCGTGACTTTTAATCATCTTTCATCCATATCGATCAATGAAAAGGCGAATTATACCAGAGAGCTTTGTTTTAGGACCGAAATAAGTGCACGGTATTCAAGCCCCTTCAAGCCGCTCTGCGGTGACGGCCAGTCTGACAAGAGGTTTTGTGAGAGCTGGCCGGAATTAGGACCTCAACCTGAAAACACATCGAAATGTTTGAGTCGTAATTTTAGACAGATATTTAACCTGTAGATAATTTTTTTTGGTCTGGCAGAAAGATTCTATCCATTCATTCATTCTATGTATTTCATACCAAAAATTAGCGCTATTAATGGACATATAAAGACAAACGGGAATTCTAAATATAGCCATGTAATTTGAGGCGCCGTAAACTAATGAATGTCGGACAAAACAAATTCACCAACCTTCACGATAAACTCGAAATTCTCCTTCTTTAACAGCAACAGGAAAGCCACCAAGCAAGATTACGAAAGGAAAGAGCCTGTTCACAGACGTTTATCTTTTTTTTCGTAAGATACTGGCGCGCGCGCGCGCGCGAGCGCGGAGCGCGACAGGCGAGCGCGAAAGCGCGAAGAAAAAAATAGAACGTCTGTGGACATCTTTGGAAAAAAGACGCTTTTTTGGCCACTCCTCCGTGTCATCACCTTATCGTTATCACCTTCGCCTTCGATATATTCCAGATTTTAATTGCCTGTGTAATTGGCTTAAGTATCGTTTTGCATCACATCTTGAAGGATCAAAATACAAAACAACTTTCATTTGCGCGCGTGTTGGAGTATGTCGACTACTTCAACACCGAAAAAAAACAGCAAAGAGAGGTCGTAAACCGAAACAGTCCAGGTCCGTCTGATTTCTGCAGGCTTTGTAAGTAATCATTTTGTATCCGGGTAGGCTTCGTATATTAATTTCGACAGAACATTTGTTTGTAGACTAATTCCAGGACTAATTCCAGTAAGACCGGATCCATTTGACAATGCGACGGCTGTTCAATCTGATCGTTCATTATGTTCTGTAGAGGCGATGCAACGAGAACGCCAGTGCTTTCTGTTGTTTGCTACTCTTTTGCAGATGCAAAACGATCATAAACAAAGTCGAAAAAACTTATGGCGACAACATAGGGCATCTTTTTCCTTGAGTAAGCTGACCATAGCGCCACTTCTGTTCCTCCTTTAATAAGCGACACAATGTCGGGAATCTCTTTCACGCACTCGTCAACCAAACGCTCCTTCAAGTAAGGACAGGGACTGCGAGCATTAAATGTTGCGAGCATTAATGCTCGCAGTCTCGAAGAAGCAACTCTTCTGACTCTTCGCGATCCTTCGCGATCGACTGCTTGTGATTCGACTGTCGCGGCAAACGCCACAAAGTGATGACAACCGCTGCAAACCGCCTGATTCCCGCTTGACGAGCGGTTGACAATTTAATCGTCTTTTAGCCAATGGGAATTTTCCGTTTCTGGAGAACCGGGAATTCAGTTGCTCCAAAGATGTCCACAGACGTTCTATTTTTTTCTTCGCGCTTCGCGCTCGCCTGTCGCGCTCCGCGCTCGCGCGCGCACGCCAGTATCTTACGAAAAAAAAATTAACGTCTGTGAACAGGCTAGAAAGGAAATAGATCAATTAATCTTAGCAAAGAGTCGTTTCTTATTTAAGTTCGTTTTCCAATGGAAAAATACGCGATGAACGAAAAGTGGCCGGAATTAGGGCCAGCCGGAATTAGGAACACATACTGTACTTTAAAATGAGTAAAAATGAAATTATACAGGAACATGAAACAAACGCAGTCAAAACAATTCGGTCGCGACTCTTGTACAATTATTTGTTTCGGTTCAGAAATTTTAAATTTTTGTCGATAAATGAATTTGATTCTGAATAAAACTATAAGCTTGCGAAATTCAGGCGTTTGGTGGAAAGTTTGTCTGCAGCTCCGCAGCGCGAGTTTAGGCGATTTTAGCAGTCCCAGAGTCCTCGTTACCCAGGGGGGAAGCGATCTTCCATGACATGCGCAAATCATGAATTTTTTATTCGATTTATGAGTGACTTTGTTACTAAAAAGCGACTTAGGTGGACATCTCATACAAATCGCCATAAAAATCGCCGTGAAATCGTAGGTAGCCTGAATTTCGACGGCTGCTGAAATTCAGGCTGCTGAAATTCAGGCTAAATCGTAGGTAGTTTAAACAGGCCTTTGTCGAGGGGCAACGGTAGGGCGCTTTTCACTGTAACACGTGTCAGTTCGTCTCTTATTAAAAAAAAATCAGTATTTAACTTTGGCAATAAATGCGGAATGCGGCGGAGTTGGATCTAGTAGCAGTACGGTAGAGAAGTTAGTTCCTGAAATGACAAACGTCTACTAGCAGTGCGTCTAAAAGACTTGCTGACTAAAAACGACAAAAAACATGTCAATTGGAGCATACCCTAAAACTTTAAGCCTTGATTGTGTCTTGATATTCTTTCACCGATGATAAAATCCTTTCTCGTGCAGGTTACATGCAAGCGCGCGCGGTAGAATGTCCATCGACGACATTTTAATTATTGCGTCAAAGTTTTCACTTCAGACTGAATCAGTAGCGTCCCAGCACGATGGAAACCGTGAAACCGTGTTATTTCAAAAGAGAAAGATGAAGGCATTTATTCTGTTTTGTTTTCTAGTAAGTAGCCTGACGTGCCCAACAACTGCTTCCACAAGCATCAAGGAAGACAAAGGTAAGAATTTTTGAGCCATGTTTGGGTATAGGGGTGCCGCTGAGGGTTGAAACCCTGACCCTGTTTAGGACAGAAAAAAAAACTAAAAAAAAATCTAAAATACCTACCCTCTCACCACGCGGAATATGACTGATTTATTTCGTTATTTCAGGAACTAACTTCTCTACCAAGGTTCACCACCCAAAACTGCATCCCTCTCACCGCGCGGAATATGACTGATTTATTTCGTCATTTCAGGAAATAACTTCTCTACCAAGGTTCACCACCCAAACTGTACCCCTCTCACCACGCGAAATGTGACTGATATATTTCGTCATTTCAGGGACTAACTTCTCTACCAAGGTTCACCACCCAAAACTGTACCCCTCTCACTACGCGGAATATGACTGATTTATCTCGTCATTTCAGGAACTAACTTCTCTACCAAGGTTCACCACCCAAAACTGTACCCCTCTCACCAGCGGAATATGGCTGATTTATTTTGTCATTTCAGGGACAAACTTCTCTACCAAGGTTCACCACCAAACTGTACCCCTCTCACCAGCGGAATATGGCTGATTTATTTGGTCATTTCAGGACAAAACTTCTCTACCAAGGTTCACCACCCAAAATTGTACCCCTCTCACCACGCGGAATATGACTGATTTATTGTGTCATTTCAGGGACTAACTTATCTACCAAGGTTCACCACCCAAAACTGTACCCTCTCACTACGCAGAATATGGCTGATTTATTTCGTCATTTCAGGAAATAACTTATCTACCAAGGTTCACCACTCAAAACTGTACCCCTCTCACTACGCGAAATATGACTAATTTATTTCGTTATTTCAGGAGCTAACTTCTCTACCAAGGTTCACCACCCAAAACTGTACCCCTCTCACTACGCGGAATATGACTGATTTATTTCGTCATTTCAGGAAATAACTTATCTACCCACAGGCAGCCCAGGCTCTGTATGCGAATATTAAATATTCAATGTTGATGTTCATGGCGGCGATTTGAATATTTATAGCAAATGTATGAGAAACTCACGAAATACATTCTAAATGCTATATTTTCGAAGGAAACTAACTAAAAACTGACTTACATTGTGTAAGTGTTTTGTTATTTTGATGTTTGGGTGTTCCTGGTGCCAGTTTAAAGCCATTTAGACGAGTTTTTGCTTTTTTCAGTTGACCGTCCATTATGAATAATTTAAAGGCCGGCGGCGACAATTATGTGAGAACGGATCCAATGGTCCCGCACTCGAAGCTCAATAATTCCACAAAAATGCTCCAGTCTCCTCAAAATTACCTCATTGCAGACGTCCATGCTCTTAGCTTCTGTTCGCTACCCCCAGGGTTCCAAGGTTGACTTTTAATTGCTCGAGAAACGCTCGTGTTCGAGGTGTTGTCCTTTAATATTTTGTTTCGCGTTGTGCGTGTCCCCGACGTCTGAGACACCTCAATTAAAATTCAGCGTCATCGTGACCAAATTTACCTCGACCGTGGAGAGGCATGGTGCAATTGTTTACTTGCAAAAAAAGACACCATGGGATGGTCCCTTCGGTCGTTTTTTTACTTTAGAATCTCGCGACTCTCTAGTTTCATTTTTTTTTTTTTTTTCGGTGTCAGATAGATATCTTTTCTTTTGTTTATAGTAAGGGGCGACCCATTTAACTTCTGAGGGGGTGGGGGGGGGGGGGGGGGGGGGGGTGGAGGATTTGGTATAGGCAATAATTTTTTTTTTAAACCCTTTCATGCTGCAGGAATTTTTTTTCTCGGGGCATTTGTGTGCATGATATTTTTTCTCCATGTAACATGCTGCAGGATATTTTTTTTGTGTGTGTATGAGCGGAGGAAAAGTCGCCCTTTCGTTTGTGACTGACCTTTGATCGCCATCTCGTTGCTTTTAATACGTTCAGCAATAATACATATGTATCAATACATATTTATTATTACTGAATGTAAAAGCAATGAGATGGTGATCCCTTTCCACTTGCACTGATGAAAGGAGTCAGGCCTAGCTAGGCCTGTTCCTGGACATGTTTTTCTCCTTCATTCCATCGTACCACATCCATTGGCCCTGTACACATATCTTGCCAGGTATAGTGGTGGCTACGGCAGGACCGTAGTCAGGATTTGGAATGGGGGGGGGGGGGGGGGGGTGCGTTAAGAGTACCAAAGGTGCAAATCGTACGAGCGCCGAAGGCGTGAGTTTCTAGGGGGGTCCGGGGGCATGCCCCCCCCGGGAAATTTTGAGAGATTAGGTTGTCTGAGACTACATTTCGTGCGTTTTGAAGGCAGTTTTTGACATGGAACCGAACGTAAAAACATGAGTATTTCTGGAACTGTTTCAGTTAAATTCAAAATGGATTTTTGACAAACAGGAACTTTATGATGAAAGAGTACTAGAAATACAAATTGCGGAACCTTTCGATTAAAGAGGTTTTCAAGCCAAAGGAGTGAATATTTTGGATGAAGAAAATGACTCGCTTGATGTTGTCTTTGTCGATGAAAGACCATATGTAAACACGTTCAAAGCTGCGATTGGTTTTGGTTTATTGGAGGAACCAGTTGATTCAGACTTCATTTTCAAACTACTACTAGAGAACAAGCACTACTATTTTATACTATTTCACTTCTTTTGAACCGTCCCGTTCACAATAGGTGGACCTCCACAGCCCGTTTATTAAGCTAGGGAGTAACCCCCCCTCCCCCCTGGGCCACCATCTTGGATTTGACAAAACTGTAGACTGTAACCTACGATCAGGCGTTTCTTTTTCCTTTTCTTTTCGCGGAGAACGAGAGCGCTCTCTTTCGAGGAGGGCCTGATCGCAGGTTATTTTAGACTGGTACTGTGTAACCACAGCTATAATTATTATTAATGTACAGAAAAAGCTATCTGAAGAAGGGAGAAGCAAAAAATTATTGTAGTTTTCCAGTTCCCCTCTTGCCCAAATACAGATGCTATTAAAATCCCAACTGCCTGCCAGCAGCTGAAGTTGAAGTCAGCCCATCATGTAGTGTCTTGCAGGAATTTTTTTTTGGTCCACTGAACGTGTATGAATTTTTTTTCCGTCAGTGGTTCGTGTGCACGAAATTTTTTTTCATACAAGTTTGCTTGCAGGATATTTTTTTTCAAAATCCTCCACCCCCCCCCCCCCCCCCCCTCAGAAGTTAAATGGGTTCGCCCCTAACATCTTCCAATAAAGAGAGATTTTTCCAATACTTTTTATGAAATAAACAAGATACTACGCGCGCTCCGATTGGCTCAAAACCATTTACCATAACCGTATTAAAACATTTCTTCGTACACTGGAACTGGAAATTCAGCAATTGCTTCTGGGATAGAAATGTAACCTGGCCTCATACTCGTCCTAGTCTCCGACGGCTCTAAGACATTTATCCGTCTAATTTTACCGTCCCCTTAAATTCATATTAGACGGAACTTTGTCAGACGGAATTTCGTCTAAGACGAGTTTCCCGTCTTCTAACATGAATTCGCTAAGTGTTTCATCACATTTCCAAACACCCAATTTCGTCAAAAAGACTCCGCTGCGCATCGTATTTTCAGCTATCTTCGCGGTGTTTGGATATCGGATGAAACACTGCCTCTCGTGTTCGATATATTACATCACCTCCACCTCCAGTACTGTCAGTAAACCTGCCGATTTTTTTAAATCATTGTTTTGCCGTCTCCTCTGAAAAGATTCAAACGATTAACCTAAAGAGTGTCACAGGAAACCCAGGCGAACTGTTAGTGTGGGATTCCTGCGTTGGCGAAGCGGGAAGACACGTTGGCATTTTATTTTCAAACTTTTTCATGTGTTGTTTTATTTGATTATCAATGCAATCTCGCATCAAATTATTCTTTCGCTTCTAAACAAGATATTTTTCCTAGCTACATGTTATTTTCTAGTTTAAAAAAAATCGGGCGTCTACTCCCATTATTCAATTACACCACTGTTCTAACACAAATCATTATTAAAAACTATTTATCATCTAGGTAATCAAAACGTTGCTTTTTACCCTGTCCCTCCTTCCCCAGTCCACCATACATTGCAGAACAGTCTAAATCATTTTTCCGTCGAGATATCGACGCGCGAATTAGTTGGGGCACGCGTAAGCGCCAAAAATCGCGAGCGGAGAAGAAAAATAAGAGACTGTCGCCTCTTTTACTTCACACTTGTCCCCAATCCCACTCGAAATTTCCAAGCTCGTTCGACATCGATTTGAAACGCGCGCGTCAAGATGGACTGTCTTGCAGGCTACAATAGAATATACCAAGTTTCTTATGAAAAGCCAGAATTAAACTAAAAGAACTCTAATTACGATTTTTCAAATCCCATTACTGTTAAAAAATTGCAATGAATTCCATGAAAACAACAAAAACTCTTTACAACTTAAAAGCTCTAATTGTACTACAGTCGAAGCTCCCGTAAGCGGACACCCTCGGGAAGCAGAAAAAGTGTCCGCAACTGGAGCTGGCCGCTTACGGGAATGTGTAAATACAGAGTTTGCGTGAGCTAGAGTTCAAACGGGGTTTTGTCAAGGCGACCGTAAGTATAGAGCTGTCCGCTTATGAGAGTGTCCGCTCAGAGAGTTACGACTGTATTGTTCTACTGTCCAACGAAAATTTAACCATTTCCTGCGCACTTCCGCATTATCAGCCATTTTAGATTTATTTGTTAAAATAATTTGTTTATTTCAATTCAGAATTGGTCCTTGAGTTAATTAATTTTCACTGGGCAAGTTCGCACTTTGACTTCTTGTCAATCAAACGTCGTGCCAAAACAACAACAAGCAACAACAACAAACTACAACAACAGCTATCTACAGGCGCGACCTGATTAACCAGATTCGCAAATTCACGATTAACGTGTTCACGACTGAGCAGCGTTGCTGTATCAGAATCCTCTTAAAAAATAGTCACGCGCTTCCCCAATTACTTTGGAGTAATTAATATTTAGCTTAGTTCAGTTTAGCGTTTTCCGAGCTTTTAGAATTGGTTCAGATAACTCATGCAACGTGCTTTAATGTTAACCAATCAGAGCAAAGTCGTTTTCTTCTCAGCCAATCAGGTGCAAGATCAACAGCAACCGCTTTCTGGCTTAATCAACTTTTCCCGCGCTTTTCACCGGTTGCACGTTTAGCAGATTTCCTCTCTGTTTTATGTTAAGTTCGCAATCCCCGAAGGTATTTTATCAATTTATTTTCCGTTTGTAAACCTGCACCCTGCATCCCATTTCTCAATTCTTCTTCCATTGTATTACATCCCTGTTAGGCAAAATTTTAAGAATCACTACCGCTGTTTCAAAGATAATTACGGTTGTTTTATAGTGTAACCCCGGTGTAACCAACATGTTTGTTGTCAAAAATATGTATTCATTTATATCCTCAATCGAGATACAACTTGCAATTCGGATAGCGAATTTTCTCTCATAAGCCACGTTTTTACCCTCGTGTCCACGTGACAAGTCACGTGACACGAGGGTATTGGAGTTTTTGTCACTCACTTTCCACGTTTTTCACTTTTTGAAATAGTTAACGCCAAAAGCTTAAACGATATTCATAAGAATATTAATTATTGATTATTCTTTTTATCTAAAAGAGCATAAAAATTGTTCCCAAAGAGAAAACAAAGTTTGTTATGTTATATTGAATGTCTAGGGAAAGAAAGACATTTCTCCAAACGGCATCTACGTTTGTTTTATATCCAGGCGAATTTGCAATGCATTTTGCGACTGGAACCAAATTTCCACGCACTATCGAAAACAGTCGGGGGAACAAGGGCCGGTTTTGGCAAATCTTCGTGGAAGCACTCGAAGAGTTTCCGATTATTTTCATCCAATCAGAAACTAGCGCGAAACACTCACGAGTACTTCGAAAGCAATCTTGCCAGCAAATACGTCATGTTGCTTGGCAACTTCGGGGTCGAACACCGCGGGCTCAGTCCTCGTCTCGGAGGCGGAATTTCGGGATTTGCAACTGATACTTGTTCCCCGACTGAAAAGAGGCCGGTCCCCCCAAGGTTTGTTGGGGGACGTCGCCCCCGTCCAAATCCCCGTCATATCCCCGCCATATTCGTCGTTCCCGTCATACCCGAGCCGTTATGCTGTGCTTACTAAGGTTCTCTTCAGTCAAGCTTTTATAAAGAAAACACACACCAGACTGACACGGGCAAACAGAACTGAAATGCTCTCGTTAAAAACGCACATATTTCTAATAAACTAATCGAATTAAATATCTGGCTATTTCGTGGTAAGAAGTTAGAAAAGGCCAGCTTTCTTTCTGAGGTTCAGCTTTTCCACGTCGGCAGAACTTCAAATTGGCTTTTGGCCATGTTGAACGCCTTCTGCCAAAGAGGAGAAAACAATTATTGTATTAAATTAAAGAAAGAAAGATGGTATGTTTTCCTCTCTCTCATGAAAAAATTGGCCATTTTTTTTCAAAGTTCGTCGTTCGTAATCCGTCTTAATCTTGTCCATCCCTCATCCATCCTTGTTTCCTGTTGGTTTATTATCACCTCTTTGGTGGTTTTTCTACCTTAGTAAACAACTATTTCGAAGCCTTCTTCAATTTAAAGGTGATTTTGCACTTCGTAAAAATGACTTAAAAAATCGTGACATAGCTCCTTTAAGCGGCCACGACGGAAAACACCATGGAAAAACGTTCACTTAAAAAGCGAATCACGTTCCTGTAAACTACTTCACGATTTATTCCAATTAACACGTTCAATTTGTCCAATGTGGCCGAACTGTCCCAGGAGCTGAATTCTTAGGGACAAAAGTTCAAGTCCAGTTATAGAAAGGAACATTTAACCGTCGTGTGTTTCAGTTCTCCATAATAAACCGTGAAAATTGGTCATTTGACGTTGTTGTTTTTGCAGAGGACGGCAAAAAGAATGTACCAAATGTTAAAACGCACGTGAGAGCAATTGTACTACTAATTAAACCGAAACAAACCAACAAACAAACGAGATTTTTTTTTTACCTGAAACTCGTCATCATTCAGGTACATTTCAAGTTTGGATGGATCCACTCCCTTCAGGGGGAGGTTTCTGCTTCAGCTCATCCAAAGCTGTACTCCTTCCTAGTAACCAAAAACACAAAAATACAGTCAAACTTCCCGTAAACGGACACTTTTGAATTCGAGTTTTTTACGTACCGCATACTGGACGAAAGATTGGTAGAGCGGTCGACAATAGGCGCTATTTTTAACATTCAGAAATTTCGTCAGCCATCTTTGAGTAAATACAGTGAAAGGTCCCGAAAACAGACACTTTTGCAGGCGTGTCTTTAGTGTCCGCGCAAGGCAGATAGGACGGTAGGGGGGTAAACTGCTTCGTCTAATAAACCACGCCTTTGCCTTTGAATTTTACACGCAACGTTCATTCATTCTTACGCAAAGCCCACGAAAACGAGGCTACAGTCGAAGCTCCTGTAAGGCGGACACCCTCAGGAAGCAGAAAACAAGTAGTGTTGCACAACTGGAGCTGGCCCGCTTACGGAATGTGTAAATACAGAGTTTGTATGAGCTAGAGTTTCAAAATGGGGTTTTGTCAAGGCCGTCGTAAGTAGAGCTGTCCCCCGCTTACGAAAGTGTCCCGCTTAGAGAACTTCGACTGTACAACAGGACCAGTAGGTGTCGGATTTGGAACCTGGGCGCTAGTAAAATGTGATAAATATTAACTTAAAAAAATTATTCCATGTCGCGCTAAAATTGGATGACGTACTAAAGGTATTTTTCGTTTTAATACGCATAAGAACTGATCCGGCGTCGCGAAAAAATAAAATCGTCAAAAAATCGTCGCTGTAACATCACTTTTTGCTTATCACAAACCCTTGAGAGCTTGGCAAGTTCCGTTTCTACTTTAAGCGTACCCCATCAGCTTTTCCAATCTAAACAAAATGACAATCAGAATCACGTTAAGAAATTTTAGGAAGTTTACTACAAAATAATGTTACAGTATTACCAACGTTACAAAAAAATGAACCAATCAGAACTCGAAAGCAAAAAGATTGCAACCAGTAACCAAGCGCGGGAAAACATGCCGGCAACCGGTGCAAGCGCGGGAAATCATGCCGGCAGCCGGTGGCCAAGCGCGGGAAAACATGGCGACAACCAGTGCCAAGCGCGGGAACAAACGTGTAAGCCCAACCAAGACACGATTGTCTGTCTATTGGTTTGGTTTATGCTTCATAAATTAATTGCGTTGCTCTTCATACATTTACAAGAATCATAAACTAATTTCTAAATACACTCACCGCTTGTTTATTTTGGCCACCTCAGGCCGATCCTCCAGAAGGGAAAAGATTCTTGAACGGCTTCGGTTCCAGGCCAGCAAACACAATAAATACTTCAGAGAAGTCCTCGCTTCAATTCTACGAGCAAAATTCTATGATTAGAACTGAATTCTAAACTCCTGTCCTACCTCCTCCCCCTTCCCCACAACTTATCCCCAAAAACAGGACACATTCAAGACCCACAAGTCCTCTCTTTTAATAAACCTATAAATACCGGAAGTATCTTAAGCTCTCGTTATACCCCCTCCCCTTACCCTTAAATCCCGGCACACATTTTTAAGCCCCACAAGTAAGTCCCCTCCGTTAATAGCGACCTTTAGATCGGAGTACGAGTACGAAATTGACTACGAATACGACTTTCGAATTTCAAATCAGTCACGTTCCCCAGAGCCCTCGCTCCTCCCTGTCGCTGACCAGTAGAGAAGGAGGCTCAAGGAACGAAATGGTGTTGCTCACTAGGTTTGAAAGTTCGTACTCGTACTCAAATCTCGTACTCATACAAAGGTTTGCTAATATTTGACCCTAAACTTCCAGTTACCCCCGCCCACTCTTGACTTAGCGTGAGTAGAGTGAGTACACCATCTTGTACCTTCAGCGTAAGACTTGATCGTCTCCATTGCCAGCCGTCTGTCGTTACTCCCATCCGCGTCTCTGCTGAGCCTGTTGTAGAGGCTCTGGACTCTGAATCCTCGTCACTCGGAGGCCACCATCCATGCCAGAGGTAAATAACATGCACAGCGTCCACCCATGAACACAGGCTGAATACGGACGAAAAAAACAACAATTTCCATCATGATGAGTCGCAAAAGTAACGTTATCGATGATTTAAGACTTTTGTAGCTCGCGTCATGCAAAAACCGTTTACAACTCCCATAATTTAACATTGTCTGTGGCTACGATCAGTCTAGAGTTTTCAAACATCAGGCTGCAAATATAAACAGTCGGCCGATCAAAATTTGCCAATGTCCGATGAAATCCTAACTGTGGTCGGACATAATGTCCGGACATTTGTTTTGCCTTCCAACGCAATTATAATTTCACATTTTGTTCTAAACGCAAACTATAGTTTACTCTGCATTGACAACGCGTTAGATTAGCAGGTTCACTTATCAAGCAGTACTGTATGATGGCCGACCTCATTTTTGTTTTGTCCGACCAAAATGGTGACTTAGGTCGGACAAATGTCCTTTCAAGAAAACAAAAATTTGCAGCCGTGAAACATGTTAAACAATCCTACGACATTGTTCGTGTCGTTCACGATAATCATATAAAGCAAGTTGTATCACCTGGTTGATCCGCTGAATACAGTTCTGATTGTAGAATCGGGTAAGGAGTGGTCTGTTCAGATCTTCCTGGGTTTCAACACTTCAGTCGCCTCAAACGATCCACTTGTACTCTTCAGGTTGAAAAACACGCAATGT
Organism: Desmophyllum pertusum; assembly: GCA_029204205.1. Lineage (NCBI taxonomy): Eukaryota > Metazoa > Cnidaria > Anthozoa > Scleractinia > Caryophylliidae > Desmophyllum > Desmophyllum pertusum. The sequence continues at coordinate 330,592 of MU826855.1, forward strand.
GTAATCATGTTTCTTTGAATCTGAGGAGACAAGGACATTAAATAGTCAGTCATTAGAGAGGTTTTCAATTGAGTGTTGAAAGTAATCTGGAATTGCTTTGGTTTTCTTTACTAACGCTCTGTGATTGGTTTAAAAAACTCGCGCCACCTACTCAACCAATCAGTATGCAAAACCAAAACCAAATCGCGACTTGGTCACACGCGTTTTCCCGCGCGCTTGGCCATGGTCACGTGCATCAGTTTCTTTGAGTTTTTATTGGTTCATTGAGTTGTTTATGTTTGTTGTGATTGGACATTGTAATTTCTTTGATTTTGGTTTCACGACACTCAATTGAAAACCGCTCTAAATAGTCAGTCATTAATTACACACAACTACTCGCTTGTACGAAGCAATAAGGGACTCAGATGATACGTACATAAGACTATTTAAACAGACGAAAAGACACGAAACTGCGTAGACAATACATACCTTCACTAAGTGATTGAAATTTTGCTTTTCCACCGAGAAACATTCCAAAAATCTTTGGTTTCTTCTCCTTCGGAAACTTCTTTAGCTTTATATTCCTTGGAGTATTGTTTATTAAACCTGTTGGAAATGAAAAAGATTTCCAAAACGTTAGCCTAAGTACACAGACCTCTCTCTTCACGAAAAATTCCATACTGATGACGTAGATCTATACCTATGATATTTTACGTCGTAAAAAGTGAGCCCGCAGTTCTTGCTGGACAGGTTGCTTAGCAACCTGTCGCGACGTTTCCTTACGCCGACAAGAATTCGTGGAAAACGCTTGGAGCGCTCGTGCAAATTTTGATTGGATAATTTTGACTCGGAAGCTCTTCGGCTAATTTCGCGAGGGTTGCCAGAAACGAAACTATTTCCTAGCCTGGAAAACGTTGTACAACTTACCACTTCTTTAGTCTTTTTTGCAGAGTTTACAGCGAGTTCTTTCGTGGGAGAAGGTGATTTGCAGCCGTGCCAGGCATGTAAGATTGATTTCTTGTTGTCTGCTACCACGAAGGAAGTTCGTGATCTCAGGGACGATGAACTGTTATAAAAAGACAAATATAGTATTCAGCTCTCTAGTAGCCTGCGTAGCAAGCGTTCCTGTACGAACGAAGAGCTTATTCCGCGAACGAAGAACTTTTCTGCATTCTGGCCGCGCGAAAATTGGGGCGAGAGTAAAAAAAGTCGTGCAGAAAAAGCTCTTCGTTCGTGGAATAAGCTCTTCGTTAGCCATTTGGCTGGATTCCTTGCATTGGAACAGAGTTTAACTTGTAATCCTACCTTGCTGGTATCTGTAATAAATAAGCCTCTTCAGGCTGTTCATTTCGCACAATAAACAGTGATCCATCCCCTTGAGAAGAAAAAAAACGAAAGAAGAAAAATATTGATTGAGAAGAAACGAGTGAAATGTGGTAATTACTAAACGGACGTTCGTTATAATTTCATACCTGTTTTCTTCCTGGGAGTCTTTCCTACGAAGTAAAAAATATATATGATAAATCACTGATACTCGTATCTAATGCAATAATGAAGTCAAATGAAGTGTACTCAAACAGGCAATTCTTATTTATTCCATTTCTAAAGAGACTTACTTTCCTAAATGAACAACCATCTTTCCTTCAAATAATCTTGTGAAACAAGGGGGCTCTTTGCCTTGAGAAACCAGGATCTAAAAACACACAAAACGTTTTAATGTACAGTTGCAGCTGAGCTTTTGATTGATGAAGAGGGTAAGTCGATGAAAGAGCGAGTGAATGAAGAATGAAGTTATGAATGAACGGAGGACGGAATGAACGTACGAACGAACGGACGGATGGACGAATGAATGAGTGAGTGATAGAGTTAGTAATTTAGCACTTGAATGATTGAGCGAGCGAACAAGCGAGAACGTAACTGACGAAGTGAGTGGCCGAGTGAGCAATTCTTTAATCCTTTCACTCCCAGAGTCAAACCTTGAGTCAATAAATGTGGTTGTACCTTTTGAGTCTGTGGATGAAACCCTAGTGTGTGACCATTCAGATGAAAGCTATTGAGCAGTACTTTCATGTGGTACTGTTTGTAATTCAAGATTTTCCCTCAGTTTTAACTTAGCACTCTTGGAAGTGAAATGGTTAAACATCCACATAAACTATCACAAGTCACAGAAGATCTACAATGAGTCACAATACCTGAGGTCCTTTATCCGAGTCCAGCTCAACAGTCATTAATGCAGCAGTTCCTTTTTCATTCAAAGTACAATCTTTTCCTTGCCAGAAGAAGTAAGCCACTTTGTCACGGCCGACATCTTCATACCGAGACTGCTTCCCCTTCAGTGTCTTCACGCCTGTCAGTTTCACGCAGTACTTCCACCTTACCACGTAACCTAGCAACGAACGAGTCTATTAATAGATACTGGCGTGCTAGTTTAATATTGGGAACTCAAGAGAAGTCGCTTACTGGAAATAACGTGTTTATTAGGGACGGCGCACTTATTGCCATTCCGAAGTTCAAAAAGGGTCTGGGCACTAGTTTACCTATTGTTCAAATTACGTCATATTAAAAAAATAATCCCATCACCAGAAAGATCGCATGAAAATGAGTAACTTCACCAAGTTTGGTTATGTTACATTGCATAGTAACCAGGCTGGTGAGCTGTCAAAGGTCGCCCAAATTCCCATACAAACGTCTCTAATTCAAAGATGGCGTCCCCCAAAATCCATACAAAGTCTCTAATTTTTCTGATTTTTGAAAGCCTTCTACATGATTGCAATCTAACGAAACAACCTCAAACTTGGTAAACTGACTAATTTTAATGTGATCTTTCTTGTGACGGCTCCAATTTTAATCGAATTCAAATTTAAAAAAACTCGTCCCCAGTCTCCATTTGAACTTCGGAGAACGGGCAATTGGAGCTCGGGAAGCAGAAAAAGTGTCCGCAACTGGAGCTGGCCGCTTAAGGGAATGTGTAAATACAGAGTTTGTATGAGCTAGCGTTCAAACAGGGTTTTGTCAAAGCGGCCATAAGTAGAGTTGTCCGCTTACGAGAGTGTCAGTTCAGAGAGCTTCGACTGTACCAACATAACTCGTTGATTCAGTGGTACCATACAGGGCTAAATTATTGAATTGAATTGAATTCATATTCAATTCAATCTGATTGGTTTAGACAGAGGGCATTTTCGTTATTTATTGTTCGTAGAGGGAAAAATTACTCTGAAGATTTCCGAAAATTACCTTCCAAAAGCCGAAGACTTCCGATTTCCGAAGATGACCCGAAGTCTAACGAAGATTGCCGAAGATGACCCGACGATTTCCGAAGATCTTCGAACATGACCTATTCTTATTTACACTTTTTGAGAGGTAATAAAAAAATTCCAAAACGGTCTTGTTGTCCTACGAAGCTTTAGAGTAAGAGCAACGGGGGAGGGGGCGGTTTGTGGGGTTACTTACCTTCGGACGAGAAGAAATGACCATATTCTTCTTCCGGGAGAAACTGATAGGAATTTTCTTTAACATGCCAGATCTTCATGGAAATCGACGAAACAACGAACCATCTTCCTTCTTCATCGAAGCTTCCTGTGCCACGTCCCACATCAAATCCTTCATAATCAACAAAGTACACAGTAAGAAACGTACGGAAATGACACTCCCTGAAATTAATTTCCCTTAAAAAATGGTGCCCGCTTTGATAGTACAACAAATGTGCTCAATAGTTTTCATTTGAATGGTCACACACTAGGGTTTCATCCACAGACTCAAAAGTTAGAACCACCATGTACAGCATACTAAACAGTACCACATGAAAGTACTGCTCAATAGCTTTCATTTGAATGGTCACACACTAGGGTTTCATCCACAGACTCAAAAGTTAGAACCACCTTGTACAGCATACTACACAGTACCACATGAAAGTACTGCTCAATAGCTTTCATTTGAATGGTCACACACTAGGGTTTCATCCACAGACTTAAAAGTTAGAACCACCTTGTACAGCATAATAAACAGTACCCACATGAAAAGTACTGCTCAATAGCTTTCATTTGAATGGTCACACACTAGGGTTTCATCCACAGATTTAAAAGTTAGAACCACCTTGTACAGCATAATAAACAGCATCACATGAAAGTACTGCTCAATAGCTTTCATTTGAATGGTCACACACTAGGGTTTCATCTAGACTGAAAAGTTAGAACCACCTTGTGCAGCATAATAAACAGTAACCACATGAAAGTACTGCTCAATAGCTTTCATTTGAATGGTCACACACTAGGGTTTCATCTACAGACTCAAAAGTTAGAACCACCTTGTACAGCATAATAAACAGTACCACATGAAAGTACTGCTCAATAGCTTTCATTTGAATGGTCACACACTAGGGTATTATACACAGACGTAAAAGTTAGAAACACAATAATTGACTTGATGCTTGCTTCTGGGAGTGAAAGGGTTAATAACAAACCTTCAAGGTTCAAACTCGGTTCTGGAGGAGGCTCTGTCAAGCTGTCAGGTTCACAAGGTTGCATCTCAAATATGCTGTTGGTCGCTTCTGAAAAATTTAATACATGTATTGTCATATTAGAGAGATGTTTGGGCAAAATAAATTAGACACGCCACGGTTTGGGTGTGATATGCAACAGAGATCGTGGGGTTTGCTGTGAAGCTATCATCTTGGATATGCTGAGTGATTTGTGTATGATCCTGTGTTTATTGTGCAAGTAAGATCTTGGTCTCCTGTGCAAGAATGATCTTGGGTCTGCTGTGAAAATCTTGCCTGTGCTGTGAAACTATGTAGTGATCCTGGATATGCTGTGTAAAATATGTCTTGTGTCCGTTCTGTAAGTACCATCTTGGGTGTGCTGCGCAGGGCCCGGTTGTTCAAAGGGTGGATAACGCTATCTACCAGATAAATGTTAACACTTGTAAAGCGTAATCCGCCCTTGAAACAACTGGAGCCTGTTGTACAAGAATGATCTTGGGTCTGCTGTGCAAACTTGTAAGATCTTGGGTGTCCTGTACAAGAAACCCCTGCAAGAAAGATCTTGGGCCTTCTGTGCAAGTACGTATGACCAAACAAACAGCAAAACCGTATCAACTTATCTACCGTAAAAGCTCTATTAAGCCCGGGGGGCTTATTTAATTTTAGGTCGCAAGAAGGGGGGGCTTATTTCAAATCACAAATTTTTCGAGAAAATTTACATTAATTTTTCAAACTTTACTAAATGCAACATCATTAATGTTCTAACTCAACGATAGTTCTGGAAATTAAAGACCACATTTCAACACATAGTGACTGAAACGCCAGAAAATATTGCATGACGGAAGGGGGGTAAATAGAGAGGGGGGACTTATTACAAAATCTGACTTCCAAGGGGGGAGGGCTTAATAGAGAGTTGGGCTAAATAGAGCTTTTACGGTACCAATCCCATGTCCAACCTCGTTCCCAGGGTCTCTCTCCAGGGGGAGGGAAGAAGAGAGACCCTGGGAACAAGGTTTTCACATGTCCACCCCATACCTTTTTGCCACGTGATCTTATATTCCAGCTTTCATCAGAAATCTGCTGCTTGTTAGTGAAGAGCATTAGTTGCAAGGTTAAAATAATTACATTGAAAGAGTTAGATATACATTAGCAGAGTATTTAGTACTTTAGTCATTAAATTAGTAATTAGTTTAAGAGCAAAATAACAGATAAAAGCAGATTAATATTGATCATAAGGGTTAATAGTATCTACCAGCTACTTCTTGTATACAGGAAGTAATGTACTGACTACATAGGTACGGAACAAACTGTTAAAATTTTGTGCAGAGAATAAGACAGTTGTCACGCAGAATTACAGGTTAACAGCTATTAATACAGTTGAACCTCTCTCTGGCCGTTGTAGGGAAGAAAAAAGATTATGGATCGCCGCATAGTAGGGACAAAAAATACTGGCCACCGTAGAGAGGTGGCCGTTGTAGGGAAGTTTCAATAATAGAAAAGTATATGGATCAAACCATGGTCGGAGGACGAAAAACGTGGCTATGTAAGAGTTACGGATAGCACAATTGCACAGGAATGAAAACAAGGGATAAAATCTCGTCCTTGAATTGGGTAATGAAAATTTAGCTTAGTCATGTCCTCACCTCAGAGAGATCGGTGAAACTTCCACTAATTGGCTGTTTAACAAAATCTTGTGTGTAATCGACGTTATGATCTGGCCAATCAACAAACTTTTCCTGAAGAGGACGGTCTCTGAACGCGCCGTCATACGCCCAAACAGAGCCCAGGAGGGTCGGCTAACTTCTGTCATCTTGGGTAGGGCATCTGATTTAGTTTTGGGTCCAGTGGGCTGATAGCGCTTTTAAACTTGAATATTCCCTTGAAGAGGTCTTGCGCGAGGGTCACACCCTTTGATCGTGCCAGATTGTGACAGTTTCTACCAAGCCAAAGGTACGTCTCTGCACCAAAGTCAACAACGTAGGCCTTGAACAAAAGAAAATATATTGGTTATTAATTAAAGCAGTTTACCAAAGATCATTTTGCCAACGTCAACCACATGAAAGTACTTCTCAATAGCTTTCATTTGAATGGTCACACACTAGGGTTTCATCCACACACTTAAAAGTTAGAACCACCTTCTACAGCATAATAAACAGTACCACATAAAAGTACTGCTCGATAGCTTTCATTTGAATGGTCACACACTAGGGTTTCATCCACAGACTTAAAAGTTAGAACCACCTTGTACAGCATAATAAAACAGTACCACATAAAAGTACTGCTCGATAGCTTTCATTTGAATGGTCACACACTAGGGTTTCATCCACAGACTTAAAAGTTAGAACCACCTTGTACAGCATAATAAACAGTACCACATAAAAGTACTGCTCGATAGCTTCTTACATTTGAATGGTCACACACTATCCCCCCCCCCCCCCCCCAGCATTTTGTTAGGTTGCCAAAGAGGTCTTGCGTGTTCTTTCCCAAGAACACAAAAGCAGCATCTCCCCCCCACCCCCACAGAATGACAAATACACCAAACCTGTGCATCATCCATCAAACTTGCACTGAGAACACGACCGGACATATCATCACGCAGCACCAGTTCAGGGGGTCAGCAGTACAGTTCACTCTGTAGATTAAGTTGGTCTTTATCAGGCTTTTCTCGTGTTCCTCATCTGTAGGAAAATCTTGGGCATCTGCGATAAACAGCATCTACAAGTTAATTACTGACAAGTCTACGTAGATTACCAGGTAAAGGGTAAAGTCACACTAGGGCCAAACTGGCCCACACTGCTGGAGCTTACAGTATCTCGGTTGCTGTAGCATGAAGCCGACTAGGAGTATGCCACTCCCCTGGATGGGATGCTAGACGTCAATAACAGGTTACCCCCAGCATTTTGTTAAAAAAGTTAAAAAGTTAATCAAGCTTTTAATTTCTCTTGTATAAAAAGTGTTTTTCTCTGCTAATGTTTTGTAAAGTTTTAAGATCAGTCAAAGTCAAAGCAGAAAGACAAAAATTATAAACAGAAAACCTTACTGAAAAGTTACAAAACTGAAATCAAAATTTGCGCTAATTCTGGATTAGCTTAATCATCCTTTGAACAACCCGGCCCTGCTGGGTGGAAAGAGGCACTGTGAGAGTATCAAGGTACCTGCCACATCAGCTTTGCCTCCCAAGGTCTTCCAGAAGAGTTTTGTTAAGGCGTCGTTTGGCTCAAGGTCTTGATCCATGATTGTGAACTTTTGTGGCATTGCAGCCTAAATCCTTCTGCTTTACAATTATAGTAGAAACTTCCATTCCCTGTTGAAGAAGGTTAATTTTGTTTAATACCCTGAAAGACAGATGTCTCCCTCTCCCACTGACTCTCCCTAGATCTGGCTACAATCGGTGTCACAAGTCATTGGAACACCCTTCCCCTTTCTCCTGGCGATTGCTGGATAGGGCAATGAGTGTGCACTCTTTGTACAGTGTGGTTTAGGTCTAAAAACTAGTCGTAATCACAGATAGATTAAGACAAGTAATCTCAAACAGAGAGGAGGTCCTCGAGTTCGAGTGGTCACAAAAAACTTAGATTGGAGCATTTGCTTTTTGCTTTTGCTTTTATGAAACATGTGGGTCTTGAGAACGTGATTGGGTTTATTATATTCGTTTCATTGAGAATTTTTTCAAGGAAGTATAATTCTGAAATGGTTGAATGATATTCCCAAATATATATAAATTTAACTTGAGAAAACCATTTGTTAATTGCAAGTGCCGCCCACTGTATGTACATGTACACTGGTTCAACTTGCAAACTTGCTAATTCACTGCAGAGAAATACTTCAAGCAGGATTTGTTCTGTATGTACTTTACCTTGGCTTTTTTCATGATACTGGCATCCTTTCCATTCCACAAATGAATTTCCTTAGGAGTCACCAACACAAACACATCGCCGGAGTTGAGAGACTTGATGGAAGGTTCCACCAGTCTTGTCTGAATATGCCTTGAACCTACAACAACAGCAATCATCTTATATTAGCCTAAGATCTCTTAGCCTACAGTGTAGCGTCTTTTTGGTGGGCAAGTGATGGTTTACATGTATCTAGTTTGAGTGTTTAGCCGTCATCTTGGATTCGCAAAACATGGAGAGTTGGGATGAACGAGTGAAAGAGGGCAGGTCTCCCTCCCCTGACTCACCTTTCTGTCTGACTCCCACTCCCTTGTCCATTGTTTTGCACTCACCCCAACCCTTCAATGTTTCGTAATCCAAGACGACGGCTTAACACTCAATGGAATATTTCATCGCTTGCTCGCTCACACAAAATAAGCCTACATTGCAGGCTAAAGATCTTTCTTTCCATGCTCAATTCTTTCCACAAATGCTCTTGTCAAGAGATTCTGAGATTCAATCTGATGCATTCGTAGCTCTATACAGAGATCCGTGTAGTGTCTCAGATTGGTTTTTACTAAAAGGGTGGCGAATGGTAAATTTGAGACTTTGTGAGACTAGCATTTTTCTCTGTAAGCCCAATACTTTTTAACTTTTTAAATTGCGAGACTGAATTGAGACTCCAAAACTTGGGAGAAAATATAGACTGCAAGACATACAGAACTGCTCAAAAAACGAGACTGCGAGACATGTAAAATTGGACTAAAATTTTGCGCGACCCATATTTTTTTACCATTCGCCACCCCCTAGAGCTTACAAAACATCTACAGCACAACAGTCTCAGTAATTTCCAAAGAAAGATAATTTCCCCACCCTGTTTACAGAATAACAATAATACTAAATAATATATTTTTTCAAGTTGGCGCATGCAAACCTTTGATATGTAACAGCATGACAGGTAGAAATCCTCCAAAATCTTTGGTCTCTGTGCTCACTCCAGAAGAATCTTTGGCTGTCCTTCTCAAGGCAGTGCTCGCAGCAGCCAGATCCTCTGTACTGGACAAACCTGCCATAGCTTCATCGGTAAACGCTTTCTCTTTTTCTGGAAAGCAAAATAAATAAATATTAGAAAAATGTTAAAATTATTCACTTGATTGGGAGTGAGATGTGAAGAATGGACACTGATCAGGACACTATCATAGGAGTTTAAAATCTCTGAAACAGGAAGGTAGGGAGGGTAGAGTAGGAGGCAATAAAAGGTGCACTTGAAGCACATGATGAAAAGTCAAGATTAGATAAATTATATATTTTAAAATAAAAGTGTCCCTTAATTCCTGGTCAGAGGAAATCACATTCACTCTCAAGAAATCAACTCAAAAAGAAAATTAAATGGTTTTTTTGCTCAAATAAAATGCCAGGGCATTTATTAAATGGTAGACCTTTATGAAAACTACACCAGTCCTTGAATTATTCAAGGTGTAGTTTTCTGATTTACAACCGAAGGGCATTTACAGATTGAAAGAGCATCTTCATTAACCAAGTGGCCATGTTTTGTCTGAGTCAAACCCCAGTGTAAATAAGTACAATGTAAATACATGTATGACTGCGTCATACTATATTCTAACAACAGATGTGGCTCGTGTGCACAACTTCTCACAACTTGAAATTCTGATTGAGTTGAGCAACTTGCGCTTACTTTTCTTGCCAGCAAGAGAGGGTTTTTCTTCATCTCGGATTCTGAGCATCTAGAAGGACAAATTTATTAAACAAGGCTAGTGTTAGATCCACAAGCCATACAGTAGTCCCTGTCTGAAAATGTTTCACTTAAATTGCAGTTGTCCAATGACATAGTGATAACATTTACAATTTTTTTTATCTTAATAAATTCTTCAAACAGATCTAGTCAGCTTACTTGACAATATTATGATGATTCATCATTAATAATGCAACAAATGAATCTGAGAATGTTAAATATTAATTTTAGGCATTCAATTAAGCTTTAAGAAACAGAAAATGGCATGCAGGCTTACATAGGTAAAGCTGCATTCGGCCCAAACTGGTCCATCGCAGGTTGCCCCCCCCCCCCCGCCCCCCCCCCCCGCCCCCCCGCCCCCCCCCAGCATTTTGTCGCTGGTACCCAGTTATACTCCTTGGTGGAAAGAGGTACAGTGAGAGTTAAGTATCTTGCCCAAGAACACAACACAATGACGGCCTGGCCAGCGTTCGAACCAGGACTGCTCGATGAGGAGTCCAACGCTCTAACCATTTGGCCACTGTGCGAGAGGGAGTTTGGGAGAATTGGAAAGTTTATGTAAGCCTACGCCACAGTAGTCTCCCATGCAGTTGTTATTTGGGTCGCCGCACACACTCCTCCTGTGTTGATATAAACTGATCTAAAATGGTTAAACAACCAATCAGAGAGGGCGTTGTATGAACAACATTTCATAAACAATGCTATGGTACATTTACTTACATCTGTTTCAGTTCTCAGGTCTTCCCTGTTCTGCCGTTGACGCAAAGGGTTACTGCTAGCTGGTCGTCTGGCTGGTTTGATTTTTCTTCTGTGGTCTGAAAAGGCCTTCAAGCTGGAAAGAAAATTAATTTACTTAACAATTTTATTATTGCCAGAAAAAAGGTGTAAGGTATTATAAAGGTAGGTACAGTGGGTAAAGCCACACTCGGGCCAAACTGGCCCACACTACCAGAGGTTATCCCAGTAACTGAGCATGAAGCCATTGAGGAGTATTGCTTCTCCCGCTGGGTGGGATGCTAGTCCAATGCCAGGTTACAGTTCGCGGGTACCCATTTATACTAGTCTCATGGTGAGAGAGCACTGTGAGAGTTAAGTGTCTTGCCCAAGAACACAACACAATGACCCGGCCAGGGCTCGAACCCTGGACAGCTTTCTTGGATAATGAAAGCCATCAGTTACCAACGAGTAGGGAGATGCAGGGGGGGGGGGGGGGGGGGGAGGAGGGCTGGAGGTTGCTACTTTCAGGTGCTCGCAATTTTCAGAGGGGTCATAACTTATGAGAGTTACTAGAAGGTTTATACCAAACTTATTGTTCCTTTTTTTTTGGGGGGGGGGGGGGGTTGTTACTTGGGGGTCACTCCTTTGGGATTTTATGGTATGAGTTGGAGGTGAGTTGGCACAGCAGTTCAGACATACATGGTGTAATTTAAAATGTTTAAATATAAATGCCTAGTACATACTTGGGTGTAATGCAAGGATCCTCTGCATGTTCCTCGTCGCCAAAGGCAAATGACTTTGGTCTCTCATCTTCCGTGATAAGTTTTTTCTTTTTGACATCTTCCATTGTGTACGACAATGGTCTGTCAGTGGATAGGCGAGACTTGATATTCCCATCAACTTTATCAACAATCTCTTCTTCATCTGGTTCATCAGGTTCATCGGGTTCATCCTCTTCTTCTTTGTCATTTTCACTCTCTGAACTCAAGAAGTCATCATCGTCATCTTCACTTTTATCATCAACTTCATCTTTGACTTGCTTTTCAGCTCTTACTTCAGTCTCACTCTCAGTCTCGGTGTCGCTTTCCTTGTCTGACGTTTCCACTGTATCCATTGATTCTTGTTTCTTGATAAAATTATCGCTGTCACCTTCGTCAAGTCGATCTTTGTCAGTGAAGGAGTCTCTCTGAGGAGCGCTCTCTGAACGGTCAGCTTCATCGCGGCGGACAGTCTTGTCTTTGAAATCAATGTAGTCAGGCTCGTTACTCAGTTCATTCCAAGCGTGGGTAAAATATCGAGCTCCTTGCTCGAGCGTTTATCAAGCTCATCATCTGTGCCGCAACCTTCAGGTTTTCCACACGGGCCGAACTGTTCAGTTTCACTTTCAGTTGGTTTTGCTCTTCTTTGTCTTTTTTCTTGCCTTTCTTTCTCTTTCCTGCTTGCTTGCGAGAATCGTCACCCTCAGAACCAAATGTCTTGGCGATATCGGATGCTAAGCTTTTAATTTCTTGAGTAGTATCCCGGGACTCTCACTTATAAACTCGTCTGTCATCTGTCGTCGACTGGCCATAACTGCTTTCATATCATCCGAAGTGCTCAACTTCTTCTTTAGCTTGGGCCTGCTCAAAACCTTTGGCTCAGCTTCTTTTCCTTGGGATTGAAACTTGTTCTTGATGCTATCCAGTCTTTCAAATTTTTCCTCTTCTTCAAATTCCGGTTGCTTGGAAATGTCCTTCTTGGGAGCGAGATACTTGCTCTTGATGTCTCTCATCTTAGGAATCATCTGAATTTCTTCGTCCAAAGGGGTTGACTTTGGCATTTCTTCTTCTTCTTTATCATGTAGTTTTTTCGTTATATCGGCCAGTTTGGGAACATATTCGAGATTATCCTCAGCAATGGTCGGTTTTAAAGGTGCTTCTTCTGTTGCAGTCATCAAATTCTTCTTTATGTCGGACACTCCTTGACTGAACATGAAATCGCTTTCGGAATCAGCTGGCATGGTGCGAGTTGCCTCCGGACTTGATTGATCTGAACCAACATCTGACATCTTTTGTTCAGGTTGAGCTGGTGTGCTAGCGACGGGCGACTTGGGGTGCTCTCCGTCACTCAAGGATGACATTGATGATCGCATTGATGAGGTTCCCATACCTTCGGCTTCAGCTTCACTTCCGCTGGTAAATCGCCTGCGAGACTGCATGTATTTCCACTCTTGTTCTTTATCATACTCCTCCTGCGTTGACAGGTCAATAGGCTTGGGAAGATCAAATCGAAGTGGATCGTCAACCATATCTGTTGAAAATGTCCATTTCAACATGGTTGTACGCGCCCTCTCCAGTGCAAGGTTTTTCTTGTATTCTTTTAAAGGTCCTTGGATGGGAACTTTGTTTAATACAGCTACAGACTCATGATCAGCCTCGGTTAAGGAAGACCAGGAACGCTTGCTGGCATCCACAGAGTCTTCTTCATCATCGGTCCTCCGACGCCTTCGTCTCATGGCCACTTCAAATTCATCGTCAAGGTCAGACTTTGAGCGCATGAGACTGTAAGGGTTAGGCTTCTTGAATTTTCTCGGGTTGTAGAACGATGTTCAAAGACTTGCTTCTCTTGTTCATCTTGAGGAAAGCGCGCAGACACAGTTGATTTCCATCTACGCGCCCGCACCATTTTTAACCATTGTGGCTCCTTTGGCACCTCTCCTTCATCAATGACAGGCCTGAAATGTGTGATCCAGATATTATCATTCTTCATGGGTACAAATGGTTTGTTGACACCTAGTTGCTTAGAAGGTTCTTTGCGTTGCCACTGATCCTTCAATGACTGAACCGAATCAACGTGACCTTGATCGACACCTTTGTCTTCTTCTGGAAGCTCCGATTCCTCAAATGTCTTCACCACACCTTTCCGCGATTCTACATTTTCATCATCGTCAGCATTATCGTCCTCAGAACTTGGAGGAGGGGGCCACTGCTTGGCGAGGTGATGGGGAGTCGGTTGTTCCTCTGAGTGCCGTATCTCCCTGCCAGCTCCCGATGCCGACGACAAATAATCTTGTTTTATTCTTCCGACAGGTGCAGTGGACATTATGTCTGGTTGTTGGTCCATAGGATTGCGAGGCGATGAATCCAATTCCATGTCATCGTCATCATCATTAATATTGTATCCCTCAACAGCAGCGGCATACCGCTCTTTTCTTTTGTCAACTTCAGAACCCTGTGATCCTCGGCGCAGAGCAGATGCATAAGAGCCATAACCTGATTTTTTACTGACTGGGCTGCTACCTTTCTGTGCATTGCGCTCTTCATTCTCTTTGTCAGTATCATCAACGCTCTCACTATCTCCAGACACAATTTCAGGGTCACTTGGTCTCCGTTCACGGATTTCTCTTTTGCTAAAGTCTGTTATCATTGCAGCGGACTTAGCACCTTCTTTAGGTTTGTCAGTAATTTCTCTCTGCCGTTTTTTCTCACGCCTCTCTTGTCTCTTTTCTTCGCGAGTCAGCTCAGCTTCACTGTCAGTAGTGGATGAACGAGACCGACCTCCGCCGCGCTCAGTTCCTCCTGATTCATCGACTCCATTCACCGGTTTGCTTTCTTCATCCGTGTCAAGGCTAAGTCGTCTCTGTTCTCTTCTTCTTCTCCTTGCTTCAACTCTAGATAGTCTCTCATCAGTGCCCTCAGACATGATTGACGCGGCAATGCTATTTTCAATGAAACTCACTCCAACTTGGAAGGAAAACCCCAGTCGTTGCAACAGATACTTGCTATGCAAGGGAACAAATCACTCATGCATGCAAATTGTTTTGTGTGACAATTTTTCCTTTGGTCTCCTCTGGGCCTTATTGTAAATTCCTGCTAGGTTGTTTCAAAATTCCTTTTGCAGTTTCCGATAGATCATAATCCAGTGTAGTACAGTGGATTTACTTGAACATCCTGTGTAATGAAAGAAACTCAACTCAGCGAACAGATTTCAGAGAACAGATCATGCCACAGATACAATCACAGACTAACACTTCTGAAGAAATGTCACAAAAATTACAAATGTACTGTGAGTGAATTTTATAAGCTGGACTACGCTTAAGAACCACAAAACATAACAGGGCAACTCTGTGTGTGATATTAAGCTAAAGTTTAACCTCAAAAGAGGCTTGGCTGCTTCATAATCCCCAGTATTACAAACATACCTAGACATGATGTGTTAGGAACTAGTTGCACTCATGCAATGTTTTCATGACCTTTAGCATGTAAAATCAAATGATCATACCATGGAAAGAATGGAAATAATTTGCTTAACAATTACCCAGTTTGCAGTCCATTTCAAAGATTACCTAAAGCCTTGTATCCCTCTAAGTTAAGCAGCCGTAATTAACTTTTATTCATTAAATCGTATTTATGAGTTTCTTAGCTCTAAGAAGATGTACACATTTCAAGATCTCAGACCAGATCCTTGATGACATGTAACTTAATCTGCCCTGAAGAGCGAAAACAAAAAGATTGCATGACTAAGCTCAAGTTATCTTTGATCAAAGCCTCTAGTGTTGTTATTGAAAACAGTAAATTGAGCTCTGTGAAAAACAAGACAAGATAAGGGCCCTATGGAAAATAAAATTAATCATTTTCCCACACTCTGGAATAATTTTATGACAAACAGACATTTTATGAATCAAAACTATTTTGTGACAAATGTGATGACTACAGGAAGTCAAAAAGCCTGCAAATTAAACAGATTTTATTATTTGATCTTTAAATCCAGTGAGGTGTAGAAAATTGTCTTATCATATCATGCATGCATGCAAATGTCAAGTTACTGTACATTGTAAACTGTTCGATGGCTATTTTTTTTCAATTCATAAAACACTGAGGCATAAGTATAGCCAAATTTGATGCAAACAATATGCAATGTACAGTGGAATTGCGATTTCTCGAGCCCTCAATTTCTCAAACATCCTGATAACTCGAACCAAAAGTTGTTTCCCTTGGAGGTTTAAGAAATTGAGATTCCACTGTATAAGGTAAGTATAAGGCACACAGTGCATTTTGTTTGGCTAATGACAGTCCGGCTTGTTTTAGTTTTAAAAGAAAACATTTGAGTTGTATTTCAAAACAGGTTTGACCACAGAGAAACAAACATCATCAAACATATGCTTATCACATTCATTGACTGAACACATGAATGTTTGGCAAAACAACCACAAAGATAATTAAAAAAAAGAAAGTTCTCAAAACAGTGAATAATTATTTAGTAAACTAAATACAGGTCTATCAATCTTCACCTTTGGAGTACTACCAATAGTGGACAACTCGAGTAGTTACTCTCACAAATACAGTGTAGTGATGTTTTAGTTATGCTCTCATAACAACATGTTTCAGAATAATTTGACAATGAAAAACTAAAATTTAACAATCACATGTAAAAATGTAAGAAACATTCTCTGGCTACATGCAAATAAAAAATCCTTGAGCTTGAACAACTTCCAGTCTACCGTCAATGAAAGATGAAAATAAAAATCTGTTTTAAATTTAATATAATATCTTGATGAAATGAAATTCATACAAGGCAATCACTTTACAGGTAATATTACATTAACTAAGGTACATGTAAATTATAGTAACTGTTACTCTTTTTGCTGTCAATGTAATATTTGTAGCCTAAAATTTCATGATATACAAACTCTTTAATTGTTAGCAGTTAAAAAATCACTTCGGGAAAAAATTGGTAAAACTACTGGTTGCATGCAACATCAACATTAACCAGTTAATTAATTTCAGGTGGAGATTGATTCTAACAGATTGATGACTTGATGTAATGCCAAATTCTCAAAACTAATCATCAGAAGAAATATAGTAAACAGTAAGGAGAATTTAATAAATAATCACTTCAAGCCTGGAATCAAAAGGATGAAAATTCAAGTTTTATTGCTGTTTATCAGTTTCCAATTATATCCTATTTAATCCACAATGTCAACAAATGGGGGTGTTACTCTTTAAGAAGATGAAGAACATGAGATTTACATAATGTTTTCATGCACAGTTTGATTGAAAATTTTTCTGAAATATTGCACTGAAAATTTGCCAGGAGACATACACGATGTTGTACATGTACTAGATAAAATTTGTCATATTGCATATAATTGTGATATTAGACCAGTGAAAAGCAACAGCTGCATTTATCAAAGGTATTCCAAGGAGTTATTACATGGCAATGTCCTTGACAACAATAAATAGCAGAGTCCTTGCTTGACCATATGTAAACATGTACAGGTCTAATATATAATAACAGATCAACTCGTTCCAATTAAACCCAGCTGTCTTACATTGTAAAAGTTACACGATGTTGCAAATTGTACACATAATTTCAGTCAGCTTTTGAAACACCTCACTGATGGAAGCTACTAGAACAACTCAGATTTCACAAAGAAAATTGACACACATAAGATAAACAAGGTCAAAATATGCATATATTAATTAAAGTAATCAGTATTTTTCAAAAGTTTTTTTCACACAAAATTATCGCTGAATATAACTCCAAATATAAATTATGTCGATTTAGCCTCCCGGTCGTTTCAAGTTGTTTTTCCTCACGGATCAATATTCGATAATTTTTTGGACGATCAACGAAATATGCGTGATCGAAGTCATGATCAGAACGAAGAATCGATGTGAAATGGATTCCAGCGTGATGAAATTTACACCTACGCGAAACTGACGAAGCATTTGAATGGCTTCCGAACTAGCGAAGCAAAACGACTATTTCGATTAATCGGGAATATTTTAAAAACAAAGAGATTCATGTTAATTAAACAGCAGGCACTAAACAAGTATTTAGCATACCATGGACACGACAGACCCAGCTTTCAAATTAAAACTGAGCTGTCAGGTCATTGCCAAGAAATTAACGCTGTAACATATCTGCTTACCAGCTTAGAAATTCGAGAAATTTCCACTTAGTAGAACAGTTTAAGGATCATAACTGGACTGTCTTTTATACTTGCCTGTTAATAATGAGGTTTTTTCTTGCAAACAGTTTATATACAGACTTGGCGACAATCGAAGGAAGTTGCGCGTTTCCTCTTCAAATTTCCGAACAGACAAACAAAGGTATTTAAAATTTTGCCGAAATTGTGACCCCACCTTTAAAGATACCTCATCGGTAATTTTTTTTGAAACGTTCTTATGTCATCAACAATTCTCCATGGAACAATTTTAGACGGGAACATACAAAAATTCCTTGGCGAAGAAATTAAAGGCATATAAAACGTGTTATAAATCTTATAAAAAGCTAACTTGAAAATAATTTAAATTAAATTTTGGATGAGCAACATTCAATTATAAAGCTTAGTTTATTTGAGCTTAATTTATAACAACTTGAAGCTCGCATCACATACTACAGGGAAACATGTGGAACTAATAATTGTGTTGGTACTGCTGTCAAAAATTCACGCACGCACATATTTGATCGTTTTAAAAGCTTTTACGAACCACATAAAACATTACAATACAAAATACGAAGGCTTAATCCATGGTTTCTTCTGAAACAAACGATTCACATAAGAAACCAAAGCAGATTTTATAAGAGAATTGAATTAATTAAGCTTATTTTAATTTTTCGACATAAAAGTTTAAACAATCATCAATGAAGTTACCGACTGATGCCAAAAAAAATGTTCGTGTTTTTTTTTCTTGGCCAGAGCGCTCATTCAAAGACCACAGTCTGTGCATACAAAATACAGCCACCAGGGACGCTTTTTAAACTTTTACGAGAGCAAAAACCAAACGCTTGATCGCGAATTCGATTCATGCAGCAAAATTTTGAGCACAATTATAAACAGCTTACCTGCCAGCTTAGAATCTTGTTTTCACCCACGCAAATTCCAATTCAATGATTGCTCGCTTTAAGGATCACCTTAACACTTTTCTTTCAGATGTTTCCAGAGGATGGGAGCAGAATCGCTGAGAGAACGAGATACCAGACACAGTCTCGAAGGCTTGTTGTGTTCGAAGAAGTCAATTTTACAACACTCCCGCGGTTGTTCTGTTGTTGTGTTACCCACTTATCCGCGAAGCAAAGCTTTTAAAATGTCGACAGGTCGTGAATAGGTGCAAGATGTGAAGAGTCAATGCCCTTGAATACGCAGATTTAAATAAATCCGCGGAAATAAACGGGAAAGAACAACTCTCGCGAGTGTTTACAAGGAGTGAAGAAAGCTGCACGTCTAGGTCCACGCGGACATCCGCTGACAAGGGTGCGTCGTCGCAGGGGGACGCCAAATTAAAAACTCGCGGGAAATCAGTTTACAGAATGCGCGCGCGAATTATGGAGTGGTAAAGTGTGACATCACAAATTTTCAAATTATTTTTATCAAGCCTCAAAATCCCATCATTAGATAAAGATTGCTGCTGTATGATCACCACAAAATTTCAACTTGTTGGCACGAATAGAACAGAAGATATAGAGGTTCAAAGCTTGATACCCCCCATATCCCACTCCTCGTCCCACTCCCATTCCCTTCCACTTTCTCGTCCCACTCCCTCGCGCTCCGCGCTCGAACGTCACGCAATACTAAGGATCACGATCGCTCATCGCGCGAATCAGGCTATTTTTTGGCATAATTTGGCAAAACGAGCATTTTTTTTTTGAAGTAGCAATGCTCCTGACTGCTAGCATATATAAGGAGCCATAATCGTTTTATTCAGAATTAATTCATTTATCGAAAAAATATTCAAAATCTCTTTAAAATTGTACAAGCTAGAGTCGCGACCGAATTATTTTGACTGCGTTGTTTTATGTTGCTATATATTTTCAATTTTTACTCATTAGGTACAAGTCGCCAATTTGATAAATAGTTCACAAAGTATTTCAAACCGTTTTAACATTAATTTTTCTACCTACAACTGTCCGAAATTGTTGTGGTCACAAATAAATGTATGCCATGCCGGTACAGCCAGTAAATATTGACTCAATGTTCTTTTCAACAGTCTGCAAAGAAATGTGAAGGTGAATAATTATTTGAAGACCTTTGAGAAGACCTTTGAAGTCAGGAAAACCGTCATAATATGTTATGATTTTTTATTCCTTCAATTTTTAAATTTATTTCTTCAAAGAGCTTGAACGAGCTTGTGACATGTTGTGAAGTTATATAAAACTATAAACTTGGAACTTGTTGATTGGACTTGGCTGGGTGCAAGCAAGAAAATATTCGAGTTTTGTTTACAATAGTAACACTCTTTTTAAAGCGATACAATCATTGGAGTCGGTATTAATCCACATAATTCAGTTGGAGACACAAAGTTTTATACCGCGAATTCTCAAAATGCGTTTGTTTTTTTGCGGCTTGCTTTAGCGCAAACCTGTTCGTATTGATGGTGAATGGCAACCAAACGCCATCTCATGGCACTGCCAGCAAAAAGTGCAACAAAGGGAGGGTTTGTCATGATAGCCATTGAGAGGCTGGAAGCGAAGCTGGAAAGCCTTATTGGGCTGGTTAATAAAACTTCTACTCCACAGCCAACACCACCAGGTAAACTCGGACAATCTTTTCGACTGATTTTTAACTGAATGCAGCAGTTGTAGCGAGCGCTTTGCAAACCTACATCTAACCCGAGTTTTTTTCTTCCGTCAGTTATAGCCGCCGTTCCCGCATCTTCTTGCAAGGAACAATATGACAGACACAAGTAAGTTCGCAGCCTTAAAATGTCTTTTAATACACGTTTAGTTAGTTGACTTAGTTCAGTCGACTTTTGACTCCTTTTCATTCGCTTGGGAAACTTGAAGGATATTAGAGTGCAGAGAGGCGCCTGTATTATGCACGACACTAATTTTTACGGATCACGCGAGGAAGTCATTATTCCAAATCTACCGGCAATACTCCGTAAAATTCCGATGACAGTATATATATTACTTTTTTTTTTTGTGTTTCATATTATTGTGTTTGGAGCTGAGTTGTATACTATGCGTTATTTTTGTATGCACCTAGCATTTTTCATATGCAAAATTCCTTCTGACCCATTCTATTCTAAACAGGTCGTCAAAAAGCCAAGTGTACACGCTGATGTTTGGTTCACAAAAGATTCCTGTTTACTGTCACATGGGAAACTTTGCCGGATGCGGAGATGGAGGATGGACGCTGGCCATGAAGATTGACGGCACAAAGGTACAAATTACTCTGTGTTAAATTGCGACTACTATGGACATTTTTCACCGGAATGGAAACTAAATTGTTCTGTTTTTATTTCAGAGAACTTTCCATTATGATTCTCGTTATTGGAGCAACAGAATTGCCGCCAACCTTGCGGGAGGCCAGACTGGGTTTGATTCTCAAGAGACCAAGTTACCGACCTACTGGAGCACACCCTTCTCCAAGATCTGTCTCGGTATGAAGATCGGTCATCAAATCAGGTTCATTGTCATCAACAGGCATGCCAACTCTCTGTACTCACTCATCGCTGACGGGCACCGCCGCTACACGTCACTGGGTCGTAACGCGTGGAAGTCGCTGATTGGCTCACGCGCCTCCTTACAGTGGAACTGTAAGAGGGAAGGCTTCAATGTGCGTAGCGATGATGGCTACCATTCCGAAGCAAGAATCGGTTTCCTTGGTAACAATGAAAACGATTGCGGCAACTGTGACTCCAGAATCGGGTTTGGTACTGGAGGACACTATGACGACTCCAACACGTGTGGAAACGAGGCTACATACTCGCCAGATAATGGGCACAAACACATCAAAGCCATGGGATACATCTTGGTTCAGTGACAAGAACTGTCTCTGTTTCTTTTGAAGCCATTTTGTGCAAAAAAATGCACGCAGCTTTGTAAAAAACCCTTCAGAACAAATAAAAAGTGCTGATGGAAATAAATGTGTTATTATTCACGGTGTTTTACATCAAGTACTGATCTATCTAGTAGCTTTTCGGTTTTGTTCGGTTTTTGTTTTGCTCGCTGGCAGATACTGGGGAAAAAATGTTACCGTTACCAAATTAAAAAAATAATCATTTCTAACATGGAAGCTTTAAAAGAAAAACTGATTTAAAAACAGAAAAAGGCCTTTTTGGTTTTCATTTGACATATTTTTCCTTTGTTATCTGTGAATTCAGACTATAAGCCTTTGTTCATATGGAGTCCAGGGCCCGTTGTTCGTAAGACGACAAACGCTAATCCAGGATTAAAAGTCAATCGAGGTTTTAATTTCTCTTGTATAATAGTTTTTCACTGCTAATGTTTCGTAGAGTTTGAGATTACTCAAATAATTAAGTGAAAACTGATGGACAAAAATATCAACAGAAAACCTCACAGTAAGTTTCAAAACCGAAATCAATATGATTCACGCTAATCTTGGATTAGCTTAATCGTCCTTTGAACAACTGGGCCCAGGAGTACATTTCCTCAATATCATTTCTTCTTTGGCAGTTTAACGCTAAGGAGTTCTCAACATATCGGAAACAACAATTTCAAATAAATATATTCGTCCTGAAACTGAAATATTCCATCGATGTCGAAATAGTACCCTTTTTTCAACACAGATCATCGAGTTTCCAGAATAAGTTAGTCACTCACTGACTGTTAACTACTAACTCAGTAGTTCTGCACAAGTTCATTGCCGCGGGACACTATTATTGGGATGTTAATCCACTTGCTAAGCAGGGAGGTACCAAGGAGTCTGATGTTCCACATGACTTAGACTTTATTTCTTCATCAATCACAGCATCTACATTCTGCGTCAACTATTGGCACTCGGATTAATTTTCGCTCCTCCTCCTTCTTCTTCTTACTCTTACTCTAGTCTAACTTACAACTGAGTTGGAGTGCACTTAGCTATATACCAAAATTAGAGACATGTTTCGTTCGGCGGGAACGAACCATAACAAACCCAAGTATACCTACATAAATAATACAAACCTAATAAGCAATATTTCAAGGAACGAATCAAAGAGAGTTTATAAAACCATACCTTTAGGTTTTCGCAGATGTCACAGTCAGGGTCAGTCATATCAGTCAATCATTAACTTCGAGGGAACTATTGTTAGATGCCAAACAGGAAATAGAATTTGGAGCCAAGATAACACACGTGTGTGGGGCGGACAACTGCAGCTGATCACAAGATCAACATGAAACTAAGCCAAAATTAACGATTACCGTAAAAGCTCTATTTAGCCCCCCTCTCTATTAAGCCCCCCTCTCTAATAAGCCCCCCCCCTTTGGAAGTCAGATTTTGTAATAAGCCCCCTCTCTCTATTAAGCCCCCCTCCCCCTTTCCGTCAGGCTTATGTAAATGACTTTTTCAACAATATTTTCTGGCATTTTTGTCACTTTGTATTGAAACGTGGTCTTTAATTTCAAGAACTATCATTAAGTTATGGTATAAACGACGTTGTATTCGCAAGACGGTCATACATAACCCATTTCTTGTTCTTTTTAGTTAGTGGTATAATAGTAAAGTTTTAAAATTTAATGTGAATTTTCTCGAAAATTTAGGATTTGAAAGCTCTCTATTAAGCCCCCTCTCTAATAAGCCCCCCCCCCCCCCCTTCTTGAGGCCTAAAATTAAATAAGCCCCCCGGGGGCTTAATAGAGCTTTTACGGTAGTTAATTAGAAAATTTAGCTTCATAACACTATGAATATGATACAAAGTCTTATTTCGAAATGAAGAGTATATATAGTTCCGCGCTTCAGAAAATTTCAACATAGCTGAAATATAGGCAAAGCTATAATGGCGAGTGTATATTTCTGTACGAGTTACATTCTGCTGTCAGATTGAGCTCGAAATTATTCACCGAGACTGATGCAGAGGAATTAATGCTGAATTTCTCCAAAAAACTCTTTTGAGAAACCAAAATCAGAAAAGTCAGCTGCAAAAATCAATAAAAAATTGAAGACATACCAAATAGAAAACGTTTCCCGTCTTTCCATAGAGTTATGGTAACACGAGTGAAGTTTGGGAGAACGAGAAATGCTGTGGAAACACTGCCGCAGCAATGTCGAGTTCTTCCAAACTTTCACGAGTGTTATCATAACTCTATGGAAACACAGGGAAAACGTTTTCTATTTTTTTTTTTTATGAAATAACAGCACGAAGCAATTTTCTATTTTTCCATAGAGTTATGGTAAATAGTTTTGAGCCAATCAGAGCGCGCGTAGTATCTTGGGTATTTCATAAAACGTATTGGAAAAAATCTCTCTCATATGACATTTTTTTATTTGCTTGATCGAATTTTCATGGAATCCTGATGTTAATTTCTAAAAAAAATACGATAGCGTTTCAGTTTTCTTCACCACGTTTTAGCCATCTAAAAATTTCAAATTTCACTTCCGGTTGGGTGATCAAAATACCGCGCACAGTGGAGAACTGGGGCTAGTTGGGTTGTGACGTCAAAACAAGAAGGTTTCTTTCGGGATTCCCTGTTTTCCTCTGTTATGTTAGAAAAATGGTCCAAAGATGAGTCATGCAGGCTGCAGCAAAGTGAAAGCCAGGGAAAACCCGATGTCGCATTAAAGCATATAAGCCAGGCTTTTCGTTTGTTCCTTCATGCGTCAAAAAAGGCGAAAAACAAATGAAGGATAAGGTTAATTTTTCGTCTGACGGATTCTATATATCGCCATTTTGATAATTGATATCCGAGACTGCTTGTAGGGATTAGGGTGTTAATAACTCAGATTAATGACAACATATAAAGATATAAATACTCTTCGGAGGAAATTTTATTCAGTCACAAACTCGCATTAAACAAAAATATTTATGTCCATGTCAATATATATGTGAATTACGGCCGTCGACGCTTGTTTTGTCTGTTTTTGGGACGACGTTCTGGTACAGGCCGGCGGGCTAATCTTTCTTGTCTCAGTCGTATGTCTTCTTGTCTTTCTCTTTCCCACCTAGCATCCAAACTACAAAATAAAAATAAAAACAAAAAAAGATGTAAAGTCTGTTAACTTGATATGGAATGCAATTGATTGTTTAATGACATCTCCCAAAGGCTGGTCTTCTATAAAAGTTACCAGGATAACTCTATTGGAGGTCATTATTAGATCTAAACGCCCTAAGCGGTACCAAACCGTTGATTTTAACCTCCAAACGGTACAACGATCACCCCCGTCACTTAATATTAATATGGGAGTCCCACATTGTGTTGCTACCAAACTTTATTTGGCCAGGACTGGAGTGGTCGTTACGCCTGGTTCTCATAGAGCGGTCTTCAATTGAGTGTCGTAAAACCAAAACCAAAGCAATTACAATGACCAATCACGGCAATGAAAACAACACAATGAACAATGAGAACTCAAAGCAAATACACGTAACCAGCGCTAAGCGCGGGAAAACGCGTGCGACGAAGTCGCGATTGGTTTTGGTTTTGCATCTGAATGGTTGAGTAGGTGGCGCGAGTTTTTTAAACCAATCATAGAACAATCCTTTGGCAGCCATGGAAAGCTGTTTCACCCTTGCATGCGATAGTGCGTGTCTGGTAATGTTTGCAGATCTTTCCAGCGTAAACATTTATTCCATGCAGTCTGGCGGCGACTACATTTCAGGTTTTTCGGAGGCATATGGTAACCAGACTTTCAGAACAATAAGAGAATTACTACATTTGAAATCCTGATGTGTTTAAAAATAAAATCTGTTTTTTCTCTTACCCCGCCAGCACTCCACGTTGCCAAATAATCCAGACTTTTCCTATGAAGTATAACAAGGTTACACCAAAGACACGTAATATAGAGATTTTTGGGTGTCGCCATGTCCAGCTGTTATATACGGCATTCTTCAATCGTATCCAATATTCTAGAATAGACAAGATAAACAAATTAATAAAAAGAGAAGTGAATGATACAAATGCTAATTTCTCCCTACAATATCAGTACAAGTATTGAGAATATAGAAAATCATCAACCAGAGGATGTTGACTTGATGTACAAACTCTCACAACAGAAAATGTATGTAAATTGGAAATTATGTGAACATTTTCTGGAGTGGAGGATAGCACGAGGTTTCGTGCGTCGCGCGAGGAAGACACGCGCGTCTTCTTTCTCTTGCGCGGTCCCCTCCAACTCGCAATGCAGCAAGGTGTGGAATTTTCATTCGAACAACTATTAATTTAAAGCGGTTAATTATTGCTTGTTGCCATTACAGCATGCGCAGTCTTCAGTTGAGTGTCGCAAATAATCCGGAATTGTTATTTGTAACTATTTTTCACCTTGCATGTAATTTCCCCATTTCGTAGACTGCAAAACAGTCGTATTTTTGCGTTGGTCTGTCAAACAAATGCGCGCGGTCTTGAACGAAAGGTCTGGAGCGAGTGTGAAACGGAGAGTGGAACTGGGAGAGACGCGAGGATCACGCTTTCGGCGAGAAAAAACGACTGTATCAGAATAACTTAACTTACGGTTCATCAATTCCTTCTGTCTAGCTCGTTCGTCGTTTATCAAGACACGGCGTCGTAGTCGTTCACTGTTTCTTGCAGTGAATGGTGCAAATTCAGTCTTTGTCCAATCCTGCAGTGACAAATGGTATATTAATTTGTCTATCCCAAAATTTAGTTTTTATTACAGTCAGAAGCTCCCGTAAGCGGACACCCTCGGGAAGCAGAAAAAGTGTCATCAACTTGTGTTCGAATTTTGCTTTAGGAGTTACGGAATGTGTAAATGCAGAGTTTATATGAGCTAGAGTTCAAACGGGGTTTTGTGAAGGCGGCTGTAAGTAGAGCTGTCCGCTTACGAGAGTGTCCGCTCAGAGAGCTTCAACTGTAATTATAAACCGAGGAAGACTGGTGCTTGCGGTCAACTATGGTTCCTAGATTCCAAGCCCTCTCAGAAACACGTCCAAGTAAGTTAACCGGTTTAATACATGCTTCAATCAATGAATCATGCTATAACTTAGTAGCAAACATACGCCAAACAACGATTAACGATGTGAATTGAACTCACATCCTTAATTAATCGTGTCGTATGTCCGTGTTTCGTTCATCGGAAGTCTTCATGCATGCAACGAAATCCTGCAACGAAATCCTGTCAGACTAGTATAACTGGTATAACTCAGTAGCAAAACTTGCAACAATCAACTCACATCATTAATCGTGTCCACTTTTCTTTCATCAGAAGTCTTTGTGCTAAGCATGCTAAGAGCTGGTTTTAAGGTGGCATCTGAGCACTGGCGAGGTTTCGTCTATGAAATAAAATCATGAAAAAGAAAACAAACGAGTGAGAAAAAACAAACAATAGAAATTACACAGACCCGGTAACTCGCCTAACAACCAAGTTCATAGACGGGGGTGGGGTGGGGATAGGAAGATATGAACGTACATCTCGGTGAGTCAGCCTCGTTGTACTTTTTCTATTACGAAATATTGCGAATTTTTTCCCTATTTCTCCTAGTTTCCACCACGTACCGACTCCGATCCTGTCCCGTAGTCTCCCCACAACCTTACTCCCGCGTTCCCGACCTTTTACAGTGTAAAAACATAACTTTTTTTTTCACTGATAAAAGTCCTGACAGAAGTTTATATAATAAAACGAAATCCTAACTCGTATTACTAAACTCAATAGCAAAACTTGCAATTACGTCATCCACGTTATAGATTTCGTTCAATAAGGAGGTGAACTCTTCAGTTATTGAAAGAAATCGAAAACGAGGATGAGTTGAGTCGAGGTTGTGTTGAGTTTTGGCGGCAAGAGAAAATAAGGAGATATTAATTAACAATTAGATTATGAGCTCGAGATTTCTATGATGTGATAGTTGATGAAGCCGTAGAAATCTCGAGCTCATAATCTAACTGTTTTAGTGAAAATCCTAACAACTGTCTAGTAATAACTCAAAATCCTCCTCCGAAACTTCGGAGAAACGAGAAGAAACCGCAATTTTGTAGACGACCTCCAGCCACTGCACACTAATGGCTGATAGTATACGAGTAGCTCAGCCAATCAGATTGTCTCATTTGCATTAGTATACTAGTAGATTTTTACTAATGAGCTTTAGAGAACGATAATAGCTTGCCACAACATGAATGAATCAATAGAACAGAGTCTGTTGATTGATTCATTTTGTGGCAAGCTGTTTTATATTTGACTTCTATGGAATAAAATCACGAGAAAAAACAAACAAAATGCGTAATAAAGAACAAGCAACAGAAATTTCACAGACCGGGAAGGTCGCCTTATAGCCACGTCCGAAAACGGGGGTTGGAGGGGGGGGGGGGGGGGGGGGGATACAAACTTCCCGCTTCCCGTACATCTTGGTGCGCAATATCACGATTTTTCCTATTTTTCCTAGTTTCCGCCACGTACCGCCTCCGATCCCGTGAGTCCGGTAGACTAGTCTTCCCACCCCGTTACTCCCGCGTTGCCGTTCCCGATACAAACTTCCCGCTTCCCGTACATCTTGGTGGCTTTTTCTATTGCAAAATATTGCGCAATATTACGATTTTCCTAGTTTTCGTCACGTACCGACTCCGATCCGGTCCTGTAGTCTTCCGACCTCCTTAGACCCGAGTTCCCGACCTTTTACAGTGTAAAGACATGATTTTTCTCAATGAGAGAAATCCTTGTAAAATACAATAGTTTACACTAGCGAAATCCTCAGTAGCAAGACTTGCAACAATCATCTACTTACATCATGCACGTTAAACGTTTCGTCCAATGTAGGTTGGTGCTGAGTTTTGGTAATTCCGGGAGAGGCGAAGTCTGTTCGATTGCAATTGATTCGTTATTTGTGGCAAGCAGTTCTCAATCTCTTCAATGTTTGACTTCTTCTGTGAAATAAAATCATGAAAAACGAAACAAATGAGTAATAACTAACAAGTATTAGTAAAAATCTACTAGTATACTAATGCGAATGAGACAATCTGATTGGCTGAGCTACTCGTATACTATCAGCCATTAGTGTGCAGTGGCTGGAGGTCGTATACAAAATTGCGGTTTCTTCTTGTTTCTCCGAAACTGATTTAGAGTTATTACTAGACAGTTGTTATCAGTGATTTTTACTAAAACAATTAGATTATTCGCTCTCAATTTCTATGATGTGATAGTAGATTCGGCCTACGGCCTCGTCAACAATCACATCATAGAAATCTCGAGCTCATAATCTAATTGTTAAATAGAAATTATACAGACACGTGAGCTCGCCTAACTATGTCCGAAGACTGAGGGGGAGGGGAGTGGAGGCACTATGCTCTATTGATAAAAACAAATATATCGTGACTTACTTGTCGCTTGAAGAGATTCACAGTTTCAAATCGAGCAGAGGCGCTGGCTGTTTCAGTGTTTATTGGATCCACTCGCACAGTCACCAACAAATGGATGGAACTCAAATTAATCTTGATCATCGATGGAGGGATTTTTCCGCTGAAATCGTCATCAATTGTGATGAACGTAACTCCTAAAGCAAAATTCAAACACAAATTGTAAGTATTTATAACGACAAGGGAATTAAAAATAGGTCCGCTGTGCGTGCATGTGTGGAATAGATTTCTTCTTTGAGAGCAAAGGTATGGCAAAAGCCATTTTGGTTAAATAATTTAAAACATCAAAACTTTGTTTCCGAGTCAGCTATGTTGCACGAAATGCGGTACATGTTGCGGAGCTTGTTCTTGCTCTTAAGACTACAAATATTTCCTCTGTCCTTGTTGAACGAAATGCGAAAAACGCACGCAACAGATAAAATGCTTGCCCGCGTAAAAACTGAAGCTCGTGGCAATTTCGTTTGATTTTCCATTTTCGTTTCTTTCTCACAAACTCTCACAGATTATTGAAAACGGTTGAAAACGAATCAAAACTCAAAATGACGCAATTTCTGAAGCGCGCGCAAACGTCAGAGATTAATATCCATAGCAACAAGACCAAAACAAATTGAAAATCCATGAAGCGAAGATTAATGAAAAAATACTTTTCAATCTAACCTGAAATTCATCAACGTATGACTTGTAAACGCCGTTTAACATCAAAGTTTGCGTTAGTTTTCTTAAGGATAACTTAATCAGCTCGAAAATCAGATTGAAGAGCTTTAACTCTGTCCATGTTAAACATGTGCTATCAATGTGCGCGGCTCATCGCTTATAAACATTTTTTTTTAATGCGGAACGTACGTAGATACGAAAAAATTTCTTACCTTCTTCTTCGTTGATGCTTGTGGAAGCAGTTGTTGGGCAAATTAGGCTACTTACGAGAAAACAAATAAGAATAAATGTCTTCATTTCTCTCTCTCAAATAACACGGTTTGCACCGTGTCGGGACTGAGTTGAGTCTGAAGTGAAAACTTTGACGCAATAATTAAAATGTCGTCGATGGACATTCTACCGCGCGCGCTTGCATGTAACTGCACGAGAAAGGATTTGATCATCGGTGAAAGAATATCAAGACACAATCAAGGCTTAAAGTTTTTCTATTTGTTCTAATAGTCATAGTTAATAAATATAAATTCTAACCAGGAGCCAGGGTATGCTCCGATTGACATGTTTTTAGTTAGCAATGTCTTTTAACGTACTGCCATCTAACTCCGCCGCATTCCGCATTTATTGCCAAAGTTAAATACTGAATTTTTTTTTAAAAACAATTAAGGCGGGATTCTACCTGAATGCCATTTTTCCGCCACTTAACATGGGTTTAATGGAAATATCTCGTTCGGTTTCAAGCAATCCAAAAACTCTCCACTCATCCATGAATCTATGTTATGGGGTTTTTGTAAATTTTTGGGTGATTTTTGGGCATTTTGGGAGGAAATAGTTTTCTCAAAGGAGTTGTAAAATTTAGGGAAATAAAAATATTGAAGATTTAATGTAGTTTTAAAATTAGAATTTGAAGTTAAAAATTAGTAGATTGAGACAGTTGATAACACGCAAGAGCACCCGAGTGGGTATCAACTGTCTGTTGGTGTTCCAAATTTTTTTTTTCCCCTTCTATCCCTTCTTTAAACCTCTTAAAATTTCATTGAAATTCAGGTAGAATCCCCCCTTATAAGAGAAGAAATGACACGTGTTACAGTGAAAAGCGCCCTAACGTTACCACTCGACAAAGTTTTTTGATTAAGGCCTGTTTAAACGGCTGCTGAAATTCAGGCTACCTACGATTTCATGGCGTTTTATATGGCGATTTGTATGAGATGTCCACCTGAAGGCCATCCCCATAAAATGTTTTGTTTCCCATCGCCCACTCTCTCGTGAAAGTGGGTCGGTCTGTCGGGAAAAAAAAGAAAAGCCGAGAAACGAAATATTGACAAATTATACATAAATAATTCCAAGCGAGCCTTGATTATATTGATTGATTGATTGACTGACTGACTGATGGATGGATGGATGGATGGATTGATTGATTGATTGATTGATTGATTGATTGATTGTATCAACTAACTATATCTTGATTTTTGGACACTTGGAAATAAAATATGTCAAATTCCCGTGACCACCATTTTGCAACGAGCCGATATCACTCTGAAACTGAAAGTGTTCGAAGACGTCATTACTGGGCTATTTAGATGTCAGAGTGACTTTAAGATGTAAACAAAGCATATTAAACTTGGAAGCACCGAGAAAAAGGGCGCAGGCAATGAATCAGAAACTTTTTTTTTTACTTTTTGAAAAAATTGGGTCGGTCGGGCGATGGGAAACAAAGCATTTTATGGGGATGGCCTAAGTCGCATTTTAGTAACAAAGTCACTCATAAATCGCATAAAAATTCATGATTTGCGCATATCATGGCGGTACTGCGCATGTCATGGCAGATCGCTTCCCCCCAGAGGTCCTTGTTGCCCGTTCCGCCGCTGGACAAGGGTAACGAGGACTCTGGGAACGAGACTGCTAAAATCGCCTGAACTCGCGCTGCGGACCTGCAGACAAACTTTCCACCAAAACGCCTGAATTTGGAATGCTTTATATAGTTTTATCAGAGGTCTATAACTAGAGGTTTCCA
Source organism: Desmophyllum pertusum (assembly GCA_029204205.1). Lineage (NCBI taxonomy): Eukaryota > Metazoa > Cnidaria > Anthozoa > Scleractinia > Caryophylliidae > Desmophyllum > Desmophyllum pertusum. Next base: position 362,271 of record MU826855.1, read on the forward strand.
TCTAGCATTGCGCGCGGCCCATCAGATTAGGAGTTAGGCTATTTTTAGACACTTTTCGCGCGAAACCAGCAGCCAATCACGCACCATGCCTGACAAATATGGTCATTGAACGCGCTAGCTCGACAATTTTTGTTCAAGACGGTTTGTTCGTCGATTGAAAAGATGGCTAAAATCACTAAGTAAAAAGCCTTGCCCTTCTAAATCAAACAAAAGTTAATTCTACTAAATAATGCACGAAGTTTGGAACGAAATATTTAATGGGAAATGCCTGTAAAATGTACAACTAATGCGACTGAAAGAGCACTAAAGGCAGCCTGAAATTAATTTACGGGAAGACCGCGGACACAATTAATTCGTCCAAAGAATGAAAAACCTGTTTACAACACAAGTTTAAGCTTAGTCTATTCAGTATTGTTTACCTTGTATTTCGACGAGGCTTGTCAATTCCAGCTGAATTAAGTTTTAAAATCAGCACAATAAATATCCATGGATCAGTTAAGCCGTTATAAGCTTATAACTTGAGCTTACGGCAGTTCGTCAAGCGTTCGTGACAGTCAATCATTCAAAGATCTCTTCACAGCGAAATTCTCTTTCTTTCCATCCATGTAGACATTGAGGGTTTCCTTTGTTCTTTTACTTCAATGAACTTGATTTCAAGCTCAGTTCGTTAATTCTGTAGTCGCGCAAGTTTCGCCCGCCGTATAAACAAGTGAAACCTTCGGCTGCGTATAGCTGTCCGTTCAACTTGTAAAATGAATATAATGTTCAGCTCCACAATTATTTCGAAACTTCCCATGTTAAGCTAAACCATCTGCACAATTTTCCAGAATATACGAAACTTTGGAGAGATTGAACGAAGATTAATCCGCGGAGAAAACCTTTGTCTTTTCATTCAACTTTCGACAACTTGCCAACTGGACACCGCGCCAAGTTTTGCCGCCGAATTCATACAAATCATGCTTCATTTAGATTGAACTGAAAAATCACTCAGTCGATTTATAGTTTTACAAAAAGTATACCGAAGTTTGACCTAAATTTAGTGAAGTATTTAAACAATTATTACATTCTGCTGTGACGCTTTTCGCTTTTCCTTGGCCGGCAAAGTTTCTGCCTTTGCGCATTCTCGTCCCCAGAGGCCACGATCCTTTTGGTCAGCACCAAGAATCGAGACCTCTGGCCGGAACCAATTTGTTGAACATGCGCAGAGTACTCGTTCTATATTCTCAGCCAATCAGATTTGTCAGATTTGACGGTAGTCCGCGATTCGCGGACTTCCGGTTACTCTGCGCATGCTCAACAAATTGGTTCCGGCCAGAGGTCTCGATTCTTGGTGCTGACCAAAAGGATCGTGGCCTCTGGGGACGAGAATGGCCTTTGCGTACCTAGCGCTCGCATATTAAAAATGGTTCAACGTGATTGGCTGCTGGTTTCGCGCGAAAAAATGTCTAAAAATAGCCTAACTCCTAATCTGATGGGCCAAGACCCAATACCAGAGATGGAAACCTCTAGTTATAGACCTCTGGTTTTATTCAGAATCAAATTCATTTATAGATAAATTATTTAAAATCTCTCAACTTGACCACGTGCTTAGCAACGACCGCCTGGATGGCAAGCCATCTTCAAGTGGTCATAAGTTCATTATTTTGTCTAAAAGCTTTGATCGCCCAAGTCGGCACCGTCGCTAATTTGATCAATGGTTTTAACAGCAGACCATGTTCAGCTGCATTTTTCAACCTATTCTAGACTCGACACATCTATCCCAGACTCACTATTTTCCAGAAGTTGGTGTTAAAGTCGCCGTAATGATACTATGTAAGCTTATTTCCATTTCAATTCCTATATATAGTGTCAATTTCTATTCTAGGACTGAATTCTTCATTCACCCGATCAGTTTTCCCAGTAAATGATGCCCTATTCTAGACCAAAACTCTCTCATTTTATATACCCTATCCCATACCACTTGAAAACCAACCCTTCACAGCGGCACAAACCTGTATAGCTTATAAATGGGGAGTACCCCCGGGGTTGTTCCACAGGGGGTTTCTTGCTAGCTGGGAAATATGTATCAACCCCCTCTCCTTTCTGACTGGGGAATTTTCCTTCTAATGATGGAGGAATTACGATAATAATAAAAACACTGGAAAAATAATTGGAAAAGGTGTATATTGATTGCGTTTTACAGTGCTGTCAATCATAATTATGACAACAAGCAACAGAAACGTCATACATTCCCTTATAAATATTTTTTTATGAAATAAAAAATATACAACGCACGGTCTGATTGGCTAAAACCATTTTACCATAACTCTATGGAAATAGAAAATTGCTTTGTGCTTTTATTTCATAAAAACAATAGAAAAAACGTTTGCCCTGTGTTGCCATAGTTATTGTAACACTCATGAAAGTTTAGGAGAACTCGAAATTGCTGTGGAAACACTCGCCTGCGGCTCGCGTTTCCACAGCATTTCTCGTTCTCCCAAACTTCACTTGTGTTACAATAACTCTATGGAAACACGGAAAACGTTTTCTATTTGGTATATGTTGACCCAAATTCAAAACTGATCAACAACAGACTAAATAACATCTAAGAAACGAAACAACACTAACTATTAGACCATGATTTACACTCAATTAAATTTCAATAGTTAACAAAGTATGAAAATCTCGAAAGTTATGAAACTTTCAAATTTCTCTGGGCACAGTTTTCATTCAAAATTATCTTACCTCACACAATATATTTTTTATTACCGTAAAAGTTCCAAAAGTAATGTCTGACCTCATTACTGTTAGGGAGTAAATTATACTGGAAATGATTCAATTAGTTTTGATTTCCGTCCATTTCTCGTTCCGAGGAGAAAAAAAAACCTATCGTCACATTACTTTCAGTGTTAGTAACCTTTTCCTATCCTACTTTCGACAATCTCGTTCCCATTGTCCTCGTTCCCCTTGTCCAGCGGTGGAGCGGCAACAAGGACCTCTGGGATAAAGCGATCCGTCTGACTTGCGCAGTAAGACCGGACGTCCAAGAATCTTGGCGTCCGTTAGTTGAAACATGGGGTCGAACACATGCGCAGTAGAGCCGGAAGTCCTAGAATCCGGTCATGGCCTAAGTCGCTTTTTAGTAACAAAGTCACTCATAAATCGCATAAAAATTCATGATTTGCGCATATCATGGCGGTACTGCGCATGTCATGGCAGATCGCTTTATCTCAGAGGTCCTTGTTGGCCGCTCCACCGCTGGACAAGGGTAACGAGGACTCTGGGAACGAGATTGTACTTTTGAAGGCTATAAAGTGTTACATATGTGGACTGATCCAAGTTAAGAAAATAAAAATGTTTTGAATGAAAATCCATAGGAACCAGTCATTGGCTAATATATAGAGATGAAACTGAGGATAAAACTTGTTGAAAAGAATTTACATCAGAACAGAGCAGTGTATTGTCCTTGGAATAAGAAAGAAAGCTTGTTGTATCTGTTATTTTCCAATGTTTAAAATTAAAAAAAATAAACATTAAATTAAGGTTGAGATCACGATACTTTCGGATGGTCGTTACTTGCAAGGTTTAGTAACAACAATGACAATTTGCTACTTTTTGGGGGGTTGCTACTTTCGGAGGGTTATTACTTTCGGAACTTTACGGTACAAGTTGGGCAAAACTAGAAAGTCTAGAAAACAATATATATTATCACATACTGTACAAATGTTTCATAACGAACCTTATATGAAGTACCCTGGGTGCCAGAGGTGCTTAGCGAGGAACGCTGATGCCACAGAGTTTCTCAGTTCCATGCAAAGGCACACAGGGTATCAATAAATTATATGAAGCATAGTAAGCCATAATGTACAATTTTCACAACCTCGTCCCCAGGGCCATCTCCCTTTCAAGATGGCGGGTGGGCGTGAAGAATACCCTGGCGAAGAGCAGGTCACGTGTCTCCAAAAATATTGGAGATTTTGATTGTTTCAAAATGGCGGTGGGCTCGCGATTGGCTAATTTTGTGGACACGTGACCTGCTCTTCGCCAGGGTCTTCTTCACGCCCACCCGCCATCTTGAAAGCGGAGATGGCGCTGGGGATGAGGTTGCAATTTTCATTGTCCATAACAATACAGTGGAACCCCGCTTTACGGACACCCGCTTATTACGGACAGTTTTATTTGTCCTGACGACACATATTTTCTCTTATATCAGCTCGCTTAATACGGACACCCGGATAATACGGACACTTTTTCATGTCCCTTTTGGTGTCCGTATTAACCGGGTTCCACTGTACGTAGTAGAAAATATCTCACTTGTTTTCACGCCTTTAATCTACACCAAAAGAAAAATAATAACCACTCAAAGTTTTTTTTCCATTCCTAGTTTATATCTGCCATCCAACTTACAAAAATATATGCAACACAACTCTCATCACTTAATATTTCATCATGTTACATGTACAGTCAACTCTCGTTATGGCGGACACCTTCGGGACATATACTTAAGAATCCGCTTATTGAGAGTCAACAATAAAATTGTTATGTTGCTACCACGAAAGTGTTGGTAATTCGGCAATAGCGAAAGTCTGTAATAGCACGAGTCATTTTCAGTCAAACCTCTATAACTATTACCGGGGGGCTGGATTTTAAACCGTAATAGCGGGGTAAAATTAGGGGTACCGCAAGGCGAGAGTTGACTGCAATTCCCTTCAATGCTGACCCGAGAGTGAGCTCCAGAACTAAAATGGAGATTATTAGCCTATAAATAGGCTCCGCAGTGGGGGATAGAGTAAAAAGAAAAGGGCACGCGAGTGAAGCGAGCCGCGCAAAGACTGGGATGAGGAAAGGAACCTATTCATAGGCTAGGAGATTATCATATGCACTAATGATGATGATAAAAACATTTTATCATCAAACAATATTAGCTATAAATTTGTTACCCACACTGCCTGGGACTATGGTAAAATCACTCTGTATCTTTCCGCATACCATGTTTTATACATGTGATAAAGAATGCCACAACAGTTGTGACAAAATTCACCACACATCCAACAGGTGTATTTCTCCCTGTCTTCAGAAGAAAGTTTCCTACATTTGTGTCTCTTTAAACCTCTGTCATCTTTGAAGCCTTTGCTGCAGTGGCTGCACTTGCGAGGAAAATCACCATGAATTGATCTGTTATGACGTAACAGACTTTCTTTGAGAGTAAAACATTTATCACAATGAATACATCTGTGAGGTTTCTCACCACTGTGAACCAACAGGTGTCCTTTTCAAATGCGAAGAATTGGTAAAGCACTTGTCACAATGAGTACATCTGTAGGGTTTTTCACCACTGTGAATCATCAGGTGTTTTTTCAAATGCGATAAACAGGTAAAGCGTTTGCCGCAATGAGTACATCTGTGGGGTTTCTCACCACTATGAATCAACAGGTGTCTTTTCAAATGTGATGAACAGGTAAAGCACTTGTCACATTGAGTACATCTGTAGGGTTTTTCACCACTGTGGAGTCATCAGGTGTGTTTTTCAAAGATGATGATTGGTTAAAGCATTTGTCACAATGAGTACATCTGAAGGGTTTTTTACCACTATGAATCAACAGGTGTCTTTTCAAATTCGATGATCGGTTTAAAACATTTGTCACATTGAGTACATCTGTAGGGGTTCTCGCCACTGTGAAATATCAGGTGTGTTTTTAGATCTGATGATTGGCTAAAGCATTTGTCGCATTGAGTACATCTGTAGGGTTTTTCACCACTGTGAATCATCAGGTGCCGTTTTAGATCTGATGATTGGTTAAAGCATTTGTCGCATTGAGTACATCTGTTGGGTTTCTCACCCCTGTGAATCATCAGGTGTGTTTTTAGACGTGACTGTAATTTAAATCCTTTACCACACACTGTACATTTCAAGGTATTTCTTCTGTTCTTCTTACCAGTATTCATGTCTTTTCTTGTCTTGACAACCTGCTCCAGACAAGAAAACAATATGTTGTAGATATTTTTTATTCTTTCGTTTTTGTTACATAATGAAAGATTTACAAGAAAAATAAAAAGCAAGAGAAACAGCATAAATTTGCACTAGCGGCCTGCAAATAATCCAGTGAAAACAGCTTTGTTCTCTTTGTCGCCAGTACTAGCTCCGAGGCGAGCATCTGTATTCAAATGTTAATAACAAATTTAAACAGCAAGAGAATAAGAAGTCAATGTGCGTAAACAAAGCTACTGCCAGCTCATCAGAAACTCCCCGTACATGAGCTATGACTGACAAAAGCTTATTTATAATAAATTGCAAACTTCACAGGTGAGTGGACAGCTCTACTTACAAAACCCGATTTGAACTCCCATACAAACTCTGTATAATTTTACACATTTCTGTAAGCAGCTATTCCCATTAGTGGCCGCAGACACTTTCGAGGGGTACAATTTGGATTGGACACTTTTTCCCAAGGGTGCTTGCTTACAGGAACTTCGACTGTATTTAGTCGAACCCCGATTAAGCAGTCACCCCCGGGGAAATGGCAAGTGGCCGTTTAATAATTATTGGGGTTGGCCGCTTAAACGGGGTTTCGTCAGAAATTAGCATAAGGCGTGGTATAAACGTCACTTTATCTGAATACAACTCGTTTGTAGGCTTGTGACAACGGTTGTTTGAATGTTTTAATCATTCATCACCTTCTATTTCGGACTCTTATCAGTCATCGGGGTTTTCAAAACAAGGCCAAACTATGTGTATTAGATTCTGTTGGCCACTTAATCGGGGTAAAAAACAATAGGAAAGCCCTCATCGGGACGGCCAAAAGGTGGCCGCGGCCGTTTAATAGGGGTGGCCGCTTAATAAGGGTTTTATTTACAGTATTATACTGACAATAATTTTGGGAGTTTGATAACTGGCCGCTTAACCGGGCTGGCCGCTTAAAAGGTGACCACTTAATCGGGGTTCAACTGTATTTATTTGTACCATTGGTATTATGTTACATGTAGTTATTGTAATAAGACCATTAGATCACAAACTAGAGTCTGTGTTATGGTTTAGCGCTGACCATTTTTTTGGACAATCACTATGGATGGGGACATTGGGGGATCTCCAAAAACCATAAAACCACTAGACTACGAGTAGTCCCTCTTTCCAGCTTAGTCCGTCGGGCGAAAGCGATAAAAATTTGCGCTCAAATGTAAAAAACCGCACTGAAACTCGAGAAAAATTCCCTCTCTTACTAACGCTGTAACGAAAACTTTCCTTACCGAAATACCGTACAAAATTAGAATTTTTACCAAACACCACTGCTCAAAATGATAGAAAACTGCATACCGTCGTACTCGATGAAACCGCAATACTGCAGTTTTGATCGAAAATACGCTAAAACCGTACAAAAAATGGCTCAGAACCGCAATACTGAAAACCCCAATGTCCCCCTCACTATGGAATTAAAAAAAATCGAATGTTCCATTGTGTTTGATTGTTTGAATGTTTTTGTGAGTGTTTCAATATTTTCCTTCATGTAACCATCAAACATTCAATTGGTTTGATTAGTAACCCCGGGCATAATATAATACTGATACAGAGTTTAAACTATTAAATTGTTCATGTACAAGCTAAGAAAGTTCATTCCCTGTCCTCAATCCAAAAGTCCCACGTTCCTTTTCTAACTTTTCTAAAAATGGCGGCAAGTATTTATTAAAATGTGGACATAAAAGTTCCATGAATCGAATTCAAAAGCATATTTGTGTCCTGCAGGAAAATGACCTAAGAGCGAACTCGGCAAGAAAGCAGTGATAACTAAATACGTCGACCGAACTGAATCAACTGATACAAGTACAAAATTTAAGCGACATCAAATCTGTCGACAACATCAACATGTTCACGAACGAGTATCGGTATCACGGTATGTGACTGAATTCCACATTCAATGGCAATATAAACATTTCCTGAACACTGTGAGAACAAATTTAAAGTGTTACGGGTTTGATTACTTACCTTTTTGACAGAGAAAAACAGGCGAAAGCAGCAAACACAAATCAAGCCACGCAGCACACTTGCAGAAAAACGGATCACGTGAGCATGCTCCTGAGCGGAGACTGGTAGTGAAATTGGAAGAGTTGGCAACTGGCTACCAAGAGATACGAAAAACCCGCCAGATTTCTGGTATTCAAAATTCCCCGACAACCCCAGTTTATATGTCTCTAGACTCTTTAGCTTCTGATTATAAAAAAAACAAACAGATGAAATTCATAAGTAAAATTGTTGAGACAGAAAGAGGGGAAAGAGCCCCCGAGGGGATGGGGGGTTACTCCTCCAAAATACCTATACCTGATTTTGGGACTCCTGATCAGAACGGGGTATTAAAAATTGGCTTATTATATTTCTAGAACGGGGTATTATTTTGAATGGAAATTCTCCCCCCCCCCCCCCACCACCGGTGAATGAGCGTGCTTGCCTCTTCTCCAGTCTCGCACGGTTTGTTGGCAAGTGTATCCATGAGTCTGAGAGGTGAACGTAATCAGACTACGAGGTGAGACGCGAATGAAGCCTAATGATAAATGAAAAATTACCCCCTTCCTCCCTCCAAAGCCAAAAAAATATACCCTGTTAGGGACTGCGCAATAATAGTCATAAAGTAAAACAAAACCAAGGATGGCGGGGGGGTTTAAGTCACTCAAAAGAAGGAGGGGGGGGGGGGGGGAGGTCGAATCTCGGACCTGGCAATATGTGGGTTGAGTTTGCTGTTGGTTCATATCCTTGCTCCGAGTGAACTCCAGTTTTCCTCCCTCCTTCCACAAAAACCAACATTTCTAAATTCTAATTCAATCTGGAAACAGTAGAAAGAGAAGAGCCACTCTATTCATTTCCATTGAAATTCCCATTTATTTTATTTTTTATTTGCACACTTTGTTCATATTCTTTGTAAAGTGCCTCTGCTTTGTAAACAACTACGTTAAAATGGAATTATGTCAGTCAATCAATTTACAACAGAAACAAAACGCTTTACTGCCGCCTTTCAGTAACACAAAACTCTGAAGTTCAAAACCCAACCAATGACTGCGTTTTACCGACCCTACCATCAATCATAATTACGACAAACTGACTTTGAAAATAGAAAACAAAGTGGATGGAAATCCACCAATCACAATCCATGGCCGTGACCTTTGAACCTGTTTGAAGTCCTTAAGACAATGGATGGCATACTAAAATGCAACCGTTGGCTGAGTTATGAACTTCAGAGTTCACATGTTATTGAATGGCAGTTATTTCCTTGAAAAATATTTTATGTTGATCCAAAGTGAAAACTGATCAGCATCAGACTGAAGAACAACTATTAAATGCAACTATAGTAACTATTAGATTTACACAATTAAATTTCCAACAGTTAACAAAGTGCAACATCAGAGGCATGAAAATCTCAAAAGTTCATTTGTAATAATATGCACAGTTTTCATTCAAACTCATCTTTCCATCTAACCTGCACACAATAATTCATTTTCTTTTTATTACTGTAAAGTTCCGAAAGTACAGACCCTTATTACTTTCGGTGTTAGAGTGGTTTTCAATTGAGTGTCGTAAAACCAAAACCAAAGTAATTATAGCCAAACCAAAGCAAACGTAACAAGTTAACAATGAACCAATGAGAACTCAAAGCAAAATACAACGGTGACGGGCGCCAAGCGCGGGAAAATGTGTGTAACCAGCCGCAATTTTGTTTCTGCATCTGATTGGTTGAGTAGCTGGCGCAAGTTTTTAAAACCAATCACAGAGCATAGTAAAGCAAAACCATAGCAATTCTGGATTACTCACGACACTGTAGTTTTCTTTATCTATCGCTACTTTCAGAGTATCACTGCTTTCGAGGGCTATAAAGTGTACCATATGTGGACCAATCCAAGTTAAGGAAATAAAAAAAATGTTTTGAATGAAAATTCGTAGGAACCAGTCATTGTCCAATATGCAGAGATGAAACTGAAAATAATTTCCTTGGAAATGTTTGTATCTGTTATTTCCTATGTTTCAAAAGAAAAAAATATGGTTGAGGTCACGATACTTTCGAACGATCGTTACTTTCAGGATTTACTAACAACCACGACTGACATTTTTATTTTATTGCTACTTTTTGGGCGGAGGGGGGGGGGAGGGGGGGTGTCGCTACTTTCGGAGGGTTGTTACTTTCGGAACTCGGTACCTGTTGAACATTACTAGAAAGTCTAGAAAACAATATATATTATCATATACTGTACAAATGTTTTATAATGAAACCTTATATGAAACATACTGATAGTAAATCATAATGTACAATTTTCTACGTAAATATTAAATATGTCCGCGAAAACATCTCACTTGTTTTCACGTCTTTAATCTACCACCAAAGGAAAAATAATAAACACTCAATGTTTTTTTCCATTCCTAGTTTATATCTACCATCCAACTTACAAAATTATCTGTAACACTACTTCTCATCCCTTAAATATTTCCGTCACATTACATGTAATTCCTTTGCTGACCATCAGAGTGACCTCCAGAACTAAAATGGATATCATGCACTAATGACGATGACAAAATTAACGTTATAAAAAGTTAACGTTTTTCAAACAATATTAGCTATAACTTTGTACCACACTGCTGGGACTATGGTCAAATCACTCTGTATCTTTCCGCATACCATGTTTATACATGTGATAAAGAATTCCACAAACAGTTGTGACAAAATTCACCACACATCCAACAGGTGTATTTCTCCCTGTCTTCAGAAGAAAGTTTCCTACATTTGTGTCTCTTTAAACCTCTGTCATCTTTGAAGCCTTTGCTGCAGTGGCTGCACTTGTGAGGAAAATCACCATGAATTGATCTGTTATGACGTAACAGACTTTCTTTGAGAGTAAAACATTTATCACAATGAATACATCTGTGAGGTTTCTCACCACTGTGAACCAACAGGTGTCTTTTCAAATGCGATGAACGGTTAAAACATTTGTCACAATGAGTACATCTGTAGGGTTTCTCACCACTGTGAGTCATCAGGTGTATTTTCATATCCGATGAACGGCTAAAGCGTTTGTCACATTGAGTACATCTGTAGGGTTTTTCACCACTGTGAATCACCAGGTGTGTTTTTCAAATTTGATGAACACGTAAAGCATTTGTCACATTGAGTACATCTGTAGGGTTTCTCACCACTGTGAATCATCAGGTGTCTTTTCAAAGTTGATGAACGGTTTAAAACATTTGTCACAATGAGTACATCTGTAGGGTTTCTCACCACTGTGAGTCATCAGGTGTATTTTCATATGCGATGAACGGCAAAAGCGTTTGTCACATTGAGTACATCTGTAGGGTTTTTCACCACTGTGAATCACCAGGTGTGTTTTCAAAATTTGATGATTGGGTAAAGCATTTGTCACATTGAGTACATCTGTAGGGTTTTTCACCACTGTGAATCATCAGGTGTGTTTTCAAATGCGATGAATTGGTACAGCACTTGTCACATTGAGTACATCTGTAGGGTTTTTCACCACTGTGAGTCACCAGGTGTGTTTTCAAATTTGATGAAACACGTAAAGCATTTGTCACATTGAGTACATCTGTAGGGTTTCTCACCACTGTGAATCATCAGGTGTGTTTTTAGATGTGACTGAAATTTAAATCCTTTACCACACACTGTACATTTCAAGGCCTTTCTTCTATTCTTCTTATCAGTATTCATGTCTTTTCTTGTATCTAGACAACCTGCTCAAGACAAGGAAAACAATATTTGTTGAAGGTGTTTTTTTTAATTCTTTCATTCTTTGTTACATAATGAAAGATTTACAACACAATGAATGAATAACTTTATTAATGTGTCAGTTAATATTTTGTAGCTGAGGGGAAAAGTCCCCTCTACAAATTGTGTGTACCTAAAAGAACAAATAACAAAATTGGAAATACTGTACCCTACATGTATGGGAAAAAAATTAAAAATTAAAATATTTTAAGGGGAGGTAATGTAGAGCATAAAGTGTACAGGAATTACCGAGATTGGTGTTAATAATGTTTGTCAGATCATTTTTGCAAATGAAAAATTTAAATTGTTTTATAGATGGAATGTTTCGCTCCAGAAATAAAAAAAGAGAGAAGAGAAACGGCAATATTGGATTATAGCTGCCTGTGTTTCATAGCTGCAAATAATCCACTGAAAACAGCTGCTTCTCTTTGCTCCCAGCACTCTGAGGTGAAAACTCAAAGTGGCTCACTTACAGGGCGCAATGATTAGCATCTGTATTCAAAGGCTAATAGAAAATTTAATGGCAAGAGAATATGAAGTCAGTGTGTAAACAATGCTACTGCCAGCTCATCAAGTCCAACAGAAAACTCCTGAACATGAGCTATGACTGACAGAAGCTTATTAATTGCAAACTTTCACAAAGTGACTGTCGCAGTCGGTCGCAGTCGTGGAAGCAAAACCGCTGTCCTTTTATAAAATCATTCAAATTTCCACTTTCTTTTCCAGATTTACCTCTCTCACGAGGATGAAAAAGATACTTTGTCATTAATTTTTCTAATGGAACTTACGGTTGAATTGTGCCAGAATATTATCCATACCTCCCTACGGAAGGTTTTTGGTTTGAACCCCCCCTCCCACCCAGAATTTCCAGCTTAGCTCATACTTTCTTTAAAAAGTTTGGCCTTTGAGACCCCCCTCCACCTCGGAATTCCAATGACCTTCCTTGGGGTAGGTATGGATATTTTCTGGAACCGCACATTACGGTTCCAATTATTATAGCTGTAGAACAGTGGTATAAAAGAGTTCTGCAATAATTCAACCGTAAGTTCCCATTAGAAAAATTAATGACAAAGTATCTCTTTTCACTCCTGTGAAAGAGGTAAATCTGGAAAAGAAAGTGGAAATTTGAATGATTTTATAAAAAGGACAGCGCTTTGCTTCCACGACAGCGATATTTGTGCATTGTACTGATTTGGAGTAGCGTGCATGAAGGAATGTCTGCTAATGAAAATGCAAGTGAGAGGTTTTTTTAGATTACATTAGAGCAAATTTCTCAAACTTCTCAGCTTTTTAACAATAAGAGTGAAAATAATAACTACAGGAAAAAATATAGATGAACATTTTTTTGCACAGGATTTTAAGCCAAGTTAGGTTTTGTGACTATCCTGTAATTTGGTAGTACAGTAGCTGTCAAATATGCAAATTTCAGTCAAAAGTGCAGTGTAACAAAAAGCTGTCGCAGTTGTGGAAGCAAACTTTTTATCACATAACTCAAATTTGTTTTGTTTTCCACATTTACTATCACCTTTCTCATGGGATGGAAAGAGATACTTTGTCATTGATCAAATCAACATAATTTCGATATTTGAATGGAAGCTAGCATTGAATTATTGAATGAAATTGAATTTAAAAACAAAGAACGATTAATGGATGGATGACAAACTAGGATGAACGCTTCTCAGCTTGTAACAGTCAAAGCTCTCTGTGCGGACACTCTCGCAAGTGGACAGCTCTACATGTACTTACAACCCGATTTTGAACTCCCTTACAAACTCTGTATTTACATATTTCTATAAGCAGCTATTCCCATTAGTTGGCCGCGGACACTTTCGAGGGGTACGATTTTGATTGGACACTTTTTCCCGAGGGTGCCTGCTTACAGGAACTTCGACTGTCTGTATTTATTTATGTACCATTGGTATTATGTTTACAGTGTACATGTAGTTATTGTAATAAGACTGCCAGATCCCAAACTAGAGTCTGTGTTATGGTTTAGCACTGAATTTTTTTTTGACAATCACTATGGAATAAAAAAAATCAAAATGTTCCATTGTGTTTGATTACTGCAATGTTTTTGCAAGTGTTCAATATTTTCCTACATGTAACCATCCAACATTCAATTGGTTTGACTAGTAACTCCAGCATAATATAATACTGATACAGAATTACACTCTAAAAATTGTTCACGTACAAGAAAGTTCATTCCCTATCCTGAATCCAAGAGTCCCATGTTCCTTTTCTCACTTTTCCAAAAATGGCGGCAAGTGATGTGGTACATAAAAGTTCATGAATCGAATTCAAAAGCATATTTGTGTCCTGCAGGAAAATAACCTAAGTGCGAACTCGGCAAGAAAGCAGTGATAACTAAATACGTCAACCGAACTGAATCAACTGATACAAGTACAAAGCGACATCAAATCGGTCGACGACATCAACATGTTCACGAACGAGTATCGGTATCACCGTAAAGCGTATGTGACTGAATTCCACATTCAACGGCAATATAAACATTTCCTGAACACTGTGAGAACAAATTTAAAGTGTTACGGATTTGATTACTTACCTTTTTGACAGAGAAAACAGGCGAAAGCAGCAAAACACAATCAAAGCGACGCAGCACACTTGCAGAACGGATCACTGATCACGTGTTGTTATGCTGCTGAGCGGGGACGAGCGGGGGCTGGTAGTGAAATAAATTTGGAAGAGTGGCAACGTTGGCAACTGGGAAGGCGCCAGATTTCTGGTATTCAAAATTCCCAGACAACCCTAGTTTATATGTCTCTAGACTCCTTAGCTTCTGATAATGAAATTCATAAGTAAAAATTGTTGAGACAGAAATAGGGGAAAGAGCCCCCGAGGGGATGGGGGTTACTCCCCAAAATACCTATACCTGATTTTGGGACTCCTGATCAGAACGGGGTATTAAAAATTGGCTTATTATATTTCTAGAACGGGGTATTATTTTGAATGTAAATTCCCCCCCCCCACCGGTGAATGAGCGTGCTTGCCTTCTTCTCCAGTCTCCACACGGTTTGTTGGCAAGTGTATCCATGAGTCTGAGAGGTGAACGTAATCAGACTACGAGAGGTGGGACGCGAATGAAGCTGAATGATAAATGAAAATTACCCCCTCCCTCCCTCCCAAAGCCAAAAATATATACCTGTTAGGGACTGCGCAATAATAGTCATAAAGTAAAATAAAACCAAGGATGGCGGAGGGGATAAGTCACTCAAGAAGGAGGGGGGGGGGGGGGAGGTCGAATCTCGGACCTGGGCAATATGTGGGTTGAGTTTGCTGTTGGTTCATATCCTTGCTCCGAGGGTACTCCAGTTTTCCTCCCTCCTTCTACAAAATCCAACATTTCTAAATTCCAATTCGATCTGGAAACAATGGAAGAGATTTTAGAGCCACTCTGTGGATTTCCACTGAAATTTACATGTATTTTGTTTTTTTATTTGTACACTTTGTTTCTATTCTTTGCAAAGCGCCTCTGATTTGTTAACAACTACGTTAAACAGGCCCGTAGACAGGATTTGAATGGGGGGTGCGTTTGAGTGGCCAAAGTTGGGGTCGTACGAGTGCCGAAGGCGCGAGCTACTAGGGGGTCCGGGGGCATGCCCCCCCCCGTGAAATTTTGAAAGATTAAGTTGTCTGAGACTGCATTTCGTGCGTTTTGAAGGCAGTATGATATGAAACCAGGCAGCCAAAAGCAAACGTAAAAACATGAATATTTCTGGAACTGTTCAGTTAAAGAAAATACCGATGAAAGAATACTAAAAAATACATAATGCGGACCTTCGATTAAAGACATTTTTAAGCCAAAGGAGTGAATATTTGGATGAAAATGACGCGCTTGATGTTGTCTTTGTTGATGAAGACGACATGTAAACACGTTCAAAGCTGCGATTGTTTGATTCAGACTTCATTTTCAAACCAAAAGGTGGACTATAGGTGGACCTCCACAGCCGGGGGGGGGGGGGGGGGGTGCGGACGCACCCATCGCACCCCCCTCCCTACGGGCCTGTTAAAATGGTATCATGTCAGTCAATCATTTTACAACAGAAACAAAATGCTTTTCTGCGCCTTTCAATAACACGCGAACTCTGAAGTTCAAAACCCAACAAATGACTGCGTTTTTACCGACCCTACCGTCAATCATAATTTATTACGACAAGCAATGGACCTTGAAAATAGAAACAAAGTGGATCGAAATGCACCAAGCAACCGTTGGCTGAGTTATGAACTTTAGAGCTCGCATGTTATTGAATGGCAGTTATTTCCTTTAACAATGTTTTATGTTGATCCAAAGTCAAAACTGATCAACATCAGACTAAAGAAACATATATTGAACAAAACTACAGTAACTATCAGAATTACACAATTAAATTTCCAGCATGAAAATCTCAAAAGTTCATTTGTAATTATGCACAGTTTTCATTCAAAATCATCTTTTCACCTTACTTGCACACAATAATTATTTTTTTTAATTACCGTAAAGTTCCGAAAGTACTGACCCTTATTACTTTCGATGTTAGAGTGGTTTTCGTAAAACCAAACCAAAGTAATTATAGCCAAAACCAGAGCAAAACGTAACAAGCTAACAATGAACAATGAGAACTCAAAGCGCCAAGCGCGGGAAAACGTGTGCAACCAAGCCGCAATTTTGTTTTTGCATCTGATTGGTTGAGTAGCTGGCGCGAATTTTTTAAACCAATCACCGAGCACAGTAAAAACCAAAGCAATTCTGGATTACTTTCGATACTCAATTAAAAGTCGCTCTAGTTGCCTTTACCTATCGCTATTTTCAGAGGATCACTGCTAAGAATTCAAAATAAAAATGTTTTGAATGAAAATTCGTAGGAACCAGTCATTGTCTAATATATAGAGATGAAACTGAGGATAAAACTTGTTGAAAAGAATTTACATCAGAACAGAGTAGTGTATTGTCCTTGGAATAAGGAACATAGCTTGTTGTATTCCATTGTTTCAAATATATTAAAAAAAAAAAAAAAAAAATTACGGTTGAGGTGGGATTTACCAACAACCATAACATGTTTTGTTAGTTATTTTCTGGGGGGTGGGTTGCTAGTTTCCAAGGGTTGTTAGTTTCGGAACTTTATGGTGCTTGTTGGACAATACTAAGTGTATACTAAGTGTATAAAACAATATATATTGTCATATATACTGTACAAATATAACGTATAACGCATCATAATGTACAATTTTCTACGTCGATAATCAATACGTCCTCGAAAATATCTCTCTTGTTTTCACACCTTTATCTACACCAAACGAAAACCACTCAAAGTTTTTTTCCATTCCTAGTTTATATGTGCCATCCAACTTACAAAATTATCTGTAACACTACTTCTCATCCCTTAATATTTCCGTCACATTACATGTAATTCCCTTGCTGACCCATCAGAGTGAACTCCAGAACTAAAATGGATATCATGCACTAATGACGATGACAAAATTAATGTTATAAAAAGTTAACGTTTTTCAAACAATATTAAGCTATAACTTTGTTACCACACTGCCTGGGACTATGGTCAAATCACTCTGTATCTTTCCGCATACCATGTTTATACATGTGATAAAGAATTCCACAACAGTTGTAACAAAATTCACCACACATCCAACAGGTGTATTTATCCCTGTCTTCAGAAGAAAGTTTCCTACATTTGTGTCTCTTTAAACCTCTGTCATCTTTGAAGCCTTTGCTGCAGTGGCTGCACTTGTGAGGAAAATCACCATGAATTGATCTGTTATGACGTAACAGAGTTTCTTTGAGAGTAAAACATTTATCACAATGAATACATTTGTGAGGTTTCTCACCACTGTGAATCAACAGGTGTCTTTTCAAATGCGATGAATTGGTAAAGCACTTGTCACAATGAGTACATCTGTAGGGTTTTTCACCACTGTGAATCATCAGGTGTATTTTCAAATGCGATGAACAAGTAAAGTGTTTGTCGCAATGAGTACATCTGTGGGGTTTCTTGCCACTATGAATCAACAGGTGTATTTTCAAAGTTGATGAATAGGTAAAGCACTTGTCACATTGAGCACATCTGTAAGGTTTCTCACCACTGTGAGTCATCAGGTGTATTTTCAGATTTGATGATTGGTTAAAGCATTTGTCACATTGAGTACATTTGTAGGTTTTCACCACTGTGAATCGTCAGGTGTTTTTCAAAGTTGATGAACGGTTAAAACATTTGTCACATTGAGCACATCTGTAGGGTTTTTCACCACTGTGAATCATCAGGTGTGTTTTCAAAATTTGATGAATGGTTAAAAACATTTGTCACATTGAGTACATCTGTAGGGTTTCTCACCACTGTGAATCATCAGGTGTGTTTTTAAATGTGATGAACGGTTAAAACATTTGTCACATTGAGTACATCTGAAGGGTTTCTTACCCTGTGAATCATCAGGTGTGTTTTCAAATTTGATGAATGGATAAAACATTTGTCACATTGAGTACATCTGTAGGGTTTCTCACCACTGTGAATCCTCAGGTGCCTTTTTAGATCTGTTGATAGGCTAAAGCATTTGTCACATTGAGTACATCTGTAGGGTTTCTCACCACTGTGAATCATCAGGTGTGTTTTTAGAAGTGACTGGAATTTAAATCCTTTACCACACACTGTACATTTCAAGGCCTTTCTTCTGTTCTTCTTACCAGTATTCATGTCTTTTCTTGTCTTGACAACCTGCTCCAGACAAGAAAACAATTGAAGGGCGTGGTGGAAAAACGGCATTACGACAATAGAATTATATTGTCGTAATACCGTTTTTTCCACCACGTCCTTCAATTTGTCGAAGGTGTTTTTTTTAATTCTTTCATTCTTTGTTACATAATGAAAGATTTACAACACAATGAAAGAATAACTTTATAAAATGTTTGTAGCTGAGGGGAAAAGTCCCCTCTACAAATTGTGTGCACCTAAAAGAACAAATAACAAAATTGGAAATACTGTACCTATGGGAAAAAAATTAAAACTATAGATTATTTTAAGGGGAGGTAATGTAGAGCATAAAAGTACAGGAATTACAGAGATTGGTGTTAAGAATGTTTGTCAGATCATTTTTGCGAATGAAAAATTTAAATTGTTTTATAGATGGAAATATGTTTCGCTCCAGAAATTTAAAAAAGAGAGAAGAGAAACAGCAATATTGGATTAGCTGCCTGTGTTTCATAGCTGCAAATAATCCACTGAAAACAGCTGCTTCTCATTGCTCCCAGCACTCTGAGGTGAAAACTCAAAGTGGCTCACTCACAGGGCGCAATGATTAGCATCTGTATTCAAAGGCTAATAGCAAATTTAACAGCAAGAGAATATGAAGTCAATGTGCATAAACAATGCTACTGTCAGCTCATCAAGTCTAACAGAAACTCCCCGTACATGAGCTATGACTGACAAAAGCTTATTAATTGCAAAACTTCACAGGTGAGGTTTGACCACAAAGATCATGAAGCAATACAATGCACAAATATAGCTGTCGCAGTCGTGGAAGCAAACCGCTGTCCTTTTATCAAATCATTCAAATTTCGACTTTCTTTACCAGATTTACCTCTCTCACAGGATGAAAAAGATCATTAATTTTTCTAATGGAAACTTACGGTTGAATTACGGTTCAATTATTAGAACAGTGGTAAAGAGTTCTGCAATAATTCAACCGTAAGTTCCATTAGAAAAATTAATGACAAAGTGTCTCTTCATTCCCGTGAAAGAGGTAAATCTGGAAAAGAAAGTGGGAAATTTGAATGATTTTGTAAAAAGGACAGCGGTTTTGCTTCCACGACTGTGACAGCTATATTTGTGCATTGTACTGATTTGGAGGAGCGTGCACGAAGGAATGTCTGCTAATAAGAGTGAAAATAATAACTACAGGAAAAATATAGATGAACATTTTTTGCACAGGATTTTAAGCCAAGTTAGGTTTTGTGACTATCCTGTAATTTGGTAGTACAGTAGCTGTCAAATATGCAAATTTCAGTCAACAGTGCAGTCGCAGTTGTGGAAGCAAACTTTTTAACACACAACTCAAATTTGTTTGTTTTCCACATTTACTATCACCTTTCTCATGGGATGGAAACGATACTTTGTCATTAATCAAATCAACATAATTTCGATATTTGAATGGAAGCTAGTATTGAATTATTGAATGAAATTGAATTTAAAAACAAAGAACGATTAATGGATGGATGAAAACTAAGATGAAACGCTTCTCAGCTGTTTTGACTTGTAACAGTCAAAGCTCTCTGAGCGGACACTCTCGCAAGTGGACAGCTCTACATGTACTTACAACCCGATTTGAACTCCCATACAAACTCTGTATTTACATATTTCTATAAGCAGCTATTCCATTAGTGGCCGTGGACACTTTCGAGGGGTACGATTTGGATTGGACACTTTTTTCCGAGGGTGCCTGCACGACTGTATTTATTTATTTATGTACCATTGTATTATGTTACATGTAGTTATTGTAATAAGACCGCCAGATCCCAAACTAGAGTCTGTGTTATGGTTTAGCACTGAATTTTTTTTGACAATCACTATGGAATAAAAAAAATCAAAATGTTCCATTGTGTTTGATTACTGCAATGTTTTTGCGAGTGTTCAATATTTTCCTTCATGTAACCATCAAAACATTCAATTGGTTTGACTAGTAACCCCAGCATAATATAATACTGATACAGAATTACACTCTAAAAATTGTTCACGTACAAGAAAGTTCATTCCCTATCCTGAATCCAAGAGTCCCATGTTCGTTTTCTAACTTTTCCAAAAATGGCGGCAAGTGATGTGGTGCATAAAAGATCCATGAATCGAATTCAAAAGCACATTTGTGTCCTGCAGGAAAATAACCTAACAGCGAACTCGGCAAGAAAGCAGTGATAACTAAATACGTCAACCGAACTGAATCAAACTGATACAAGTACAAAGCGACATCAAATCGGTCGACGACATCAACATGTTCACGAACGAGTATCGGTATCACCGTATGTGACTGAATTCCACATTCAACGGCAATTTAAACATTTCCTGAACACTGTGAGAACAAATTAAAGTGTTACGGGTTTGATTACTTACCTTTTTGACAGAGAAAAACAGGAGAAAACAGCAAAACACAATCAAGCGATGCAGCACACTTGCAGAAAACGGATCACGTGTGCATGCTGCTGAGCGGGGACGAGCGGGGGCTGGTAGTGAAATTGGAAAGAGGGTGGGGCGAGGTGAGTTGGCAACTGCATGGCAAGGTGGTGCTCAATACCAAGAGATACGAAAAACCCGCCAGATTTCTGGTATTCAAAATTCCCAGACAACCCCAGTTTATATGTCTCTAGACTCTTTAGCTTCTGATTATAAAAAAAAACAAACAGATGAAATTCATAAGTAAAATTGTTGAGACAGAAGGAGGAGAAACTGAGAGCCCCCGAGGGGATGGGGGTTACTCCCCAAAATACCTATACCCAGTACCTGATTTTGGACAAAGTGATTAGTTTCTAATGAAACTGTGGTGCTGCGTCGGCGGGCAAGTGAAACACTATGTTGATTATCAACTCAGAGTTGATAAAGGTAAATAACCGCCGTAGCGAATTTCTAAAAGCTGACGTTTCGAGCGTTAGCCCTTCGTCGGAGCAAAGTGGAGGATTGTGGGTTGTGTGTGTTTATATACTAGAGTATAAGGAGTTCCGTGATTGGAGGGAGCATGGTAACGGAGAATGCATGAATAAATTAGTTAGTTAAACGAGAAGCGTTCGTTGATCCCATGGGGCGCCAAGGTGCCGATTTGAAAGATAAATTTGTGTTCTGAAGTTTTACGACTTTCAGTGTTACCTTGATGAAGGGAAAGGCCGCTGTTTAGACACAGGTTTAGAGGCATCTCTATCATTGTTTTTAACGTCTCTCAAATGTTCGCGGAAGCGATCTCCTAGTCTTCTTCCTGTGTCTCAATGTAAAGCATTTTGCACAGAGTGCAAGTTATGCAGTAGATTACATTAGTGGATGTGCAGTCAAAACGATCGGTGATTTTGATTGAGCGTTTTGGACCTGAGATGTTGACAGTGTTGTGAATGAAGGGACAGGTGTTGCATCGCGCGCGCGAGCATTTGAAAGAACCTGGTTGTTCGTCGGTTTTAAGAGAACTTTTAACTGAAAAGTTGCCGAGATTCTTGTCTCGTTTGAAGGAAACAAGTGGTGGTTGTGAAAAAATTCTGCCTGTTTCCGGATCGTCTTGGAGTAGTTTGAAGTTAGTTAAAATTATGTTTTTCACGGCGTGGTTTTGTGGGTGGTAGGTAAGTGTAAATGGAATTCTCTCTTCCCTAGGCTTTGTGACGTTTGTAGCGCGGTTTGTTGGTCGGTTTGTAGCGCGCGGTCTCGTCCTGTAATGACGGCGGAGTCGGGATAATTGCGGTCTTTGAAACATTTCGTCTGACTTGGCTGGTGAAGTCAGAGTCATCGCTACATAAGTGGTCGAAGTCTAAGGAATTGACAACATGCGGTGGGTGAGAAGATGAATGAAGTAAATAGCTGTGGGAGTCCGTTGGTTTGTAGTGAACACTAGTTGATAGGCCGTTGCCACTAATAGAAACATTGATGTCTACAAAAGCGATTGAAGGATTCAGAAATTTCCCACGTAAATTTAAGGGGCTGGATGAAATGAGTTAACAAATGTAATAAATTGGTTGAGTTCGTCTTTAGTGCAAGAAGCGGCGCCAAAGCAGTCGTCGATGTAACGGCCGAAAAGTTCTGGTTTAGGTCCGGTATATTGATTTAAAAGTTGATTTTCAATGTGGCCTACGAAGAGATTGGCATAATTTGGTCCCATTTTTGTTCCCATTGCGACTCCATTGACTTGTTTGTAAAAATTTCCAGAGAATGAAAAACATTTAGTGTTAAAACTAATTCGGCTAGGCGGAGCAGTGTTTCAGTGCTAGGCTCCTTGGTGGTACGTTGGTCAAAAAAATGTTTAAGCGCTTGAAGTCCTTCGTTGTTGGGGATTACAGTG
This sequence comes from Desmophyllum pertusum, assembly GCA_029204205.1. NCBI lineage: Eukaryota > Metazoa > Cnidaria > Anthozoa > Scleractinia > Caryophylliidae > Desmophyllum > Desmophyllum pertusum. The sequence goes on from MU826855.1 coordinate 385,022, forward strand.
TATAAAGATGTGATATCCATAGTGAAAATATGCTTGTTTTCGTTGGCGAAGTTGGAAATCGCCGAAAAATTGTCAGCGCGTGGTTAACAATCGGTGCCATGGTTTTGTCAAGGCAACTGGAAATGAGTTCGGTAGGGCAGCTATAAGCCGAAACAGTAGGGCGGCCCGGGTTGTTGGTCTTGTGAATTTTAGGTTTGAAGTAAATAACTGAAGTCCTGGGAGTAGTAATAACGAGATTTTGGGCAGTAGGTGGTAATTCTTGTTTGGAGATGAGGTCCTGAATAGTTTCCTTCACAATTTTTGGTTGACTGGAGTGAGGTCTTTGTCAATTTTGGCATAGAAAGCGGTGTCGGAAAGTTGCCGAAAAAGCTTCTTGTTGGTATAAATCGGTCCGCCAAACAACTAAAGCGCCGCCTTTGTCGGCCTGATTTGATGACAATGTCTTTGCGCTTGCCGAGGTTTTTGAGAGCCGTCCCTTCTTCTTTGGATAAGTTAGACAATTTGGTGTTGTGATTGAAGTTAAGTTTTTGAATGTCACGGCGGCATTTTTGACAAATTTTGGGACTCCTGATCAGAAACGGGGTATTAAAAATTGGCTTATTATATTTCCAGAACGGGGTATTATTTTGAATGGAAATTCTCCCCCCCCCCTCCCCCACCAAACCGGTGAATGAGCATGCTTGCCTTCTTCTCCAGTCTCCGCACGGTTTGTTGGCAAGTGTAAATTATTTCTAAATTAGAATTCAATCTGGAAACAGTAGAAGAGAAGAGCCACTCTGAAATTCCCATTTATTTTATTTTTATTTGTACACTTTGTTTCTATTCTTTGTAAAGCGCCTCTGCTTTGTAAACAGCTTACACAACTACGTTAAAATCATATTAATATGTCAGTCAATCATTTTACAAAGAAACAAAACGCTTTACTGCGCCTTTCAGTAACACACAAACTCTGAAGTTCAAAACCCAACCAATGACTGGCAGTGTTTTACCGACCCTACCGTCAATCATACTTACGACAAGCAACGGACCTTGAAAATAGAAAATAAAGACTTGACCTTTGAACCTGTTGAAGTCCCTAAAGCCCCTTCCACACGAGCAAGTTATCCTTGACAAGTTTTCCTTGACAAGTTTTCCTTGCTCGTGTGGAAAGGGAAATTTGGCAATTTTTTCCTTGACAAGTGTCCTTGTTCAAAAAACAAGCGTGCCAGTTTTTGAACAAGGACACTTGTCAAGGAAAAATTGCCAAGTTGCGAAACTTGTTCGTGTGGACGTGCAACAAGGAAAACTTGACAAGGAATCCCTGGTGCCCAGCGGCCTTATCATGTTGCTCGCGACCTGGACCCTATTAAAGACGATAATCCGCTGTACAATATTATTGTTGTTGCAAAGAAAAATTGTCAAGAAAAATTGTTTATCGTCCACACGAGCAAATAAAATTTGTCAACGAAAAACTTGTCAAATTAAATTTGTTGTTTATCCACACGAGCAAGGAAAACTTGTCAAGGAAAACTTGTCAAGGAAAACTTGCTCGTGTGGAAGGGGCTTAAAACAATGGATGACATCCTAGAGGGGAGGGCCACTATATTTCGGGGGAGGGTCACTATTTTTTGAGCGCCATTTTGGGGAGAGTCATTATTATTTTAAAAATTGCATTTAGAGGAGGCCCCCTGGTATTGCGATCGGCAATATTAATAGCGTAAAGAAAACAAACAAAGACGAGAAACAAAATACAATGCATCAATGGAAAGTATTTGATATGAGGAGAAAGCTAATCCCTAAAATGGAGGAAGCTCGTGCACAGGGAAAAAGAGCTGCTTTTAGCAGAGCCGAACCCTACAAAACTCTTTGTTGATGGTGTAGAAATAAAATAAGTGATACATTTTGTATTTATTTACCTTCTTCTACCTACGCGATGCATGAATGTATTTATTTCACAACAAGCAATTCATCGCCAAATGAGTTTTTCGGTTTGGTACCGAAGTCAGGAACAGGTCAGGCTTTTCCTCTTTTTTTTTAGATTTAATGCCCCATTTAAAAATAATTATAGTTTTTTAAGCTTATATTGTTTATCAACCTTTATGTAGGATATGCATATTTTCTCGTAGGTGTTAGGAGCTCACAAGTTCTTTTGCATAATTTATGCTCTAAAACATCGGTACGACACTTGGTCTCACTCATTCGTAGTATTTAAACAGTTTTTTTCATACTGGCTACGTTTTTATATTTTCCTTTTTTGTTTCGTTCTGTGTGTGTTTTTATGTTTACAAAACTGCCGACTAATCAGAGACAATATGGCTTCTTTAAGGTGATATTAATAGAGGTGACAATTGTCTGCGTTCATCATTGTAATTACCTATATCGCGATGCAGGAAAATAATGCAAAATTTACAACTAAAAGCTCTCTCTCTCAATGTTCGTGGTATTCGTACTTTTGAAAAGAGGAAGGAATTTTAATTTTTTTTTTTATTTTTTTTAAACAAAATTTTATTGAGAAGACAATAAGTAACAATAAATATTACAATAATATTACAATAAATACTACAATAAGTTACGCTTACAAATAAATTACAGTAAGAGAGAAAGCAATTATGAAGTTGCAGTTACAAGACTTTACGATTTATGATTACAATAGTAATTATTATACAAGTCACAATTTACGTACACTCCTGATGTTCTTTTAAAATACTGATATATTTACTGCATAAAATCTTCCATTTCATATTAAATTGAGTAAGTATATTTGCACGTATGGCAATAAAATTTTTCTAAATTTATTTTTTCTCGCACGGAGACGACAAAATCCGCAAATTGGTATTTTTGCGCAGATGTACAGGAAAGTATTTGCTGATGAGAATAAGGTGGTTGAGGGTTTGAAGCGAAGATGAGCCTTTTAAGACACCGTATATTATTTCGTATTCTGTAAAGGCTGTCGCAATATGTTTCTTACATAGTGCGCGGTACCACTCAGCGAATTCTTTCCAGAAAGACACAGCCAATGGGCAGTGCACAAATAAGGGAGAAATAGTTTGTTCGGTGTCAGGGCAAAAGGACAAAAAGGGGAATTGATCTTTTTCATTTTGTAGAGGAGGCTATTGGTAGTGAGTATATTGTGTATCACTTTAAAATTGAAACACGGATAATTTGACTTCTTTTGTTGCACTAAAAGGAATTAAGTACACTTTACGGCATTGAGATGGATCAAAACCACATTGACAAGTCTTTTTTCTGCCGTAGGTGGAGGGAGATTTTTACGATTAATAAGCAGATTATATATTGTTTTGCACGTTAGGCTTTCAATAGTGGGTATGGATGAGGAGAGTTCTCCAGTTTCTAATTGTAGAAATTCTTTCCAGGACGAGGTATTGCAGATAATAGCCCATAATATTGTAGAAAGTTGCAGTTTAGATGGAATTTCTGTTGGAAAGACTGATAAGAAAGAAAGGATTTATTTTGTTCCTCTAAAAGACTGGATACCTTCTGAATGCCGCCTTGATGCCAATTCTGGAAGTATACTGACTTTTTATTTATTTTTATATTTCTGTTATTCCAAATAATTTGATTGACTACATCGCATTTCGTCTTAGGTACAGTATTGACTAACTCTTGCCAGTAAACGATTACATCTTTATAAAATTTCGGTAGCGATTTGTTTAGCTTTATACAATTGGCGTCGTAGTTACAGTGAAAGATGAGCGTGCCACCTACACTTGATAGAAGGGAATCTGGAATAGCTTTCCACGGCGATTCATCAGTAGAACACAGGCGCTTTACCCAACATAATTTTAAAGCTTTATCGAACACTGTAAAGTCAGTCATGTTTAGGCCTCCTTCTTCTTTACATTTTATGATCGTAGATTTTTTAATTTTAGGCTGTTTATTCTTCCAAATGAACTTGAAAATTATTTTGTTGACCTCTCTCCTCTTGGCTAACTAAACAAAAGGCAGATATTTGCTTTCTTCAAGAGACATATAGTACCAAAAAATTGAAAATCAGTGGAGAACGCAATGGTGCGGATATTTGTTTTTTGCTCACGGCTCTCCCCATAGTCGTGGGGTTGCCATACTCATACGAAACACGCTTAATTTCGAGCTTAAGTCAGTTAAGTCGGATGAGGAGGAAGATTTATCATTTTAGAGGCCATTATTCAAGATGATCCCTTCCTGTTGATAAATATCTACGCACCTAATACAATATCTCAGCAATCACAATTTTTCCAAAAAATATCCGACCTAATCAACGAAGAAGATCATTACAAAGAATGCAAAATTTTACTCGGTGGAGATTTTAATGTAACTCTATATCCTTCTCTTGATTGTCAAGGTGGAAATCCGACTTATAAAGAATCGGCCAAAGTTCTAGACGATATTCTCGAGGAGAACGAGTTAATTGATATCTGGAGAATTCGAAACCCTGATAGCAAAAGTTTCACGTGGAGACAAAAAACTCCATTTATACAGAGGCGACTGGATTACTGGTTTATCAGTGATCTTCTACAAGATGATGTTGCTAAAGTCGACATCGTGCCTGCTATTAAGACTGATCACTCAGCAGTTGTTCTTGTAATAGATAGCATAGGTGAACAAAAACATGGTCCATCCTTTTGGAAGTTAAATATAGTCTCCTGGAGGACAAACGACTATGTTCTTCTGATGCGAGAAAAATTCCAGAATGGAAGACGGGAAATTGACTTCTGCAATGACTCGAGAATAGAGTGGGATTGGATAAAACACAAAACTCGCAGAAGAAACTATCTCTTATAGTAAGAAAAAAGCTCGCCAGAGAAAAAGAAAACATAACATTAATTGAAAAACGATTTAAGGGATTGCTAGGAAGCTGTCGATGCGTTTCCAACATGTGAAAATATAGAGAAATTAGAAAGGGCTAAGGCAGAATATGAAAAGGAATACAATTACATTAAACAGGTTCAATCATTCGTTCACGTGCTACATGGTACGAAAAAGGTGAAAGAAATACGAAGGTTCTTTCTGAACCTAGAAAATAATAAAAAGAAGAAGAGCTCGGTAAGAAAGCTATTACATACAAATAGAAAAGAAACCACAAAATCCGAAACACAATTGCCAAGGAAATATTTTCCTTTTATGCGGATCTTTATGATGAAAAATTAGATGTAACTATTGACCAATCGACTTGCCCTTCTTAAACTCTGCTTATATCCCTAAATTATCATCTGAAATCCGCGACACGTGCGAGGGCGAGCTAACGTATGCAGAATGTTTTTAATATCCTTCCTTCTTTCAAAAAAACAAAACGCCAAGAGAAACGATGGTTTATCCGTGGAATTTTATAAAGTTTTTTGGCCCCGAAATCGGGAGGAACTTGGTTGATTCTCTAAACTTCTCTTATCATCACGGCGAACTATCAACTACTCAAAAAGAAGCCGTAATAACTCTTATAGAGAACTGAGAAAAACCAAGATCGAAGATTGATTAAGAACTGGAGACCAATTTTCCTTAGTCAACGTTGATGTGAAGATAGGTTCAAAAGCGATTGCAAAAAGACTGGAGAAAGTCCTACCCCATATCATTCACTTTGATCAATACGTCTTCGTCAAGGGTAGAACTATTTTTGACGCAGTTCGCACTATTAACGATGTTTTGATCTCACAAAAATGTAAGGTTATAGAGGTATTCTGACTGCTATAGGACTTTGAAAAAGCTTTCTACTCGCTGAATTGGAAATTTCCTTTTAAATCTTTAGAAACTTTTGGTTTTGGTGAATCTTTTATTGCCTGGATAAAAACATTTTATAATAACACATCAAGTTGCGTGATCAATAATGGCTTTGCGACACCTTCCTTTCAACTTTAAGAGGGGTGTTCGCCAAGGAGATCCACTCTCTCCGTTTCTTTTTATTTATCGCTCTCGAGCTTTTGGCGATTAACATACGCAATAACAACCAGATAAAGGGTTATAATGTCGACGAAAAGAATTGAAGTTAGTAATTTTTGCGGATGACATGATAACATTTGTTAGCGACAAAATTTCTTTCTTTTCTCTCATAAACAGCGTGGAACTTTTCAGCAGATACTCGGGTTTGAGAATGAACCACGAAAAAAACGGAAATTCTCCCACTGGGTAACATAGTGTTACATCACCAGGATTTGGGGTGGAAGAGATTAAAAGTGTTGCTAAAATCCTCGGTGTTTATTTCACCAACGATCATGTGCTATTCAACAAACGAAATTTTGAATCCATCGAGAAAACTGTAAAATAATTTTTGCAGGGATGGAACTGGAGAGGGTCTCACAATAATTGGCAGGATACAAGTAATTAAGTCGTTTATTATTCCAAAAATTTTATACTGCGCAACTTTAATTTCTTGTAAAAAAATATTATCCAAAAACTAAATTCAATTCTTTATGCCTTTGTATGGAAAGGTAAAGATAAAGTAAAGCGAACGGCACTAATAAACCCAACTGAGAAAGGCGGACTAAATATGCCTGATATTGAATCAATGATCTCTATACAGAGAATAATGTGCATAAAAAGATATTTAGATCCCTATACAGCTGGTTGGAATTTTTTTTTAGATTCGTATCTTAAAAACACAGGAGGCAAATTTTTGTTCCATTGTAATTTTGATTTTGGAAAGCTTTCGGTAGCTATTCCCGACTTTTATAGGGGAATGCCTTATTTTATGTCCTCTATGAAATGAAACCAATCCATCCACACTTGAAGAAGTTGCCAATGAAGTGATATGGAATAAACAAGCATATTTGTATAGGTGGTAAATCAGTTTTTAATGCTAAAATATATGAACATGGTTTATACAAAGTTGGTGACCTCTATGACACTGCAGGGGAGCTTGCAATTGGAAGGGAACCACTGCGATCAGCCCTCTCTCCTGTTTGATACTTTCTTAATTTTCAGTATACTTAATGCGCTTCCACAACAATGGCGTTTATTTAAAGACAAACAGGGCTCTTGTGTCCTTCTTCACACAACATTTCAACCTAAATACCTTTCATGTCTACATTAACAATGAAAAAATTGATGTAGAAAAAATCCAATCAAAACCTTTGTATTGGCAGTATGATCTCCAAAATTGCAAATAAGCCGGACAGCCATAAAGAGATATGAAAACTACTTTATGGCCTCCGTCAATTCCAAGCCCGCTCATCCCCCCCCCCCGGGCATTTGTCGGGCATTTGTCATTTTTTTGTCAGAAGGTTGAAAATGCCCCACGGTGGGGTCAGCTTACATGCAACAAAATCCCCACGGTGGGGCTTCAGGAGTAGTGCAAATGCCCGACCCACGGGACAAGTTCAAAAACTTTTTTGAGAGGATCGAGGAATTTAAAACATCTAAATTCCAAGCAGAACTATTAATGATGGACACTATAATTGTTCACAAATACATAGCTCTTTTATTTATACTGTAATCATGATTTTTGGAACATTTTTTCATTACAACTGCAAAGGTGTTGATGTCGAAGCTTCGTTCGGCTTTCGTTCCGCCATCTTTGGTTCGCACGTGGAAAGCAACGGTGCAAATGTTTGCACATGTGGGGTGGGGGTGGGGCTACGGTACACTTGAAAAGTGCGGGACTCAAACGAGGTTTAATATCAACTCAGTTTTTATATTTTTCTATCGGGGGCAATCAGGAAAATTTTTAAATAAAACAACAAAACGTGTACGTCTTTTAAAATATGAAAGATCGCTTTGCCTTGACAATGCCCCACCCCCGGGATGCCCGGTTATAGCAAATGCCCCACCTTAGGGATGGAAAAGTTGTAAAATGCCCGACAAATGCCCGAGGGGGGGGGGGGGGGATGGTTGGGATTGGAATTGACGGAGCCATTAATACTGAGTCTTTCCAATTAAACTGGAAGGATATTTTTCTATTACCACCCAAAGTAACCTTGAGTACCAAATTACGCGAATTTCAATATAAAATATTAAATAGGATTCTATATACAAATGATATGCTCTACAAATTCAAAGTCGATTCTCCCTTATGCTACCTATGTAAAGCGGATACAGAAACTTTAGAACACTTCTTTTTCTATTGTCCGCGAGTTGAGACTTTCTGGAATGAAGTAGTAAATTTGTTTAGAGACCAGCTTCAAATCAGTAAGGACTTTGAGATAAAATATGTTATTTTTGGACTTCACGACAATGAATCTTACAGCACTTTAATTAACTATATCTTGGAAGGCAAATATCTGCTATATCTCTGCAAACTAAATGACAAAACTTTATCTCCAAGACTATTATTAGAGCAAATGAAGAATACATATCAACTAGAACGCTTCATTGCGAGAGAGAGAAAAAACAATCTTAACTATCATTACGAGAAGTGGGAGCCTCTGCTCCCTCTCGTTTCTTTGTAGACTGCAGTCACCCAGTTTTTTCGATCCCCCTTTTATGAAGCCATTTATTTTGTAATTCCACTATCCAGGTAGTTTTTGTTTACCCTATGTTGTTTTTTCCTTTTAATTTGCTTTATTTAAGTGTTATTTATCTTTCTATTATTGCGTATGTATAGGTATTGTTAAGTATATCGTGTAACTTAGTGTCATGTTTTTGTGTATCAGCTCTAAAAACAAATAAAAAACAAATAAGATACCAAAAAAAAAAATCAATGGTTTCTGCAACAACAAGAAACACCCCAAGGGGCTGTGTTTCATTTTTTGTGTCCTTTCAAAGGGGAGGGTGACAATTTTTTGGGCTTCGATTTGGGGGAGGGTCACAATTCTTGAGCACACCTCTTCAAAACTTAGTGGCCCTCAGCCCCCAGTAAATAATGACAGGTCTCCAACGATGACAAAAACCTTTTATCAAACCATATTAGCTATAACTTTGTTACCACACTGCCAGGGACTGTGGTAAAATCACTCTGTATCTTTCCGCATACCATGTTTATACATGTGATAAAGAATTCCACAACAGTTGTAACAAAATTCACCACACATCTGACAGGTGTATTTCTCCCTGTCTTCAGTAGAAAGTTTCCTACATTTGTGTTTCTTTAAACCTCTGTCATCTTTGAAGCCTTTGCTGCAGTGGCTGCACTTGTGAAGAAAATCACCATGCATGGATCTGATATGACGTAAAAGACTTACCCTGCGAGTAAAACATGTGTCACATTCATTACATCTGAAGGGTTTTTCACCAGTGTGAATCATCAGGTGTGTTTTCAAATGCGATGAACGGTTAAAGCATTTGTCACATTGAGTACATCTGAAGGGTTTTTCACCACTGTGAATCATCAGGTGTATTTTCAAATGCGATGAACAGGTAAAGCGTTTGTCACATTGAGTACATCTGTAGGGTTTTTTACCACTGTGAATTAACAGGTGTCTTTTCAAAGCTGATGAATGGGTAAAGCATTTGTCACATTGAGTACATCTGTAGGGTTTCTCACTACTGTGAATCAACAGGTGTCTTTTCAAAGCTGATGATTGCTTAAAGCATTTGTCACATTGAGTACAGCTGTAGGGTTTCTCGCCACTGTGAGACATCAGGTGTTGTTTCAAACTTAACAAATGGGTAAAGCATTTGTCACATTGAGTACATCTGAAGGTTTTTCACCACTGTGAATCATCAGGTGTGTTTTCAAATGTGATGAATAGGCAAAGCGTTTGTCACAATGAGTACATCTGTAGGGTTTTCACCACTGTGAATCAATAGGGTCTTTTTCAAAGCTGATGAATGGGTAAAGCATTTGTCACATTGAGTACATCTGTAGGGTTTTTCACCACTGTGAATCATCAGGTGTCTTTTCAAATGTGATGAACAGGTAAAGCATTTGTCACATTGAGTACATCTGTAGGGTTTTTTCACCACTGTGAATCATCAGGTGTGTTTTCAAATGTGATGAACAGGTAAAGTATTTGTCACATTGAGTACATCTGAATGGTTTTTCACCACTGTGAATCATCAGGTGTGTTTCCAAATGTGATGAACGGTTAAAGCATTTGTCACATTGAGTACATCTGTAGGGTTTTTCACCACTGTGAATCATCAGGTGTCTTTTCAAACTTGATGAGCAGGTAAAGCGTTTGTCACATTGAGTACATCTAGATCTGTGGGGTTTCTCGCCACTATGAATCATCAGGTGCCTTTTTAGATGCGACTGGAATTTAAATACTTTATCACACACTCTACATTTCATTAGGCCTTTCTTCTATTTTTAAAAAAAAACTGTATTCTTGTCTTTTGTTGTCTTGACAACCTGTTCCAGACAAGAAAACAATAGGTTGTAGGTATTTTTTTTCATTCTTTCATTGTGTTACATAACAATATTGGTTCATGCTTTAGCGTGCATATATTGAGTTATGATGCACGTGCGGGAAGTTTGCAGAGCACGAGAGAAGCGTAAGAGTTGTACAAGGCGATAGCCGAGAGCAACTCTAGCTTCATGAGTGCTCTCCAAACTTCCCAAGTGCATCATAACTCGATATACGCACAGCCTTTTTTCGCCGGTCAATTGCTTATGAAAAGAAAAGCAATCCACAATTATGTCTCAATGAAGTTTTCTAAAGTACCAAACAGCAATAAAATGGGAAAATAATCCAATTTTGAAGCGAAATTTAACCTTAAGCTTATTCAAAAACATATTACGTGATTTTCAACTGAGGTTTAGAATATGGTAAACAAACTCTTTGCGACATTAATTGGGCAAACGACAAGAGATGAAAGATTGCCAACGATTCATCCAAGAAAACTTTTGAATTTTGATGCCTACGTCAGGAACCCAACTCAGTGCCAAGTGACAGGTCAAGTTTGCTCACGCCATCAGCGTGCATCATTGAATTACGATGCATGCTCGCGCTACTGAATTTTACTAAACGGAGTTGCTAGCTATGTTATAATAATGAAAGATTTACAACAGAAATAAAAAGTAAGAGAAACATTTTATTGGATAGCTGCCTGTGTTTCATAGCTGCAAATAATCCAGTGAAAACAGCTGCTTCTCTTTGCTCCCAGTACTCTGGGGCGAGCATCTGTATTCAAAGGCTAATAACAAATTAATGGAATAAAGACAATAAAAAATCAATGTGCGCAACCATTTAAGAGCCATTTTCGAGAATGTCGAGAATCGAAAGACACTCAAAAAATTTGCAGTACACTTTACCACTAGCTGTTTTTATTGCTTCATGATCTTTGTGATCAAACCTTGCCTGTGAAGTTTGCAATAATAAGCTTATGTCAGTCATAGCTCATGTAGGGGGAGTTTCTGTTAAACTTGATGAGCTGGCAGTAGCTTAAAGGGGCACTGTCACAAGGACGCATGCGCCAGTCTCGCGAGTCGAACTTGAAAAGGTTAGGCTAACTTTTTCAAGTTTGAGTTGCCAAATCCAAAATGGCGTCGACTAGTGGCGGCGGCAGACACGGTGGAAAGCGTAGTAATTCTGGGCAAAAAAAAAAATTCAATACCCCGACAAGAGCCAAGAGAGAGTGGACAAAACCCCATAAACGCATTTATCTTGAAGATAACAGTTTCAAAACATGGCTCGAAGCGAAATTCGTTGCAAATTACGAAGGATATACGATGATACGATACTGTCTTCGCGACACATTGTTGTTGAGGAGACGTGTGATCGAAACAGATGTGACCTCAGCTGTGACCTCTCACGCGAAAACGTACAACACGGCTTTCCGTTCGAAAGGCTAAAAAGCCGTTCACTACCCGGCCGAACGGTTAGCAATCGAACGGCTGCTACTACCCGTTCGAAAAAAATGTTCGAACTGCTGCCGCTACCCGTTCGAAAAAAATCTTCAGCCGTTCCAACGGCTGCTGCTACCCGTTCAGAAGAAAATCTTTACCCGTTCGAAGCTGAGCCAGGTTATCCGTTGAGAAAAAATATTGAGCCGATCGAAACGGCAACGGTTATCCGTTGAAAACTTATGTACGAATGGATAAATCTAAGCTTGGCTGTCAAAAGTGCATTGCCTGTGAAGTTTGCAATTTATTAATAAGCTTTTGTCAGTCAATTAGCTCATGTAGGGGGAGTTTCTGTTAGACTTGATGAGCTGGCAGTAGCTTAAGAGCCATTCTCCGAAAATGTCGAGAATCGGATGACATTTTTTTATATTTTGCCAAAACATTCCTTTGGGTGTACTAACTTAAGGAAAAAATAGTTAAAAGTTCCAACGATTTTTTTAACGGACGAAATTTAAAAAGTTCGAAAAATTGAATAATTAGCGGTTTTCAGCTCAAAAACAGCTTCAAATTCTCACGCTTCTTTGGGAAGACGGCGAAAGCGTAAAAGAGACTATAAAACGAAACGTGGCACAAATATTATGTTGTTCTTCCTCTTTAAGACTGTGTAATAAGTTTCTCCAAACGTTGTTTCTAGCTTTTTCATTGGAATATTTATACAGCTGCCATTTTTGTCGCTTAACATGAAGGCCAACTTTGACTGCTTTAAATGGCACCTTAAATGTGCATTTATCGTTTCGAAGAAAGTCTGACTATTTTCGCCGGTAAATTGCTTATGGAAACAAAATCAATTCAGAATTATGTCCCAACAATTGATTTTACAACTTAGCGCGTGCACATCGCAAAAGCAAGTGAAAACGGTAAACAAACTCTTACAATAAATAATGAAATATATTGATTTAAATATAAACTGAAAACTTTGCGTGCTCTGATTGTTTAAAAACCATGTTTTATCAGAGTATAAAACATAGAAAAGCGTGTTTTATCGTTTCGCGCGCGTAAATCTATATTTTAAAGCCCATAAAGAAGCCAAAACCATGTATTATACTGTCATAAAACACTCCGGGAATTTGAGAAACACTCGAGAAATATAGAAAACACTTGCCTGCGGCTCGTGTTTTCTATATTTCTCTTGTGTTCTCAAATTCCCGTCGTGTTTTATGACAGTATAATACATGGTTTTGGCTTCTTTATTTGTTAAATATATATGTTACAGTATACGGATGATTCCTGATTTGACAAAACTGGCGCGCGGGGTGGTATCGGGTAATTTTTCACCAGGGCCGCAAGGTGGTAGTGTACTGGGTAATTTTGGCACGAGGTCGATTCACTTCAAAGTTCGCTTCGCCGCCGTTCGTCTGAAGAAAATTTGCAATTCAAAGGTGAGTATCTTGCATTACAGTGATTTCTTTGAATACAAAGGTCATTCAACAGTACCGGATTGAATTGTTCGTACACAACCTTGATTTGTCACACATAAATCAGCAACGGGGTCGACAGACTTGATCCAAAAATCTGCTAGACGCTGTCTGATATAAATTATTATTAACTCGTTAAGACTAAGATTAGCGGTTACACCGCAACATTCTTGTATTTCCTAGTGTATATAAGACGTTGTTGTAAGAGGTTAAGCCTCAGAACGAATAGTGGAATAGAACGGAACGGAATTGTGAGTGTAAAGAACTGTGAATCTACGAATAAATGCATTTTATAACTTGGAAAGATACAGTCCTCATTTGATTGTGAACCAGCATCGGGAGATATTCCCGAATTAACAGACGCAAACAGATCAGAATCTCAAGTCAAAAAAAATAAAACCCAGTCAAAAGGATCAGTATCTTTTCAATAAACTTCATTGTTCAGTATAAATAAACCCAGATCGTTATTATTTATCTGAATAAACTGAGTTTTGTTACATTTTGTGTTATTTCAAGATTGAACGATCAGTAAGTTGCTACACCATTGATCATTGTAAGCTACATCACAAAATCTACTTTAAAAATGTCCAAAAATAGTTCTATAAACAAAACGTAATATCATCAAATGGCGGGGCAGATATAGTGAGAACTATTACTAGTTTATGCTTTCACCGTCTTCCCCAAAGAAGCGTGAGAATTTGAAGCTGTTTTTGAGCTGAAAACCGCTAATTATTCAATTTTCGAACTTTTTTAAAATTTTGTCCGTTAAAAAAATCGTTGGAACTTTTAACTATTTTTCCTTAAGTTAGTACACCCAAAGGAATGTTTTGGCAAAATATAAAAAAATGTCATCCGATTCTCGACATTCTCGGAGAATGGCTCTTAAGCTACTGCCAGCTCATCAAGTCTAACAGAAACTCCCCCTACATGAGCTAATTGACTGACAAAAGCTTATTAATAAATGGCAAACTTCACAGGCAAGGTTTGATCACAAAGATCATGAAGCAATAAAAAAGTGGTAAAGTGTACTGCAATAATTCAACCATAACTTCCATTGAAAAATTAATGACATGATTGATGAAGCATCTCTTTTCATCGCTGTTAGAGAAGTAAAATAAAATGTGGAAAGAAAGTTGAAATTGAGTGATTTTATAAAAGGAGTTTGCTGCGACAGCTTTTTAACTACAACCAGACAAATTAGCTAGTATTAACTGAAATTTCCATATTTGACAGCAATATTTGTGCATTATACTGATTAGAGGAGCGTGTATAAAAAGAATGTCTGCTAATGAAAATTACTAATTACTAATAATTTTTTTTTACTAAAAACTAATGAAAGTATACAAGCGAGAGTGTTTTTTAGATCACATTACATCAAATTTCTCAAACTTCTCAGCTTTTTTTGACAATAATAATGAAAATAATAACTACAGGAAAAATAAAGATGAACATTTTTTGCACAGGATTTTAAGCCATGTTAGGTTTTGTGCTATCCTGTAATTTTGGTAGTACAGTAGCTGTCAAATATGCACATTTCAGTCAACAGTGCAATGTAACAAAAAGCTGTCGCAGTTGTAGAAGCAAACTTTTTATCACAACACTCAAAATTGTTTTTGTTTTCCACATTTACTATCACCTTTCTCATGGGATGGAAAGAGATACTTTGTCATTAATCAAATCAACATTCGATACAGTTTGGTTTCAGGTTTTTGTGACTATCCTGTGGTTTGGTAGTACAGTGGAACCCGTTGATACGAAAATCTGGTCATATTAATGGGGTGGTCGTATTAACGGGGTAGGGTTAAATTATGGTGCTACACCCTTCTAAATAATGCCATGACAACTATACCTTTAATTCCGCTATAAATTGAACACGCCAATCACTAACAACTGTTCCGGACAGCACTCACTAAATGCGTTATTGTTTGTCAGATTGTGTATGTTTTCATTCAGCAGTCTCACCAGGCATTTGACTGGTCGTATTAACGGGGTAATTTTAGAAAGAAAATAATGACTGGGGACTCTAAAAGGTGGTCATTGGTCGTAATAACGGGGTTTTCATATAAGAAAATGAGTGGGCTTTTGTTCGGGCCACAAAAAAGTGGTCGTAATAACGGGGTAGGTCCGTCGTATGGCAGGGTTCCACTGTACAAGAGCTGTCAAATATGCTAATTTCAGTCAACAGTGTAACAAAAAGCTGTCGCAGTTGTGGAAGCAAACTTTTTTATCACATCACTCAAATTTCTGTTTTGTTTCCACATTTTACTATCACCTTTCTCATGGGGATGGAAAGAGAATCAAATCAACATTCAATATTTGAATGGAAACTACGGTTGAATTATTGTATTATTGAATGAAATTTTGAAAATGGATGAACGCTTCTCAGCCGTTTTGACTTGAAACAGTCGAAGCTCTCTGAGCGGACACTCTTGTAAGTGGACAGCTCTACTTACAAATTTAAAACCAGTTTGAACTCCCCATGCAAACTCTGTATTATTTTACACATTCCCATAAGCAGCCGCAGACACTTTCGAGGGTTCAAAATTGGAGTAGACACTTTTCTGAGGGTGCCTCAGCTTACAGGAACTTTGACTGTATTTATTTATTTATGTACCATTCATACTATTATGTTACATGTAGTTATTGTCATTAAGACCGCCAGATCCCAACTAGAGTCTGTGTTATGGTTAGCGCTGACTATTTTTTTGACAATCACTATGGAATAAAAAAATCAAATGTTCCATTGTGTTTGATTGCTGCAATGTTTTGTGAGTGTTCAATATTTACCTATATCATATGTAACCATCAAACATTCAATTGGTTTGACTAGTAACCCCAGGCATAATATAATACTAATACAGAGTTACACTATTATTAAAATTGTTCATGTACAAAGAAAGTTCATTCCCTATCCTGAATCCAAGAGTCCCATGTCCCTTTTCTAAAAATGGCGGCAAGTGACGGTACATAAAAGTTCCATGAATCGAATTCAAAGCACATTTGTGTCCTCCAGGAAAATAACCTAAGTGCGAACTCGGCAAGAAAGCAGTGATAACTAAATATACGTCAACCGAACTGAATCAACTGATACAAGTACAAAGCGACATCAAATCGCCGGTCGACGACATACATCAACATGTTCACGAACGAGTATCGGTATCACCGTATGTGACTGAATTCCACATTCAACGGAAATATAAACATTTCCTGAACACTGTGAGAACAAATTTAAAGTGTTACGGGTTTGATTACTTACCTTTTTGACAGAGAAAAACAGGCGAAAGCAGCAAAACCACAACCAGAAAGGGACGCAGCATGCACACTTCACATAACGGATCACGTGTTGTTATGGTACTGAGTGGGGGTGGGTAGTGCAATTGGAAAGGGGGTGGGTGGGGAGGGGTAGACATGGTTCTTGCATATAAACCCTCCAGATTTCATTCCCCTCGACAACCCCAGGGTATATGTCTCTAGACTCTGTAGCTTCTGATTATATATAAAACACAAAATATGAAATTCATAAGGCAGCAATTACTTATTGAGATAGAAAGAGCTTGCTTTCTTTCTCCTTCTCCGCGCGGTTTAGGGAGGACTTGTATGAGAGCAGCCGTCGAGCAACCTCGTTCTCAGGGTCTGGGAACGAGGTACGTGAACTGTAAGGCATGGTTATTACACCCGGTGGGCTGAGTTTGCTGTTTGTTTCATATCCTTGCTCCGAGGGTACTCCAGTTTTCCTCCCTCCTTCCACAAAAACCAACATTTCTAAATTCCAATTTCGATCTGGAAAGAGAAGAGCCACTCTGTGGGTATCCACTTAAATTTCCATTTATTTTTTTATTGGTACACTTAACTTTAATTACTTCCATCACTTATGATACAATGTATATTTAACAATTACTTTTGACAAGCAAAGAAATCAAAGAAGTGATGAGGAGTCTATAGAAAAGCAGAAATGCTTGAAGTAATTTCTATTCTTTGCAAAGTGCCTCTGATTTGTAAACAACTATACGTTAAAATGGTATTATGTTAGTCAATCATTTTACAAACAGAAACAAAAAGCTTTACTGCGCTTTCAATAACACGTAAACTATGAAGTTCCAAAACCCAACCAACGACAGCGTTTTACCGAGCCTACCGTCAATCATAATTATTACGACAAGGGCAATGGACCTTGAAAATAGAAACAAAGAAGTGGATAGAAATTCCACCAATCACAATCCATGGCCGTGACCTTTGAACCTGTCGAAGTCCTTAAGACAATGGATAGGCATCCTAAAATGCAACCGTTGGCTGAGTTATGAACTTCTGAGTTCGCATGTTATTGAATGGGCAGTTATTTCCTTGAAAAATATTTTATGTTGACATCCAAAGTCAAAACTGATCAACATCAGACTAAAGAACATCTAATTGGAACAAACTACAGTAACTATTAGAATTACACAATTAAATTTCCAACAGTTAACAAAGTGCAAACATGAGTAAGAAGCATGAAAATCTCAAAAGTTCATTTGGTAATTAATAGTTTTTCCATCTTACCTGCACACAATAATTATGTTTTGATTACCGTAAAGTTTCCGAAAGTAGTTGACCCATGATTACTTTCGATGTAGTAGAGGGCGGTTTTCAATTGAGTGTCGTAAAACCAAAACCAAAGTAATTACAATAGCCAATCACAACAAAACGTAACAAAAGCTAACAATGAAACCAATGAGAAACTCAAAGCAAATTACAACGGTGACGGGCGCCAAGCGTGGAAAATGTGTGTAACCAGGCTGCAATTTTGTTTTTGCATTCTGATTGTTTTGAGTAGCTGGGCGCAAGTTTTTTTTAAACCAATCACAGAGCGTAGTAAAGCAAACCAAAGCAATTCTGTATTACTCAACGACACTGCGCAATTGAAAGTCGCTCTAGGTGCCCTAGTTGCTCTAGTCGCTCTAGTTTGCCGCTACTTTCAGAGGATCATCTCGGCTTTCGAGCGCGGATAATGTGTTTCTCCATAATGGAGACGCGATCGCAAGTTAAAAAACAATAAAAATGTTTTGAATGAAACTTTCAAGGAACCAGTCATTGTCTAATATATAAGAGATGAAACTGAGGATAAAACTTGTTGAAAATAATTTACATCAGAACAGAGTAGTGTATTGTCCTTGGAATAAGGAATACAGCTTGTTGTATCTGTTATTCTCCATTGTTTCAAATATATTTCAAAATTAAAAAATAAATTATCGGTGTGAGGTGGATTTACCAACAACCATAAAATGTTTTGTTACTTTTTTTCTGGGGGGGGGGGGATGGGGGGGGGTTGCTACTAATTCCAAAGGGGTTGTTTAGTTTTCCGGAACTTTAGGGTGATTGTGGACAATATCTGAGGCAAGTGGCATAAAAGCATATATAATTGTCATTTTACGCTTTCACCGTCTTCCCAAAGAAGCGTGAGAATTTGAAGCTGTTTTTGAGCTGAAAACCGCTAATTAGTCAAATTTAGAACTTTTTTAAATTTCATCCGTTAAAAAAATCGTTGGAACTTTTAACTATTTTTTCCTTAAGTTAGATACACCCAAAGGAATGTTTTGGCAAAATATAAAAAAATGTCATCCGATTCTCCGACATTCTCGGAGAATGGCTCTTAAGCTACTGCCAGCTCATCAAGTCTAACAGAAACTCCTCCTACATGAGCTAATTGACTGACAAAAGCTTATTAATAAATTGCAAACTTCACAGCCAAGGTTTGATCACAAAGATCATGAAGCAATAAAAACAGTGGTAAAGTGTACTGCAATAATTCAACCATAACTTCCATTGAAAAATTAATGACATGAAGCATCTCTTTTCATCGCTGTTAGAGAAGTAAAATAAAATGTGGAAAAGAAAGTTGAAATTTGAGTGATTTTGTAAAAAGGGGTTTGCTGCGACAGCTTTTAACTACAACCAGACAAATTAGCTAGTATTAACTGAAATTTCCATATTTGACAGCAATATTTGTGCATTATACTGATTAGAGGAGCGTGTATAAAAAAGAATGTCTGCTAATGAAAATTACTAATTACTAATAATTTTTTTTTTACTAAAAACTAATGAAAGTATACAAGCGAGAGTGTTTTTTAGATCACATTACATCAAATTTCTCAAACTTCTCAGCTTTTTGACAATAATAATGAAAATAATAACTACAGGAAAAATAAAGATGAATTTTTTTTGCACAGGATTTTAAGCCAAGTTAGGTTTTGTGACTATCCTGTAATTTGGTAGTACAGTAGCTGTCAAATATGCAAATTTCAGTCAACAGTGCAATGTAACAAAAGCTGTCGCAGTTGTAGAAACAAACTTTTTATCACAACACTCAAATTTGTTTTGTTTTCCACATTTACTATCACCTTTCTCATGGGATGGAAAGAGATACTTTGTCATTAATCAAATCAACATTCGATACAGTTTGGTTTCAGGTTTTTGTGACTATCCTGTGGTTTGGTAGTACAGTGGAACCCGTTGATACGAAAATCTGGTCGTATTAACGGGGTGGTCGTATTAACGGGGTAGGGTTACATTATGGTGCTACACCCTTCTAAATAATGCCATGACAACTATACCTTTAATTCCGCTATAAATTGAACACGCCAATCACTAACAACTGTTTTGGACAGCACTCACTAAAATGCGTTATTGTTTGTCAGATTGTGTATGTTTTCATTCAGCAGTCTCACCAGGCATTTTGACTGGTCGTATTAACGGGGTAATTTTAGAAAGAAAATAATGACTGTGGACTCTAAAAGGTGGTCATTGGTCGTAATAACGGGGTTTTCATATAAGAAAATGAGTGGGCTTTTGTTCGGGCCACAAAAAAGTGGTCGTAATAACGGGGTGGTCCGTCGTATGGCGGGGTTCCACTGTACAAGAGCTGTCAAATATGCTAATTTCAGTCAACAGTGTAACAAAAAGCTGTCGCAGTTGTGGAAGCAAACTTTTTTATCACATCACTCAAATTTCTGTTTTGTTTTCCACATTTTACTATCACCTTTCTCATGGGGATGGAAAGAGAATCAAATCAACATTCAATATTTGAATGGAAACTACGGTTGAATTATTGTATTATTGAATGAAATTTTGAAAATGGATGAACGCTTCTCAGCCGTTTTGACTTGAAACAGTCGAAGCTCTCTGAGCGGACACTCTTGTAAGTGGACAGCTCTACTTACAAATTTAAACCAGTTTGAACTCCCATACAAACTCTGTATTATTTTACACATTCCCATAAGCAGCCGCAGACACTTTCGAGGGGTTCAAAATTGGATTAGACACTTTTTCCTGAGGGTGCCTCAGCTTACAGGAACTTTGACTGTATTTATTTATTTATGTACCATTCATACTATTATGTTACATGTAGTTATTGTCATTAAGACCGCCAGATCCCAAACTAGAGTCTGTGTTATGGTTTAGCGCTGACTATTTTTTTGACAATCACTATGGAATAAAAAAAATCAAATGTTCCATTGTGTTTGATTGCTGCAATGTTTTTGTGAGTGTTCAATATTTACCTATATCATTATGTAACCATCAAACATTCAATTGGTTTGACTAGTAACCCCAGGCATAATATAATACTAATACAGAGTTACACTATTATTAAAATTGTTCATGTACAAGAAAGTTCATTCCCTATCCTGAATCCAAGAGTCCCATGTCCCTTTTCTAAAAATGGAGGGAAGTGACGAGGTACATAAAAGTTCCATCAATCGAATTCAAAAGCACATTTGTGTCCTCCAGGAAAATAACCTAAGTGCGAACTCGGCAAGAAAGCAGTGATAACTAAATACGTCAACCGAACTGAATCAACTGATACAAGTACAAAGCGACATCAAATCGCCGGTCGACGACATCAACATGTTCACGAACGAGTATCGGTATCACCGTATGTGACTGAATTCCACATTCAACGGCAATATAAACATTTCCTGAACACTGTGAGAACAAATTTAAAGTGTTACGGGTTTGATTACTTACCTTTTTGACAGAGAAAAACAGGCGAAAGCAGCAAAACACAACCAGCAAGGGACGCAGCATGCACTCTTCACAGAACGGATCACGTGTTGTTATGGTACTGAGTGGGGTGGGCAGTGCAATTGGAAAGGGGGTGGGCTGGGGAGGGGTAGACATGGCTCTTGCATATAAACCCTCCAGATTTCATTCCCTCGACAACCCCAGGATATATGTCTCTAGACTCTGTAGCTTCTGATTATATAAAACACAAACATATGAAATTCATAAGGCAGCAATTACTTATTGAGATAGAAAGAGCTTGCCTTCTTCTCCAGTCTCCGCGCGGTTTAGAGAGGACTTATGAGAAGTGAACGTAATCAGACCACGAGAGGTGGGACGTGAACTGTTATTTACACCCGGTGGGCTGAGTTTGCTGTTGGTTCATATCCTTGCTCCGAGGGTACTCCAGTTTTCCTCCCTCCTTCCACAAAACCAACATTTCTAAATTCCAATTCGATCTGGAAAGAGAAGAGCCACTGTGGATATCCACTTAAATTTCCATTTATTTTTTTATTGGTACACTTTAACTTTATTACTTCCATCACTTATGATACAATGTATATTTAACAATTATTTTTGACAAGCAAAGAAATCAAAGAAGTGATGAGGAGTCTATAGAAAAGCAGAAATGCTTGAAGTAATTTCTATTATTTGCAAAGTGCCTCTGATTTGTAAACAACTATACGTTAAAATGGTATTATGTTAGTCAATCATTTTACAACAGAAACAAAAAGCTTTACTGCGCCTTTCAATAACACGTCAAATTATGAAGTTCAAAACCCAACCAATGACAGCGTTTTACCGAGCCTACCGTCAATCATAATAATTATAGTAATTATTACGACAAGCAATGGACCTTGAAAATAGAAACAAAGTGGATAGAAATCCACCAATCACAATCCATGGCCGTGACCTTTGAACCTGTTGAAGTCCTTAAGACAATGGATGACATCCTAAAATACAACCGTTGGCTGAGTTATGAACTTCTGAGTTCGCATGTTATTGAATGGCAGTTATTTCCTTGAAAAATATTTTATGTTGATCCAAAGTCAAAACTGATCAACATCAGACTAAAGAACATCTATTGAACAAAACTACAGTAACTATTAGAATTACACAATTAAATTTCCAACAGTTAACAAAGTGCAACATCAGAAGCATGAAAATCTCAAAAGTTCATTTGTAATTATGCATAGTTTTCCATCTTACCTGCACACAATAATTATGTTTTGATTACCGTAAAGTTCCGAAAGTAGTTGACCCTTATTACTTTCGATGTAGTAGAGCGGTTTTCAATTGAGTGTCGTAAAACCAAAACCAAAGTAATTACAATAGCCAATCACAACAAACGTAACAAGCTAACAATGAACCAATGAGAACTCAAAGCAAATACAACGGTGACGGGCGCCAAGCGCGGGAAAATGTGTGTAACCAGGCTGCAATTTTGTTTTTGCATCTGATTGGTTGAGTAGCTGGCGCAAGTTTTTTAAACCAATCACAGAGCGTAGTAAAGCAAAACCAAAGCAATTCTGGATTACTCACGACACTCAATTGAAAGTCGCTCTAGTTGCCTTTACCTATCGCTACTTTCAGAGGATCGCTGCTTTCGAGCGCGATAATGTGGTCTATATGTGGACCGATCCAAGTTAAAAAAAATAAAAATGTTTTGAATGAAAATTTCAAGGAACCAGCCATTGTCTAATATATAGAGATGAAACTGAGGATAAAACTTGTTGAAAATAATTTACATCAGAACAGAGTAGTGTATTGTCCTTTGAATAAGGAACACAGCATGTTGTATCTGTTATTTCGATTGTTTCAAATATATTTAAAATTAAAAAATAAATTACGGTTGAGGTGGGATTTACCAACAACCATAAAATGTTTTGTTACTTTTTTTCTGGGGGGGGGGGGGGGGGGGGGGTTTGCTACTTTCCAAGGGTTGTTAGTTTCGGAACTTTAGGGTGCTTGTTGGACAATACTACATGTAGCAAGTGCATAAAACAATATATATTGTCATATATACTGTACAAATATAAAGCATAGTAAACCATAATGTCCAATTTTCTACATCAATAATCAATGTCCTCGAAAATATCTCTCTTGTTTTCACACCTTTAATCTACACCAAACGAAAACCACTCAGAGTTTTTTCCATTCCTAGTTTATATGTGCCATCAACTTACAAAATTATCTGTAACACAACTGCTCATCCTGTCGCATTAAGCCCCTTCCACACCAGCAAGTTTTCCTTGACAAGTTTTCCTTCCTCGTGTGGAAAGGGAAATTTGGCAATTTTTTCCTTGACAAGTATCCTTGTTCAAAAACTGGCTCAAAAACTGGCACGCCAGTTTTTGAACAAGGACACTTGACAAAGAAAAATTGCCAAGTTGCAAAACTTGTTTGTGTGGATGTGCAACAAGGAAAACTTGACAAGGAATCCCTGGTGCCCAGCGGCCTTATCTTGTTGCTCGTGACCTGGATCCTATTAAAGACGATAATCCGCTGTACAATATTACTGTTGTTACAAAGAAAAATTGTCAAAGAAAAATTGTTTATCGTCCACACGAGCAAATAAAATTTGTCAAGGAAAAACTTGTCAAATTAAATTTGTTGTTTA
Source organism: Desmophyllum pertusum (assembly GCA_029204205.1). Lineage (NCBI taxonomy): Eukaryota > Metazoa > Cnidaria > Anthozoa > Scleractinia > Caryophylliidae > Desmophyllum > Desmophyllum pertusum. Next base: position 408,783 of record MU826855.1, read on the forward strand.
TCCACACAAGCAAGGAAAACTTGTCAAGGAAAACTTGCTCGTGTGGAAGAGGCTTTACATGTAATTTCCTTGTTGACCCATCAGAGTGAGCTCCAGAACTAAAATGGATATCATGCACTAATGACGATGACAAAATTAACGTTATAAAATGTTAACGTTTTTCAAACAATATTAGCTATAATTTGTTACCACACTGCCTGGGACTATGGTAAAATCACTCTGTATCTTTCCGCATACCATGTTTATACATGTGATAAAGAATTCCACAACAGTTGTGACAAAATTCACCACACATCCAACAGGTGTATTTCTCCCTGTCTTCAGAAGAAAGTTTCCTACATTTGTGTCTCTTTAAACCTCTGTCATCTTTGAAGCCTTTGCTGCAGTGGCTGCACTTGTGAGGAAAATCACCATGAATTGATCTGTTATGACGTAACAGAGTTTCTTTGAGAGTAAAACATTTATCACAATGAATACATCTGTGAGGTTTCTCACCACTGTGAATCAACAGGTGTCTTTTCAAATACGATGAATTGGTAAAGCATTTGTCACAATGAGTACATCTGTAGGGTTTCTCACCGCTGTGAATCATCAGGTGTATTTTCAAATGCGATGAACAAGTAAAGTGTTTGTCGCAATGAGTACATCTGTGGGTTTCTCGCCACTATGAATCAACAGGTGTATTTTCAAAGTTGATGAATTGGTAAAGCACTTGTCACATTGAGTACATCTGTAGGGTTTCTCACCACTGTGAATCAACAGGTGTATTTTCAGATTTGATGATTGGTTAAAGCATTTGTCACATTGAGTACATCTGTAGGGTTTTTCACCACTGTGAATCATCAGGTGTTTTTTCAAAGTTGATGAACAGTTAAAACATTTGTCACATTGAGTACATCTGTAGGGTTTTTCACTACTGTGAATCATGAGGTGTTTTTTCAAATGTGATGATTGGTTAAAGCACTTGTCGCATTGAGTACATCTGAAGGGGTTTTCACCACTATGAATCATCAGGTGTTTTTTCAAAGTTGATGAACGGTTAAAACATTTGTCACATTGAGTACATCTGTAGGATTTCTCACCACTGTGAATCAACAGGTGCCTTTTCAAATTTGATGAACAGGTAAAGCATTTGTCACATTGAGTACATTTGTAGAGGTTTTCACCACTGTGAATCATCAGGTGTGTTTTTCAAAAGCGATGAACGGTTAAAGCATTTATCACATTGAGTACATCTGGAGGGTTTTTCACCATTGTGAATCATCAGGTGTGTTTTCAAAAGCGATGAACGGTTAAAGCATTTGTCACATTGAGTACATCTGTAGGGTTTTTCACCACTGTGAATCATCAGGTGTCTTTTTAGATCTGATGATTGGTTAAAACATTTGTCACATTGAGTACATCTGTAGGGTTTCTCGCCACTGTGAATCATCAGGTGCCTTTTTAGAAATGACTGAAATTTAAATCCTTTACCACACACTGTACATTTCAAGGCCGTTCTTCTATTCTTCTTACCAGTATTCATGTCTTTTCTTGTCTTGACAACCTGCTCCAGACAAGAAAATACTATGTTGAACTCTGATGTAGACTCATCTTTCCTGGCATAATATAAGTTGATAAAAGTTGAGCTTTGTGACTCAGGAAAAATATTTGAAATAAATCCAAAAGCTTTTGTCCACGTCTGTGGACTTGTTCACTTGGACATTGAACACGCATACGGGAGTGAGACAAGGGCCCAGTTCTCCAAGTGAACTAAAGTGGGCATTTCAACGAAACATTTTATGGAATAAAAAAAATCAAATGTCCCATTGTGTTAGATTGCTTCAATACTTACCTACACTGTATATATAATGCCCTGATCAATTCGAAGCTTCACCATCCCCCCCCGCAACCCCCGGCATTTGACTATCTTCCGAGCCCGGGGAGTAGGGCATTTAATGCAAGGCCAGTTCCCAGGGGTAGGGAATTTGAACCTTGCCTGGGTGGGTGGGGAATTTGAAACCAAAAGTGTCAAATCTTCCCGGCGGAATACACGTGGTTGTTTCAGTATGGAGGAGTGTAGAGGAAAAGAGTTTACTTTTGTGAGAGAATAGCTCACAAGAAAAGATTTTCAAAAGCTGTGTAGTATTTGTGAAGGTACAATGTAAAAACAAGAGTGTATTTGAATTACATATGATTTGTAGGTTTTTATAGCTTGAATAGTCAAATCAATTGCCAGTCAATGTGTAGAAAGTCACGGCCGCTGATCTTGCCTGTTTCATACAATATTTTTGTCTGCAGAGCATGAACTGCTATTGAATAGCGAATAAACAAACGCTGTAAAATGAACAACAACTATTAAATTTAATTCAGAGTTCGACGGTATGTAAATTCTACTTTGCATTCAGTTGCTAAATACGTCTAGTATGATAAATTTTCACATCGTGGAATGACGCTTGCAAGCGACTTCAAAACCTTTTTTATTGCCAGTAGTGAACATTTGACCGTCAAATCTGGCACTTGAGGTAGGGCATTTGAAAGCGATTCTAGCCCAGGGGGCAGGAATTTGAACAAGCCAATCTTCAAAAGTTCAAATGCCCGGGGGTTGCCGGGGAGGGGGGGGGGGGGGGGGGATGGTGGTGAAGCTTCGAATTGATCGGCGCATAACCATCAAACATTCAATAAAATTGGTTTGACTAGTAACCCCAGCATAATATAATATTGATACAGAATTACACTCTAACAATTGTTCATGTATAAGAAAGTTCATTCCCTATCCTGAATCCAAGAGTCCCATGTCCCTTTTCTAAGTTTCCTAAAAATGGCGGCAAGTTCCATGAATCGAATTCAAAAGCACATTCGTGTCCTGCAGGAAAATAACCTAAGTGCGAACTCGGCAAGAAAGCAGTGATAACTAAATACGTCAACCGAACTGAATCAACTGATACAAGTACAAAGCGACATCAAATCGGTCGACGGGTATCCGGTCGTTTCGCTACGAAGTCGTTTCGCTACCAGTCGTTTCGCTACAAATCGAAGTCGTTTCGCTACCAATCGAAGTCGTTTCGCTACAAATATAAAGTCGTTTCGCTACAAATATAAAGTCGTTTCGCTGCACATATAGAGTCGTTTCGCTATAAATAGCACTCACTTCTAAGCCACACACATACTGACATACACTCTTTCTACGATCTAACGAAAGTTACGGGCACACAGTACAATTACTGTATCACGACAGAGCGCGCGTACCCAAGCCTTCGCAGTTCATAGCACGCAAACGAGACCGGGATTTATAACGAGGTTAAGTTTATTCTCCAAGAGTCTGAGACACTTCATTCTATAAAATCCCATACTATTCATACTATTCTAAATTCCACAACTATAAGAAACACAACAGATGATCGATAACGAAGCGGACCACATAGGAGACTGATCCAGTCTGAATAACGAAACGATAACGAAACGGCCGGACCTCAGAGGAAACTGAGGGAACTCTATTGTTCAGTGGTGATTAATGAACAAGCCAATCAGTAGTGATTAATCAGTGGTGATTAACAAAACGATCCTCCTGTCTGTATAAAAGAATAGTTAGCCTATTTATCATTCACATTCGATCATACGATCACAAATACGAATACGATATCATATCACGAGTACAAATTCAACTATGGCCGCTTCTCAGTTATTTGATCTGTACAATCGCTGTTCTTTCGTTCGTGAAACGATCACTAATTATCATAGTAAAACAATTCAAGCTTACCTCGAGGACTGTACAGCGAAACATATTAATATTTTCTGACTTGTACATTCCAGTTAATGTTGTAGCGAAACGTCTTGTAGCGATAAGAATTTGCAGCGAAACGACTTTATATTTGTAGCGAAACGACTTTATATTTGTAGCGAAACGACTCGATTGGTAGCGAAACGACTTCGATTTGTAGCGAAACGACTGGTAGCGAAACGACTTTGTAGCGAAACGACCTACAACCGGTCGACATCAAACATGTTCACGAACGAGCATCGGTATCACCGTATGTGACTGAATTCCACATTCAGCGGCAATATAAACATTTCCTGAACACTGTGAGAACAAATTTAAAGTGTTACGGGTTTGATTACTTACCTTCTTGACAGAAAAAAACAGGCGAAAGCAGCAAAACACAACAAAGCTAGCGACGCCGCACACTTGCAGAAAAACGGATCACGTGTTGTTACGCTGCTGAGCGGGGGTGGGTGGTGCAATATTGGAAAGGGGGTGGGGAGGGGTAGACATGGCTCTTTCCTCCATATTTCATTCCCCTCGATAACCCCAGGGTATGTCTCTAGACTCTGTAGCTTCTGATTATATAAAACACAAACATATGAAATTCATAAGGCAGCAATGAACGTTAGTCTTGGAAGAGCTTACCTTCTTCTCCAGTCTCCACGCGGTTTAGAGTACCCTGCGAGACAGAGATTCACTTCTCTTTTCGCGCGCGACGAGAAGGAACCTCTGCACACAACCGCTCGATTTCCTATCGTGCATGCGCGAACTACGTCACTACAATACTCGCGCGCGCGCTAATTGTACGCGTAAGCTTTTGAATTTCTTTGCATCTGTTGGCAATTTCTCGGTAATTTCTTCGGAAAAGGGTTAGTTCAGTTAAGAAATTCAATAGATGATTATGGTTTCTCCTGATTTAGCGAGTTTGAAGCAGTTTTTGAAAGGAAATTTTGTACTGACGCATACAAGTGGCCCGTACGCGTGATGAAGCGCGTGCAAGCGCGCGCTCTTCTAGGTTTTAACCGGTTAAAAACCAGTATTTTGTTAATTTATTCATCCCAGATTTGGGACGCGGCAAGATCAAAGGATCGTGCGGTTGTGTGCAGAGGTTCCTTCTCATCGCGCGCGCGCCGTAAGAGAAGTCAATCTCTGTCTCGCAGGGTAGGTTTAGAGAGGACTGAATAATAATAATTAAAATTTATATAGCGCAAATTTCATATCATGATCCGAATGGGACGACTTGCCAAAAATTAGCTCTCCATCGCTCTCCATAGCAATTTGCGGCCAGGATATAATATGGGCACTTCAGGTTTTAATTTCTCCATACAAACCCTTCTAATCTTGCATCTTTTCCTTCAGTTTAGAACAGGCGCAAAATTAGAGAGGTTTGTATGGGACGGTACCAAACTTTGAACCTCTATATCTTGTGTTCTATTTGTGCTAACAAGTTGAAATTTTGTGGCTGATCATACAGCAGCAAATATCTTTGTCTAATGATCGGATTTTGAGACTTAGATAATTTGAAAATTTGTGACGTCACACTTTACCACTCTTTTTTATTGCCTAATGGTCCTTAATCAGGCCCGTAGACAGGATTTTGAATGGGGGGGGGGGGGGGGGGGGGGGGTGCGTTGGAGGGGCAAAGTTGGGTCGTACGAGCGCGGAAGGCGTGAGCTACTAGGGGGGTCCGGGAAATTTTGAAAGATTAGGTTGTCTGAGAGACTCCATTTCGTGCGTTTTGAAGGCAGTATGATATGAAACCAGGCAGCCAAAAGCGAACGTAAAAAACATGAATATTTCTGGAACTGTTCAGTTAAAGAAAATACCGATGAAAGAATACTAAAAATACATAATGCGGACATTAAAGACATTTTTAAGCCAAAGGAGTGAATATTTGGATGAAGAAAATGACTCGCTTGATGTTGTCTTTGTTGATGAAGACGATATGTAAACACGTTCAAAGCTGCGATTGTCCATGCAGTTATCGAATTAGAGCACAAGTACTACTATTTCACTACTATTTAACTTTCTTTTGAACCGTCGGTCCACTATAGGCGGACATCCACAGCCCATCGTACCCCCCCCCCTCCCTACGGGCCTGTTAATCACGCGGTGGCCAGAGGATTGAAAACCCGCATCTGAAACCCTGTGTAAACTCGTTGTGAAGCGTCTGAATGCGAGGCTAGGGGGACCTTGGGGATTGAAAAGCTATTGTTTTTACCAACATGGCCGCCTGTGATTTAAGATTTAAGGTCCATGTAGCCTGAGATCTACCCTGGGGTGCCAGAGGCTTTTCTTGCACGGTTTCTGGTTTCAAGTCTCTATAGTACCTGAGATCCGGCTCCTAAAGAAAATTGGTGCACCGGCAAACGAAGCGAGCCGAGTGCGGCCTGGAGCGGGGGATCTCAGGCTATAGCTAGAGATGCCTGATGATAAATGAATATTACCCCCTCCCCACCGAAAAAAACCCCCATCAACTTTGCCAAAGCCAAAACATTATATACCCTATTAGGGATAGCCTGCGCCGGGAGGGGATACGTCACTCAAGAAGGAGGTGGGGAGGTAGAGGTTGAATCGACTCTGAACGACGCAGCACACACTTGCAGAACGGATCACGTGTTGTTATGCTACTGAGCGGGGGTGGGTAGTGCAATTGGAAAGGGGTAGGGAGGGTATCTTGCATTGCTCAATAGACCTTTCTCCAAAATGAACGCCGCAAATTCAAAATTGAGCGGAAAATCAATACCAGCACCTTTTAAAAAGGACCACCTCTTGTTTGGTAATCGTAAGAAATTTCGTTAGGCTAGGTTCTACCGGAGCCGAGAAAACGGATGTTGAAAACTGGAAAATTTAGGGCCTGTTTACATGGAGGGAGGGTGATCCGGAGTGTACCAGGGTCACCCTCCCAGCCGGGCTATTAGGGTGGGCTATCATATAGGCGAGCTATCTTTTTTTGGCGGGCTCATGTTTTGGCGGATTTTTTTTATTGCAACGGCGCGATTTATTAAGCACTACATAACAAACATGGCAGAAAGAAGAAAGGCTATAGCGACGAGTTTGCTGTTTTTATCGCCCATTTTCGCGGGTTTTCAAGTCAACAGAGATAGCCCGCCTAGGAGGGTGACCCGTAGTCCAGTTCTGGCCCCTCTCTGTCACGCAACGCTAGATGTTCAATAACATCTATATCTTCCTTTGTCTTTGTATTTCAGTACTTCTCTAGCGTTGCGTGACAGAGAGTGCCAGAACTGGACTAGGTGACCCGGGTGACCGTTTACATGCAGAAAAGATAGCCCACCTAGGAGGGTGACCCTGGCAAGCAGACAGGGTGACCCGGGTAGGTGGGTGACCCTGTCTATCATGTAAACACTTCAGTGTGCTTTGTAAAGAAATGTACTATGACAAGTTGGCCCTCCCAGGGTAGCCCGGCTAGGAGGGTGACCCTGGTCACCCTCCCTTCATGTAAACAGGCCCTTAGACGTTTGTGTGACTGGGGGTATGGCGTATACCCCAGTCAAGATGATAATAAACGTGTTTGTTAAAACCATTTTAACCAGTCATCTCCTTCTATCTCGGACTCTATCAGTCATCCCATTTTTCAAAACAAGGCCAAACTACATGAATAGTGTATTAAATTCTTGGTGGCCGCTTAACTTAATAGGGGTAAAGCCCCCCTCAAAACGGACAACTTTATAGAGGTGTGGCCACTTTATAGAGGTGACCGCTTAATAGGGCTTCTATTTACAGTATCATACTGACAATAGTTTTGGGGCTTTGATAACTAGGCATACAGGTGGCCGCCTAAATAAGGGTTCAAATGTATTTGAACATTTGAACAGGCTGATCATGATTAAATGCTGTAAGACGTCGACTAATTGGTCATGGAATTGCACAGGCAACACTCAAAGTAACCTGCAAAACAGGCGTATTTTGGGCGAGTGAGCGCTGAATATTCCATCGAGTGTTTATAAGTCGCCATCTTGGATTAGGAAAACATTGGCGGCTTGGGGCGAGTGCAAAAGAACGACGAAGGGAGAGGGAGTCAGGCAGAAAGGCGAGGGATGGGGGCGAATAATACCCCTCGCCCTCTTTCACTCGCCCCAACTCTCCACATTTTGCGAATCCAAGATGGCGGCTAAACACTCGAAGGAGATAAACATTCGCAAGGCCAAAAACCACCTGCATTGCAGGCTACACTCAAAGGTAGTGCCCCCCCCCCCTCGCCCCACCTAAAAAAGCGCTCAATAAGACAAGGATGGAGTTCAAAGTTCAAAACAACGCAGGATTCAAACCCTCAATATGTGACTTCTCACGCTAAAACATACAACACGGCTATCCGTTCGAGCGGGTGAAACGCAGGCTATCGAACGGGTGAGAAACGGGTCACCAAGCCGTTTGAAACGGATGAGACTGAACGGGTGAACGGCTCATGAATAATTTCGAACGGATAACCACGAACGGCTGAACGGCTCATGAAAAATTTCGAACGGATAACCTTGAATGGCTGAACGGCTCATGAAAAAAGGAAAAGGAAAATCTTGTTGAAGAAAATAAATGACATAATAATACGGTACTCACATTGTCTGTTTCCTGTTATGATTTTGAGCTATTTCGCTGTTTTGGAAAAAGTTAGAATATCACAAGAGCACAACTCGTAAAAACAGGGAAGGAGAGTGTTTTATTTTATTGAGAGGAGATCTAAAGGCAAAATAATATCTGTGCATTTTCAGTGATAGAAAAAGCTTTCGAAACACAAAGCTGTCCATATAACTAAAAATAATGCAAAAATATTATGTGTAATTATATTTTAAAGAACAGAATCTTCACACTATTATCATGATTATCGTCTATCGGGGGCAATCCGACTGGAAAGAAGGGGGGACGTGGATGTCAATCATAAACTGCATTTGGCCCAAGCAGCATCGTCCACGTAAAACTTATCATATATCGTGTCCCGATGCTTGCTTGGGTGATTAACAATATCCAAATAAATAAAACACAATTTAACGTTGACTAATACATGTATCTTCATTTCTTAATAAGTGTCCGGTTCTGTTGCCGTTTCCGTTTCCAGTTCTGATTCCGGATTCTGGCTTTTCTATGCGCCCCTTGCTGATTCCTGAATTAAAATGGAGATTATGTACTAATAACGACGAAAGAAACATTATTTTTATCAAACAATATTAGCTATAAATTTGTTACCACACTGCCTGGGACTATGCTAACATCACTCTGTATCTTTCCGCATACCATGTTTATACATGTGATAAAGAATTCCACAACAGTTGTGACAAAATTCACCACACATCCAACAGGTGTATTTCTCCCTGTCTTCAGAAGAAAGTTTCCTACATTTGTGTCTCTTTAAACCTCTGTCATCTTTGAAGCCTTTGCTGCAGTAGCTGCACTTGTGAGGAAAATCACCATGCATGGATCTGATATGATGTAACAGACTTACCCTGCGAGTAAAACATGTGTCACATTCACTACATCTGAAGGGTTTTTCACCACCATGATTCACCTGGTGTTTTTTCAAACTTGATGAACAATTAAAGCATTTGTCACATTGAGTACATCTGTAGGGGTTTTCACCAGTGTGAGTCATCAGGTGTGTTTTCAAATACGTTGAACGGTTAAAGCATTTGTCACATTGAGTACATTTGTAGGGTTTTTCACCACTGTGAATCAACAGGTGTCTTTTCAAATTTGATGATTGGTTAAAGTGTTTAGCACACTGGGTACATCTGTAGGGCTTCTCATCATTGTGAATAATCAGGTGTCTTTTCAAAGCTGTTGAACAGTAGAAGTGTTTATCACAATGCGTACATCGGAAGGGTTTTTCGCCGCGGTGGATCATCAGGTGTGCTTTCAACACTGATGAATATGTAAAGCACTTGTCACATTGAGTACATCTGTGGGGTTTCTCACCACTGTGAATCATTAGGTGTGTTTTCAAAGCTGATGAGTGTGTAAAGCACTTGTCACATTGAGTACATCTGTAGGGTTTTTCACCACTGTGATTCATTAGGTGTATTTTTAAAGCTGATGAGTGTGTAAAGCACTTGTCACATTGAGTACATCTGAAGGGTTTTTCACCACTATGAATCAACAGGTGTGTTTTCAAATGCGATGATTGGCTAAAGCGTTTGTCACATTGAGTACATCTGTAGGGTTTCTCGCCACTGTGAATCATCAGGTGCCTTTTTAGATCTGACTTGAGTTTAAATCCTTTACGACACACTGTACATTTCAAGGCCTCTCTTCTATTCTTCTTACCAGTATTCATGTCTTTTCTTGTCTTGACAACCTGCTCCAGACAAGAAAACAATATGTTGTAGGTATTGTTATTCTTTCATTCTTTGTTACATAATGTTCAAGATTTACAACAAAATGAATGAATAACTTTATTAATGTGTCAGACTCAGTTATTTGGTAGCTGAGAGGAAAAGTCCCCTCTACTACTACTACTAAATTATTGTGGACAACTAAAATAACAAATAACAAAATTGGAAACACCCCTACGCACAGCCACCTTGACAATACCCCATTTGAACTCCCATGTAAACTCATACATATACTGTAATACATTTCCCGTAAGCGGCCATTACCGTAAGACCACTTTACAAAAGAAGGTCGCCAAAAGGCAACTTGTGGAAAAATAATTGAGGTTTGGAGTCCTGCTACATGCAACTATCAAACATTCGATTGGTTTGATTAGTAACCCCGGGCATAATATAATACTGATACAGAGTTACACTATTAAATTGCTCATGTACAAGAAAGTTCATTCCCTATCCTGAATCCAAAAGTCCCATGTTCCTTTTCAAACTTTTCTAAAAATGGCGGCAAGTGATGTGGTACACAGAAAGTTCCATGAATCGAATTCATTTGTGTCCTGCAGGAAAATAACCTAAGTGTGAACTCGGCAAGAAAGCAGTGATAACTAAATACGTCAACCGAACTGAATCAACTGATACAAGTACAAAGCGACATCAAATCGGTCGACGACATCAACATGTTCACGAACGAGATGTGACTTTCTCAACTGCAATATGAACATTTCCTTAACACTGTGATACACATGTAACAAATTTAAAAATTTAAAGTGTTACGGGTTTTGATTACTCACCTTATTGCCAGAACAAAAACAGGAGAAAGCCCCGGAGAAAGCAGTGAAACACAATCAAACAACACACTTGCAGAACGGTGTCATTCTCGTCCCCAGAGGCCACGATCCTTTTGGTGCTGACCAAAAGGATCGTGGCCTCTTGGGACGAGAATGGTCACGTGCTGTTTTGCAACTGAGCAGGGGTGGGTAGTGCAATTTGGAAAGGGACCTCGTTCGGCTTAGTGTATGATATCGATTGATCGATTGATTTCCGATCATCGATTTTCATCGATTGGTCAGGCCGGGTTTTATCTTAGGGTTTTATCGATATCTCAGGAGCAACAGAGTCTCGAGACTTATTCTGGCGGATATCCTCACCCAGGGTCCTCACCCCCTTCCCTACCCACCCCTGCTCAGTAGCATAACAACACGTGATCCGTTCTGCAAGTGTGCTTCCATCGCTTTTGTGGTTCACTGCCGTTCACTGCGTGTTTCAGCTACTGTTTCGCCTGTTTTCTCTGTAAAAAGGTAAGTAATCAAACCCGTAACACTTTAAATTTGTTATCACAGTGTTCAGGAAATGTTTATATTGCCGTTGAGTGTGGAATTCAGTCACATACGGTGATACCGATACTCGTTCGTGAACATGTTGATGTCGTCGACCGATTTGATGTCGCTTTGTACTTGCATCAGTTGATTCAGTTCGGTTGACGTATTTAGTTATCACTGCTTTCTTGCCGAGTTCGCTCTTAAGTTATTTTCCTGGACACAAATGTGCTTTTGAATTCGATTCATGGTTAAACTTTTATCCCTGGTTTTAATGTAAACATGTACCACATCACTTGCCGCCATTTTTAGGAAAGTTAGAAAAGGAACATGGGACTCTTGGATTCAGGATAGGGAATGAACTTTCTTGTACACGAACAATTATTTAAGTGGAGTTCTCCTTAAATATGGATTCAGAATTATTGCAAAGGAAATTATTTTGTGGCTCGAAAATTTTGTGCTTTGCGACCTGCTAACATGGCAAGAGATATGAGCATGAACACCTAGTGTTAAAAAATGCACAATGCGTGCGTGTACATACTGTAACTAGTGCCAGTCCCAAACTGTGCACAAGAATGAGGAATGCCTAAAACTCAAAGGAAAAGCGATAAAGCTTCAATTTTTTGAAGATCAGAGGGAACCTATCCTGCTTTATAAACGGTCGTATGGGATTACTGTTTATGTTTTAAACAGCAAATATATTAAAAAACCGTTTAATTTTGCGTCTTTATGACGTCATAACTTTGGTGTTAATGTGAATTTCACCAAATGCATACGTCGCTTTATGCATTGGAATGTTCTCTAATCATTGGCATTGTTTCTAATGTCAAATAATGGCCGTTTTCACCCTAGAGACAGGGAAACTCGTCTGAGATGGGTTATCCATCTTGGACGAGTTTCCCGTCCTAGCGTGAAAACGGGACGGTTATAATTTTAGACGGGTAACTCGTCTACTTTTCCGTCACTTTAGACGGATTTCTAAGACGAGTTTCCCGTCTGTGACGGATAACTCGTCTTAGAAATAAGGAAAGGTAACCGTGCCTCAGCTTCAAAGTAAATTGACAAGTAGTTACAGTGCTCGAAATTAACGGTCGTCCACTCGTCGAAAACGAGTAAAAATCACCAAAAACGAGTAGCTTTTTCCTCTACTCGTCCTGTGGACGAGGAACTTACCTCTTCCCATGATATTATACTGTTTACAATCTCATAAAAAAAGAAAAGTAGTTACAGTGCTCGAAATTAACGGTCGTCCACTCGACGAAAACGAGTAAAAATCACCAAAAACGAGTAGCTTTTTCCTCTACTCGTCCTGTGGATGAGGAACTTACCTCTTCCCATGATATTATACTGTTTACAATCTCATAAAAAAAGAAAAAAACTGCCAAAATGAATAAGGAAATCTATGTAAACGAAAGCAAAACACGCCAGGCCGCCATTGTTATTTTTGCCCAGTTACCAGGCCTTATTTGATTGTGGCAACTAAAGGTCTGGGTCTAACTTGTTTTGAAATGTATCATGGGATGCAAAATGGCGGACTCGTAGTTTTGGCACGCATCAGCTGGTTGTTTTGGGATTGTACAGTGGAATTTCTTCAGTGGACTGTCGCACAAAGAATACAGAGGCCTTGCTTTAAGGATCCAGGAACTATGACAATGAGAACACAGTCACTTTCTACTGCAATTTTCTTCTGCACTGTGTGATGCAATCGTTGGCGTGTAGTACATGTATGTTGAGTTTAAATAAAATTAATAGTCTAAATTGTGGCCTTCCTTCATTTAATTATTTACTGATTACTATTCATTTATTTGAATGCCTCTAAGCAGTACATACAATGACATACCGTACAAAAAAAAAATTGTAGATAACTATGTGACTAGTGGCTTTGCCCCAGGGACCAGTACATTTTCAGCCTACTGGTCCCACAGACGACCAGATGCAAAAGTTAATTTCGAGCACTGAGTTAGACTCGTCTCGAATTCACGCTAGGACGAGAAACCCATTAGATGAGTTTTCCGTCAAGATGAGTTTCCCGTCTCTAGTGTGAAAACGGCCAATGTAAGCTGTTTGAGTTTTAGGGGTTTTTCTGTCCTGGTCACATGACTTGCCAACATGTACTCGCAAATAAATATTTCCGCTTGGTGGAAATGAAGCAATTCTCCTCCTAACGAAGAAACAAATTTTTTGAGCCAGTGCGGATAATTTAAATTTTGAGCTTATTTTAAACAGACTTTCACATGTCTGGGTTGTACAAGCTGAAATATTTCCTGAATTAGTTTATAAGCGTATTGGGTTTTACTTGAAGAGAGGATGAGAGGATAGTTTCCATTTTAAGACGCGTATGTACAGTATCATAAATTATCAACATACTTTTTCGCATGTTATTCTACTTACAAGCTTGCAGCAGAGATAAAATTTGACCTTTGTGCGATATCCCAGCGGGAATCACTTTCTCAATTTCCGGTTGTCGCCGAAACACATAAGAACTGCAGACTTTGGCGTGACTGGTGTAACAACTTCCTTTAGGGTGGCCATGCTTTTAAGCAAGAAAGCAGATAAACTTTAAGGTAGTATCCGAGGCTAATTTGGTTTTAGTCGCTCGAAACGCCGCTCGAAACAAGAAAGTTGTCTCTGATGATGAAGAATTGCAAATGTCACGTACGTACACTCGCATATGTTTAGATGGATAAAATAAATGGAGTTATTCAGTCAAGTTTCTTTCGTATACAATTTATAGATAGTAAGTTGTTGTCCCAGTAGCCAGAATACAGTAGATCACGGTACGATTTGCGTCTTTGAGCAGATTTCGTGACTGCTGAAAGTTTCGCAATCGAAATTGGATATTTGGAACCTGTCAAAAGCATATAACGCAGTGATTGTTTTTGAAAACCGAAACCTATTTCTGGCCCGATGCTTCTGTATTTTCCCGCTAAATTACCCTTAGATACAAAACTTCATTTGGCTATATCTCGCGAAGAATAGATTCCCTTGAGCTGAAATTTTGCGAACAAAGTTCTTTCTTGATAAGCTTTGAGCGCATAAAGAATTGGCAAATTCTGAAATGGTCACTTTAGTCTCCGGTACCACCTTAATTAAATTGCCCGGTTATAATTTCCCTGAAATTTCTTGTTATATACCGTATATCCTTGAATAAGCGCCTGTGCGCTTATTTAAAATTTCGGCCAAAAGGAGGGGGATGCTTATTAAGTTTTTCTTTCAATGAACTGTAACTTTATTTTGGCTAAATCTTCATAATGGAAAATATCTACAACATTATCCATGTAAACATATAAAAATTAATGTTTTTCGTTTGTTAAACTTTCTTATGTGAATACCGTAGTCCGGTATACACTGTATGTACAGATGACAATAGAGACAGGCTTTCCTTGTGATATCTGTACTATTTAAGAAAGTGAGGGGGAGGGTGGCGCTTATTTGCTATTTTGGCCGAGGGGGTGGGCGCTTATTCGGGGGAGGGTGTTTATTAGAGCGTGGGCGCAGATGGAAGAGAAATTGAAAGACTGTCACTTGCCACAACTATGCACCCGCACACCAGAATGAGCCATTAATGCCAAGCATTACACCAGACCTCCCTTGGGAAAAAGCAGCGTCTGACATACTGACATTCGAAGGAGAGAATTACTTGTTTTGGTTGACTATTACTCCAAGTATATCAAAGTCACCAAACTGAAAGACTTAACCGCTCACACAAGTATTGAAACCTTAAAGGAGCATTTTGGAAGACTTGGCTTACCAGAAACACTAATCACATACTGGAACGCAGTATGCAAGTGCAGAGTTTGGAACTTTGTACAAGGCTATGACTTTGAGTATGTCATGGTTAGTCCAAAACACCCTCGTGCCAATGGAGAAGCAGAAGCTGCAGTCAAGACAGTGAAGTCATGGTGGAGGAAGAACAAAGACAAACACAAAGCACTCCTAGACGACAGAGCAACCCCAATACTGAGATTGGCTTATCTCCATCACAGCTCTGTATGGCCCGCAGGCTAAGGACAACTTTACCAATAGCACACAGTCTGCTGAAATTCGAAGCATGCAATAGCATTGAAGTAAAGAGAAGAATGAAAAATTGCAAGGAAAAGCAGAAATAAAAATGTTTTCTTTGTTCCTTTCCGGGATTGTTCTGAGGTTAAAATCTTAAATATTATCATAGCCGTCACGGTGTCAAGGAACACCCACCCTTCAACCCGGAGATCATGTCAGGTTCAAACCGGAACCAGGATCTAAAGAGTGGAGAGCAGTGACTGTAGTGCAACACGTACACTTCCCCGCGGTCATACATAGTTGACAAAGGAGACCGAAGGCTAAGGCGCAACAGGGTAGCCCTAAGGACAGATAGTCCAAAATCACATGCAGGATACAGGGGTCATCACTGTACACCAATCCTTGAGCCAGACACCTCAGCTGCAGATTTGAGGAACATGAGATCCACAGTCAGTACAGCACCTCCTCCAAGTAGCTCCCCTTTGAGTAACAAACACCCACAGCAGCTGTCACAAACACAACAAAACCCCATTCAGGAGAAAACAGAGCCAACCACCAGAATACAACTCTGTATGTTACCAGGAAAGGAAGACAAATGAAAAAGCCAATTAAACTAGACCTTTCATCTGCGGGATGGACCACATTATAAACGTTGAAATGTTGTTAAACAGTGCAGCATTTCGAACTGGAATGTTTAATAAACTGTATTGAACTTTGAACTTCACATTCTTAATTATTGTCATTGTTCATTGTTATTGCTCATTGTTAAGGGAAGGGGGGATGTTATGTATTGTATACCACTGACCAGTAAGACTAAGGACTCGCAATAAACCATGAGGTCTTGTGCTTTCATGTCAACATGGCGTATAGTCGTCCATATTAAACAGTAGCTTTGTTTACGCACATTGACTTCTTATTCTCTTCTCTAAATTTGTTATTAGCCTTTGAATGGTGAGCCGTTTTCACCTCAGAGTGCTTGGAACAACGAGAATGCAGCCGTTTTCACTGGATAATTTGTAGGCAGCTAATCCAATAATGCTGTTTCTCTTGCTTTTTATTCCTGGAACTATGGAACAGTCTTTCCACTGAAGCCAGAAACATTCTATCTATAAAAAAATTTGAATTATTAATTCGCAAAACTGATCTGACAAACATTTAACACCAACCTCTGTTAGTAATTCCTGTACTTTATGCTCTACATTACCTCACCTTAGCTCAATGTAATTAAATGTATAGTAATGTAAATTTCTATAGTTCTAATTTTTAGGCATAGGTATTTCCAATTTCGCATTTTTAGGTGTAATGTATTTCCAATTTAGTTATTTGTTACTTTAGGTGGCCACAATTAGTAGACAGGACTTTTCTCACAGCTACAAAATAACTGAGTCAGACACATCAATAAAGTGATTCATTCATTCATTCTGTTGTAAATCTTTCATTATGTAACAAAGAATGAAAAAATAAGAAAAATACCTACAACATGTTTTCTTGTCCGGAGCAGGTTGTCAAGACAAGAAAAGACATGAACACTGATAAGATGAATGGAAGAGAGGCCTTGAAATCTACACTGTGTGATAAAGGATTTAAATTCCAATCAGATCTAAATACCCACCTGATGTCCCACAGTGGTGAGAAACCCTACAGATGTGCTCAATGTGACAAATGCTTTAATAAATCATCAAATTTTAAAACACACCTGATGACTCACAGTGGCGAAACACCCTACAGATGTACTCAATGTGACAAAGGTTTTAATCATTCATCACATTTGAAAACACACATGAGGATTCACACTGGTGAGAAACCCTACATATGTACCCAATGTGACAAATGCTTTAATCATCCATCAACTTTGAGTACACACCTGATGATTCACAGTGGTGAGAAACCCTACAGATGTACTCAATGTGACAAGTGCTTTACCAGATCATCGCATTTGAAAAGACACCTGATGATTCACACTGGTGAAAAACCCTACACATGTGCTCGATGTGACAAGTGCTTTAACCGTTTATCAAATTTGAAAACACACCTGATGATTCACAGTGGTGAGAAATCCTACAGATGTGATCAATGTGACAAATGCTATAAGCATTCAACAGCTTTGAAAAAACATCTTAGGATTCACAGTGGCGAAAATCCCTACAGATGTACTCAGTGTGACAAATGTTTTAACCATTCATCAGCTTTAAAAACACACCTGGTGATTCACAGTGATGAGAAACCCTACACATGTACTCAATGTGACAAACGCTTTAAGCAGTCAAAAGCTTTGAAAAAACATCTTAAGATTCACAGTGGCGAAAAAACTACAGCTGTACTCAATGTGACAAATGTTTTAATCATTCATCACATTTTAAAAGACACCTGTTGATTCACAGTGGTGAGAAACCCTATACATGTACTCAATGTGACAAATGCTTTACCGATTCGGTAGGTTTGAAACTACACCTGATGTCTCACAGTGGCGAGAAACCCTTCAGATGTACTCAATGTGACAAATGCTTTAAGCAATCCTCAGCTTTGAAAACACACTTGAGAGTTCACAGTGGTGAAAAACCCTACAGTTGTACTCAATGTGACAAATGTTTTAAGCAATCATCATCTTTGAAAACACACCTGATGAATCACAGTGGTGAGAAACCCTACAGTTGTACTCAATGTGACAAATGCTTTAACCATTCATCAAAATTGAAAAGTCACCTTATGATTCACAGTGGTGAGAAACCCTACAGATGTACTCAATGTGACAAATGCTTTACCAAATCATCAGCTTTGAAAACACACCTGGTGACTCATAGTGGTGAAAAACCTTTCAAATGTAATCAATGTGACAAATGTTTTACTCGCAAAGTAACTCTGCTACGTCACAACAGATCAATTCATGGTGATTTTCCATCACAAGATGAAGTGCAGCTATTGCAGCAAAGAAGTCAACGATTTAAAGAGACACAAATGTAAGAAACGTTCTTCTGAAGATGGAGAAACGTACCTGTTGGATGTTATTTTGCCAGTACTATTGTGAAATTCTTTACCACATGTAGAGTTACATAGTATGGAGAAAGAGTGTTCTTTTACCGTAGTCTATTTAGTTGTGCCGGGCAGTGTGGTAACAAAGTCATAGGCAATAGTAAATGTGGCCGAGTGCAAGAGGCATAGCCGAGTACTTCTCGCAACTTCTCGAGTGTTCTTAAAAATTCCAAGTGCTTATATAACTCAACAATGCACAAGGGGCAAGTTTACTATTTCCTTTATAATATGTTCATGGAATTGCATGTCTGGGTCAAAAAATCATCAATAAAATTTACATGTCTTGAAGATTTCAAGGCTTTCCAATACAAGGGTGTAAAATTCACCATTTACTACACATTTTAAAACTGTTACGCTGAATATTTATTGGTAAACCAGGACTAAAAGGGTGAATGTTTTAAATTTGAAATACAATATTTTTTCTTGCCCGTTGTCCCATGTAACGCACATGTTCGTTTCAGCTGTCACGCATTCTTATCTAACTGTTTCTTTGTTTAGTAGCAAATATGGGGGGAAATATGTAAAGGCAATTGGCTCGTCCCAGATCAGTGGGGGTTTGTACTCTCACCCACCAGCTTAGGTTGGGTTAGAATGGAGTGGGGTGACGGAAAGCTACATGTCGTGGGTGATTACATTCTGTACTACCCTGTGAGTCTCTGAGTTATTACTGGAGCTATGGAACTATCTTTCCACTGAAGCCAGAAACATTCCATCTATAAAAGATTTAAATTATTAACTCGCAAAAATGATCTGACAAACATTCTTAACACCAACCTCTGTAATTCCTGTACTTTGTGCTCTGCATTACCTCCCCTTAGCTCAATGTAATATATAGCAATGTAAATAATCTATAGTTTTAATTTTTAGTCATAGGTATTTCCAATTTCCCATTTTTAGGCATACACCTAATTGCAATAACATTGTCATACAAAAAAGAAAAAGAAAAAAGCCAAATAGGAATGAATTAGCTTAATCATCATAGCTTGCAGCATTCTCAGAGAACTCACACGTTTATAGCTGTATATTAATCGTGTAATTAAGATAAATTGAAGATTTACCTGTATTTTGAGGCGTTTTGAGGTCGTTTCTTCGACATAAAACCCGAGAATGTAGTTTGTATGGCTAATTAATTCCTATTTGCTTTTTTCATTTTTCTTTTTCTATGACAACGTTATTGCAATTAGGCATAGGTATTTCCAAATTTAGTTATTTGTTATTTTAGGTGTCCACAATTAGTAGAAGGGACTTTTCCCTCAGCTACAAAATAACTGGCACATTAGTACAGTAGAACCCCGCTAACTCGAACTCCCAAGGGAAACAAAAAATAGTTCGAGATAGCAGGGGTTCGAGTTAGCCGATGTCTTCGGAAGCCTTCGGGTGAACTTCGGCCATCTTCGGTAGACCTCGTATGACCGCCGGCAGCCGTTAGGGTCTTCGTGGTTCTTAGTACTGACTTCGGAGATCTTCGTTTGTAATTTGCACTGGTGTTACACTTTTTGCACTGGTGTTACACTTGAACTGCACTGCTCCTAGCCAATCAGAATGGAGTAATCCACGTGAATCGCATGGGTCCTCGCGAAGCTGGGATGGGGATTAATTATTGTTGGGGTGTGAGGGTGATAACCAGGGCAGGCTTTAGAGATCGACTGGAGTTTGCTGGTCTCCCGACAGCTTCCCATTTCCTGTTGATGGTCTTTTTTTTCGACGAACGACTGGCTGGACGAGTTGCGTGACACTGTTTAGAATATGTCCAGAATTTCCGACTCCGAATGTGCATCAATTATAATTATTTCATGCAAAGAACCTTTCCTTTTCTTGTTAAGGAAACATTTGAAAACATATTTCCTTTTTTCAACGCCACGAATAAGCCGCGAATATATTTTTTACTGTGAAGTCTGTGAAGCATATCGAATCGAATTGAAGGTGTTCCCAGATGTCAAATTACAGTGCAAATACCGATGCATTTACAATGTCGACACAATGTGTGTGTAATAAATTGAAGCGCTCTTAGTTTCGGAAATTGATGTGCTGTTTTCCCCGCTTTTCCGTCGAATGATCTGAAACCACCTCGCTTTTGTAGCTAAAATCTTTTAGTCATTTTGGCATTCAGCCGCCTGGTAAATTCACAATATCGATCGGCGAATTATTTTTAGACGCAAGTCTTCATGTCTACAATGAAAACTAAGCCATATGTTGATCGCACTTTGAGAAATTCTTAAGTCGTCGTTCCTGTTGTTGATACCGGATTTAATAAAGCCGGTTTTTTTGTCCCAAATTCCCCGTACTATTAACCGGTACAACAAAGTCACTTCCCATATAAATTCGATCGATAAACAAACTTAGAGTATTTTTGAGTAGCCGGCGTTCCTGTCTCTACATTACGTCTACACATATTACGTCGAAGTCAGTGTTATTATAAAGCAAAGAAAAGGAAAAAAGAACGGTCTGGATTCGAACCTAAATCAAAGGCTCTCATGAGCCAGCTCAGCAGATGTCAATGACATTCATTGAATGCAGTTGTTGGCTCTTCCCTGTTAAAAATGGGGATGGGCTTTGCCATGTTATCTGGGCAGGAGTTATTTGACACTTTCTGTGGTATAAACTGGTCAGCAGTCTTATATCGAGTCTTATGTCACGCAGCTCTTACGTTTTGCAAAGACACGAATATATAAATAGACAGTGCAATCCCGATTTCTCAAATCCTCGATTTTTCAAAAAACCCAATAACACGAACCAAAAGTCGTTTCCCTTGGATTTGTTTTACTGTAATTTTACCCCCAATACTGTATATATAATTTTCTATATATATATTGAACAACAGTCAGCCCGAACTCAATAATACAAATCACAATAACTTTAAAATAATTATTGATTAGTATTATTTTAAAGTTCTGGCTTGACTCCGGTATTTATTCACCTATGAATGTTAAGCCCGAGGAAAAGGGGGGAGGCTGGGCATATACAGGGCATTTAACCTCCATTGCCCTCCCCACCCTCTGGAATTTGACTTAGAGTCTTGCTAATCAATGATTCATAAATACACAACCATATAATTCGCCTGAAGGTGCATGTAGGCTTCTTAGTACAAGTATTACCTACTGTTCATAAGTATGTGTAACAGAGGTAATGAATGTTTTGTGTTTATATACTGATTTAGATAAAAAGGGTCTTTAGTACTATTCATACAATATAACTTAATAAAACTATAGTAGAAAAATCCATCAGAGAACTTGAATTTAAAATAATATGTGCTATTACACAAGCCTCAGATGAAGCCTGCTTTTCTACACGGAAACTATATCTACACAATAACAAGCAAAAAGGTTTTGCAGCCAAAATATTTAAGCTTATTCAAATACCTTACATTTTATTTATTTTCGGCTCAAAGCTGTTTAATCGATCGATCCATCGAATTGTACACCTTCGTATGCCAAATTACAAAAGTTTAATGCAATCAAAAGATCAGTTAAACAATAATTTTTGTTATAAATCAAACAACATTTAGAAATAACATTTAAGCTTACCGTACTTCGATGTCTTTCCTTGAAAATCCATTTGAAATGCCTTGAGAAATTATCGAAGGGGTCCAAACGCCAAAGATCAGTTGAACGCTTCCTCTTTTTCGGCCGTCGAGAAATGTAGTTTGCCTAAAATATTCTCTGCTGGAACCGTCCTGTTCCCGGTGCTTCAATGAAGTTGTATAAACCCCTTGATTCATCTCCAAATAATTTGTCGATGTACTTCGATAAAGAAACATGATGTAAATTCGTGAAAGAAGCATTTCTCAAACCGAGGAACGAAGGAATTGCAGAATTTATGCGTTTGTTGGCATCAGAACTCCTAAAAGGTCTATCTTTTAAATGTGTAAGACGTGACAAGTCAGAGAAATCTGGAGAAATCGGAAACAATCCGCCATTTTGTTTTCCTATGCGATCGGGCTACTACCCCGACCCACCCGACCCCCGGCAATAACTACCAAATATTGCGCCCGCAATATTGTTTAGTGTTGTGATTTCCCAGGCATTATGCGCTGGTCAGCGGAATTACCAAGAAAAGTTTACACCATTCATCATCTTTTAAACTAACAAATGTTTCCCTTCTACAACGATACCTCAGCATGAGATTCTCTCATGCTGTGCCAAAAAAAACACCCCAGGCGCCGAACCCTCGCCCTGAGTCCTGAATATCAGATTTAAAAGTTAGCGCCTTAGACCATTAGGCCACGAGCGCGCCCCGTGTGGCCGGGGGCTTAATTTGTTGCCTGGGATTTGTTGTTGTTGCCTACTAACGGCCACATGCCGTCGTCAGAAAGGAAGAAATAAATATGACCCAAAGTCAACACGAGAATTGATCACGCCTGAGCGGCTTGACAGACAAAATTATAAATAAAGTGATTCATTCATTCTAGCCGGTTGTAAATCTTTCATTACGTAACAAAGAATGAAAGAATAAGAAAAATATCTACAACGTATTGTTTTCTTGTCTGGAACAGGTTGTCTAGACAAGACAAGATATGAATACTGGTAAAAAGAATAGCAGAAAGGCCTTGAAATGTACAGTGTGTGGTAAAGGATTTAAATTACCTTCAGTTCTAAAAAGGCACCTGATGATTCACAGTGATGAGAAACCCTTCAGATGTACTCAATGTGACAAATGCTTTAACCAATCATCAAATTTGAAAAGACACCTGACGTCTCACAGCGGTGAAAAACCCTACAGATGTACTCAATGTGACAAACGTTTTAACCGTTCATCAAATTTGAAAACACACCTGAGGATTCACAGTGGTGAGAAATCCTACAGATGTACTCAATGCGACAAATGTTTTAACCAATCATCAAATTTGAAAACACACCTGATGATTCACAGTGGCGCAACACCCTACAGATGTACTCAATGTGACAAACGCTTTATCCAATCATCAGCTTTAAAAATACACCTGATGATTCACAGTGGCGAAAAACCCTACAGATGTACTCAATGTGACAAGTGCTTTACCAAATCATCGAATTTGAAAACACACCTGATGATTCACAGTGGCGAAAAACCCTACACCTGTGCTCAATGTGACAAACGCTTTTACCAATCATCAGATCTTAAAAGCACCTGAGGATTCACAGTGGTGAGAAACCCTACAGATGTACTCAATGTGACAAATCCTTTAACCAATCATCAAATTTGAAAACACACCTGATGACCCTACACATGTGCTCAATGTGACAAACGCTTCTACCAATCATCAGATCTTAAAAAGAACCTGATGATTCACAGTGGTGAAAAACCCTACAGATGTGCTCAATGTGACAAATGCTTTACCCATTCGTTAAGTATGCAACTACACCTGATGTCTCACAGTGGTGAGAAACCCTACAGATATACTCAATGTGACAAATGTTTTAACCAATCATCACCTTTGAAAACACACCTGAGGACTCACAATGGTAAAAAACTCTACAGATGTACTCAATGTGGCAAATGTTTTACTCGCAAAGTAACTCTGCTACATCACAACAGATCAATTCATGGTGATTTTCGTCACAAGATGAAGTGCAGCTACTGCAGCAAAGAAGTCAACGATTTAAAGAGACACAAATGTAGGAAACGTTCTTCTGAAGATAGAGAAACGTACCTGTTGGATGTTATTTTGCCAGTACTATCGTGAAATTCTTTACCACATGTAGAATTTACATGATATGGAGAAAGAGTGTTCTTTTACCGTAGTCTATTTGTTAAGTGGCAGTGTGGTAACAAAGTCGTTAACTCTTTCACTCACAAGAGTGCTAACTTCAAACTTGAGGACAAAATCTTGAATTTCATTTTGCAGATTTGTCAAAAACAAACAGCACCACTTGAAAGTACTGCTCGCTAGCTTTTATTTGAATGGTCACACACTAGGGTTTCATCCACAAATACAACAACATTTATTGACTCAAGGTTTGACTCTGGGAGTGAAAGGGTTAAGGTAATAGTAAATGTGGCCGAGTGCATTGTTGAGTTATATAAGCACGCAATAATTTTTAAGAATACGAGAGAAGTGCCCAGAGAAGCAAGAAGCGTAGCCGAATACTTGTCGCACTTCTCGAGTGTTCTTAAAATTCCCAAGTGCTAATATAACTCAACAATGCACAAGGGGCAAGTTTACTATTTCCTTTATAATATGTTCATGGAATTGCATGCGCTCAAACTTGTGACGTAGGGCAGAGTGCATTTAACTCGATAAAGCATGTGCGTGACGTAGGGTGCGTGCTTATACGAATTATAATGAACTCGAATTGTCCAATTAGAGCGCGCGTTATATGACCAAAATTTTATAAAAAGTTTTAATGGATAAAAGGTTTTTGCCATTAGAGCTCACCAGCTAGGGGATTACAGACTGAGATGTAAACTATGAAGGGTAGAAAAACCTTTTGCAGGTTATTATTTTTCTTTGGGTTTAGATTAAGGTGGCGCAATCCTATTTATTGGCGCGTTGGTTACATTTTACAAGATTTAACCGATTAACTTTAATTTTTGGCATCCTAAAAGAAAAATGTTTGAATTTTTAAAATAATTTACTGAATATTTCTTGGTAAACCAGGACTAAAGGGTGAATGTTTTAAATTTGAAATACAATATTTTTTATTGACCGTTGTCCCATGTAACGCACATGTTCATTTCAGCTGTCACGCATTCTTATCTAACTGTTTCTTTGTCTAGTAGCAAATTGGGGAAAATATGTACATGTAAAGGCAATCGGCTCTTCCCAGATCAGACCCATATTTTTCTAGCAATGGGGGTTGTACTCTCACCCACCAGCTTAGATTAGGTTAGAATGAAGTGGGGAGGGGATGTCAGTAAGCTACACGTCGTTGGGTGATTATATTCTGTACTACCCTTGGAGTCTCTGAGTTATTACTGGAACTATGGAACAATCTTTCCAATAGGGTCTATTTTTGGAGTGTGTGTGTGGGGGGGGGGGGGGGGGGGCTAATGCGAACGCATGAGCGTTAGCCATTTAAGGGAGTCCTCTGAAATGGCTGGAAATGCATCTAAAATTTACAAGCGTGGTGCAAATTACAAACTTTCAGCGCTTAAAAAGCGACTGTTTTTAATACAAAAATCAACATTTATTATCCGGTCTTTAAATTCAGAGAGAGTTGTCCATTTTTCGAAAAGCAATCAGAGATTTTTGTAGATATTTTATTTCCAACAGCCCGTGTCCCGCGTTGTCCAGAGCTGTGTATAATTCTCAGTTTAAAGTAGGCTATGGCGATAAAATATTGTCATTGAAACGTTTCTCTATAAAACGCAAGATACAACTGCTCAATAGCATAAAGTCAGTCGACTCAAAGTTATCTTAACTCTTGTTTTTTGTTCAGCTGTAATCGCGTCTACTTTGCTAATGGTCATTGCGACGTTTGTCCGTTGCGAACTCTGACTGCAGATCAAAAATAAAATGTTATCACCAACTTCCAGTTAAAAACGTTAACTAGTGAAATGACTTCTGGAAATTGTTATTATTATTTTTTAGAAAGGTGGTGGGGGGGGGGGGGGGGGGTGGCTAAAGCCTCCCCAGCCCTTCCCCCTGCGCGGTCCCTGTCCACTGAAGCCAGAAACATTCCATCTATAAAACAATTGAAATTATTAACTCGCAAAACTGATCTGACAAACATTCTTAACACAAACCTCTGTAATTCCTGTACTTTATGCTCTGCATTACCTCCCCTTAGCTCAAAGTAATTCATTATAGCAATGTAAAAAATCTATTTTTACAATAACTGTCAAAATTCTCGCGCGTCCATTGGCTAATTTTTATTGTCAATGAGAGGACAGACACATGGATGACGTAATCACGGCGGAAAGGCTTCAAAATTTCGCCAAAATGTCGGTAAAGTGGAAAAATTACATCTGAACAGGAGTTCGTTGAGGTGTAAATCATGAAAAGTCGTTCACAGGTTGCTTTTCAATCGGCAGACTGAGAATTAATTCAACGATAAAGCAAAAGAGAACAATATTTGTTGTAGTTTATCGTTGAAGTTGACAGGAATGGAAATGTTGGAATCCGTTTATTTTGCCGCGTGTAACTTCAAAACAACTGATAAGAATGGACTGAACTTGCGATTATTTCAGCGGGTTTACAAGAATTTCCAAATGGAATAAAGGTTGGTTTCAGAAAATCTGTCTGAGAAATTTATTATCGAGTTATTGTACGTAGTTTGCGAAGCTGTGATTCTCGGAATCGTTTTCAGTTCACTTTTACCTGGTTTCCCCTCGTATGAAGTCTACGCTTGATCGTTTTGGCCTGTTGTTATTGTAAAAAACAAATGGACGTCAGTTTTTAATGCGTCTGTCCTGTTATTGATCATGAATTTCGTCATAACATTGTCAAAGTAGTATGCGGATCCACTCGGCTACGCCTCGTGGATCCACAGCTACTTTGACAATGTTATGACGCAATTCATGATCAATAACAGGACAGACGCATAAAAAACTGGCGTCAATTTGTTAAATAGTTTAAAATTTTAGGCAAAGGTATTTCCAATTTAGTTATTTGTTATTTTAGATGGCCACAACTTTTCCCTCAGCTACAAAATAACTGATACATTAATAAAGTTATTCATTCATTCTAGCTGGTTGTAAATCTTTCATTACGTAACAAAGAATGAAAGAATAAGAAAAATACCTACAACATTGTTTTTTTGTCTGAAGCAGATTGTCAAGACGGAAGAAGAGACATGAATACTGATAAGATGAATAGCAGAAAGGCCTTGAAATGTACAGTGTGTGGTAAAGGATTTAAATTCCAGTCAGATCTAAAAAGGCACCTGATGATTCACAGCGGTGAGAAACCCTACAGATGTAGTCAATGTGTCAAGTGCTTTACCAGATCATCGCATTTGAAAACACACCTATTGATTCACAGTGGTGAGAAACCCTACAGATGTACTCAATGTGACAAATGCTTTTACCAATCATCAGATCTTAAAAAGCACTGAGGATTCACAGTGACGGGAAATCCTACAGATGTGCTCAATGTGACAAATGCTTTAACCAATCATCGAATTGAAAACACACCTGATGATTCACAGTGGCGAAACACCCTACAGATGTACTCAATGTGACAAATGCTTTAACCAGTCATCAACTTTGAAAACACACCTGATGACTCACAGTGGCGAAAAACCCTACAGATGTACTCAATGTGACAAGTGCTTTAGAAGATCATCGCATTTGAAAACACACCTGATGATTCACAGTGGTGAGAAACCCTACAGATGTACTCAATGTGACAAGTGCTTTACCAGCTCATCGCATTTGAAAACACACCTGATGATTCACAGTGGTGAGAAACCCTACAGATGTACTCAATGTGACAAGTGCTTTACCAGCTCATCGCATTTGAAAACACACCTGATGATTCACAGTGGTGAGAATCCCTACAGATGTACCCAATGTGACAAATGTTTTAAGCAATCATCATCTTTGAAAACACACCTGATGATTCACAGTGGTGAAAAACCCTACAGATGTACTCAATGTGACAAATGCTTTAACCAATCATCAACTTTGAGAACACACCTGATGACTCACAGTGGCGAAAAACCCTACAGATGTACTCAATGTGACAAATGCTTTAATCATTCATCAGATTTGAAAAGACACCTGTTGATTCACAGTGGTGAGAAACCCTATAGATGTACTCAATGTGACAAATGCTTTACCCATTCGTTAGGTTTGAAACTACACCTGATGTCTCACAGTGGTGAGAAACCCTACAGATGTACTCAATGCGACAAATGCTTTATGCAATCATCAAATTTGAAAACACACCTGAGGACTCACACTGGTGAGAAACCCTACAGATGTACTCAATGTGACAAATGTTTAACCAATCATCAGTTTTGAAAACACACCTGAGGACTCACAGTGGTGAAAAACCCTACAGATGTACTCAATGTGGCAAATGTTTTACTCGCAAAGTAACTCTTCTACATCACAACAGATCAATTCACAGTGGTGATTTTCATCACAAGATGAAGTGCAGCTACTGCAGCAAAGAAGTCAACGATTTAAAGAGACACAAATGTAAGAAACGTTCTTCTGAAGATGGAGAAACCTACCTGTTGGATGTTATTTTGCCAGTACTATTGTGAAATTCTTTACCACATGTAGAAGTCACATGGTATGGACAAAGAGTGTTATTTTACCATAGTCTATTTAGTTGTGGCAGTGTGGTAACAAAGTCATTAACTCTTTCACTCCCAAGAGTGCTAAGTTTAAACTTGAGGAAAAAATCTTGAATTTCATTTTGCAAAATTGTCAAAAACAAACAGCACCACTTGAAAATACTGCTCACTAGCTTTTATTTCAATGGTCACACACTAGGGTTTCGTCCACAGACTCAAAAGGTACAACCACATTTATTGACTCAAGGTTTGACTCTGGAGTGAAAGGGTTAAGGTAATAGTAAATGTGGCCGAGTGCATTGTTGAGTTATATAAGCACGCAATAATTTTTAAGAACACGAGAGAAGTGCCCAGAGAAGCAAGAAGCGTAGCCGAGCGCGAGCGCGTGAGCGTTAGCCATCTAGGGGAGTCCTCTGAAATGGCTGGAATGCATCTAAAATTAACAAGTGTGGTGCAAATTACCAACTTTCAGCGCTTAAAAAGCGACTGTTTTTAATACAAGATCCGGTCTTTAAATTCAGAGAGAGTTGTCCATTTTTCGAAAAGCAATCAGAGATTTTTGTAGATATTTTATTTCCAACAGCCCGTGTCCCGCGTTGTCCAGAGCTGTGTATAATTCTCAGTTTAAAGTAGGCTATGGCGATAAAATATTGTCATTAAAACGTTTCTCTATAAAACGCAAGATGCAACTGCTCAATAGCATAAAGTCAGTCAACTCAAAGTTATCTTAACTCTTGTTTTTTTGTTTAGTTGTAATCGCGTCTACTTTGCTAATGGTCATTGCGACGTTTGTCCGTTGCGAACTCTGACTGCAGATCAAAAATAAAATGTTATCACCAACTTCCAGTTAAAAACGTTAACTAGTGAAATGACTTCTGGAAATTTTTATTATTATTATTTTTTAGAAAAATGGGGGGGGGGAGGGGGGGGGGGGGGGGGGGCTAAAGCCTCCCCAGCCCCTATTCCTGCGCGGTCCCTGTCCACTGAAGCCAGAAACATTCCATCCATAAAACAATTGAAATTATTAACTCGCAAAACTGATCTGAGAAACATTCTTACCACCAACCTCTGTAATTCCTGTACTTTATGCTCTGCATTACCTCCCCTTAGCTCAAAGTAATACGTTATAGCAATGTAAATAATCTATATAGTTTAAAATTTTAGGCATAGGTATTTCCAATTTAGTTATTTGTTATTTTAGATGGCCACAACGTTTCCCCTCAGCTACAAAATAACTGATACATTAATAAATGTATTCATTCATTCTAGCCGGTTGTAAATCTTTCATTACGTAACAAAGAATGAAAGAAAAAGAAAAATACCTACAACATTGTTTTTTTGTCTGAAGCAGATTGTCAAGACGGAAGAAGAGTCATGAATACTGATAAGATGAATAGCAGAAAGGCCTTGAAATGTACAGTGTGTGGTAAAGGATTTAAATTCCAGTCAGATCTAAAAAGGCACCTGATGATTCACAGCGGTGAGAAACCCTACAGATGTAGTCAATGTGACAAGTGCTTTACCAGATCATCGCATTTGAAAACACACCTGATGATTCACAGCGGTGAGAAACCCTACAGATGTACTCAATGTGACAAGTGCTTTACCAGCTCATCGCATTTGAAAACACACCTGATGATTCACAGTGGTGAGAAACCCTACAGATGTACTCAATGCGACAAATGCTTTAACCAATCATCAGATCTTAAAAAGCACCTGAGGATTCACAGTGATGAGAAATCCTACAGATGTGATCAATGTGACAAATGCTTTAACCAATCATCAAATTTGAAAACACACCTGATGATTCACAGTGGCGAAACACCCTACAGATGTACTCAATGTGACAATTGTTTTAAGCAATCATCACATTTAAAAACACACCTGATGATTCACAGTGGCGAAACACCCTACAGATGTACTCAATGTGACAAATGCTTTAACCAATCATCAAATTTGAGAACACACCTGATGACTCACAGTGGCGAAAAACCCTACAGATGTACTCAATGTGACAAACGCTTTAATCATTCATCAGATTTGAAAAGACACCTGTTGATTCACAGTGGTGAGAAACCCTATAGATGTACTCAATGTGACAAATGCTTTACCCATTCGTTAGGTTTGAAACTACACCTGATGTCTCACAGTGGTGAGAAACCTACAGCTGTACTCAATGTGACAAATGCTTTAAGCAATCATCAAATTTGAAAACACACCTGATGACTCACACTGGTGAGAAACCCTACAGATGTACTCAATGTGACAAATGCTTTAACCAATCATCAGTTTTGAAAACACACCTGAGGACTCACAGTGGTGAAAAACCCTACAGATGTACTCAATGTGGCAAATGTTTTACTCGCCAAAGTAACTCTTCTACATCACAACAGATCAATTCACAGTGGTGATTTTCATTACAAGATGAAGTGCAGCTACTGCAGCAAAGAAGTCAACGATTTAAAGAGACACAAATGTAAGAAACGTTCTTCTGAAGATGGAGAAACCTACCTGTTGGATGTTATTTTGCCAGTACTATTGTGAAATTCTTTACCACATGTAGAAGTCACATGGTATGGACGAAGAGTGTTCTTTTACCATAGTCTATTTAGTTGTGACAGTGTGGTAACAAAGTCATTAACTCTTTCACTCCCAAGAGTGCTAAGTTTAAACTTGAGGAAAAAATCTTGAATTTCATTTGCAATATTGTCAAAACAAACAGCACCACTTCAAAGTACTGCTCACTAGCTTTTATTTCAATGGTCACACACTAGGGTTTCATCCACAGATTCGAAAGGTACAACCACATTTATTGACTCAAGGTTTGCCTCTGGGAGTGGAAGGGTTAAGGAATAGTAAATGTGGCCGAGTGCATTGTTGAGTTATATAAGCACGCAATAATTTTTAAGAACACGAGAGAAGTGCGTAGAGAAGCAAGAGTCATAGCCGAGTACTTCTCGCACTTCTCGAGTGTTCTTAAAAATTCCCAAGTGCTTATATAACTCAACAATGCACGAGGGGCAAGTTTACTGTTTCCTTTATAATATGTTAATGGAATTGCGCGCGCAAACGTGTGACGTAGGTAGAGTGCATTTAACTCGATAAAGCATGTGCGTGACGTAGGGCTTGCCTTATCGAATTATAATCAACTCGAATTGACCAATCAGAGCGCGCATTATATGACCAAAAGTTTATAAAGGTTTTAATGGATAAAAGGTTTTTGTCATTAGAGCTCATCAGTTAGGGGATTACAGACTGAGAAAAACCTTTTGTGGGTTATTATTTTTCTTTGGGTTTAGATAAAGGTGCGGAATCCTATTATTGGCGCGTTGGTTACATTTTTCAAGATTTAACAGATTTCTTTCATTTTTGGCATCCTGAAAGAAAATGTTTGATTTTTTAGAACGTTTATTTATTTTTTTGTGGGAGTAAAAACGTTTGAGATATCGGTATATTTTTCAAACCTCATTTTTTAAAAAATGCACATAATTTTGAAATCCAACGGCATATTTGTACTTACTATCATCCAATTTTTTTCTGTTTTTAATCTTTTTGGGCCACAATGTAAACTACTGGTTCTCCAGTAATTGTGTATACCCATTAAAGAGTTTATTATTAATAAGCCTCAGAGCTCTAAAGTTTTGTATCTTCAAGTTTCATGACAATGATAACCATGCAACTCACTGCACAAAATGTAATTTAATGCGGCGAGTTGCATGATCATCATCGGGATTGTCATGAAACGTGGAAGTGCAAAACTTGAGAGATTTGAGGCTTATTTGATGAAGTAAAGAAAAAATATTCGTCAGATTTCAGAATTTCGCACATTTTTTTGTTAAAATGAGGTTTAAACATATACCGATATCTCAAATGCTTTTACTCCCACAAAAAAAAAAAACATAACTTTTTCTTAAAATTCATATATTCTTTCCTGCCAAAAAGCATGACTCAAAATGTAACCAACGCCGCAATAAATAAGATTGGGCCCTTAAAGGCGGGAAAACAAGGGAGATTTTTCCCAGGACGTTAACACTTGAAAACGAAAAAGAAAATTAAACAGTCAATAATTGTAATGTAAAGTTCTTGCATTGTCTACAATGCTTAAAATTTGCGTTAATTTCTTATAAGGGACTGTGCAATAATTATCAGTTGGGGGGTTGGGGAATGGGTTTCATGCTTGAAAATATTAGGAAATAACCTGCCCTAAATGAGTGAATTTAGTTATTACACACCCCTTGATCCGTCATAAATATTGTACGACTCCCTTCCCCTGTCTCCAAAATTGCAGCTCAGTCACAACTAACAGACCATCAAGCTCCTCAGTGAGAAGTTATGTATGTCTCATTCGTTTAGCTTACATTCCTCTACTTTCCAAAGCTTCCATCATTCATACCCTGGTTATGATTTGGTGTTGTGTTTTTAAAAGGGAAGCTCTCAATGTCCCAAAATTAATATGCACTTGAAATAAAATAAAGCCCCATCCCACCCCGAGTGACTTATTTTCCTTTGAGTTCCCCCCCCCCCCCCCCCCCTCCAATCGCGTCAGTTTGATTTTACTTCATGGCCTCCTTCCACCCCTTCCAACCCCTCCCCCCCCCCCCCCCCCTCCCCTTCGTGGTAATTATTACACAGATCCTAATAATGTATATTTTTTGGGTTTGGCATGTATTTATATTTGGCATGTATATGGCCCACAATGTAAACTACTAGTGTATAGCCAAAAAAGTTATTTTTATTTAATGTTCAGTCCGTCTGGCTAAACGCAAACTGAAACCGTCAGTGCAAAGTACACTTTCAGACTATTTTGAATAGATTACTCTGTGCTACGCACGTTTAAAACAAGTACTCAAGAGAACATATACTGTGATTTTAGTGCGAGACATTTGGCCATTTAACCGAGCGTCGGGCTTCTTCAGTTTGAAGCGTTGCTTTTTGCGTTGCGTTGTTATTCCTACATAAACGCATCAGTGAACATCGTTATTCTGCCATCGGTAAGCATCTTGACACGCAACATGGTATGGACAAAAAGGCACCCATTGACCATCTCTTCAAAATCTTAAAGAAATGTGCAAGCAAGTTTGACTGCTTAATTTACGAAATGCTGTTCATCAAGGACATTAAGCCTACTCTCAACGCCCAAACGGAGTCTATTCGTGCCAAACTGTTCATTTAACACTTCATTGTTTTATTATGCAGCTATTTAATTTTCATGGGAACTATACCCATAGGACTATCAAATTTCCTATTGTTTCACTTATCTATATATATGCTTAGTTTTCATTTTACTTTTGACTTGATAATGACGTGAAGTAGCGTCGAAACGTTGTCAACTTTCAGTTTTTTCTGATGTATTTTAAAAATATCCTTGCGTTTACCTTCGCTATAAAATTGTTGTTATTCCTATTATTATTATTCCTGTTATTCCTATTACTGGTAAAAATGGTTATTGGTGTTTAATCACAAGTCACCTGACCCAAGCTGTGTACGCAAATCAAAGAGCATACTGTCATGATAGTACTATGTTACGTCACTACTAAGTCACGTGGTCTTCTTCAATAAACATGGCACGGTGTCAACAAGTGGCCATTTCAAACCAAGAAATTCTAGCTCAAAATAAGTTCATTCAAGCCGGCGCCATCAACGTCAAGTCTAGAGGGAAACGTTGCATTTAAAACACGAAGTTCATTGGCTGTTATAAGCTTCGTATCCAAAGCGTTGTTTTTTTCGCTGCGTTGTTTTTCCTATCGGTAAAAAAGTTATTTGTGCAGAATTCAATTACAAGTTCACCGATTTCCATCAAAGCTGTGTCCACAAATCGAAGAGTATACTTTAAAAACACGAGATTAATATCCAATATGCAAAAATACACGACCACAGAGCAGTTTAATTGCAGTTCACCCGTAGGTTCCTTAGGCTATTCGACAAAAAAAACTCAGTTCCGTGTTATTTTACAAACAGAACACTGGTCCATGGTAATTAGGAAAGTTAAAACTCAGATATGAATTAGATTAGGGTGTTGGTACGTGTGACTTACTCATAGCGACTCACTCATGGTGACTGGTACATTTGCCCACAATTCTTAGCCCCCGAAAACCCTAAAAACGCTCATAAAAACGCACAGAAAAGTTTTATAAACTTCAAACCTAGCATATACAATGTTGTTAGTACAGGGACGAATTTCGCAAAAATATGGCTTTCAGATGTGCCTATTGGCTGTGTTAGGCTCCGTCGCAAGGTATTGTGGTAAAATGTACAGCGCCATCTTTTTTCTTACCGTGGATTCCGTAAAGATGACTGTGTAAGAAAAGTTTAAAATTAGTCGATAAACAAAGCCCTAAGGATAAACATAACATAAATAGGAAGCTGTGCGTCTTTATTGATTTCTAACATCGCGTTGATCAGCTCAGGGCCGGGTTGTTCAAAGAACAATTAAGCTAATCCAGGATTAGCATGAATTTTGATTTCAGTTTCGTAACTTTTCAGTGAGGATTTCTGTTTATATTTTTTCTTTCTGTTTTGACTTTGACTAATGTCAAACTCTACAAAATATTAGTAGAGAAAAACACTTTTTATACAAGAGAAATTAAAAGCTTGATTAACGTTTAATCCGCCTGGATTAGCGTTAATCGGCTTTCGAACAACCGGGCATTGGATTCCAGCTTGGCGGTTTTCTTTATGTTCAGAGCCTGGCCCCCAACATTGCGATTTTGGGCAATTTAATCCTTTCAGACCCAGACAACAATCCTCATCAACTATCACATCATATAAATTGAGAGCTCATAATCTAATTGTTTTAGCAAAAATCATAACAATTGTCTAATATAAACTGTCAGAAATAGTTCACTGAAGATTAACATAATAAATAATTAAGCGGCCGATGCATCATGGGCATCGAGCCGCTTCAAGAAATGCACTTTTTTTTTCATGTCGCTAGCCTTAGTCCTCTTCACGGTTGACATGATGTTATCGCATCTCGGTCTAAAATTAGCCAGTAGAGAATTTATCTTCCACATTCTTTCTGTAGTGTCGTGTAAGTGCGTAGATGTATTTAGTTTATTACAGTAATCGCATTGGAAAAAGCAAAGACAAATGTCCCACAGCAGTGAACAGCAGTGTTGTTGCAAAATGTGCTAAATTTTGTTGTGTGACCTTTTCTCGTTATTCGATCCCACGGTTGACATGACGCAATCTCTGGTCATGTAAAGATGATGCAATAGAGGTATTGTGCTATGAGCATGAAGCAATCCGCATTGGGATTTCTCTTCCTGATCGCAGTTACGATACCCCGTGGTATATGTTTTTGTAAACGTGATTAGTG
Source organism: Desmophyllum pertusum (assembly GCA_029204205.1). Taxonomy (NCBI): domain Eukaryota; kingdom Metazoa; phylum Cnidaria; class Anthozoa; order Scleractinia; family Caryophylliidae; genus Desmophyllum; species Desmophyllum pertusum. The sequence goes on from MU826855.1 coordinate 444,692, forward strand.
TCCTTGGATTAGTGGTATTAAGATAAATTAAAGTATGTTTTCAAATGACTATTTGTCATTAGTTGATGGCATTTAGATATATATTTCAGTTTCTACACAGTAATCTTAAAGTTAACCTATGAAGTCTGGAATAAGCTTATTAATCGTTTGTCGTGAAAGGTTTTAACATTCACACTTTTCCTACAAGAGATGAATAATTCAAATACTTTCTGTCTAGAAATCAAAAATGTGTGCATAAGAAAAGTGATTATTTTTAATACTAATCTGTGAAGCTGAGCACTTAAAGTTAACCTATGAAGTCAGGAATAAGCTTATTAATCGTCTTTTCCTACAAGAGATGAATAATTCAAATACTTGCGGTGGAGAAATCAAAAATGTGTGCATAAGAACAGTGATTCTTTTTAATACTAATCTGTGAAGCTGATCATGTATGTGCTGATGCAGAGTTTCAGAATGTAGTTGGATAACAAACAAAAAGTCGCCTTTCTTACTTCAGCAGAAATGAAACTTGATGACTTGAAATGACACAGGGAGCAGAGGAGTCGAATTGCGTTACTGCGTTATTCGATCTTGTTTTCATGTCGCTAGCCCTAGCCCTCTACACGATTGACATGATGTTATCGCATCTCGGTCTAAAATTAGCCAGTGGAGAATTTCTCTTCCACAGGCTTTCTGTAGTGTCGTGTAAGTGCGTACATGTATTGAGTTTATTACAGGAATCGCATTGAAAAAAGCAATCGGCTTCCGTTTCACGCAAACTGCGGACTTTAGCGAGACTGGCGTGACTACTTGTTTTTTTTCACTGCACTTTCCCCAGTTGACATTGCATTGCATTGTGAGGGGTTTTCCCATTACATTGTAAACATAGCCAGGAGACATGCAAATAAATAGCCACTAGATAATTTCTGTTCTGTTTAATACATGCACCTCATTAAACGAACGATAAAACTCGGTCCCAAAAACAGTTTTTCTTACACAATTCCACAGCATATATGTCATTCACAATTTATTTTCACGTTGAGCGAAAACACATCTGTTCTGTTTAATACATGCACCTCATTAAACGAACGATAAAACTCGGTCCCAAAAACAGTTTTTCTTACACAATTCCACAGCATATATGTCATTCACAATTTATTTTCACGTTGAGCGAAAACACATCTGTGCCCTTGTTGATTATGATGCAATTGACATTAGCTAAAATTTTCTACACAGTAAACTTGACCTAAGCTCAAACTTACGCTAGCCAAAATATTGCATCACCCAGTCACGTTTTTCGTCACGCAGGTTCGAAGTTGACTCTTAGATTTGGCGGGAGAACCTCAGAGTAAACTGACCGAGGGGGTGGAGGGGTGCATTGTTCTTTCTCCCTCAAGGTGAAATTGGCCCGCGGGGGTTCTCCCAAAAAATTTGGGTGGGGGTGTGCCGCTGGGCTATAACAACCCTAATTTTGCGAACCTGTTCCAGACTAAGGGCCTGTTTACATAGCCTGCAAGCGCAGACGTATTTCCGGCGGGGAAACTCGAGCCGGAAATACGTCTGCGCTCGCAGGCTACTGTTTAAAAAAAAAGATACCCTATTCCGGACGATTCTAACGATTTTCTTTCTAACCCAAAAGGCTAAACTACTAAGCAGCACTGCGAGTTGTAGTTGTAAAGCTTTTTAAACACTCCTACGCGTTTCCTTCGTCTGACTACTTCATCTACCCTATGCCAGAGTATCAATTACCGATCTTCGTGCCAACTCCTGGGAAACTGATACCCTGATACCCAAAAATGCCTTTTGGTATACCCTGTTCCAGACCAAAATGCTCAAAAACCATACCCTGTCCAGCTGCACGTTCCTATATAGCGAAAATAAGGGAGTTCCCCCCCCCCGGAAATCGGCCACTTGTAATCCCTTCATGGGGTTCTTGTTATGCATGCAATGTCACGCAAATAGTTTGGCTCGAATTGAGTCCGTCTAGTAATAAATCTAAGTCCTCCTCCGAAACTTTGGAGAAACAAGAAGAAACCGCAATTTTGTAGAGTCTGTAGACGACCTCCAGCTAGACTGCGAGCAGTCCCTCTTTCTTTCTGATATCGAGCGCGAAGCGCGAGTGAGAGGAAATCGAGCGCGAAGCGCTTCGCGCTCGATTTCCGCTCACTCGCGCTTCGCGCTCGATATCAGAAAGAAAGAGGGACTGCTCGCAGTCTAACCTCCAGCCACTGCACACTAATGGCTGATAGTAACGAGTAGTTAAGCCAATCAGATTGTCTCATTTTCATTAGTATACTACTAGTAGATTTTTACTGTTTAGTATAACCACTGACAGGTAAACGCGCAAAGCTGATTGGCTACACAGGACCATCTAATAGATTTGCCAGAGCGCGCGCGATTAGCATGTATGCATCATTGCACAATAATATACTATACAATACAAATAAAGTGTGGACACGTCATCCAAAAGATAAACAAAACCAAAAGAAAGGTTCTGCTCTCTCAACATGTCGGAAGCTTCGTATGTAGTGGTTTCAGACGAAAAGCGTCCTTCCAGTTACCTGAGACTATGGAAGATATTGACGTTAGTGTCAACTCTGGTCGCCGTAACTATCGCAGCGGTTTTTATCTGGTATGTACTCACGCACAAGGCAGAATCATGCGCAAGGAACGAACAACACGCAGACGCGGATACTATACCGAATGCTGTGGCATGCCCCGGCTACCTACACTATTTCCTCTGCCTAAACCGACGCCGAAAAGAATCACAGAGGTCTTCGAAAAAATAGAATCAGCTCTAAGTGCAGTAGTCGACGATTTTTCGTCGCTGCCCGCCATCTCCATGAATGTGTTTTACCAAGATGAAATCCTGTGGAGCGGCCATTTTGGAAGCAAGGTTTATCAACAACCCGAGATGAAACCAAACGGCTGCACCGTGTACAGGATTGGAAGCGTCACCAAGGTCTTTGCTGCCCTCTTCATGTTCAAGTTGTACGAGGAAGGAAAAATCGCTTCGATTGACGATCCGTTGAGTAAGTATGCTCCGGATTTTGCCATTAAAAACCCGTATACCAACGATAACATTACACTGCGAGAGATCGCGAGTCAAATGTCAGGCCTTCCACGCGAGGCGCCTTGTTTCTTTGATTGTAACACAACCTCCGCTGAGCTGCTTGCGCTGTTAAAGAACCGCTCGCTTGTACTTCCGCCGTGGGTCGAGCGATCTTACAGTAACCTTGGTTACGGGTTGTTGGGCCGCCTCCTTACAGAAAACGTACTGAATCAAACTTTCGAGAGTTGGACTCAGGAGAACATTTTAAAACCCCTCGGAATGGTAAATACGGGTTTTGAAATCACAGACGAGGTGCAGAAGAACATGGCATTCCCATATCTATCCAAAGGACAAAGAATGCCTTTTATGGATATTGGATGGATGGCACCAGCGGGTCAAATGTACTCGACAATTGATGATCTAGCTAAGCTAGGAATGATGTTCGCTCAGCCTGAAAAACAGAAACTCTTTAAAACTGCAACTCTCCGTGAAATGATGATCCCGACAGACATCGCGCGTGATGGTGTCACTCTCTGGGGTTCCCCATTTGAAATGGTCTTCAAAGAAAACGTTCTTATAAGAACAAAAGGCGGCAATATAGACACTTACGATGCAGTGATCTCAGTTATACCTGAGCTGGCTCTTGGAGCAAATATTCTTATCAGCACAACAGAGTACACACGAGCTGACGCATCGAAAGTCTCCACCATGTTGTACAATCTCCTCACTTGTTCCAAGACTGAACGAAACTCTCTTTGATTTGCAGAATGCTTCCCACTTCCTAATCGATCCAATTCCTTTTCTTGGAAAATTCCAAGTCACGGAAACCATACAAGTCTTAGGAGGAACAAATACTTTTAACGTTACTGTGAGTAGCTATCAAAATATTTTGCGCGCCGTTCGTTCCAAATACTACATGATTGAGATCAGGTATATTGGGGAGAGCTTGGTTTTCCGGGCTCAAGGCCGTACCCCTGGGATGTCTTGTCTTTTGGAGCGCATAGGAACATTAGCAGATCTATATTATGACCCCCCTGGGAAGGACAAATTATCCCACGGTTTTCATATTCCACAGTGGTCGATGATTGCGGAGCGTGTGTAAGCTTCAAGCGATAGTTTCATGGATGAAAGTGAGGGCGGCGTGGAAGGGGGATTTTTTGTTTAGCCAGTTTAAAAGCGCTATTTAGCGACAAAGGCCGGTAACCTAATACCATTAAGAAGGAGTCACAACACGAGTCTCTCCTATAATCAAACTTTGACTTATGTAATACGATTCTAATTGTAATCGTTTGTAGCTGAAATCCCAGTACGACCATTCAAATAGAAGCTATTGAGCAGTACTTTCATGTGGTACTGTTTATTATGCTGTACAACTGAAGGTGATTCAAACTTTTAGGTCTGTGGATGACACCCTAATGTGTGATACTTTCATCAGTGTGCTACTGTTTAGTCAAGCACAATTTCGGCAGTATTTTGTCTTCGCCACAAACAGAGGAAGACTACCAGAAAGTTTGAAGCAATAAATATTTTATAGCTATCCGGGTAGTCCTACATAGTTGGGACACAATTTATCAATTGATAACTAGAAAACATTAGATTATGACCTACATATTTGTATAAAGTAACGTTTAGTTGAACATTATAATTGAAAGTCTTATAGAAATGAATATAAACATGCTTCAAAAAGGACATGTGAATGAAAATAAGTGTGAGTAATTAATGATCGAGTGAGTAAAGTATAAGCTAAATTATGCACGTTACGCTTTATTGCAAACAGTCTAGTCCAAATATTCTAAACAAAATTGTAGTTTCTTAGCCTTCAGGTTAGCGTTTTAGTTTTTCTCAGTGAGTTACATTTAACCATTTCAAATTTCTTTGCAATAATTTTGTATTTTTATTTTCAAATGATAATCACTCATAATCATACAAATATATTGTGGTTGTATCAAGCATTATGTAAATAGAAACTCTAATTGTGTGATCAGTATTCACGTAGAATGACTGAACGAAAAGAATGAGCCGTTGGTAATCCACCGTAGGAAAAAAGATGGCGGCGGTACATTTTACCACAATACCTTGCGAACCTAACACAGCTACAGGCACGTCTGAAAGCCATATTTTTGTGAAATTCTTCTCTTTACTAACAGCATTGTGTATGCTAGGTTTGAAGTTTTTAGAACTTTTCTGTGCGTTTTTATGAGCGTTTTTAGGGTTTTCGTGCGCTAAGAATTGTGGGTAAATGTACCAGTCGCCATCTTTTTTCTTACGGTGGATTGCCGAGTGATAACAAAGCTTCTGAGTTCAGCCTGCTTTATACACTTTAAAAGTTATTAAAGATAGAACCTTAATTAAGTGTATTGTGTTGATTATTAAAGACACATTCCCCTGGTTATGGCATTTATGGCTTTCTGATTGCCTCAGCACTCGTATATGTTATGTAAACAATGAAGTACTACCTGGCTTAGCTGCAACCTCGTTCCCAGGGTCTCTCATCTTCCCCAGGGGGCGGGAAGATGAGAGACCTGGGAACGAGGTTGGCTTAGCTGCCGGTATGTTCTATCCAGTTTGGTCGTACGGCTGTGCTCTTATAGATGTAAAGATGACGTCAAAACGTGACAAGAACAACAGTTATGCCACTCGGCGTACTTTTCGTTCTTGTCACATTTTGACGTCATCTGTACATATATATTAGAGTGCAGACGCACGGCCAAATGGAATGTATTTTCAGCGAAATATTAGCTCGAGGTTGAACTGAAAATTGTCCAAAAAATAAATGATAAGTGCACGAGAACGGGGTCTGGATTAAGCGAAACTTCAAACAAACAAACAAACAACAACAAACAAACAAACAAACAAACAAACAAACAAACAACAAACAAGAGTGATGTTCCCATTGGTCACGCAGATTGTTCTTAGAAGCGTGGCCCTCTATCCGGGAACCAAATGCCATTAACGAACATATGCACATTACAGATATCTACAAAAATTTTAACTATACTGATATCAAATGAGTTCTCTGCATTCTTTTCTTTTTGGCATCTCATTTACATCTGGACGCCGTTTTCGCTTTATTGCTGATGAAGGTTATAGTATTTTAACCGAAACGTCCCAATTCTAGTCAGTGACAGCAACAAGTTAAGGTTGCAGGTTGCAGGTTGCAGGTTGCAGGTTGCAGGTTGCACTGCAACAATTAGGCTAACCAACTAGGCTAACCTTCAGTTAGAATTAGGCTAACCTTCAGTTGGGCTAATTTAAGCTAACCGGGGCTAACCGTGACGCCATTCTCTTCCTAACCGCGTGTGTAATGTTTCTAAAAGTAGTCTCAACCTGCAACCTGCAACCTGCAAAATATACCTGCCCTTTTTTAGGAGCAATAACCCGTACAGATTTCATGAATAGTATAAAGGTGAATTGTATGAACCTTATGCCTAATCTCGTACCCAGATCACCCTCTGCCAAGCGAAAGGGAGATCTGGTAAAGTTCGATTTCAAGGCCCGATATACGGGCTTTCCCGTGGTTCTTAGTTGTCCTTCGGTCTGTTGTGATCGAATAAACATGGATGAATTCCTGGAATTCGACTGAGTTATTATTCTGAGAATTCTTCGAGACAGAGGTCTGGAAAGCTTTGTTATAAAAGCAAAACAAAAGGAAGCTTTGCGGGGCTGTCGACACTGTTTAGTTGTTCTTCCGACAGGCTACGGAAAATCTCTAGTGTTCCCGCGAATATGTGAAAATGTTTCATTAGCGAGAGCCAATCACAGCACACATTAGAATAAGACGATAGTAGTAGTAAGTAGTATCCAATGAGAATCGGCGTTATTTCGAACTTTACCAGATCTCACTTTTCAGTGTCAGACAGAGTGGGATCTGGGTACGAGATTACCTTATGCCATTTATATACTCTATCGGTAATAATATCATTTTCATGCATGGAAATCAGGGAATTCGGTTTTAGGAAACTGTTGTGCCGAACAGTGACATTGGTCATTAGAAAACTTGTCTTAAACCAAAAAAACATGTACATATATTTCACGAGTTTAGTGAAATCACTCTAGTATACTAGTAGATTTTTACTGTTTAGTATAATCCACTGACAGCTCAAAGCTGATTGGCTAAACAGGACCGTCCGAATAGATTTGCCAGCGCGCGCGATTTGGCATGCATGCATCATTGCACAAATGTGTCAGTCAGGGCTCCTGGTCAGTAATATATGTACACACACAAAACAAATAAGCGTTGACACATAATCTAAAAGATAAACAAAACCAAAAGAGAGGTTCTGCTTGCATGGACCAATTCTCAGCTCTCTCAACATGTCGGAAGCTTCGTATGTAGTAGTTTCAGACGAAAAGCGTCCTTCCAGTTACCTGAGACTATGGAAGATATTGACGTTAGTGTCAACTCTGGTCGCCGTAACTATCGCAGTGGTTTTTATCTGGTATGTACTCACGCACAAGGCAGAATCATGCGCAAGGAACGAACAACACGCAGACGCGGATACTATACCGAATGCTGTGGCATGCCCCGGCTACCTACACTATTTCCTCTGCCTAAACCGACGCCGAAAAGAATCACAGAGGTCTTCGAGAAAATAGAAGCAGCTCTAAGTGCAGTAGTCGACGATTTGTCGTCGCTGCCCGCCATCTCCATGAATGCTTTTTACCAAGATGAAATTCTGTGGAGCGGCCATTTTGGAAGCAAGGTGTATAAACAACCTGAGATGAAACCAAACGGCAGCACCGTGTATAGGATTGGAAGCGTCACCAAGGTCTTTGCTGTCCTCCTGATGTTCAAGTTGTACGAGGAAGGAAAAATCGCGTCGATTGATGATCCGTTGAGTAAGTATGCTCCGGATTTTACCATTAAAAACCCGTATACCAACGATAACATTACACTGCGAGAGATCGCGAGTCAAATGTCAGGGCTTCCACGCGAGGCACCATGTTTCTTTGATTGTAACACAACCTCCGCTGAGCTGCTTGCGCTGTTAAAGAACCGCTCGCTTGTACTTCCGCCATGGGTCGAGCCATCTTACAGTAACCTTGGTTACGGGTTGTTGGGCCGCCTCCTTACAGAAAACGTACTGAATCAAACTTTCGAGAGTTGGACTCAGGAGAACATTCTAAAACCCCTCGGAATGGTAAATACGGGTTTTGAAATCACAGACGAGGTGCAGAAGAACATGGCATTCCCATATCTATCCAAAGGACTCAGAGGCAATATATCTGTAATGCCTTTTATGGAGATCGGATGGATGGCACCAGCGGGTCAAATATACTCGACAATTGATGATCTAGCTAAGCTAGGAATGCTGTTCGCTCAGCCTGAAAAACAGAAACTCTTTAAACCAGCAACTCTCCGTGAAATGATGATCCCGAAAGACATCGCGCGTGATGGTGTCACTCTCTGGGGTTCCCCATTTGAAATGGTCTTCAAAGAAAACGTTCTTATAAGAACAAAAGGCGGCAATATAGACACTTACGATGCAGTGATCTCAGTTATACCTGAGCTGGCTCTTGGAGCAAATATTCTTATGAGTACACATCATACAATGTTGCGAGGGTACACACGAGCTGACGCATCGAAAGCCTCCACCATGTTGTACAATCTCCTTGTTCCAAGACTGAACGAAACTCTCTTTGATTTGCAGAATGATTCCCACTTTCAAATCAATCCAATTCCTTTCCTTGGAAAATTCCAAGTGACGGAAACCATACAAGTCTTAGGGGGAAGAAATACTTTTAACGTTACTGTGAGTAGCTATCAAAATATTTTGCGCGCCGTTCGTTCCAAATACTACATGATTGAGATCAGGTATATTGGGGAGAGCTTGGTTTTCCGGGCTCAACAACGTATCCCTGGGATGTCTTGTTATTCGGAGCGCACGGGAACGTTAGCGTATATTTATTATGACCCCCCTGGGAAGGACAAATTATCCCACGGTTTTCATATTCCACAGTGGTCGATGATTGCGGAGCGTGTGTAAGCTTCAAGCGATAGTTTCATGGATGAAAGTGAGGGTGGCGTGGAAGGGGGATTTTTTGTTTAGCCAGTTTAAAAGTGCTATTTAGCGACAAAGGCCGGTAACCTAATACCATTAACAAGGAGTCACAACACGAGTCTCTCCTATAATCAAACTTTGACTTATGTAATACGATTCTAATTTTAATCGTTTGTAGCTGAAATCCCAGTACGACCATTGAAATGGAAGCTATTGAGCAGTACTTTCATGTGGTACTGTTTATTATGCTGTACAAGGTGGTTCTAACTTTTAGGTCTGTGGATGACACCCTAATGTGTGACCATTCAAATGAAAGCTATTGAGCAGTACTTTCATGTAGTACTATTTTATGCTGTACATGGTGGTCCTTAATTAAAATTGAGCAATACTTTCATCAGTGTGCTACTGTTTAGTCAAGCACAATTTCGGCAGTATTTTGTCTTCGCCAGCAAACAGAGGAAGACTACCAGAAAGTTTGAAGCAATAAATATTTTATAGCTATCCGGGTAGTCCTACATAGTTGGGACACAATTTATCAATTGATAACTAGAAAACATTAGATTATGACCTACATATTTGTATAAAGTAACGTTTAGTTGAACATTATAATTGAAGGTCTTATAGAAATGAATATAAACATGCTTCAAAAAGGACATGTGAATGAAAATAAGTGTGAGTAATTAATGATCGAGTGAGTAAAGTATAAGCTAAATTATGCACGTTACGCTTTATTGCAAACAGTCTAGTCCAAATATTCTAAACAAAATTGTAGTTTCTTAGCCTCCAGGTTAACGTTTTAGTTTTTCTGAGTTACATTTACCATTTCAAATTTCTTTGCAATAATTTTGTATTTTTATTTTCAAATGATAATCACTCATAAACTACCATACAAAGATATTGTGGTTGTATCAAGCATTATGTAAATAGAAACTCTAATTGTGTGATCAGTATTCACGTAGAATGACTGAACGAAAAGAATGAGCCGTTGGTAATCCACCGTAGGAAAAAAGATGGCGGCGGTACATTTTACCACAATACCTTGCGAACCTAACACAGCCAATAGGCACATCTGAAAGCCATATTTTTGTGAAATTCTTCCCTTTACTAACAACATTGTGTATGCTAGGTTTGAAGTTTTTAGAACTTTTCTGTGCGTTTTTAGGGTTTTCGTGCGCTAAGAATTGTGGGTAAATGTACCAGTCGCCATCTTTTTTCTTACGGTGGATTGCCGAGTGATAACAAAGCTTCTGAGTTCAGCCTGCTTTATACACTTTAAAAGTTATTAAAGATAGAACCTTAATTAAGTGTATTGTGTTGATTATTAAAGACACATTCCCCTGGTTATGGCATTTATGGCTTTCTGATTGCCTCAGCACTCGTATATGTTATGTAGACAATGAAGTACTGCCTGGCTTAGCTGCCGGTATGTTCTATCCAGTTGGTCGTACGGCTGTGCTCTTATAGATGTAAAGATGACGTCAAAACGTGACAAGAACAACAGTTATGCCACTCGGCGTACTTTTCGTTCTTGTCACATTTTGACGTCATCTGTACATATATACTAGAGTGCAGACGCACGGCCAAATGGAATGTATTTGTCAGCGAATATTAGCTCGAGGTTGAACTGAAAATTGTCCAAAAAATAAATGATAAGTGCACGAGAACGGGGTCTGGATTAAGCGAAACTTCAAACAAACAAACAAACAAACAAACAAACAAACAAACAAACAAACAAACAAACAAACAACAAACAAGAGTGATGTTCCCAGTGGTCACGCAGATTGTTCTATACTTAGAAGCGTGGCACTCTATCCGGGAACCAAATGTCATTAACGAACATATGCACATTACAGATATCTACAAAATTTTAGCTATACTGATATCAAATGAGTTCTCTGCATTCTTTTCTTTTTGGCATCTCATTTACATCTGGACGCCGTTTTCGCTTTATTGCTGATGAAGGTTATAGTATTTTAACCGAAACGTCCCAATTCTAGTCAGGGACAGCAACAATTTTAAGGTCTTTTTTAAGAGCAATAACCCTTACAGATTTCATGAATAGTATAAAGGTGAATTGTATGAACCTTATGCCTAATCTCGTACCCAGATCACCCTCTGCCAAGCGAAAGGGAGATCTGGTAAAGTTCGATTTCAAGGCCCGATATACGGGCTTTCCCGTGGTTCTTAGTTGTCCTTCGGTCCGTTGTGATCGAATAAACATGGATGAATTCCTGGAATTCGACTGAGTTATTATTCTGAGAATTCTTCGAGACAGAGGTCTGGAAAGCTTTGTTATAAAAGCAAAACAAAAGGAAGCTTTGCGGGGCTGTTGACACTGTTTAGTTGTTCTTCCGACAGGCTACGGAAAATCTCTAGTGTTCCCGCGAATATGTGAAAATGTTTCATTAGCGAGAGTCAATCACAGCACACATTAGAATAAGACGATAGTAGTAGTAGTAGTATCCAATGAGAATCGGCGTTAATTCGAACTTTACCAGATCTCACTTTTCAGTGTCAGACAGAGTGGGATCTGGGTACGAGATTACCTTATGCCATTTATATACTCTATCGGTAATAATATTATTTTCATGCATGGAAATCAGGGAATTCGGTTTCAGGAAACTGTTGTGCCGAACAGTGACATTGGTCATTAGAAAACTTGTCTAAAACCAAAAAAACATGTACATGTCTTCAAGTTTTAAAAATATATTACATGCGTTTAGGTGAAATTCATTTTAAGGCAAGGAGGATGATTTAAGGGTGCATTCGATTTAGCAGATGTTACAGTTTGGTGATTTAAATTGCGATTTAAATTGCCTTATGAACCTCCAGCTGTTCCGTTAATATTAGCATAACAAATGCTAAACTGGGTTCAATTAAACATAATGTCCATGCAAGTTTTGCTTATATAAAAGTAGCTCATTTGGGTTTTCTTGCCAAGTTATATAAAATTGGTTTCTACTTGTCTTGTAAGAGAAACACGAGATCGCTCTTGGAGAGAACCGCCCGTCGTTGAAATCTTTGTCTTGAAAATGCTGATTTTAACAAAGTCTAGTGCGTTTTGAAATGAAATTTACCTGTTTTAATTAGATAGATAGATAGAAAACTTTATTAACGTGTCAATGCCTTATAGCCTGGGAAAATATATAGCAAAATATTGGTTGTGTAACGGAAGGTTTTAGGCGGGTGAACGTTGGAATTTACCAACGCTTGGGAGCTCGGTAAATATCGAGGTTTCCGGATTAAGCACTTCACGGGAGCGTGCGGAATACGTCGCGGAACGGGGATTTAGCTTGGCTAGAGCCACCGGCTAGGCAGCAGGCACTCGTTACAAGGTACCAGAGGTACAGGGAACTTGTTCCTTCGCCTTACTCAGCGACGACACGGCAGGAAAGACAACTAGACTTCTCTGGAGCACAGCAACTTCTTTAATCGTAGAATAAACCTCGTAGAGTACTTCACAGCTTATACATAGGTAATCATAGGCATCGTATAGGTAATCATAGGCATCGTATAGGTAATCATAGGCATCGTATAGGTAATCATAGGCATCGTATAGGTAATCATAGGCATCGTATAGGTAATCATAGGCATCGTATAGGTAATCGCTGAACAACAGTTTTCGCGTTACTTATATACTGTCCTAAGTAAACACAATGTCCATGTATACAAAACTAATACAAAGGAAAGTTGTTAGAGCACGTGAAAGGCGGATGAATCCTTAACAAATGGCTTCGTCTCTATTGGTTAAAATCAAGGTTTTAAGGTCACTGAAGGTCGATCTTCATTGAAATTATAGTCGAACCATTTAGAGCGCATGTGCTGTACTCTAGGCTTAAGATCGGATGTTCTATTGATATGTAAAGTACATCCTGTACAACATGTGTTCCTTTGAACACTAACAATACATTCTATTGACAGTAACTGACACATTTACCTAACTATACCTGCTATTTTGCATTTCAAAGGTACAACGAGTAAACCTTTCTAAATCTGGTTTTTCTGAGTTGAAAACTCTTGCGCTAGGTTTAACCGTTTTGAAACACGTTTTTGAAACTATCGAAGCGAATGATATACCGAATTTCGGATCTAATAAACGGTTAATAAGTGCAGGAGAGTAGGTATAAGTTATCGGTGGTAAATAAACATTACTTGTTTGATTCCAGGAAGGTCTTTGATATGTAAATGTACGTTGGACAGGTACAACTTCTGCTTGACTAATTCTTTAGTTATCTTAGGCTCAGAAAAGAGGGAATTACTGTGTTCGTTTCCTTATGCTTGGTGTGGGTATATTTCCCACGTGACACCTCCCACCTTTAAAATGAAAACCTCCTGGTTTTCGAAAAATTTCCAAAGTGGAAAAAGGTTAGTTATAGCTGATTTGATTTGGTAAGCAAGACAATTTTGAAGTCGTATTTACTAGTAAAATGGTGATTAAATAACTTGGACGTTTTAATAATGACGATGTCTGTATTAATTAATTTGGAAATGTGCTTTTGGATTTTAAAAACTAAATATAACTTGATACGGAAACTTTAACTATAATAATTATTGCAAAGACTTCGCTGGGAGCGAGTCGGCTAAACATGACTTGTTTTGACGGACTGTGGCGGGAACTCGCCGAAGGATACTTGACTTTATGATATGTTCATGACTTGACTGCTTTAAATGTTCATCAATTAATGTTCATCAATGTTCATTTCCTGGTAATTCTTGTATGGTGGATTTCCGGTCCTTTTCGTTTCCTGGAGATGGGCGTATTCTTTAACTATATTGTAATCGAGAACGTAAACTTGCATCTATCGGTTGGATTTCTTTGCGCTCTACAACTCTGGTACTTGAGATGTGATCTTTCAGGCGGACTGGAGTGAGTAGAAACAGCAACTTCGCACTAAAAGCTGGACGCGCTTGGACGTTAAGTGATGGACATAAGCAATTTGTACTGCTATGGACCTTGGTGGTTGGGCTGATTTCTTTAGATAATTGCAATTCGTGATCGCTTGCTGCGGCAGCATGTCCATGAGGAGACATCAACAGAAGAATGATGAGGAATTTGAGAAAGAAGATAGTTGTCTTCTTGCACTGTTGAATAAAACGGTCAAAATTTGGATAGATCGATACTGGCTCTTTATCTTTGTGTTGTTCAGCTTGCTTGTTGTCTTGAACTGTTAAAGTGGCCAAAGGTTGTGCCTGGGTTGCTTTCATGGACAAGTCGATAGGGTGGATGTTGTCAAGCTTCAGTGTTCCGTCTGCAAAGTTAATAATCGCATGATGACTCAAAGAAAATCTCGACCAAGCACAGCGTTGTAAGTCATGTTTTCTATAACATGGAACTGACAGGGAAATTTTCTTCCATTGAATGATAAGTTGACTTCAATCTTTCCAATCGTTGGCAGTTTCTCGCCACTTACTGTATCGACTCTTGAATAAATGCTTGGGTCAATGGCGGCTGTGTCGTTTGAAAAGACTTCGTTTACGAATTCAGCATCTATAACGGAGATACAGGCTCCTGAATCAACTAAGAGATCAACTGGATAACCAAGTATTTTCGCTGCTACAAAGGCGGTACGTGCCGGCTCTTCGTTGAGTGGAGTAATCGGGCTTGTAGGAGTTTTTGTAGACGGTTGTTTCTGCAATGGAACAACTGTTTCTGCTGGTTGAAGAGAACATGTTATTCTGGTGTTGTCTTCGCGCTGTTTTACCTTGGCTGGTAGAATTTTTTCCATTTTAACGGTTGCTGATACTGGTAACTTTGACTTTTCCTTTCCGATATTTTCTTCAGGGTTAGGCATCAAAGTTACATTCTTTGAGTTGCTTGTTTTGTTGTCAGTGCAAATCTCTATTCGAACAACTATCTCTTGTTTGTCGTTTGCGCTGTGGGCTCTTATGGGCGCATCTCGGGTATGGCGTTTAGAAATGGCATCAGGATCCATCTCCTCGATGTCTTTTCTCTTGGTAGGACGGTAGATGGTGACAGCATCAATGGTATTAATAGTTGGTACTTCTGTACTAGCGGATGTGGAGCTCGAGGGTAGTGGCTGGCTTCGTCTAGCAAGGTTGGTGTAATCATAGGATGGCTGATTGCGCGAGGGAGCTTCTTGAACGTGCTCATAAGCAGCAACTTGAGGCTGGGATTCTACTATTTCTCTGTTATGCTGGACAGTTTGTGATGGCCAGTAGTTTGGACTTTGCTGGAATCTATGGAAGCAATGTTGTCTCACGTGACCAGTTTTTCCACAAATGTCACAGATTGGTCTATAGTCGCGGGTTTGCACTCGTTGATCTTGGCGGCTGTTTCGAGAAGCATAAGTACGCATGAATCCATCCATACGTGATTGCATTCGGCGAATTTCCTCTAATACGGAAGATAAGTCTGAGTTGACTTCTTGTGGTGGGTTATTTCTGGCATAGGAGTCAGTCTGTCTTCCTCTCTGGGGCTGTGACTCGTGTAAGGTAGCCTTAAGTTGACGAATTTCTTCTTTCAGACGGGTGTTTTCGTGGTCCTTGATGTCGCGGTTGTAATTATTTTCCCTTGGGGCGTTAGTCCGGTAGGCGGCAAGGACTGACTCTGGGTTAAATTGATTAACAACAGTCATTATTTGTTTCACGTCTCTTTCAAGGCGAATAAGTTTATCGTCAACAGAGGTCTGAGGCGAGTACCGATAGGCAGAAACTGTAGCTTCTTTAGGTTTATCTTTAACCGCTAAGCTGGACGTCAGGACATCAAGTTGTTGCTGCATACGGGTGAGAGCATCATTACCTTTTGCGTCCTGAAGAGATTGTTGAACTGTCTGGGTGAGGCGGGCGGCGTTTTCAGCTTCTCTGAAGGTTCTGGGTTGACGCATCAGCACCTCTCTTTGAGTATCAGGTCGTAAACCTTGAGTGAAGAACCAAACTTTCTCTTCCTCTGTTAATTCAAGGCAGTCAAACTTGTTTTGAAGATCCTCTATATATTTGTCCAATGGTTCGCTGGAACCTTGTTTTCTTGCTGATAATACCTGTCGCATACGCCAAACGCGATCCTTGGACGAGAATCTTTCGCGGAGAGCCGCACTGAGGGCATCAAAATCTCCTTTATCGCTGCTGGAGAGCGACCGAAAGAACGATTCGGCAGGGCCGGCCAAGTGTAGAGCTAGTTCGGCCAATGCGGCATCACTAGTGGGTCTGAGGCGGCGGCGCTCCAAGTGTAGTGTAAACTTCTCTAACCATCGTTCAAAATTTTCGCTTTCATATCCGTGGAATAAAGTTGGCTTAACCGTGTCTGAAAGGCTTGATGGGGATAATTTCGGTCGATGTCCTGTGCTACGTCAGTACATCGGCTCACTTGGCGTTGGAGTTCCGTAATGTTCTCTTGAAGACTTGATAAAAAGTGATGATCCATGCTGCAAGCGGTTAGGTCCTCTTCACTTGAACTCCTACTAGAAAACTCTGGTTGATGGGAACGTTCTTTTTCTTTTTCAATTACTTCCTGTATCCTCACTTTGTTTCTGCTGGAGGCAGATAATATGAGAGGGGTAGATTCTTTCTCTTCGTGTTCGGATTCGCTGTCCGAACTACTGCTACTACTGTCAGTGTTATCTGGCGTCTTATTACTGGACGAGCATTCCTCTTTACGCTGGAGGGCTTTGAAGCTCGTGGATGGACTTGGTTGTCCGACCTGGGCGGCGGTCTGAAAACTTGTGGAGGGACTGATATGTCCGGCCTGGGCGGTGGCTTGGTTCAGATTTCTTGAATATTCTTGCTGTAATATACTGGGCGAGACTGGACTATTTGAGCCGGGCGATCCGCTTTTTTCCTGGGTGACTTCCGTGTTGTTGGGGTGATGACAGGTACAATTACAAATTCCGGTGGCCGAATCAAAATATTGCGGTGAACAGGTACAATCCTTACTCTCGATGGCCTTGTGACTTTTCTTTTATCCGAACCGGAGAGGGCTCGAAATCTTTGTCTAAGGTTGTAGCGACTTTTTCGGCTACCTTTTGTCATCCGCCCTGCATGCGATCATGCACAATGTGTCTCAAATGAATGTTGCTATCTTGCGATAACAAAGTTCTACCAGTTTAACAAAAAACGCGATAGATATATATGCACTGAAAACAGGCAAAGTTTTGTTTCATATGTAAACGAACACTGTTCGTGGATAAATACGCGAGAACAAAGAACTGCGTGGATAAACACGATGTGGAGTCAAATAACAAAGAATACTCGGAAAGTTTTCGTTTCCGAGGGATTACCTTGAAGCGAGTAGCAGTTCCTTTGTGTGGTTGATTTTCCTGTCCTCGTCGGTCGCTGTAAGAGCTGGAGAAACGCCCGGAATTCGTACACCAATGTAACGGAAGGTTTTAGGCGGGTGAACGTGGAATTTACCAACGCTTGGGAGCTCGGTAAATATCGAGGTTTCCGGATTAAGCACTTCACGGGAGCGTGCGGAATACGTCGCGGAACGGGGATTTAGCTTGGCTAGAGCCACCGGCTAGGCAGCAGGCACTCGTTACAAGGTACCAGAGGTACAGGGAACTTGTTCCTTCGCCTTACTCAGCGACGACACGGCAGGAAAGACAACTAGACTTCTCTGGAGCACAGCAACTTCTTTAATCGTAGAATAAACCTCGTAGAGTACTTCACAGCTTATACATAGGTAATCATAGGCATCGTATAGGTAATCATATGCATCGTATAGGTAATCATAGGCATCGTATAGGTAATCATAGGCATCGTATAGGTAATCGCTGAACAACAGTTTTCGCGTTACTTATATACTGTCCTAAGTAAACACAATGTCCATGTATACAAAACTAATACAAAGGAAAGTTGTTAGAGCACGTGAAAGGCGGATGAATCCTTAACAAATGGCTTCGTCTCTATTGGTTAAAATCAAGGTTTTAAGGTCACTGAAGGTCGATCTTCATTGAAATTATAGTCGAAACCATTTAGAGCGCATGTGCTGTACTCTAGGCTTAAGATCGGATGTTCTATTGATATGTAAAGTACATCCTGTACAACATGTGTTCCTTTGAACACTAACAATACATTCTATTGACAGTAACTGACACATTTACCTAACTATACCTGCTATTTTGCATTTCAAAGGTACAACGAGTAAACCTTTCTAAATCTGGTTTTTCTGAGTTGAAAACTCTTGCGCTAGGTTTAACCGTTTTGAAACACGTTTTTGAAACTATCGAAGCGAATGATATACCGAATTTCGGATCTAATAAACGGTTAATAAGTGCAGGAGAGTAGGTATAAGTTATCGGTGGTAAATAAACATTACTTGTTTGATTCCAGGAAGGTCTTTGATATGTAAATGTACGTTGGACAGGTACAACTTCTGCTTGACTAATTCTTTAGTTATCTTAGGCTCAGAAAAGAGGGAATTACTGTGTTCGTTTCCTTATGCTTGGTGTGGGTATATTTCCCACGTGACAGTTGTATGGCACATAACAATTGTTATTTTCTTATTCTATTCCCGGGGGGGGGGGGGGGGGGGGGCTCCCATATAAAAGTGACGGGGGTGATCGTCGGAAATTTTGAATAGAACCCTAAAAGGTACCAAAATCTCGTTTGGTGGGTGCTCGGATTCATTTTCACCCCTAAGAGGTACCAATTCTAAGATATTTTTTCTCCGCAAAATACCCTAAAAGGTACCAGAATAACTCTAACGGTAGACATTTTAGATTTTAAGACCCTAAGCGGTACCAAAACCACGAATTTAATCCCTGAAAGGTACGACGATCACCCCCGTCACTTTTATATGGAAGTCCCCCCCCCGGGATTCTATTACGGGTAAAGAACATCTGAGAAACCGTGGTGCATGAAATTTTAACGCTTTTTTCGCGATCCGCAAAAATAGTTCACACAAAACTAATCATTCCCTGGAAAAATTTTCGGTTAAAATTTACTCCGATTCATGAAACTGTCAATCAATATCACCATTAAAACAAAATTGTGTTGGTATCTTGTGAATAAATTTGCAAAAATCAGTTTCCCAAAAGGCACAAAAATTATAGTTCCCGCAAAACACAAAAAACGCCAATCCGAAAAAAATAAATTCCCGCAAAAATTTCATGCCACACGATGTCACCTTTACAAGCGGATAGGAAAGATAAAATACAGAAACGAGATAGCGGCTTGCACGCCAAATTAAACCTACAAGATAAATAACCAGCTCACGTGCTCCGTTTTCCACACGTAACCAACACATTTTCTTTCATCTCATCGTTTCCCATTTCCATCTAGACTGCAAAACAGTCGTTATTTTCCCGCTCAATAAGGCGCGAAGCGCCGTAAGCGTGATCCTCGCGCGCGAAGCGCGCAAGCCTCGCGCGCCCGCAGGGCGGGTGAGGCGAGAAAAATAACGACTGTCGGCATTCCATACAACGAATTCGTTCTGACCGGGGTTCAAATAATATCGCTGAGGTGTTAAAAATACTTGACAGCTCCAACCACATTTTTTGTTTGTCCAAGTTCGCTCTTCAGTGTTGATGTCAACGAGAGTCTTGAGGATTAATTTTGGTTCTATATTGCCTGTAAAATGTAGGAAGTGTTCTGTTTGAAGAGAAATCGGTCGGATGAATCAAACAACACTGAAGAAACCCGCCTCGCGAAGAGGGAAAAATAATAAGAGTACACGTAGCGAGCGCGCCAGACAATGGCAGATTTGTATCGCAATTAATATTTGGACATTTTAAAACTAAATGGATATCCACAGAAAACATACTTGCCGAGCCCAAAGAATTGGAAAAACGTTGCAGCCTTTGACCGAGGTTATCAAAGTCGATCTGTCGCTTCAATTTGAAGAAGGAACTATCTTTTCGTTGAGAGTTTGCTCGCCGTGTGCCCTCTGCTCTGTGTTCGCAAATTTTAAAAGAGAAATTAAATAAGAGCAATCAAACTTTTACCATCGCTACTGATCACGACGCCGCAACTTGAGAGGAGGACGGTTTGAGATTGAAACGAAGGAGTAAATATCCCCGGTAAATTTCCGACATCTCCATAAAAGTGCGCGCGTGTACCAACAGAGCTATTGTAGCGCCATCATTATTATTTCCCGAACAGCAGCCATTAAAGGAAGCTTAAGCTCGTCGTTCTCTGACATTAGGCTCCTAGGAGAAGGAAAATTTTTTGCCAGATCTTCCCGGAACAGAACGCGTTCCACAACGGAACAGATCCATTTTAGACCCGCCGAAACTTCAGTTGTCGTAAATTATGCAAATTCCACGAAGAGCTCGTTTTACGTGAAATTGACACGGCTCCGAATATCTCTGATGAGGTGCGATGAACATTTTGTTGACAGGTAGCGTCAAAATTCAACCAATGGGAATTTCCCGTTCCTGGAGCAACGGGAAATTCGAACGAATTCGTTGTATGGAAAGCCGACAGTCGTATTTTTCAGCGTCTCTCCCCAGTCCTACTCTCCGTTTTCACACTCGCTCCAGACCTTTCATTCGAAGACCGCGCGTGTATGAATCGTAACGCGAAAAATACGACTGTTTTGCAGTCTAATTTCCATCAAACTTGACAAAAAGTAATCTGTTTTGCTGTAGAATTTAATAACTTTTGACACTAAATGTATACATACTAATAATAATAATAACATTAGAAGTTGATATATATATTTGCCTGGGTCTGAAAGGATGAAATGGCCCAGAATCTCAATATTGGGGTCTGAACATAACGAAACTGGCCGCCAAGCTGAAATCCTTAGCTGTTAAATTCAAGATCAACGATGTTAGAATTAAATCAATAAAGACGCACAGCTTCCTTTTAACTGCAATTAAACTGCTCTGTGGCCGTGTACTTTTGCCGTGTACTTTTGCATATTAATCTCCTCGTGTTTTTAAAGTATACCCTTCGATTTGTGGACACAGCTTGGATGGAGGAAATTGGTGAGTCATGTAATTGAATTCTGCATCAATAACTTTTTTTCTTCGTGGATAGGAAAAACATCGCAGCGGGAAAAGCAACGCTTTGGATGGGAAGCTTTCAGCCTATTAATTTCTGTTTTTAAATGCAACGTTTCCCTCTAGACCAACGTCGAGGGCGGCTTGAATGAACTCAGTTTGAGCTATAGAATTGGCCACTTCTTGACACCATGCAATGTTTATTGAAGAAGACGGCACGTGACTTAGTGACAGCATGCTCTTCGATTTGTACACACAGCTTGGGTATTGGTGAACTTGTGATTAAATTCTACAACAATAGCTTGTTTCCTTCGATGGGAAAAACAACGCAGTTTTCTTTGGATGCAAAGTTAACAGCTAAGCCTCGTCTCAGATGTTTGCGTTCTTTTCTCTTTTCATCTCGATTGAAATTGAGCCGCGAAGCTTGAAAAAGTCAGGAGATTTCTGAATCTCGGGTTGAAACAACTGCATGTATGTTCGAAAACTCTACTCGAGGATACTCCTGAGACTGGTAAGAATTGACGAAGTGAAAAAAAAACCAAACACTAAACTGATACAAAAACGAATACAAAAGAAGAGAATTTTTGCGAAGACAGCCAACTCAACGACGAAACCAGCTTCACCATGCCAAATGAAACCGGAATCCAGTGCTTGTTCCTGATATACCATGAAATGAAGAAGACGAAATCTTTAATAACAATTTCCATTATCCTGTCTGTTTGGAATGGAATGTTACTAGTAGTTGCTCTTGTTGCTAACGGACTCGTGTGTGCGGCAATACTGAAAAACAGCGAGCTAAGGATGAGAACATCCAATACACTGCTACTACTGTTATCGATGAGTGACTTTTTTGTCGGCTTCGCTGTACAGCCGTTGTATTTGCTTCGACGATTAATGGAGCTGCACGATCGCTACGTATGCTGGGTAATGGTCAGCTACAGAGTTTTATGGCATCTATCCATTGGAACATCTTTCCTCATTCTCTTCTTCGTTGCTTGCGAGAGATACATTGCATTATTCTTCACGTTCAAATACACCGAAATTATTACAGTTTTGAGACTAGTGTTGTTCATAGGATTTTTCGTCGCCTCTTGGACTCTGTTTGTCATTTCGCGATTCCTTGGTCTGAGTACAGAAACGTATTATGCCACGGCAACTTCGTTCATTATTCTTTTCGTCAGCGTTATCATATTTGTCTACATTCGCATTTACAGACTTGCCCGACGCCACCATTCTCAAATCACGGCATGTCATTATCAACACAGTCTACAGCCATTGCAAAGGAAAGTAAAGTTACAAAAACTACAGCTTATATTGTTGGCGCTGTTTTAATCTGCTACTCTCCCCTGTTAATAGCTCTCGTGGCGATCAAGTTCTTTGAAGATAAGATATTTCACTATTACGTTTTCCCTGTCACCGACTGCATGGTTTTCTGCAACTCCGCACTGAATCCGCTGATATACTGCTGGCGCAATGCCGATCTTAGGCGATGCATTGGAAAACTGCTGGGAATTCAGAACAGGAGAGAAATGCAATCACAGCAATTTTGTCTGAGGCACAAATCAATCCTTGTCTCTCCAATTAGCAACCGGCAAAACACTGTCAGCACTGAATGACAAAATATTTGCCACAATTATTGTCTTCCAACCAAGAGAGGATGATCTAAGAGAAGGATTCCCCGTGCCCAATGATAATTTTTTGAAATCTGTTAATAGTTTTCGCGCCATACTGTGAAAGTTATTTTTATTTCCTTCTGATCGAGGCTACGACATCACATTAGCCCAGATCAAACGGTCTCAACATTCTCTCAACATTCGATGATTCATGTTGAGAGATGTTGAGACCAAACGTGCCGGCTTCAACATTTCGAGAACAAAAGTATTGTCGAGAAGATGTTGAGACAAAGGGGGTGCTCAAACGGCCTCAACATCGGCTCTCAACAAATCTTGATAGAATGTTGAGACCGTTTGTGTTCGGGGCTTGACACGAACTAACCAATCAGGTAGCGCTCTTAAAATAGCTCAGCTATGGACATAAAGTCGGAAATTATCATTGGAAGAGACCCATGTATGGGGGAGTGCTTCTCTTAACCCTTTCACTCCCAGAGTAAAACTGACCTTGAGTCAATAAATGTGGTTGTACCTTTTGAATCTGTGGATGAAACCCTAGCGTGTGACCATGCAAATGAAAGCTATTAAGCAGTACTTTCGTGTGGTACTGTTTGTTTTTGACCATTTTGCAAAATGAAATTTAACATTTTCTCCTCAGTTTTGAACTTAGCACTCTCGGGAGTGAAAGGGTTAATAGATACTCCTCTCTTGATTCCAAGTTAATCCTTCACAGAATTCGAATTCGAACAAATAAGAATACAACAAAGTCAATAAAAGAAGCTCTGACTTCATGCTGACTTCCATTTGGTCGTGTTAAGGCGGGGGTACACGCGAATTTCAATGAAATTTTAAGAGGTTTAAAGAAGGGATAGAAGGAAAAAAAAGATTTTTTGCGTAGTTATCAACTGTCTGTTGGGTCCATTTACTAATTTTTAACTTCAAATTCTAATTTTAAAACTACATTAAATCTTCAATATTTCTTATTTCCCTAAATTTTACAACTCCTTTGAGAAAAACTATTTCCTCCCCAAAATACCCAAAATTAGCAAAACACCCCATAACATAGATTCATGAGATGAGCTAAGAGTTTTTAGATTGCTTGAAACGCGAACGAGATACTTCCATTAAACCCATGTTAAGTGGCGGAAAAATGGCATTTAGGTGGACCCCCGCCTTAAATATAATCAGTATACCCAGGTAGCTTAGCAAGGTAGTACTTTATTGTTAACATAACATACGAGTGCTGGCCAATCAGAAAGCCAGAAATGTAATGACTAGGGAAGCGTCTTTAATAATCAACACAATACACTTTGGGTTTCTAAGTTTAATAACTTTTGAAGTGTATAAATTAAAGCAAGCTGAACTCAGAAGCTTTGTAATAGACAATTATCAACGGTTCATCGTTTTCGTTCAGTCATTCTTCGTGAATAATGATCACACAATTAGAGTTTCAAGTTACATAATGCTTGATACAACCACAATATCTTTGTATGGTAGTCATGTTATGATTATCATTAGAAAAATACAAAATTATATGAAAAATAAAATGGAAATGGAAATTGAAATTGAAACTCTGCAAAGCTAATCTGGCTGGGTAACTACAATTTTGTTTAGAATATTTGAACTATATTGTTTGCAATAAAGCGTAACCGTACATAATTAAGCTTATACTGTTGGCGTATATTTTGGGGTTTATTTGGGAATTTATAACTTTAACTATTTTGGGATATTTTTATTATTTAGCAAAGCGAGAGTTGTCAAAGAGCTAGCAAATAGACCAATTTCGATATATTAATATTCTAACTTGGCTCCGAGGCTTAGGGGAATAAGACAAAATAAATTATTTATTCATCCCTCAACCTCGATGTGATTTATTGTCGATTTCTTTTGTTTTATTCCCTAAGCCTCGGAGCAAGTTAAAATATTAATATATCGGAATTGGTCTATTTAGACGGATTCCGCTCAATGTTCGAGCAATAAGTGCAAAAATTAATTACTAAAAAACTACTCATAGCACGGTAACAGAAAATTAATATCGAACCTCGTAAAAAATGATAAAAACGCACGCCATTTTGTTTTGAACTGACATGAAGCGTCTTTTTAATTAAAATATGTAATGACTTCTCTCGCGGGGTCAGCTTGGGAGCTAATTTATCGATAATTTCTTCTTAACTGTATTCAAAATGTTACCGTGCTATGAGTATTTTTATGGTAACTTAATTTTTTGCACTTTTTCAGTGCTCGAACGTCCAGCGGAAATCGTCTTGACCAATATACGATCTTAGTACGTTTCCCTGCGGAAACGGGGCTATCCAGAAAATGTCAACAAAGCGTGAAAAGGAAAATCATTGTCTCTAGCTCTTTGATAATAACTCAAGCTTTTCTATTTAAACAAGGGTTATTTATATTTATTCAGCATGTACTGATGTTGACGTTTTCGTCAACGATATTTATCCATATCAGATAAGGACTGTACTTCGGTAGGTTTTCGTGTAACTGACATTGTTGAAGTTTACTCGGAAAATCATCGCTCTCCAACTTAACCAACAGAATTCGTAGTAAAAATAGAGATTGAGAGCCAATAGACCTTTCTCCAAAATGGCCGCCGCAAATTCATATTAAACCGAGCGGAAAATCAACCAGCACCTGAAAGACCACCTCTGGTTTGGTAATCGTGCGAAGTTTCGTTAGGTTAGGTTCTACCTGAGTCGAGAAAACGGAAGTCTGTAAATTTTCCAGTTTTCGATTTCCGTTTTCTCAACTCAGGTAGAACCTAACCTAACGAAACTTTGTACGATTACCAAACAAGAGGTGGTCTTTCAGATGCTGGTATGGATTTTCCGCTCAGTTTAATTTGAATCATTTTGAATTTGCGGCGGCCATTTTGGAGAAAGGTCTATTCAGCTACTCTTTGCCTTCGACTTCTAAACATTTTTCATTTAGTTTGAATATTGACGCAGTTGACCGAATGTTGTAAACAAACAATTTGTCTTCCTTTTACGGCCGACTTTGAACTGTGAACCAGGCCAAACAACGGAAATTTAGGGAATGAACATTCCAACCTGTATTTACGTTAGTTTACACAATAAACTAAAATTTCATCTAAAAAAGTGATTTCAGCTGACACGCTCCAATGGAAACAAATTCTCTCCATCGAACAGTTTGTTTTAGACCGCGAAAATATCGCACTTCTCCGTTCGAGCCCGCATAATGATGAGTTTCTCTAACCTCATTAAATTCTACCTTACCTCCAGGGCCCGGTTGTTCGAAAGCCGATTATCGCTAATCCTGGATTAAAAGTTAACCAAGCTTTTAATTTCTCTTGTATAAAAGTGTTTTTCTCTGTTGATGTTTTGTAAAGTTTAAGAGTAGTCAAAGCCAAAACAGAAAGACGAAAAATATAAACCAAAACCCTCACTGTCTGAGCCGGAAATCAACGGCTTCCTTGATCTAAAACCTAATTTATTTTCGATAGGAACCCGGATGAGGTTAATAGCTTACTACCTGGCCGTTTGCCTTACACTCTAAACATTCCTTGACCGAGATTGCACAAGTAAACAAACCAGACTTGAAAGTGAATTCTCTTGTTCATTGTGGCCTGAACAGCTGAAGTCACTCGAATTATCCATAACAAAGATGTTTGTTCAACTATTCAATTGTAAATAAATGGATTAATGATATTCACTTGTAATTTCTACTCGAAGAATTGTGAACCTACTGAGAGCCTACCATTAAAGCCCGGGGGGAGGGGGGGGGGGGTACTCCCATATATAAGCTATATAGGTATGTGCGGCGCCAAAGGGTATGGTCAATTTTGAGCCGTTTTGGTCTGAAATAGGGTATGTTTTGTGCACTCTGGCCTGGAATTTGGTTTGGCTTTTAAACGAAACTATTTTTACCATTAACATCGGGGAATTTGAAGCCCTTCTCAAAATGTTTACGCAAATGGAACCCATTTCTGGGTAGCTGAAGTCTGACATGTATAAGACACGAGTACTTATTTTTTAGGCCTGAAATAGGGTATCGATTTTTGGGTCAGGTCTGAAATAGGGTATGGAAAATCACATATTTTGGTCTGAAATAGGGTAAGGGTTTCAAGAAGCGTGCCGCACACCCCCACCACAAAATTTCACGTAGTACCCCCCCCCCCCCCCCGGGTAAAGAACTTCTTACAATCATCTGTGGACTTCTTCGTAACTTCTATATTTTAGTTTTTATTTCTTAATATTTATCTACTACATTGTTTGTAAATTTTGTATATATTATCATTTTTAATTTTTATCATTTTATCCATGTAAAGCGCATTTGATCATGATATGAAATTTGCGCTATATGAATTTTAATTTTAATTATTATTATTATTATTATTCTTGGTATACTAAAATCTGCCCGTAGCATACTCATTAATTACTCACATATCTTTTCATTCATATTTTGTAG
This sequence comes from Desmophyllum pertusum, assembly GCA_029204205.1. Classification (NCBI taxonomy): domain Eukaryota; kingdom Metazoa; phylum Cnidaria; class Anthozoa; order Scleractinia; family Caryophylliidae; genus Desmophyllum; species Desmophyllum pertusum. The sequence goes on from MU826855.1 coordinate 471,678, forward strand.
CATGTTTATATTTAATGTTTATAATTTCTATAATGTTGAGGTCATAATCCAATGCTTTTTATTTTTCACTTGATAAATCGTGTCCCAATTGTGTTGAGCTACATCATTGCTTCGGTCAAACTTTCTGGTACAGAGTCTTGTTCCGTCTGCTGAAGAAAACTATAAAAGACTACCAAAATGGCGCTTGACTAAAACAGTACCACATGACTGAAAGTACTGCTCAATAGCTTCCATTTGAATGGTCACACACTAGGGTTTCATCCACAGACTTAAAAATTAGAACCACGTTGTACAGCACAATAAACAGTACCACATGAAAGTACTGCTCAATAGCTTTCATTTGAATGTTCACACACTAAGGTTTCATCCACAGACGGCTTAAAAGTTAGAACCACCTTGTATATAATAATAAACAGTACCACATGAAAGTACTGCTCAATAGCTTTCATTTAAATGGTCACACACTAGGGTTTCATCCACAGACTTAAAATCACCTTGCATACGTAGCATAATAACAAAGTATTTGAAATGAGTCACACACTAGGGTTTTAATTTATCATAGCTTCAGCCTGAAAAGTCATCCGGCTAGAACCACCTTGTACCGCATAATAAACTACTCAATAGAGTTTTAAATGGTCACACACTAGGCACACTGTTTAGGGTTTCATCTCCCCCCCGGGAGAGGGGGGGAGGGGGGTACTTGACTCATGTTTGGGTATAGGGGTGCCGCTGAGGTTTTGAAAACCTGACCCTGTTTTGGGCAAAAAAAACAATAAAAACCTCTAAAATACCTACCCTGTGTAGTATAGGACAACATCCTCTATTTTAGGACCCTGTTTAGGGTGCAATTTAGCGAATCCCGTTTGACTGATACGCGGCAAACGTCTCCGATCTCTAAATACTGTATAAACCATATTTTTACGACGACAATCGTGCAACCATACCCTGTTTAGGACAGGTTCAGACCCTGTTTAGGACAGACTCGCATGAAATTATATACCCTGTTCAGGGCAGAGAGGCCAAAAACCATACCCTGTCCAGCGGCACGTCCCCGTATAGGCCACATAAGAGAGTACCCCCCCCCCCCCCCCCCCCCCCCGGGTTTCATCCACAGACTTAAAAGTTAGAACCACCTTGTACAGCATAATAAACAGTACCACATGAAAGTACTGCTCAATAGCTTTCATTTGAATGGTCATACTAGGATTTCAGCTACAAAATATTAGAACCGTATTACACGAGTCCAGCTTTGACTATAGCAGAGACTCAGTTGTGACTCATTGTTAATGGTGTTAAGTGTTACCCTTTTTCTCTAAATAGCACTTTTAAACTGGCTAAACAAAAATCCCCCTTCCACGCCACCCTCACTTTCATCCATGAAACTATCGCTTGTAGCTTTCACACGCTTCGCAATCATCGACCACTGTGGAATATGAAAGCCGTGGGACAATTTGTCCTTCCCAGGGGGATCATAATATAGATCTGCTAATGTTCCTATGCGCTCCAAAAGACAAGACATCCCAGGGGTACGGCCTTGAGCCCGGAATACCAACCTCTCCCCAATATACCGCATCTCAATCGTTGTATCAAAAAACCCTGGGGAAGCACGGCGCGCAAAATATTTGTATAGTTGTTCACAGTAACATTAAAAATGTTTGTTTTTCCGAAGACTGCAATGGTTTGCGTGACTTGGAATTTTCCAAGAAAAGGAATTGGATCGATTGGGAAGTGGGAGTCATTCTGCAAATCAAAGAGAGTTTCGTTCAGTATTGGAACCAGGAGATTGTACAGCAATGTGGAGCCTTTCGGGAGACCAGCTTGTCCGACGTAATATTTTGTGCTGATAAGAAGATTTGCCCCAAGAGCTAGTTCAGGTATAAATGTGATTAATGCATCGTAAGTGTCTATGTTGCCGCCTTTGGTTCGGATAAGAACGTTTTTTTTGAAGACCATTTCAAACGGCGAACCCCAGACCGTGACACCATCAGGGGCGATGTTCTTAGGGGTCATCATTTCACGGAGAGTTGCAGTTTTAAAGAGTTTCTGTTTTTCAGGCTGAGCGAACATCATTCCTAGCTTAGCTAGATCATCAATTGTCGAGTACATTTGACCCGCTGGTGCCATCCATCCAATATCCATAAAAGGCATTCTTTTTCCTTTGGGTAGATATGGGAATGCCATGTTCTTCTGCACCTCGTCTGTGATTTCAAAACCCGTATTTACCATTCCGAGGGTTTTAGAATGTTCTCCTTTGTCCAGCTCTCAAAAGTTTGGTTCAGTAAGTTTTCGGTCAGGAGGCGGCCCAACAACCCGTAACCAAGGTTACTGTAAGATGGCTCGACCCATGGCGGAAGCACAAGCGAGCGGTTCTTTAACAGCGCAAGCTGCTCAGCGGAGGTTGTGTTACAATCATACAAACATGGCGCCTCGCGTGGAAGGCCTGACATTTGACTCGCGATCTCTCGCAGTGTAATGTTATCGTTGGTATACGGGTTTTTAATGGTAAAATCCGGAGCATACTTACTCAATGGATCGTCAATCGAAGCGATTTTTCCTTCCTCGTACAACTTGAACATCAAGAGGACAGCAAAGACCTTGGTGACGCTTCCAATCCTGTACACGGTGCTGCCGTTTGGTTTCATCTCGGGTTGTTGATAAACCTTGCTTCCAAAATGGCCGCTCCACAGAATTTCATCTTGGTAAAAAACATTCATGGAGATGGCGGGCAGCGACGAATTCTTGTCGACTGCTGCACTTAGAGCTGCTTCTATTTTCTCGAAGACCTCTGTGATTCTTTTCGGCGTCGGTTTAGGCAAGGAAACAGTGTAGGTAGCCGGGGGCATGCCACGGCATTCTGAATACTGGTGTCTGCATGTACTTCGTTCTTTTCAGAATTTGCCTTGTGTGTGAGTACGTACCAGATAAACACCGCTGTTACACTTACAGCGACCAGAGTTGACACTAACGTCAATATTTTCCACAGCCTCAGGTAACTGGAAGGGCGCTTTTCGCCTTCAACTTCTACGTAAGGAGTTTCCGACATGTTTGGAGAACTGAGAATGCGTGACACAAGCGTGACACACTGATTATTATGCTAAAGTAGGTTGCGTAATATTTCAGTATTGGTCCAATGCACGCAATACCATTTTCTTGGTTTTGTTTATTTTGGTTGTAATATATCAAACACGAGAGATAGTGTTTCATCGGGATATCCATAGCCCGAGAAAAGAGTTGAAATTACGACATGCGGCGGAGTATTTTTGACGAAATGCGAGGTGTGTTTGGATACGTCTCAATCAAAACAAAAACTAAAGCCTGGTTTCCATATGATCGCAACGATCGCAACGATCGCAGTCGCAACGATCGCTGCGGTCGTTGCGATCATATGGAAACCATTCTTACGATCGTTCCGATCGTTGCGATCATATGGAAACCAGGCTTTAAGGAGTAAACGGAGAAATAAAATCGTAAAAAAACTATGCTAATTAAGACTCGGATCCTTTGTTTTAACTTCAGGATGAGAATGTAATTTGAAGTGACTACAATACTAGATGATACTTCTGCACTAGGTTGACAAAATGTAAAACAAAAAAAATATGACAAACATTCGCCAATCACAAAATGTCAATCACGTAGAAACCAAACACCTCTGTTCTTGCGGGTGAAATTTTGCGTTCACCTCCTTGTTCCTTTCGAATTATTCTGACTACTTCCGTTTTTCTAATCTAGTCAATTATTATTTTTAGGTTTTCTTCAATTTTTTAAAAACAATTTGTACATCAGAAAAATGGTGTGACATGACATAGCTCAGCCCCTTTGAACCAGTATTCCCTGGAGTTTTTACTGACCCTTTACCGGCACAATTCGTGGTACGATATCCAAAGGTTTAAGGGACACTGTCCCGGGTATTTGCTCAAAACTGTTATAAATGCACGGAATGGTCCCAAATTGATGGAATAAGAACTTAATTAACTCTGACAAAATGATAAAAAAGCAATTTGTTGAAGAAATACATTTTTGCAAAATTTCAAAGATTTCAGAGCGAAACTTGAAAATTTATTTTAAAACTGACAGCCTGTCACTTTTTCAAAAATCCATATAATAATCATGTGTAATCCTAGCCTGCGTAGCCGGCGGTCTTGTTGGCGCGTGAAGGCAAAATCGATAGCGGCGAAGCCGCTATTGCGAGCTGCGCACAGGGAGCAGAGGAGCTAAATTGACTTGTGCGAGCTTCGATCTAAATGCTTTATACGTGACCTTTGCGAGTTTCGATCTGTTTGCTTTATATGCGGTGTATTGCGTTACTGCGTTATTCGATCTTTTTGTTTTCGTTTTTTCGTCCCAGCGGGTAATCGGTCGCTTTTCCGGTCGTTGCCCGAAGGGCAACGACCGGAAAGCGAAAGCTTTCCGAGCGAGGCACGAAGTACGACATGCGGCGGAGTATTTTTGACGAAATTCGAGGTGTGTTTGGACACTTCTCAAGCAAAACAAAAACTAAGGAGCCTGTGAAACGGAGAAATCTGAGAAATAGAATCGTAAAAAACTATGCTAATTAAGACCCGGATCCTTTGTTTTAACTTGATGAGAATGTAATTTGAAGTGACTACAATACTAGATGATACTTCTGCACTAGGTTGACAAAATTTACTACAAATCCGCACTGAAAACAAAAAAAATATGACAAACATTCGCCAATCACAAAATGTCAATCACGTAGAAACCTAACACCTCTGTTGTCGCAGGTGAAATTTTGCTTTCAACTCCTTGTTCCTTTCGAATTATTATTACTTCCGTTTTTCTACTTTAGTCAATTATTATTTTTAGGTTTTCTTCAATTTTTTAAAAACAATTTGTACATCAGAAAAATGGTGTGACATGACATAACTCAGCCTCTTTGAACCAGTATTTTTTGTAGTCTTTACTGACCCTTTACTTACAATTCGTTGTATGATACCCAAAGGTTTAAAGGGACACTGTCTCCGGTATTTGCTCAAAACTGATAAATGCACGAAATGGTCCCTAAATTTATAAAAAAATTTAGTTAAAAAATGTAGATAAAAAATCAGTTTGTTGAAGAAATACATTTTTGCAAAATTTCAAAGATTTCCGAGCTACACTTGAAAATTTATTTTAAAACTGACAGCCTGTCACTTTTTCAAAAATCCATATAATAATCATGTGTAATCCATTTCCATCCTCGCTGTTGTTATGCAGGAGTCAATGTTAACCCCCACCCCCCACCCCGGGACAGGGTGGGGATTTGAAAAAATCCATATAATAATCATGTGTAATCCATTTCCATCCTCGCTGTTGTTATGCAGGAGTCAATGTTAACCCCCCCCCCCCCCCCACCCCGGGACAGGGTGGGGATTTGAAAAAACCCTCAATCAAATGTTGTCAAATTCCCCCAGCCCTGGGGATGCTGTCCACTTACAAAAGTCTTAAAATTCCCCCACCCTAAAGAACGCTTTCCAGTCCATGATCTGTGGAGAAAGGCAAACAAATTTCGACTTTTACCTTTAGCCTTCAAGTTTTATATAATGAATCAAACTCGCAGAACTCGAGCCATGTTTAAATCAAACTTCATCGCAAAATATGATCGGGCGTAAAGGAAATATGCAAAAAAAAACATCCTAGCTTGCACATGAATGTTCATTCTGTGTATTGTTTCGCTTTTAGATGGTGGATGGCCTAAATTATCATTGCAACAAAAACCACTCACCTGAGCTGTCTCAAACGAACATGGGCTCTATCTCGATATGAACAACCGCTGACACCACATCAGCAGGCGCTGTACAAATCCCCACCTATTCCCCGTACACAGGAGACAGATAAATACTAAAAATTGCTAATCCCCTACACCCTCGGGCACGGTTTTTGTTTAAAACCCCCATATTTCCCCTGTAATCCCCACCCTGTCCGGGGTGGGGTGGGGGGGGGGGGGGGGGTGGGGGTTAACATTGACTCCTGCATTAGTCATCCTCACTTCCTAATGGGTTCCTGTCATTTGTCGAGTACTATTGTACAGAATCAAACCATTATTGTTCAGCTTCCCGGTTCAGCTTCCTATGATCTAGATATTTTTCCTTTAACCCGAGACAGTTCTCCTCCTCTAGTCTGCGTAGGACGTGTTTCCGTAGTGTTTTCTGCGCGTAGGAATAATTTCTCTCTTTTTGGTTGTGGAACTGCTTCCTATGCGTAGAAAAACCTACGTAAACGCTTGCTACACAGGCTACTCCTCCCCCTGGGGTACTTCTTAGTAAGTAGATGGGGTCGCATTTTCATGACTGGATCGATTGACCATAATGGGGTCGCAATTTTAACAGTGACTAGAATGGCGTCACATTTTCAACACGACTGCGTCATTAGAAATTGGTAGAGTTTGCTGAAATGACTGAAATGCGTCTCTGTCAAACGTTGAAATCCTCGGGTGAAGGACTCTAATATAACTGTGACGGGGATGATCGTCGTTTAGGGGTTTGAAGGTATCGCTTAGGGTGTGGTACCTATTATTTCAGTCGGGAAACAGGTACTAGTATGTCTGAGACGGAACTGAGCCCGCGGTGTTCGTCCCCGAAATTGCTAAGCAACATCTGACTCGTCCCCAGTCGTCTCTCTTGTCTCCTATTAATATTTAGCGCGGCCGAGGGGAGCGCAAGGGGTGATGGTGCTTTACGACTGGAGACGAGTCAGAAGCAATATGACGTATTTGTTGGCGCGATATTGCTTTCATCAGACTACTCGCGAGTGCTCGCGCTAGTTTCTGATTGGATAATAAGAATCGGAAATGGCTTCGACTGCTTAAACGAAGATTTGCCAAAAACGGCAAGTACTTGTTCCCTCGGAATGTATTTCTTCTCAACCCAAGAAAAATTGACCTGCGAAGCAGGACGAGGTAGTACCGTACTGGTTAGGCGCTTTGGGGATTATACGGCAGTTAAACTTCTCCCAACATTCCTTTGAAGTTGCATGCAATCCATGCAATCTAAAAATGCCGTCTTAGGTCAACCTCGTTCCCAGGGCTTCTCTCCTTTGAGGGGAAAAGCCCTAGGAACGAGGTTGGTCTTAGATGTGCAGGGAAAGGTGGCACTGATTAACTCCTTTTAACAATTTTTTGATGACTTTGAATATCTTGAAGAAGGAGAAAGGGATTATTGAAATATATATGGAAAAACGAAGATTTAATGCAGATTTCCAATTAGAATTAGAAGTTAGTAATTACAGTGGAATTCCGATTTCTCGAACCCTCAATTTTTAAAAAACTTTGATAACTCGAACCAAAAGTCGTTTCCCTTGGATTTGTTTCACTGTAATTTTACCCCCGATATTTCGAACTCACGGCGAACCAATTTTCGTTCCCCTTGGAGGTTCGAGAAATCGGGATTCCACTGTAATCGATGGACAACCAAATAGGCTTAGTCCATTTGGAGGTGTTTATATTTCATAACAAAATTTAACTATAATTCTCCCTCAAGGCATAAGCAGTAACTGGTGCAAGGGGCAGGGTACACGAGAATCGACCCCAAAATCGCAGATCCTTACCAATTAATCCAACAACACAAAAATCGCTTCTTTTTAACAAACAGCATCTCTGCTACTCAAAATCGGAACTCAAATGTCGCTTGTTTTCGAGTCAAGAATAAATTCTAGGATGGCTTGTGTGTATTCATTCCGTGAGACTAAAAATATAATAGGAAATTCTTTGTTGATATATCACGTTCTTACTGGTCAAATGAGTGCAAAATCGATTAAATACGACATCCACTAAGCTCCGAAAGTAAACCAAATGATTGCGAAGTTTCATTTCATTTATATAGTTATTAAATAATTCATGACTGTGGGACTGCCATTGTTTCAGGAAATTAAAAGCAAAGTCTGAATACACGAAGATTTGTTTTATCGAATTCGAGCTGTCACCTCGCGAAGAAGCTACCAAAAGATTCGTGTAAACTTCTTTAAATCTCATATCTAGCTACGGAAGACTTCAAAAAGTGAAAATCAAAAGCTAGGGTGAGTACTAGATTAAATTTCGCTACATTTTATTGTTATCAAATTGATTTACACCGCAGAAAGAATATATGAGCTAGTTTTATTGAGTTTCACGCAAAATATTCTGTCAGTATTACAGTCCCTGTAACCAACATGCAAATCAAAGCAGTAATATTTATCAAAAAGACAAACCTATATAGGAATACTGAGGGGAAAAAAACAGAAGTGGATCGTTGATAGTGATAGCTGATTAATGCTTATGCAATAACGTTGTTTCACTACAAACCTATTTCCTCATTTCCAGTTGTGGTAATCCCCCACGCTAAAATTATAAAATATATTATTTTCTGAGCAGACAAACCTATTGTAATATAAAACCTGAAGTTTATCCGAAGATGATCATATATACATTCTACCCAATTAACAACAATATATGGGCTAGTTTGTTTTGGTTCGCTGAAAAATAGTCGCTCATTTTTGCGCTAGTACACACAATTCATAAAAATATTTATTTTCTGATAAAGACAAAGCTATTGGAATATAAAACCCGAAGTGAATCGTAGTTAAACCAGAGCGGATGCAATTAACAATAGTATTATATGGCATAGCCTACTTTGTTTCTGTTAAGAATAGTTCCTCATTTTTGCGCTAGTACACGCAAATAATATATATTTTCATTATAGTTATATTTATTTTCGGCAACCAAAAAACTTCAGAAGACTTGAAGTGGATTGTAGATAGCCACAGTCGATTAATTATTTAATTCAATTAACAACCGTATGGCCCATTGAATTAAGGTATTACAGGTAGGTATTACACAGAAGGAGATATTCCGGCAGCATGTAAATTTATTATATTAGCCTCGCTGTTAGATATAAACTTCAACTGGGATAGCCAACCAAATTATATCAATTCCCGAAAAATGAAATGATCGCAAGACATGGTTGTGATTTTCACGAATACTGTTGAACCTCGCTATCTCGAACTCGGTTATCTCGAACACCCCGCTATCTCGAACTCAAACCCCGGCATTCCCTTGCCCTTGTTTTCAGTCATTTACTATCGGCCATCTCGAACTCTCCGCTATCTCGAATTGTTTTTCGTTTTCCTTGAGAGTTCGAGCGGGGTTCGACTGTGCTATATCCTCAATTTAGTACTAAAACAAAACTGTATACTGTATGCAATAACTTTCCTTTCTCTGTTCTTAAAACTGAAAAAAAAAACCCCATTCAGGTCTATATTATTTACCTTATAAATTTTATATTTAGATGATCATGATTTGATTTTAAAAATTAGTAACAAGATCATGTATGATATATAGGTATTATATAAATTTTTATATTGAAAGGAATTCAGTTCTACTGACTATATTGTAATTTTATTGCAAAGGCAGGGATTTTTGAAAGCATTTATTCAAATACTGAATTGAACCACTTTTAATAACAACTAAGTTTTTGATCAGAAAATAACCTGCATGGGAGGATATTATTTTTGATTACAATTTTGACTGGAGGGTATTTGCTTTAGTAAATACAATGCAAACCAAAACAATTAACTTTTTCACTGGAATATCTTGTATCTTAAATTTATTTACCATTTGAAGCTTTTATGGCATTATTTTTTTGTATCCCGGCTGTCTACACCACTTTAGTTTTCGTGAATAGGTTCAATTCTTCCATCACCTAGTTAAAAGGTCCTTTATAACCCTTTCACTCCCAAGAGCGTCAAAGCTTAAAATTGACAAAAAAAGATATGGGAAAACAAACAATACCACATGAAAGTACTGTTCAATAGCTTTCATTTGAATGGTCACACACTAGGGTTTCGCCCACAGACTCAAAAGTTAAAAGCGAAAAGGTTAAAATCATCCACGTTGTACAATTTAAAATAAACTTTCAATCAGTTGAAAGTTTTGAATAATTGATGATGACGCCGGCCAAAATTTACATTTCCATTTAAATTTGCCTTCTATGAATTATTGATTGAAATCGAGTGCATTCATGTCTTGTCCATATGTTGTATCAAACACGTCAACAACTTGATTGGTAATGGTTTGCACAACATAAATCGTACAAATGTTATTTTTTTATTTTTATTTTTTATTTTTTATTTATTTATAAATTTGCTTCTTTATTTAATTTTTTTTAGCTACTTACATAAATTTGCTTACATTACATCACTGAGAATACAACATGTTACTTACAACACTTAACTTACATTACAATGCCACATTATAGTTACTACAACAGGAGATAGCAAGTACAAGATTCCAAGAAGAGCGTTTATGTTTAGCACTAGCATCATTACTTAGAAAATGTTTGCATCTATCACGGTACAAATGTTATGAAAAAGGGACTTTGAACCAAGCATATCAGATTATTTTTTAATATCCCGACTGATTTGTGCAGCAATTTTGTTGCGGCTTTTAATCTAAAACAAAAAGCAAAGATGAACAATGCAATATATAATTTTCCCATTATTGTAGTTGAAAAGCTTTCGGGTAATGCACCCACATAGTTTTTTTAATGATTGCTTGCTAATTTCCTGTCCTAGCTCTGTTAGTTTACAGTGGCCTAGGAAATTATTTGGAGTTCTTGTCTCCGCCTATCAATAATCTTAAAGCAATCGTGCCATGTGCCATGCTAAGACTGTTCTGACAGCCCCAGTTTATTTCTGAACGCGCAAAAGAACGGAACGTAACCGCGAATGAAGCGAGCGCGATTGAAAACGCATTTGTTAAGTTTCGACTATCGTCCACACTACAACTTTCGAAAACGCTGATCGTTTTTATCGAAAACGCTACGCTCTCCAGAGTGGTGATATTTGAAAACGGAGCCCTATCGTATCAGTGTGGACATCGAAAATGGAGGCTGTTGAAAACGCTGACGTCAATCATTCACAATGCAAAGATCGTGGGCGCGTTCTTTTTGTCGCATGCGCAGATGACCGTTGTAGCGTTTTCGAGCGTATTGTTATTTGAGCGTCTCAGTGTGGACGGGGAAAACGCTGCGAAAGCAATAGTGTGGACACGGAGCTTTTGATACGTTTTCGGTAAAAAACGGAATCTTTCGAAAATGCACTATTGTGGACGGGGCCTATATCTGAAGCTATCTGCGAAAGACGTTAGACAAGTCATGCTACTTTTCGAAGAAATTGATCCCGTAATACCGATTCAAAATATATTAATTCACACCGGTTCTTTACTGATCGTCAAAACTTTCTTTTATCGCGACGCTCGCAAATAATCCTGCAATCAAACGTCTGCATTAGGATCACGTGCCACTGAGTCAGGAACAGCTAATTATCTGGAGCTGATTTTACACGAATTGCATTGCAGTTTTAAAACGTAACTGTTATTACTGTTTGAAGATTATTTATTCGGTATATGCATGTAGCTTAAAAGACAGAGGTCTTTCTTTACATGATCAATACCTGCTCAAGATATCATATAGCCTCTTTACACAGACACTCTTTGGCCTCGTCAGGAAAGATTGCATGCGCGACGTGATCACGTTTAACTCTTTCACTCCCAAAAGTGCTAAGTTCAAAACCGAGGGAAAATATTAAATTGCATTATGCAAAATTGTCAAAAACAAACAGCACCACTTGAAAGTACTGCAGAATAGCTTTCATTTGAATGGTCGCACACTAGGGTTTCATCCACAGACTTAAAAGTTAGAACCATCTTGTACAGCATAACAACAGTACCACATGAAAGTACTGCCCAATAGCTTTCATTTGAATGGTCACACACTAGGGTTTCATCCACAGCCTCAAAAGTTAGAACCACCTTGTATAGCATAACAAACAGTACCACATGAAAGTACTGCCCAACAGCTTTCATTTGAATGGTCACACACTAGGGTTCATCCACAGACTTAAACGATTGGCTCAAGGTTTGACTCTGGGAGTGAAAGACATAATTTTATGAAAAAAACCCCCACCTCTCGGTCGTTTCGCGTTTTATCTGGTTGATGATCGGCTTCTCGTAAACACTTTCACGTAATGGCCACAAAACCACAATGCGGCAAACAAACATCCCAATTCTGATTTCACTGATAATTATAACGATAAATCACGTCCAACACGGCTGTTTAGCGGATCACGTTTCACGGATAAAAAAATGACAGTCATTTTCACGTTTCAGTGCACACAAAAAATATCAAATCACCACACACGAAAAAATACCATTCACATCCTTTTATATGCGGACAATGACATTAATCAGCTTTATTTAGGTTCTAGATACGGATGGTGATTTGAAAAATAAAGTTAGTAATTATTTTTTCAAGATCGTCGTTCGTAATCTGTGTTAATCTTCCTAATCTTAACCATCCTTCAGTTCCGTGATGGTTTTTATTATTAATTATCTGGGCACGGTTGTTCAAAATACGATTAAGCTAATCCAGGATTAGCGTAACAACTTTTCAGTGAGTTTCGCTGTTTATTTATATATTTTTCCCTTCAGTTTTGACTTTGACTAATGTCAAACTCCACAAAACGTTAGCATTGAAAACCCCTTTTGCAGAAATTGAAACCGCGACTTTTTTGAAAACTTGAAATCCAGGATTAGTGTTAATCGCCTTTCGAGCAACTGGGCCCTGGTGTTTTGTTACCGCAGTAGAATATTATGTTAAGGTTTCCTCCTATTTGAAGGAAATTTAGTAAAAAAAAATTCCTTATTCAGTAATAAGCATTGCGATAATGCTCTGAATATTTGGAATTCAAGATCTGGTTTATTGCAGATGAAGTGTTCCTTCAGTTGCCTCAGAATCGATTCGCTAAGCAAGCGCATTAATTATTTCACTCCCAAGAGCGCCAAAGCTCAAAATTGACAATAAATCCCAAATTTCATCTTGCAAGATATGGAAAAACGAAAAGTACCACATGAAAGTACTGCTCATTAGCTTTCATTTGAACATGCCACAGTCACACACTAGGGTTTCATCCACAGACCTGAAAGTTAAAAATATAACAATTGACTCGATGTTTGATTCTGGGAGTGAAAGGGTTAACAAACTCTGCAAAATTATTTCACAAACATGTTGTTCTCAACGACTGTAATTGTATTTCTTCTTTGCCATGAGTAATTGCTTCTGGGTAAATAAAACAACAAGAACAACAAAAGCAAAAACAACAACAACAAAGAATCGATATTTCATTTCACACTTTAAAACCCATGCACTCGACGCAAGCTTTTCAAATGCTTCATTGTATCAAATTTTGTTTCGTGTGCTAAAGCTACATGCAGAAGATCGCATGCAACCGCCTACAAAAACAATTTTGCCAATTTATTTTCTGCACTGTATTCAGTCGCTTGCTTACGGGCGGAATAGTCGCTTTAATTCAGGAGCCCTGATTTATTAAAATATTGGACAATGTGCGAGTAAACAAATTTCTTGGGTTAATTACAATGCGTTTTGAGTAATATATGAAACACGAGAGGGCATGTTTCATCCGATTTCCAAACACCGAGAAGAGAGTTGAAAATACGACGCGTAGCGGGAGTATTTTTGACGAAATTCGAGGTGTTTCGAAATACGGATGAAGCAGACTCTCGAGTGTTTACTATATCTTCTCACAAATCGAAACAAAAGCTAAGTAATGAGTTTGAGAAGCGATAATTAAACACAAAGTCTCAAGATGATTGGATGAATGCAACGAAATAAAACCCGCACTTACGTCACTGGCCCTTATGGTCTGTTATACGATTAATCAAAGCTCCTTCTAAGGTGTTAGTTTGGTGAAATATTTTATTAATGTTCGTTTAATTGATGCCGAGTTTTTCTTCACTAAAGTCGGCTGGAAGCACTATTTTTTTTGATGTGGTAGGCAGTCCTGCGAACGGCGTCGCTGAGAAATCGGAATAGGTTTCTGATGACAGCTGAGGAATTGTCGTTGGCTGTAAAATAAGAGGAATCTGAGATCAGAGTACAGCTGAATTGTCGTACGGATTCTTCCTGGAAATATTTATTTACCATCTTTTCCTGTCGACATCAATCGTCACCAGGTACGAGTTAAATTATACTGACTTTCAATAGCAACTGCTGCGGCTAGCTTATTTTATTTTAACAAGAAAGTTGTAGTTATTGAGTCAATAGAATAATGTACTGATTGAGCGCGATACCAGCACACATTCAATGTTCGTTGAATATACCTGGATTTATTGTGACATTTCAGGAGGGGGGAAGGAATTTCAATTACGTAACATATCGAATCAGTTTCAAACAGAAGTATATTGAAATCCTGTTCTGTGGCCTTGAGAGTATTGCTACGAATCGGTGATTTCGATCACAGAAAAGAATTGTTTCAGAGGGACTGTATTGGGCTAACTACTGAACAATTTTGTACGAATCGGTGATTTCGATCACAGAAACGAATTGTTTCAGAGGGCCTGTATTGGGTTACGGCTAACAACGTTTGCTACGAATCGGTGATTTCGATCACAGAAACGAATTGTTTCAGAGGGACTGTATGGGGTTAACTAACAACTTGATAAAACAGCCAAAATTTTAAGTGCGAATTGTGTCGGTATTTTACTATATATGAAAACCAGTAGCGACTAGCAAAGGGACGACATTTCTCGTCTTTGAGTTTGGAATTTAACATTTTGTTTTCATACAATCATGAAAAGTATTCAAAAGGCCAAAATAAGCTCCTTATTGCACGCAGCAAATCTAGATTGAGAGAAAGCGGAATATTTTTCTCGCTTGTAGATGGGACATGGCTGGAGTTCTTTGTTTTCAGGCGGTACTCAGTTTTAGATTCAGAGTCCTGAATTAATGAGTGCGAAAAAGTACCGGGGGGGTGGGGGGGGGGGGGGGGGGTACTCCCTATAATGGACTATACGGGGAGGCTCCGCCCGAAAGGGGTAACTTTTTCAGGCTGGAGGTATATAAAAGGGTAGGGATTTCACGAGTTGAAGTACAGAAAAGGGTAGGGAAAACTGTCATTTAGGTGTTTAAAAGGGCCTTTCAAAATATCTCGAACTGACGCACATAACGGCTGATTCATCCAATATTTTAAGGGGCTACTCAACCGAAAAGCTTAGTAAATTAGTAAAATCCGTAAAAGGGATGCAGTGTTTCACCTGTAGGTACGTGAAAGGGGTACCATTTTCTATGGAAGGTATATGAAAGGGTTACCTTTTCTGTCAAAAATGGTATATAAAAGAGTGAGGGTTTGGACCTCGGGGCGGAGCCTCCCCGTATAAAACTTTGTTGAGTACCCCCCCCCCCCCCCCCCCCCGTCATGTAAGACGATTGATGAACGTTTTAGCGAGCCACGCGAGAAGATTTGGAAAAGAAAATGTGGTCACTCTTTTCAAGTAAAGTAAATTCACATTAATGGCTGTTAGATATTTCCTGCTGTAAACGCTTTCGCAGAATAAACATCGATCGCGAGAGAAGAGACTCGTCCGGTTAGCTTTGTTATGATAATAATAGTAATGTTTATGATGGTTTTAATTGTCCCTCCCAAGTGAATGATATTGCGGCTGAATTCTTGGCTTGGCATTAATTTATTCCATTTAAAATAAATTATCAGATCTCGATTCAACATGCGAACATAACTTACCGTAAAAGCTCTATTTAGCCCCCCGCCCTCTCTAATAAGCCCCCCCCCCTTTGGAAGTCAGATTTTGTAACAAGCCCCCCTCTCTATTAAGTCCACCCTTCCATCAGGCAATATTTTCTGGCGTTTCAGTCACTTTGTATTGAAATGTGGTCTTTAATTTCCAGAACCATCGTTGAGTTAGGGTTTAAATGACGTTGCATTTATAAGACGGTGATACATAACCCATTTCTTGGTCTGTTTTAGTTAGTTGTGTAATAGTAAAGTTTGTAAAAAACACAACCGAAAAAAAATCAGATTTGCCTTCGTCCTTCATGCATCAATCTTGACAAAAACTGGCGAAGAAAAAATTCGGAGATAGAAGATAATCGAGTTATAGCAGAACCATTATTTAGTAGAATTCAAGCTATATTTTGTGAAGACTCAATTGCAAATGAACAAAAAATGAATTAAATGATTTACTTTCTTTCCATGCATCAAAAATTACGCAAACAAAATGAAGATAGAAGATAGAAGGTGATTTTGCATTAATTACATGTTGGCTACTCGAGCATAGCCATTATTAACCTAATTCTTTAGTAGAATTCTACCTCATGATGATAGCTTATACAGTCGAAGCTCTCGTAAGCGACCACCTCGGGAATTCGAAACAGTGGTCGTAACTAGAGCTGGTCGCAACGAGAGCTTTGACTGTATTTATAAAAACACAACCGAACAAAAATAATTAAAATCATAATTTGCGCTCTTCATGCATCCATAGTTAAGCCCGGCAAACTCAGTCAAGGAAGCAAACAAAGAGGCCAAGATTTATGTTGGAAAGTCCACGAACGTGCACAATATTTTGTTTTGCGCTTACACATTATCGGGTTGAATTACGTAACCGAAATGTTTCTATTGGTTAGTTACTCGGGAAGAACTAAAAGAAATATTGACGTTTTGTACAAGGTCAAGGCCAAAAAAGCGAACAAAAACATGGAACAAAGAACTTTGTTGGGCTTCATAACCATTTCCCTTTATCAACTCTGATGCATCAAGATAGACAGACTGGCGAAAAAAATTGAAGAAAGGAGATGATTGAGTGATGAAGCCCTGTGTACCACCTATAGGCACTGATGAAATAGATAATGATGATTGAGTGATACTGAATCAATCTCGAACATTTTGTCATCCTGCTGTTAGGTGATAAGTTCATGTTTATCTAACACGTCTTAAAATTAAAATATTTAAATATGGCAAGAGAACAGAAGCTAGTAATATTTTAAGATCGAAATGAGGGTATACGCAGCAAAAGCCGGCTTATAATAATTTGTTTCTATGATTAAACAATGTTTAATGGCCAATTCGTGTTATGTAATATATCAAACACGAGAGACAGTGTTTCATCGGGAGTCCAAACACCGATAAAATAGTTGAAAATACGACGCCCAGCGGAGTATTTTTGACGAAATTCGAGGTGTTTGCGATAGCCGATGAAACACTGTCTCGAGTGCATGGTATATCTTCTCAATCTAAACAAAAACTAAGGAGTAAACGGAGAAATGAAATCGTAAAAATCTATGCTAAATAAGACCGGGTATCGAAACCTCCGATACGGTTATGATTTCCTTTTTTTAACTTGATGAATTATTAATGAAGGTTCCTTCATAAAATAAATGGTTCGCCCTTTCTCCACGCATAAATGAAAAACAAAATTTGAAATACAAGAACGTAATTCGCGTTGTTTCAAAGCGATCAATCATTAAATTGTGATATTCGGACAAAAACTGCAAAACATTTAAGGTTAATTATTTACATTTCGCGTTCATATTTGAAATGAAAAGATATCAGAGGATGATAAATATATGGCTGATTAGTATGTATTAGTTATATCTGGACTAATTTCTCTGACACAGGTGAAAAAATAGAAAATTGGCTTGTTCTTTTAGTTTGAAGTCGTTAATCTTTGTCATACGAGTTCAGATGTCAATTAATGCCAACTTCACAGAAATGTAAGAAAAATGGTTACCAAAAAAGACGACGATAAGCTCTTTAAGGAAACTAATTAAGTTTCAATATTTTTATTTGAAGCCTGATGATCACACCATGCTTTAACAAAAAGTTATATTTATATTTTTTCTTAGCCTTGGTTTGGTAACCAGACCTCCGAGATATTGAATAAATTGTTTACACGGGGCTGGCAAACAAAACTATCATGTGACAGTTTCGCGAGAAAGCAATTCGTGTTACCGGAGCCGACAGCTGGGGGATTTGCCGCCATTTCCCAAAGTCGCTGTCACATTCTCAGTTCGAAGTTTGTTTTTCAAAAGAGATAAGCGAGCGAGTTTATGACCACTAACCAATGTTATGATTTGGCGGAAATCTTAGCTTTACGGTGAAGGACTTAAAGTCTCGTACCTCCGGAAATATGTTTTCTATTTCAAGTAACATTTGACCCTTTCACTCCCAGAAGCAAGCATCAAGGCAGAAGTGTTTCTAACTTTTAAGTCTGTGGATGAAACCCAGGTGTGTGACCATTCAAATGAAAGCTATTGAGCAGTACTTTCATGTAGTACTTTCATCTTTCATATAGAAATCGCCAAGGTAAAATGAAGAATCTTTGATCTAACAACGCACGCAAATTTTAGAAGGTAGAGCTGAATAACGCAGCTAATAGTAAACAGCTGATTGAAGTTTCTCATAAGCTTTCGGAAATATGATTCTTTTAGTGAAATGTTGAATTAAGACTTTGACTCCAGTAATCAGTTGTGATGCAAATTACTGCTGCCATGTTTCAATACGGAATTGACAAACAAGGAAACAGCTTGTGGCTTTTAAACTTTCAAAGAGTAAAAATATAACAAATATATCACAGGAAATGTACCTCAATGCCTCAAGCTTTGGAAACACAATGAACGAGTGACATGCAATAAAACAATCGCGAAACGAAAAAAACTGTTACTCGTTCAATCTGAATCCGAGTTTAACTGAATCTGATATTTCATAGTGGGTAGATCTGAATACATCTAAAAGACTGACTCTCGCAGATTTTCTAGTAAGAGATTTTGTGCGTAAATATTACCTTAGAATTTTGATTTAATTATGATGCAAATTCTAGAAAAAGCTCTACATGAAATGCAGTTTCATTAAGTTTCCATGTATAGTTTTACACTTCAGAAGCTTGCATGGTGATTTTAAAATTTGAAACCAAATATATTCACAGGAAACGTAGCTCCGTGAAAAAAAGTTTAAACTAATTAAAAGCCGAAAAGGGCCCAAAATGATTTTAAAACGCGCAAGAAAATACCTTCTGTAGTCTTTAAGGTAGGCAAATATTGAATTTTTGTTTATTTTTTTGCAAATCCTTTAATGGACAGCGCAAAATTTAAGAAGGACAGCTTTGTAGCGGCAAAATTACACGTTTAGTCAACATTATTTTCATCTCATGCCAATTACACAGGAGACATCTCATGTTGGCTGTTAGCAGCCGAGCTAAGTGACAATATTAATTTTACTCTGCGCCAAGCAGAGACGAGTTTTTTATTTTAAATCTTACTCGCAGGTTTTAGATTGGAAGGAAATTGAATCAATCTTATTTTCTTTTTGCAGTTAAAAGAAATCATATATAGTGACGTCCCTTCACTTTGGCACTAAGCAACGGTTCAAGTCAAAAGTTGATCACAAAGAGTAGTTTGTTAAAAAGAAGCTAAATTTCCCACAACAGCCCTGAGGATATCATGAGTTATCAGACTGGCAACGGAGGAAATATGACCGGGTCAGATAACTACACTCGTCCTGGCAAATCAGGGTTTGGTATTCCTCCCGATACAATCCCTGCTATGGTTATCATGGTGTTTATTCTCGTGATAAATTTCGGTGTCATCCTGCTTATCAGCTGTTATTCGTCCCTGAGAACAACAAGCAACATCATCTTGGGCAGTTTAGCAGTGTCAGACTTCCTCGTGGGTTTTGTCGGTATTCCTCTCCTTGTGACGTGCAGTTCTATATACACGACTTCCATATGTGTCAGTACCAACATTTTTTTAACGTTTATGGCCCTGTCCACCGTGCTACACATCACCGTAATGACCTGCGATCGTTACATTTACATTATGAGGGCCTTACGTTATCATGACATTGTTCGCCGCAGTAAAGTTCTTAAAGTCCTTGGCTTGACATGGTTTATCAGTCTTGGTTGTTCTTTAGTGCGCCTTTCATGGATTTGGAATATCAGCATCCTTACAGTAAGAGAAGACCTGGCTCTTGTAAAGAAGAAAGACACAATATACTTTATGTTCAATATCATAGTGTTTTTCTTCATCCCCTCATTGTCATGATTGTTCTTGACGCGCACATGTTGCTGTTGCTTCGAAAGCAGTGTAAGAGGATTGCGCGGGAGAACCTGCCCGTGGAGTTCGTGAAACGCGAGAAGAAGCTGCAAAAGCGACAACGGAGAGCAGTGCTGACATGCGTGTTGCTTCTAATCCTGTACGTCATCTTCTGGCTGCCGTATTTTATCCTGGAGTTATTACAGCAGAACCATTATGGTCAGATACCTTATCAAGTTATCACCTTCATCTATTACCTAAGGCTGTGTACATCGCTATTCAATCCACTTACTTACACTCTGAGGAAATATGACTTGAAGACGAGAGCCAAATGCATCTTCAAGAAAATGTTCTTTTGTTGGCGCAAGAATGAAACAAAGTTGGAGAGCACCAGAAAAACTAATGCGAGCGACACTGATGCAGCCTTGTGAACGATTTATTTGAACCAAACTGCTAAATGTATTAAAGGCCAGGAGCTATGTGACGATATTTTAAGTCATTTTTATGATGAACAAAGTTACTTTCGAATGGAAGGAATCCTAAAAATAATAGTTTACTAAGGTAGAAAAACACCAAAGAGGTGATAATAAACCAAACAGGAACAAGGATGGTTGATGATGGAGAAGATTAAAGGAGCTACGTCACGGTTTGTGCATCTTGAAAAAATTGGCCAATTTTTTCAAGTTTGCCATTCACGATCCATCTTAATCTTCTCCATCCTCAACCATCCTTGTTCCTGTTTGGTTTATTATCACATCTTTGGTGTGTTTCTACCTTAGTAAACTATTATTTTGAGGCTTTCTTCAATGTGAAGGTGATTTTGCACTTCAAAAAATGACTTAAAATATCGTGACATAGCTCCTTTAAGACGGATTGCGAACGGCGAAATTGAAATATTTAGGCTAATTTCTTCAAGATGCGCCATCCGTCGACGTAGCTTTATTTAAAATATCACATGCATCATCTCGGTTTTATTCTGGACTTGTTGAGAAAATAGCAACTGACTCTTAAAAGTAGTTTGTTAGTTTACAATGATGCGATATCTTACTATATTGTCAGTGATTGACCCCAGTCATATTGAGTCTGCACTATATTCCGCACGGTAGATAATTTTCATCTGTTGGACAAAACTATCTAATATATATTCGGCAACGATCAAAACGAAAGCATTTACTACGAAAATTACGGTGAAAGAACTTTGGCCGTTATATTTGACAAAAGAAAAGGCTTTCCGTTCTCAATGTGGACAAAGATCACTGTATAATCTTTAAGAAAGATCTTCAGGATCTACTGGCCTTAAAAGATCAGTAGTGAGGCACTGTGCCAGAAGACAGGTGAGAAGGATGTCATCCCGATAATTATAGAGCTGAGATGGAGGTGCCTTTGGACATGTTATCAAAAAAAAACATTACGAGAACTGCACTGAGTCGCACACCAGAGGATGGAATGTGGTCGACCATAGGAAACATGGAGGAGGACAACTGAGGCTGACATGAAGCCATGGAGCTAAGTGGAAAGAATGGCAGCCTTAATATAAAGGGGCACTATCGTGGGGATTATGCTGCTATTTTGGTCAAAACGGCGCTAAATTATGACTCAGTACCAGGGGGGGCTAGCAGCGAGGACTGGGACCTAGTATATATGATTGCACATTTTAGAAATTTGGCCGAGCGAGACTAAGTACTGGTTTGTTTAAAATAAACATGGCGGACGATGGCTGACATGACGTGCGTTTGTGTTCGTTCAGAAATATTTTGGCGATTCCACGTCCAAACATCTATGGGAACGATTCGGTCGCTGTTTAACTGAACTTTGGTCATTGTGGGACACCATGGATGAAAATTCCACAGCAAACTCCCGTAGAGGTACGTTTCTCGAATGATTGACAGATTTCTTTACTTGTGCGATCATGTATTGCGGAAAAGCGGCAAGATCAAAGGGCGCTGCCTGCCCCCCCTGCTCAGTACCTTCGCTCATACACAAAATACGCCCACAACAACAACAACAACAACAACAACAACAACAACAACAATCTTTATTTTACCCCAGAGTCTAATATATGTAGTTTACATTTTGAATAAAAATATAAGGGTACTGGCTACCCGAAATAACCTTAAAGTTAAAAATGCCAGGTAGCCAGTTGCAATGCCAGGCAGCCAGCCTAGAACACCAAGAGGAAGATATCAAGTGAATTGTTGATGGGAGAGCTAACCGTAATCAGTTTTTAGCGATTTTCCAAGAGTTTGAAAAAGTCTACCTGACGTTTTCAAGTTAAGATCAAAAGCTCCTGCATGGGTAACTCATGATAGCACTCCTTTTATAGTTCAGTACACTAATATAGTAATTTTTAGGTTTCCATTGATGTAAATATGTCTTTTTGTCGTGATGTTCATGATAGTGTATTTGTATTGTATTGTGCTCCTTTAATTAACAGACCAATATGGAAAAACTGTGATATCAGTCCTATGTGCCACCTTCGCGCGAAAAGAATATTGTATTGTAATAATCTTTAAACATTATAGCCATAGATTTTGGTAGCTAATAGAAATCGTATTTTGTCATTTTGAAGGAGCTATGTCATGATAGTGTAAAATCACTTTCAAAGTGAAGAAAGCCTCAAAATTATAGTTTACTAAGGTAGAAAAACACTAAAGAGGAGATAATAAACCAAACAGGAACAAGGATGGTTGAGGATGGAGAAGATTAAGACGGATTGCAAACGACAAACTTGAAAAAATTGGCCATTTTTTCAAGATGCGCCATCCGTGACGTAGCTCCTTTAAGTAGGGGAGAGTTATCTCCAAAAATCAAAGAGGTTCTAAACAGACATTTGAAAGTCATTCATAATATAACCAACGGTTGTTTGTGTGATCGTGTATTTAACTTGTATATTGAATTATATTTTGAGATGATACAGTTGTTGACAATTTTAAACAAACTTTGTATGTAATCTTGGAAAAGATTGCGACAAGGTTTATGAGTAAACTCAGGTTCCTGTAAATACTGATCTACGTCACGGTTGGCGCATCTTGAAAAAATTGGCCATTTTAATCAAGTTCGCCATTCGCAATCCGTCTTAATATTCTCCATCCTCAACCATCCTTGTTCCTGTTTGGCTTATTATCACCTCTTTGGTGTTTTTCTACCTTTGTAAACTATTATTTTGAGGCTTTCTTCAGTTTGAAGGTGATTTTGCACTTAGCAAAAATGACTTAAAATATCGTGACATAGCTCCTTTAAAAGTTTTACTGAATCGTCTATTCAAATTTATGTTTGCATTTGTATATTTCTTGAAAGGATTATTCAATTATATTTACCGATTTACCTGTACATCATAGGAGAAAAATATAAATTAAAGTTAATTTAAGGTTATTCCATCGAAATAGAAGTTACACTGGGAAGTTTCTGAAACTTTCCCTAGTTGAACATTGTGATGTGATGTTTCAAAATATAGAATAAAAAGAATAGGTCACCAGTCCCGCGAAAGAGATATAATCGACTAAAATACCTCATAATTCCTTACAAAATCAACCAAAAACATGTATTTTTTCACGTTTTCAGTGATTATTAATTTGTCTGCACTGAGAATTGGTCTATACTCCTTGTATAGAAAGAAGATGATTACTAGACTTAAATATGCAAAAAAAATGATAGGTCACCACGCTCGTTTACGAGAAAACGATCATTTGCCTCTCTGGCGAGCATAGCCATAATGAAAAAGCCGCCATGTTTTAATGTGCGCGCGCTAATTACGCACGAAATTATGCGCAGAAAGGATGCGCAGTGCAATACTAAAGAATGACCTTAATCTGGCGTTGTTTACGGTATCACCAAACTTGGAATTGCTAAAATACCCATTTGCTATATAGCAATCCCGACATTTTTCAAATGTTCCAAACCTCTTAGAATCAGCTTAACGTATATCAAATATCACAAAAATCTTAATCTTCATCACCACCCCACAAATGTTATTTGGAGTTACATTTGGCATAACTTGGGCGGTTTACAAAACAAAATTACCCTCAAATACTCCAATACCGAACATAACAAAATATTTCAATCTTAAAGTGCTACTACGATCAAATTTTTGCCGAATTTCAATCCATTACGAACATTAGAAGTCATTTTTTTGGACTTTTATTTCCGAGAATTTATGGCCGCCATTACTTGACCTTGTTCCAAGGCTTGGTTGCGAATTAGAGAAAATGACGTCAGATACTCAAAATACCTCACGGGTTGAAATTATAATAACAATAAGTATAGAAAATTGCATGAAGAGCAACAAAAACTTTGGACTTTTCTTCGTGCAATTTTCTATACTTATTGTTATTATAATTTCAACCCGTGAGGTATTTTTGAGTATCTGACGTCATTTTCTTTAATTCACAACCAAGCCTTGGAACAAGGTCAAGTAATGGCGGCCGTAAATTCTCGGAAATAAAAGTCCAAAAAAATGACTTCTAATGTTCGTAATGAATTGAAATTTAGCAAGATATATAAGAAAGTCACATTGTACACGAAAATGTAAAAAATGAATATCAACAATTTGATCGTAGTAGCACTTTAAAGATGACTTACAGTCCGGACTGCCCATTTTTGGTGTTTTTGACGTTTTGGAAAAATCAAGAAATTCAAGATGGCGGATCCAAGATTGCGGCTGTTAAGAAATCTTGACGTAATTTCTACATCATATGACGTTATCATCTTATGTTCCATACGTCCAAATAACCATTTGTGGACGTACTATATACCATCGAAGTTTCATTGTCGTAGCTTTAATACTCTTGGAGTAACGGAGGGGTGAATTCGCTCCCAGCTGTCTGAAATGACCAAAAAACGGGCTGATCACGAGGCCCTGCTCACACGTATCCATTTTCGAAACGCTCCATTTTCATCGAAAACGCATCAAAAGCTCCGCGTCCACACTAGCATTTTCGTAGCGTTTTCCCCGTCCACACGAATACGCTCGAAAACGCTACAACAGTCATCTGCGTATGCGAGAACTAGACGCAAATAGACTGGATTCGAGTTCACGTGATATGAATGACGTCAGCGTGTTCGAAGTCCTCCGTTTTCGCTTTTCGCTGGGGGGCATATAAATCCCAGTCTCCCACCCTAATGCTTGTCCAAATCCCACTCCCAGCGCAGCAACAACATTGGCGCCCCGCCCCCCCATGGCCCAGTGCCTCAAATCCCATTTTCCCAGTGAAAAAATTGGCAAATCCCAGTTGTCACTTTATCTCTTCAGGACCCTCTTAATTTAATTCACGTACACATGCGGTTTTTTTCAATATAAACAACCAGCGTGCAAACGGGTTCCAATAAATTACGGTAGGATAATAAATGTCTGAATGCAGACTAGCGGTTAAAAGAATCAATTTCAGTTTTGACAAAACCTTTTTCATTTCAATATCGATCGCATTCTTATCAGGAGATAAGTAGATTAATCATAAAACTGAATAAACAAAAAATCTTCACTGTCAAACTCAATACCCTCCAAAATTATTCATTGTTCTAAAGCAATTCGATTAAAAAGGTTATTAAAATTACTATGAATAATGCATGCAAGTTGAAGCGAATAATTTATTCATTTCATCGAAGCTATGATAATCTCATGCACACAGGAATCAAGAAATTGCGTCTACAATTTCCAAGCGCGGGAGCCTACAAATATCAGAATACCATAGTAAGTGAACTATATATCTTTTTTATATTTAAATGAAGCTTTTAGTGCATGAACAATGTTTGAAGTATAATTAGTTTAAATCCGTGATACTTCTTCAGTATTTTTATTTAATAAGCAAGAAACAGACTGCACAAACACGGATATATATTTTTCGTATCTTTTCTTTGACTGATTTAGTGAAACTCTGATATGAATAGTCACTGAATGCCTTTTGCAGTAAACACTACGCTTAAAACTGAGGAAAGACCATTAACGTGTCGAGAATTCATTTATCTTGTTTTTCATACAAGGTTATAAGCTTCTTGCAATCGGAAAATCCTCCATTAGCCCTTAACCGGATGAAGGTTCTTTGTATTCATTGTCATAAACTTTATTAATTTAACTGAAAATATAACCTTAAAAAATATTAAACTATAGAAAAAACATGATCAAAATGGCGAACAACGTCAGTTGTGACTCACATTTCAATCGATATCTCAGACTCAGCGCAAATCTAAAGAATATAGTGCCTTATAAAACAGTGAAATCTTTAAAAACAACATCAAAGCAGATGCCAGATCAGGTTAAGGTTACCTGCGGTTCTCAATCGTTCTCAAGACCAAGGCATTGTTCATCTATAATACACAAAGCATAAAGGGAAAAGTCCATTTGACAGCAAACTGAGTAAACATTTATAATGGGAGTCGAGGTTTGTGAAGTTATCGTGGACTGGTGTGCAATACGGTGTCTGGGATTTTCGCTATCATTCTTCAAAGAAACAAAAAGGAAAAAAAAAGAAAAGAAAAACGAAGAAGAAGACTGAGCAAAGAAAGGAAAATAAGAGAAAAGTAAAAATAACATACGTTATTAGGTCTATTAGGCTGCCAGAGGACAAGCAGTTATCTGTATCCATGATCAGTTATCAGTTATATGTATGCGCGACATCAGCGTGTGGTACTGTATGTGGTACTGCTTATGATGTTGTACAAGCTGGTTCTAACTTTTAAGTCTGTGGATGAAACCCTAGTGTGTGACCATTCAAATGAAAGCTATTGAGCAGTACTTTCATGTAGTACTGTTTATTATGCTGTACAAGGTGGTTCTAACATTAAGAGTCTGCGGATGAAGTGTGACAATCATGAAAGCTATTAAAAAGTAATTTCGTGTGTTTTTGTTTGTCTTTCAAAGTATTTAAAAAAAAGTTTAAGATTTTGAACTTGGCCGCTCTTGGACACTTATCAGCACCTGCTGGCGTCAATGTAAACATATCAATCAAGTTATAGACAGTGTGATATCAAATAAACAACAGGTAAATCGTGCGTGTTTGAGTGTCGCTAGCTACTGACTTTTTCATTCGGGGGAGAGTTCGTTTTCTTAAACACCGCAGAATTTTGCAAAGAAGTAAGTTGACTGTTGAGCTGAGTTTAAAGGGACACTGTCCTGATTTTAGCATTATTTTGGGAAGCTCGGAAACATATCTAGATCATAGGAAGTTGAAAAATAATGGTTTGATTCTGTAGAATAGCACTCGACAAATGACAGGAACCCATTAGGAAGTGAGGATGACAAACGACAGCGAGGATGGAAATGGATTGCAATATAGATTTTTGAAAAAATGTCAGGATGTCAGTTTTTTCAAAGTTTCAAATTTGGCTCGGAAATCTTTGAAATTTTGCAAAACTTTTGTTGCAGTGTGGAATTTCTTGAAGAAATTGCTTTTTATCATTTAGTTAGAGTTTATTAAGTTCTTATTTCATAGATTTAGGGACATTTCATGCATTTATAACAGTTTTGAGCAAATACGCCGGGACAGTGTCCCTTTAATAACAAGAAGAGTGAATTGTCACTGACAAAGGTAGGGCAGGTTGTTTCTCTAACTGAGTTATTAGTGTGTTTGTTAGGCTTGCCAGTTCGTTGTCTGAAATCCGTCTCAATCTTCCCAATCTTTAATATGCAGGCAGCGCCCTTTGATCTTGCCGCTTTTCCGCTATACATGATCGCACAAGAAAATAAATATGTCAATCATTCGAGAAACGTACCTCTACGGGAGTTTGCTGTGGAATTTTCATCCATGGTGTCCCACAATGACCAACGTTCAGTTAAACAGCGACCGAATCGTTCCCATAGATGTTTGAACGTGGAATCGCCAAAATATTTCTGAACGAACACAAACGCACGTCATGTCCCCCATCGTCCGCCATGTTTATTTTAAACCAGTACTTAGTCTCGCTCGGCCAAATTTCTTAAATGTGCAATCATGTATACTAGGTCCCAGGCCTCGCTGCTAGCCCCCAATCCTTGTTATTGAGCTCAGTTTTCCTTCGATTTAATGGTAGTTTAACTTGATGTATTTTGAAATAAAAGACCAACTAATTAATACCGTTTAGTATACCGTGTCAAACGGCTTCAACATTTCGAGAAGAAAAGAAATGTTGAGACAAAGTGGTTGTCAAACGCGGGTCTCAACAAATGTACGTTGAGAGAACTGTTGAAACAAATGTTGAGACCGTTTAATCGGGCCTTTACTCTTGTGGGTTATGGCGGTTTCAGCAACATTTCAAATGTGATTGCTGACAACTCGATCAAATTTTTTCGGCGTCCACGATTCCTTGAGCCTCACTGGTCAGTGTGTCACATATTAATTATTAAGATTGCTATTCACACGTATTTATTATACCGGCACACATAATAAATTGTGCTCTTTGTTTACGTTTCAATATGCAATAACAGGGGGTTAGTTTTGCGTCGATTGTATGTATTTCTTATTGCACTGTTCCGTTTTTGTCATTTAATCACGGCTTGTGTCTTGCATTCATTTATTTATTGTCATCCAAGACAGGCCTCGGCGAAAAAGCTTAATACAGCCAGAAACGAAAATAATTCTGACTGCATACT
The DNA here is from genome assembly GCA_029204205.1 of Desmophyllum pertusum. Classification (NCBI taxonomy): domain Eukaryota; kingdom Metazoa; phylum Cnidaria; class Anthozoa; order Scleractinia; family Caryophylliidae; genus Desmophyllum; species Desmophyllum pertusum. The sequence goes on from MU826855.1 coordinate 500,103, forward strand.
AGGGCAGTATTCACATCTTCACTGTACAAAATAGGTGAACATGACTCACTGCAGTAAATGAATAGTTAATCAGACACAGTCTGAGCCAGTTTTAGCATTTATAACGATTACGATGGAGATAACGAAGATAACGATTTACTCCCTTCCCACTTCTGGCACCAAGTTACTTTAATTTGCTTGTTTCTGTGTTGTCGTTGTAGAAACATGTTGCAAGTAAACCGTGAACAGGCAGAATGTGATGAACATTTCAAGCCGTACAGCCGACAAATTTCATTTATAGTTTATAGGCAGGGCACCCAACGAATCCGTTCCTCGCTTTATCTGTTCCCCAGCGGAATTCTTGCTGGCTGGCAAAATATTTCGGTCTATTTTTTCTCCTGGAAATTTTCACTGAATAATTACTATTTTTCGCTGGCTGACTTGAGTAGATCGGAAATAAACTGGATCGAAGAAAGCTAAGTCATATAACAGAAGCTTTGATGGTTTTCCATCAATGTTCTATTAGTTCTCAAGCCTCTTTTAGTTACTTATTATTATTACTATTTATTTAAAAAAACAATTTTTTAATTGCTGGCTGGGAAACAGACATTTTTATCCAGCTGGCTGGAATTTCCCTATATGTGTCATGCTGGGAAAGAGGAACAGATATATTTTTCCCAGCAACGTAGAAGAACACCAGCAAATGCTTTTATAGCATTTATTTTCATTTATTTGGATAAAATAATGCATTTTACCAAAAATTGTTCGTTGGGTGCCCCTGTAATAGGAAACATACGCTTCAAAAACCACTGCAGAATGAGCTTCAAGTATATTATAAACCCAATCTGACGTATGGAACACAAATGAAGCTGTATTTGTGCATGCTTATTTTTTGATTTCAGTTATTTTCATTTGCTAAAGGCCCGATCAAACGGCCACAACATTTGTTACAAAATTACCATGCCCGGTCACCTTTCAACATTTCAAGAACAAAAGAAATGTTGTGACGATATTGAGACAAAGTTTAAATGAATTCAAAGTCGTCACAACATGTTACAACACCTCACAACATTGTTGAGAGGGGTGGTCAAACAGTCTCAACATCGGCTCTCAACAAATGTCGTGACAAATGTTGTGACAGTTTGATCGGGGCTTAAGTTTAAATCAATGTTAGTTAGCGGAAAGAGAACTTCATTAATTAGTTATAGGGATTAAGCATTTACTACGTTCTGCGTCAAATGGCAAACGTCAGCTTGCAATTAGTTCCATTCATGTTTCCTCGAAGTATTGTTAAAAAATAATTTCCGCAAAATAAAAACAAATAGAAAAAAAACTCTCACGTTCACAACCAACGTGAACCGACTCATTTCCACGTAGATACATGTATGGCAAAAGGCAGAGTTTGTGCCTTTCGCGGGAAGAACACATTAAATTAAAGTTTTAAACGTGATGATTAATCTCTCTAATTGTCTATTCGATTGACCTTGACACTTGAATGCCGCTTCTTACTGTTTTTGTTCCTTTTACACTTAAAAGTTTCTTGAAACTTAATTAATATAATTTTGTCACTTTTCATGACTGATTTTTCAACGGAATCTCTCAAAATTAACATTTTGCTAGCGATTGGGCAGAAACTCTGAAATAGCAAAGAATGAACCAAATTTCTTCAGGGATGCATTTTGTAAGAAAACAGCAACTAATTAATATTTTTCCTGACGGATAGAAACTTTTAATATGTCAGTTTAATCTTGCGGTTTCAAGATCTTACAATTTGTGACAACACAATGAGCATTATTTTGTCGGTGTTCACGGTTCTTTGAGCCACACTGTATAAGTTTGTATACTTTTGCTGCCAGATGTTATTGATAAACATGTTTTGTTTAGTGTTAAATGTAGTTCTTGGTTTCTTTGTCTACTTTAGTCCGCACATATTAATGATTAAATTCGGCTATTCTACTCTTCCCTTTTTTTACACTGGAACACACAACCATGAAATGACGTTCTTTGTTTACGTTAATCTCTCTTAGGTGCAATATTCAATAGAAGAAAATTAGCTTTGTGTTGATTATGTATGAGGGCCCTTAAGTCATTTTTCACGGCTTGTGTCTTGCATTCATCAGTTATTACTGAACAAGACATACATCAGCTAAAAATTATCACAGCACGAAACTGTCATAAGGAGAAGCGAGGATACGGACAGAGGTCTGACAGCATGAAAACGGGTCTGATTCAGAGATAAATTCACTTGACAAAGTAGGTGATACTCACTGCAATTCATGAATAGTTAGTCTGTTTGTTACCTAATCGAAACTCGTTTTAGCATTTATCACATTTCTTGCGTTTGCTTAGTTTAAAACACGATGGATATCCGGAGATAGCGAAGATAGCGATTCATCCATTTCCCACTTCGGACACCAAGTTACTTTTGCTTGTTTGGGTGTTGTCGTTGTTGAAACAGGTTAAAACAGGCAGAACGTGATGAGTTTTAATTTCAAGTCGTACAGCCGATCAATTGACAGACATATTTAATTTATTGATTATAGAAAATATACGCTTGACGAATCACTACGGAATGAACTTCAAATATTATAAACTAAGGGCCTCCACAGACTAGAGAGATAGTTGTCGACTACTATTTAGTTGTCGATCATAAAAAGTTGTCGATAACAAAAAAGCCAGTGTGTGAAGCTAGTTGTCGATAACTGAGGCCCTTAGTTATCGACAACTAGCTTCACACACTGGCTTTTTGTTATCGACAACTTTTTATGATCGACAACTAAATAGTTATCGATAACAATTGGCCTAGTCTGTGGAGGCCCTAAGACATTACATATGATTTAAGTACTATTTGCCTATCTTTTGCCGATTCCTGTTGCTTTCATTTTCCAAGTACATATGGAAGAAAGATACATATCGTGGGAAGAACAAATTAAACATGATAATCAACCTCTCTAATTGTTCTATTTCAATGACCATTGAATGCCACTAATCGCAGTGTTTGTATTCCTAATTTGACAAACTAACAGCGTGTTTTTTGGTGCAGAAGCTTGAAGTTCTTACTGGAAACACGTTTAAGACGATTTCCGCTGGACGTTCGAGCAAAAAGTGCAACAAATTAAGTTACCAAAAAAATACTCATAGCACGGTAACATTTTGAATACAGTTAAGAAGAAATTATCGATAAATTAGCTCCCAAGCTGACCCCGCGAGAGAAGTCATTACATATTTTAATTAAAAAGACGCTTCATGTCATTTTCTCGAGAATGCTTGAGAATTTAATTGCGGGGTCACTTGGAGAAGTGAATTAAAGTGATATGTTTCAAATAATATTCAAAATGTTACCTTGCTATGAGTAGATTTTTAGTAGTTAATTTTTGCACTTATTGCTCGAACGTTGAGCGGAATCCGTCTTAAGTTTTAAGCCTTCAATGAAATGATCAATTCTTGGATTTCTGATTTTTGATGAAAATAATCTCTAAAAGTACCATGACTAATAACAAACTCCGGTTGCATTGAAATCTGATGTTTATTAAAAACTGAAATGTTTCTTGACCGTTCTGTAAGCATCCAATCTTACGATGCTTATTTGCAATCTGACCAAAATCAGATGAGGTGGTTTCCGCACAGTGACGCAACCCAGTTTTGCGTTTACTTCCCTATAGCAAAAGTTAAATCTAAGAAACTTATTCATCATGAAAGTGAACATTCATAATTTAACAAGCTTCAAACATGTTTACGAAACTGAGACACTTTTGATTGTACGCAACACAAACAAAAGGAACATATATGAATGATTTTATTAAACGTTTACCTAGTAATGGACAGATTTTTATGTTGCCTCGGGCCTCCCAGTTAGTTAACTTTAAGATCTCACTAAGCTTCTCTCACTAACATTTGCTTCAATTCGAACTGCATTCTTTTAGTTTTGTTTTGAAGGACCCAATTTGGTACACTAGGAGACGAAAAAGTCTTCTTCCCGTCTGCCTCCTTATACTCGTGGGTCAGATGAGACTAGTCAATCTGTGCACGTAATTGTTAGATTGTTTGATTGTTTGATCAATCGCTGTCCACATCCGAATATATTAGTTACGAGTTTAAAACTTGTATGGTAGATAGGATTCGAACTGCTGTCGTTTACTGAGCTCTGCTGGCAATTTCCGCTGATTTAGGAAGGGGTAAAATTTTATTCTTTAATGAGTTGATAAAACCTTCAAACAAATTGAGCAAATATTGACATATTGTGAAAAATGGCATATGAAACTGTGAAGAGGTTAATAAAATCGCAAAATCAACGACGACGGCTTCTGGAAGGCCGCTCAAGGTCAAGAAGTATTGGTTCGATTTAAAATGAATTATATCTTTGTTAGGTCTGAAATTAAGTTGCCAATAATAAATTAAAAGTTTCGTCAAACGGAATGAATTAAAGGTTCCTAGGCCTTCTCTCTGCCTTTTGCCTGTTGTATATTACTTTGTTAATTTCCGCCCGTGTGTCACATCGATGAGACGATCGCGACCCATGATTGGTGATTTTGTTCAGTTTGACATTGTTAGCTAAACATCCGGATAGCAGTGTTGCTGAGAAGTTTGCACGTATTGAAAGATGCATCTCTTGGCATGACTTTAAATAACCGTTACGGAAAGAATTGGCCAATTTTTTCTCCATCGTATCCTCAACCATCCTTGTTCCTGTTTGGTTTATTATCACTTCTTTGGTGTTTTTCTACCTTGAGTAAACAATTGAGGCTTCCGTCAATTTGAAGGTGATTTTGCACTTCGCAAAAATGACTTAAAATATCATGACAGAGCTCCTTTAACGTATTTCACAATCTAAGTAACCACTATACAAGGAAGAACAAGTGGTAAGTTAACAATTTTGTCAGTCATATAAAAAGGTGGTTTTTCGATTTATCGAACCATTAGCACGAAGAACTGTTTCTTCTAAGTAAGTATATTTTCATCATTAGCCATCTTTCTTTAATTCAAGCCTTTTCTCTTGCCAGTGTCGAGGCGCGGTGGCCTAATGGTTAACGCGTTGGACTCCGGATCGAGCGGTCTGGATTTGAGCGTTGGCCAGGGTCATTCTGTTGTGTTCTTGCTTGGCAAGACACTGCACTCTCACATTGCCTCTCTGCCCTCTCTCCATTCACGACAGGAGAAAATGGGCCAAAATGGGTGCCGGCGAATTGTATACACAAACCGAAACGTCTGTCTTCCAAATTTGCCATAGCGGTAAGGTTACTGAACTAACAGTTTTATTTGAATGAAAATAAAAAAAGAGTATTCTTTTATTTCAGAGGCAGAGGAAGTCTATTCATAACATATATCAACCGGTGTGGCATCAAACTTATCTAACAGTGGCAAAGAATCATGAGTTATCAGACTGGAAACGGAGGCAATATGACGGAGTCTGATAACTTTACACATTCTAAGAAGTCCGGCTTTGTTCAAGCTTCTGGTATTCCTCTCGATACAATCCCTGCCTTGGTCTTCATGGTTTTCATTCTGGTGATAAATAGCGGTATCATCCTGCTTATCAGCTGTTATTCGCGCCTCAGAACAACAAGCAACATCATCTTGGGCAGTTTAGCAGTGTCAGACTTCCTCGTGGGTTTTGTCGGTATTCCTCTTCTTGTAACGTGCAGTTCTATATACATAACTTCCATTTGTCTGAGTACCAACATCTTTTTCATATTTATGGCCCTTCCACCGTGCTACACCTCACCGTAATGACCTGCGATCGTTACATTTACATTATGAGGGCCTTGCGTTATCATGACATTGTTCGCCGCAGTAGAGTTCTTACAGTCCTTGGCTTGACATGGTTCATCAGTCTCAGTTTTTCTTTAGTGCGCCTTTCATGGATTTGGAATATCAGCATCCTTACAGTCAGAGAAGACCTGGCTCTTGTACAAAAGAAAGACAAAATATACTTTACGTTCAATATCATCGTGTTTTTCTTCATTCCGCTGATTGTCATGATTGTCCTTGACGCGCACATGTTGCTGTTGGTTCGAAAGCAGTGCCAGAGGATTGCGCGGGAAAATTTGCCTGTGGAGTTCGTGAAACGCGAGAAGAAGCTGCAAAAGCGACAACGGAGAGCAGTGTTGACATGCGTGTTGCTTCTGATCCTGTACGTCATCTTCTGGCTGCCGTATTTTATCCTGGAGTTCTTACAGCAGAACCATTATGGGCAGGTTACCGTACCACGCCAAGTTATCATCGTCTTCTACTACCTAAGACTGTGCACATCGCTGTTCAACCCGCTTGCATACACCCTAAGAAAACAAGACTTGAGAAAAAAGGCTAAATCTATTGCTTATAATTTATTCCCTCGACTGCGGCCGGACCTTACCGAGAATCGCACAGAGCAGTTTCCACTCAGCAGCCGAATGGATTTGTAGAGGAATATTTCTGGACATAACAAAGGAGCGTCAGAAACACGAGGTCGGAAAGACGTACGTATCCCTCTCAGTTTCTCTCATTTAGAGAAAAGTCAAGAGCATTTCTATGAAGATGTTCTCTTTCTTGTTCAACGACAAACCCGAAGAAAGGTCTGAGCTTATATATTTCACTTATCCGCCTAGTGTTCATGTTCGGGTTGCGCAAGGGTATTTTGTCCAACGCCAAACGCCGAATGTAGTATTTGACCGTATTTAGAGCTAAAAACTCATCTACATGTATAAGGTTAGCCTATTTATCACTCTGGTTAGCCAAGAGATGGTTAGCCTGGTTAGCTTTCAGTGTTTGGCAGACATTAGACAATTACATAAGATACATATGCATGTATAAGACTTGTATGGCTTTCGTTTGGCGTTCTGAAAACTACCCCTGCCGTTTTGGTTATTGTATTGTACGCAGTAGATGTTTCCTTCTTTCTTTCCCGTTTTCTGTTGAATTGCGCGCGCGAATGGACGTCAAACTGTTACAACCAAACAACAGTTATTTGTAAAGAAATGGAATATAAATTAACTCCAAACGTGAAAACAAGTTGGTTCAGTTATCATTTTAAATATTCTGTTTGTATCTTTTAAACCAATGCTGTGTACAATAATCGATAATTTAATTGGCAACTCGGGCTCCTTTTTACGAGTATCTTGTGTCACTGGCTGAATAATATCTTTCGCATCAGTATTTCTACCAAGCTTACCAATTACCATGTCAATATTAAAAAATAAATATGAAAACGTTTCACAAGATACTTGCTGTGTTGCGATACCCAACGTAATATTAGTAGTCCTGAATAAGAGTTGAGTCCATAAATTTTTAGTGTACTTTTAGACTTTGTGGAAGAAACCCTAGTGTTTGACCATTCAAATGAAAGCTATTGAGCAGTACTTTCATGTGGTACTGTTTATTATTCTGTACCATGTGGTTATTTTAAGTCTGTGGATGAAACCCTAGTGTGTGACCATTCAAATGAAACCTATTGAGCAGTACTTTCACGAGGTGCTGTTTGTTTTTGACAAGTTTGCAGATTGAAATTCAAGATTTTTTCCCTCAGTTTTGAACTTAGCACCCTTGGAGTGAAAGGGTTATAATAATAACCTGAGGGAAAAGACGGCTGTGTTCTTTCCTTTCAAATTACAGGGGGGAAGAATTGAGCGCACGACAAAGAGAGACCTCTGTTAAAGCAATTGATTTCATACACTGTTTTTTTTAGGTGTTGATGAATTTCTTTTGAGTGTGCGAAAAAGAACAAATGAGTTTTTAGCTGTCGCATATAACAAAAGCCGTTTTCATTAATAACTTTTCATATTTGCATAGCAATACAGTTAAACACAAAAGCGAGACATTTCAGGCGCGAATCACTCGTAAAAATGTAAATGTACTACTTTTAATTAAGCTCTTTAAATGGTTTTAGTAAACAAATATTTTTATTAAATGGAAAACTAAAAGGAGTGGTACATGTAGCTTTTTTCCATTTCGCATTTAAAAACTTTTTATATGCTAAACGTTTTGTGCCTTGCGCCCGAAATTGCTGCTCTTTTTTTGATATGCCAGCAACAAAAACAAATTCATGAAATAATAATAAAAATGCTGGAAAAATGGAGAACGAAGCATTGCTGTTATGATTTCGTTTTTGATATATCGAGATGCTGCCGAAATGAAATTGCCTTTGGTGTAGAAAAAATAGAGCTGCCAAAGTTCCACATTTCGCGCGGTCATGTTTTTCCTCTCGATATATTTCGTTTCTCGTTCAACGGACTAAGAGAAAGAGGGACAGCTCATAGTAGAAACGGCTTGGAAAGGAAACATTTATGCTGAAAATTGTGTAAACTGTTGGCAAGAGCATGTCCTCTACATGCCGCTTTGTCCTAACACAAGGTTGTCAGGATGTTACTTGTTCAAAACACTGGGCATTTTTGCTCGTGCCTTGGACACCCAGGCTGTTTTGGCCCTTGCTAGCTAGGTTTTAACGAGGAGAAAATTTTATACAGCATATCCCCGTTGCCTTGACATCTTCACGTTGCCTTGACATCCTCAAGTCGCCATCATACTCTTAGCTTCAAATTGTATTTATTTCCTCGTCTTTTCGTCGGTTGAATTACCTGCTCTTAGCTTGAACGGAGTCATGCCATCAAAGAACAGATGGAATAAGGAGATTCCTGCATCGCACAGGTAAATTATCTAATTTTATAAAGCTTTTTAGCATCAGCTGTAAGCTGGGCAACTAATCGATTAAGGTTACTGTCAACCTTCAAGGGACGATTTTTTGCAAAATTTGTTTTTCAAACCAAATTGAAGAATACTATTTTTCCTGCATTTTCCAAAAGAATAATTTGAACAACTTGAAATGCGCGCGAGTTATCGACAAAAAAGTGTTTTCAAATAAAAGTAAAAAATCCACTAAGGTGTTACACAGTAAATTCAAAAGATCTGTTTTGGCCCCAAAATGCCAAAATAGCCCTTATACCCCTAGGGCTAATTTGACCCTTTGGGGGTCATTTTGACAATTTGGCGCAAATCAGCCCCACAAAATTCCAATTCGACCCAACTAAAAGCCAATTCAGCACTCACGGGAAATCAATTTAGCCCCTGAGTGCATTACAGCCCTAGACATCGGAGCTGTTGTGGCCCTAAGTACTAGAGCCACTTGCTCAGTATTATTTTGAGTGGCCCCAATAAGGTTCATTTTAGGCTGGCCGGTGCTGAATAAGACCTATACGTTGGGGTCGTTTTGGGCCTTTTTAATAATCAGATGAAGAAGTTGAATTTGCGTGGGATGAGGTTGTGGACATCACTGCCGATGACATTCATTTAACATTGATTATACAAAACAATAAATGGTTAATTAAAAACGGATGCGATGATGAAAATCGGACTGGCAACCGTGCCCGTGGCAACATACCCGAAACCTCTTCAAAGAAATCAAGACTTTCGGCTTTTATAGCACCTGAACAACAATATTTTTAGCCGGATGGATTGTAAAAAATTAAATAGCCTGGAGATGAGCATAATATCTTGCGATATTTCGGTTAATTGCTTTTTAGTTGAAAATACAATGCATGTCGTAATCCGGCGCAGTACAAAGGTCGACACCTTGCTCTGGCCGAGAGGCTCTGGGTCTGAATAGATCATGCGCAGTGTAAGTTCTTCCCGGCATCCTCTTTGGTTTAGATCAATTTTGGCGCTCGTTATAAAACGGTTTGAGGAGTGGTTTGAGGTTTTTGCTCGACCTTTTGCTCGCTAAATGGAACGTTTTCTTCCCTAAAGCCCGCTTAATTTCCAAAGTAGCTGTATGGAATCTTCTTACAGCGGATCTTGGATTGGTACGCCTGTTTTAGGCAGTCTTAAACGTCATTGACCAAGGTAAGCTTGTGCCCATCGATATATATTTTCCAAGATAATTTATCACGGAAATATTTGCTTAATACTTTGCTTTTAAGCTTAAGCTTATATTAATGTAGAACTACACTTTGTACGTATTCAATAATGTATATACAACAAAGAGATCGATGGCTGATATGTACCAGCTCGAACATGTGTACAAGATGGATCTGGATGTACAATAGTTGTGTCAAATCTCATTTGTATTGCTTGGCTGATATGAAATTTTTCTATTGTTTCATGCTTATCAAGGGTTCCTCGGGAGAACACTGTTGCTACTGATTATTTTCCCCTTCTAAATTGCTGATTGTTTTGTATATCTCAGTGTTGTGATTTGTAATTGGACAATTTAAGGTTTAATTAAAACATGTGGCCAAGGCCTGATGTATGTTATCATGATCTGCTATAACATTGTATTGGCTGATCCCATGATTGGCAGTGCTGTTTTGAAGTGTGGTTTAGGTACATGTATATGTCAGGTTGGAGTTTGGCTTGATGCTGAGGTATCCTATAGCTATCCTGTCAAGCATTGATAAATCGCACTATTTACAGCAATTTTCCTCCATAATCCCTTTGTTTCGCAACAGTGTATATTTTCGTCGCCCTATTTTGTTTGTGCAGTGCTGTTTTAATTAATGGTGCAGTTTAGGTATATGTCAGGTTGGAGTTTGGCTTTATGCTGAGTCATCCTACCCTGTTAAGCATTGATAAATTGCACTGTTTACAGCAATTTTCCTCCATAATTCCTTTGTTTCACAACAATGCATATTCGTCGCCCTATTTTGTTTGTGCAGTGCTGTTTTAATTAATGGTGCAGTTTAGGTATATGTCAGGTTGGAGTTTAGCTTTATGCTGAGGTATCCTACCCTGTTAAGCATTGATAAATTGCACTATTTACAGCAATTTGCCTCCGTAATCCCTTTGTTTAGCAACAGTGTATATTTTCGTCGCCCTATTTTGTTTGTGCAGTGCTGTTTTAATTAATGGTGCAGTTTAGGTATATGTCAGGTTGGAGTTTGGCTTTATGCTGAGGTACCCTACCCTGTTAAGCATTGATACATTGCACTATTTACAGCAATTTGCCTCCGTAATCCCTTTGTTTAGCAACAGTGTATATTTGTCGCACTATTTTGTTTGTGCAGTGCTGTTTTAATTAATGGTGCAGTTTAGGTATATGTCAGGTTGGAGTTTGGCTTTATGCTGAGGTACCCTACCCTGTAAGCATTGATAAATTGCACTATTTACAGCAATTTGCCTCCGTAATCCCTTTGTTTAGCAACAGTGTATATTCGTCGCACCATTTTGTTTGTGCAGTGCTGTTTTAATTAATGGTGCAGTTTAGGTATATGTCAGGTTGGAGTTTGGCTTTATGCTGAGGTATCCTACCCTGTTAAGCATTGATAAATTGCACTATTTACAGCAATTTGCCTCCGTAATCCCTTTGTTTAGCAACAGTGTATATTCGTCGCACTATTTTGTCTGTGCAGTGCTGTTTTAATTAATGGTGCAGTTTAGGTATATGTCAGGTTGGAGTTACTCAGTTAGGCTTTATGCTGAGGTATCCTACCCTGTTAAGCATTGATAAATCACACTATTTACAGCAATTTGCCTCTGTAATCCCTTGGTTTAGCAACAGTGTACATGTACATGTATATTCTGAGCTCTTTTTGAACATTTGACGTATACCAATGGGTCTGAAAATTGAATTACGAAGTTCATTTTTTACATTGAAAATACAGAACATATGTAGTTTTTTAATCTGCCTATATGGCATGTTGTAATCAACATCACAGAGAGCCCATTAGCTTTTATAGTTAAATGTCTAGTTGCCATGATGGCATGCAGTGCAGTGAACTTATAAAATTGTTTCATGTCAACATGTTTATATTATTCATTGTTTTTATCAATTTATTTATGTAGTATTGAAATAACTTGAGAAGTGGAACTAGCAAATAACATTGCTTAAATATTATGTTATTATTTTCAGGTGCAAGGATTTGATGTCTTTTTTCTTGTATAAGTATCAAACTAATACATGTAATTCTTGCATGAAAATCATAGAGTATTGATGAATTATGTCAATAACCTTGTGACTTTTAGATGTGTATTTTTATAAAATTTAAATTTGTTGATGTTACATTGTCAGATCAGTAGGGTAATCACATGATTTCGAGTGCAATTTGGAATAAATAAGCAGGGTTTTCAAAGACTAACAAAACTGCACTTGCAATGCAATTTGTAGTCTTTGAAAAATTTAAAAGTGCTTATAATGTATTCCAAATTGCACAAGAAAATCAATTGTGATTGCTTGTTAATAATACACTTGAAAAAATTCAATTACTTTTTTTACAAACACGATTACTAAGAGGAGCCCTTGCCCTTCGTAAAATTTCCGAAAGTATTTTCAAACCTTCCGATAGAGTTGGAAAGTCTTTGGGTGATCTTCGGCAATCTTCGGAAGTCATCGGGTGATCTTTGGAAGGCTTCGGGTGAACTTCGGCCATCTTCGGCATATCTCATGACTGTCGGCAGCCATTAGGGGTCTTCGTGGTTCTTCGTACTGACTTCGGAAATCTTTGTTTGTAATTTGCACTGGTGTAATTGCACTGGTGTTACACTTGAACTGCATTTCTCTTAGCCAAACAGAATGGAGTAATTTTTTCAAGTGTATTATTAATATACAGTATCAATCATACAGTTGAATAATAATAATAATAATTATTGTAACAAACATTTCTTATAGAGAGCTGCTTCAGTAGTGGTGATGAATTGACCAAGTTTGTACAGTCCCAGTGCATGAACTTTATCATTATGATATCAGTATTCTTCAGCCATGTATTTTTTCCAGGTTTTTTTTCTCTAAAACAGTCAATATAATGTAGCTGGTATGTGAAAGTAATACACTACACATAGTTGAAATTTATTGAGGATTAGTTGAAGACTGTCCAACACCCATTATATATTACATGTATATAATGGGAGTTGGACATAGTATTCAACTAATCCTCAATAAATTTCAACTATGTGTAGTGTATTTATACTTTCGCATACCGTAGTTATGTTTTTATGTTAAATTGCTACACTGTGTGGATATTAGAAGCTACATAGTCTATTCTGTTATTGCTTCTACTAGACCAGTGCCCTAAACCATTCTCAGGAAAAGCAGGGATTGCTTGAAGTGTATCAAAATTAATGTGTAGGCTATATACAAATAAGATTGTTCAACATGGAGCTTTGAGCGTGTTCACTTTGAATATTATATGTATGAATTGATAAGTATACCATAGACATTTTTACAGAGTTAATGTTTACGTATAATACATGGTGAGAACAGTCATGCTGATAGTGTTCTTACAATTTTGTGATATTGATATATTTACCAATGATTTATGATTAACTCTTACAAGAACATGTTTTTCTGTATTCAAAAGCAACAAACTATTGCTCCTGTTCGTTGGAAGACTTATTTTTTGTTTCCCAATTAAGTATATTATTTTATTTTATTTTAAAACTAAGTATAGCAGAAATTATATACAACTGAGTGCTGACTTTAATGCAAAAGAGAAACCGTAATAAATTGAGAATGATTCAGCAACAACATGTGTGATAGTTTTATCCCTTTTTCCAGTCAGGGCTATTTCAAGGACTGCAAAGGTGCTGATTAAGATCCAAGTTGTGGACGTGTTTTGATTTAATGTGGGCTAAAACAGCACCAACATTTGTTCCATTTTTAGTTTGATATGACTCCAGTCAGTGCTATTTCAAGGACTGTCGTGGTCGTTTTGCCCTTTCTATGGTAGCCTTTTCAGACCAGCCAGCAGGTGTCGTTACGGCTACAGTGGTGCTGATTCAGATCCAAGTCGTGGAAGTGTTTCAGCCCCTAAACTGGTGCCGTTTTGAATCCTTTCTTTAGGTTCGAAACAGCTCTGGTTGGGGCTATTTCAGCAACAACAGCAGCCGTTACAGCCCTTTTAAAATCCAAAACAGCCCCACTATTTTCCAAATAGCCCTTCCATTGGCTATTTCTGCCCAATGTATTTGGGCCATAACAGCTCTTTCATAAAGTGGCCGAAACAGCCCCAAAAAAAGGAACTGTATTTTACTCACCGTTTCGGCCCCATTTTTGGGGCCAAAACAGATCTTTTGAATTTACAGTGTATAAGGCAATTCGAATGTGTCAACCGCAGAGCTCCCCGTAACGTTTTTTCAAGGCAATCTCGCCCCGCGCCTCGTATTTCACGTCGCTTTGTTTCTTGTGTTTGTACTTGTCTTGTAATTTATGACACCAAAGTCTACGCTTCCGTACGCCGTTTACAGACGTTTATGGAGAAAAAGAGAGGAAAGGGCTGTTATCAAGGAAAGCTTTATTATCACCCGCGTGCATTTATAGCTGCAAACAACGCTTGCTTTGGATGAATTCCAGTTTCGTCGACGCCACTTTCGCCAGCCTTTTTCTTCCTTTGTCCTTCCATTTTAAGTTCATACAAATAGAGCCAATTATTTGGAATGAATTTGGTGTAGTATTAGAGTCAAACATTTTTCACGTTCTAGTTATTTCATTGCATGTTCATGAAAAAATTAAATAGGAGACGATTGTTTGGTATTCGCTGTAAATAGACCTTTCTCCAAAATGGCCGCCGCAAATTCAAAATGATTAAAATTAAAATGAGCGGGAAATCAATACAAGCACCTGAAAGACCACCTCTCTTGTTTGGTAATCTTACAAAGTTTAGTTAGGTTAGGTTCTACCTGAGTCGAGAAAACGGAAGTTGAAAACTGGAAAATTTAGAGACGTTTGCATGACTGGGACGCATGACGTTTGCATGACATGACGTTTGCATGACGTTTGTATGGCGTATACAGTCATACAAACGTCTCTAAATTTTCCAGTTTTCAACTTCCGTTTTCTCGACTCAGGTAGAACCTAACCTAATGAAACTTCGTACGATTACCAAACAAGAGGTGGTATTTCAGGTGCTGGTATTGATTTTCCGCTCAGCTTAATATGAATTTGCGGCGGCCATTTTGGAGAAAGGTCTATTATTAAGTAGGACGAGACTATTTTTTTCAGTCCCTGTTTTTGTTTCAGTTGCCAAAGTAACCGTGCATTGCTATATGCCTTGTTTATTTGTTCCCTTGGCGCGTTGGTTTTAGTGTTTACGGAGCTGGCTATTCTGGTGAGAATTTATCCACAACGATTTGAGGTTGAGCATGATGTTCATAAACCTCTAGAAAACTACAAGGAAAATGACGTCATTTCAGCTACTAAGGTTTTGTACCCCGCAACGGAGATACTTGCTGACGACAAGAAAAGATTGAACGTAATTATTTTGACGCACATGAGCTCTGGATCGTCTTTTTCCGGGAACATATTTAACTTGCACCCAGACGTGTTCTATCTTTATGAACCACTCCATGATTTAAGAAAATGTGAATATGGCGACGATTGGCAACTAATGAATAAAACAACTAACGATGCATACAGGATCGACTTTTCAAATCTACTTCGTGACCTATTCACATGTAGGTTTATAGAGGAAAACACGTTACCCAGAATTTCCCCTACATTTCTCATGAATGCAAAACACCTGGCGTTCATGTACTGGCGGTTGGTGAATCCGGAGTTAACGAATGATGCGGTGAGAGAAACTTGTCGAGCAAAGAAAATAACAGTGGCAAAAATCATGCAAACCAGGTTACCAAGAGAAATTGGAATTCAGGAACTAGAGCGAGTCTGTAGCTCTGATCCCAACCAGTTTGATTGTTTGATCATCCATCTGGTAAGAGATCCCCGTGCAGTGTTATCGTCCTTACTCAGGCGCAAGTTTTTTATTAAGGATTCTAGAAGACAATTGTTTACTTCAGAAAACCTTAATGCAGAAGCAACAGAATTTATAAAGCAAAACGCACAGCTGTTATGCTCCCAAGTTGTGGACAATTTGAACTACGTCAAGGCCAATTGGCCCAAGTGGTTCCAAGGACGGTACAAGCTCGTACGCTATGAAGATATCGTTACCAATCCGTCCATCATGGCGGATGAGATGTATAAATTTGTTGGTCTCTCCATGGTGCAGATCATTAATGATTGGATTGTGGAAGGTAAACAACCTGTAAACACAACAGGAACGCAATTCTCGGAGAATGACATAAGCAGGATCGATCACTGGAGATCGGACCGAGACCCTTCGCTAGTTTCTTTGTTCGAGGAGGCTTGTGAACCACTGATGAAACTGATGGGATACATTTCTGTATATGAATCTGAACATATTGAGAAAAACAATGGCAATCCTCTGATAACTAAGGAGATACCATTATTGAAAGACTTGCGTTGAATATTCCATTCCTAGAAAGGAAACTGCCACTATAGGTTTACATAATTTAAATTGAGCTAATATGGGGTAAGGTAGACAAAATAGGTATATTACGGAGAAAATAGGCAAGGTAACAGCCGTTTCTACGGGGGCCTACGCTGCCGGAGCTTATCCAGGTTTCTGTAGCATGAAGCCGACTAGGAGAATTGCTACCCCTCCTGGATGGGATGCTAGGCCATTAATAATTCATCAAGTTAAAACAAAGGAGATCATAACCGTGTCGGAGGTTTGGATACCCGGTCTTAATTAGCATAGATTTTTTCGATTTTATTGTTCCGTTTACTCCTTAATTTTTGTTACGATTGAGAAATACTCGAGAAAGTGTTTCATCGATTATCCAGACACCTCGAATTTCGTCAAAACTGATACTCCGCTGCGCGTCGTATTTTCAACTCTCTTCTCGGTGTTTGGAAATGCGATGAAACACTGTCTCTCGTGTTTGAATTATTACGTCACAACATGAAATCGAACAACCATTCAAAACACAACCAAGTATTTCTTTTAATCATCTTTTTAATTAATTAATATTCTTGCACAACGTAGAAAGTTTTAAAAACGCCCCGCTATGCCCCACAACTCGGGCATATTCGTTTATGATGTCTTTAAAGCCTGGTTTTCACTAGCGACGCAAGCACAACCGGGGGGGACTCCCATATAAAAGGGGTCGGGGGTGCTCGTCGGAAATTCTGAAAAGAACCCCTAAAAGGTACCAAAATTTTTTTGTGGGCGTGGCCCCAATTCATTTTCACCCCTAAGAGGTACCAATTCTAAAACAACACATTAACTGACAATATAACATTCTTTAATAGTGATAAAGACGATTCCTTCGAATACGATCTACTCGTTATCCAAACTGAATGTATATTGACAAAATAGTTCCTGTCATATTTTTTCCGGCTCAGCAACCCTAAAAGGTATCGCTTTAACTCTAAGGGTGGTCAATTTAGATTTTACACCCTAAGCGGTACCAAATCATGAATTTTAACCCCTAAAAGGTACGACGAGCACCCCCGCCACTTTTATATCGAAGTCCTCTCCCCGGGAAGCACAAGCGCAAGCAACATACGCAGAAGCAGTAACGCGTTGATCATCAGTGCCTTTTGTTTAGGACAAATCAACACGTTACTGCGTCTGCGTATGTCGCTTGCGCTTGTGCTTGCGTCGCTAGTGAAAACCAGGCTTTAGACTGCAGTCAGCGAATGCACAACTTCGGCCCAATTTATACGTCACATTTCAGTTGCGTCGATTGTAATTCAAGCCGCAGAAAACTCGCTGGCATTACTTGCTTCGACTACATTGTAATACGCCATGGAAGCAACGTATTCTACTTTGTTATTTGTGTGGGCATTGCGCTGATTTAAAGCGATTTCAGCGAGTTTCTTGGAAATTTAATTACATTCGATGCGACTCAAATGCGACGCTTATAAATTGGACCTAAGTTAAACTTGGTATACCACAAGCCATAAATAACGGGACCCCTTGATCGACCTTGAGTAACGACAAATTATGCGATGAGACTGAGTTTCTTCTAACTAATTTCTATCATAAAAGTATCTTTTGTCAATATTTGATTGTTATGTTGCTTCTAGAATAAAATTTTAATTGTGCTGTGTTGATTAAGCAGCTGCTGATGTGTTGCGTGCAAGTATGGTATTTATGAAAAAATACAGATCATCACAGAAAGATAATATTCAGTTTGATAAATTACATTCGGGGGAACAAGTGCCAGTTATGGATAAATCCCGCCTCCGAGACGGGACTGAGCCTGCGGTTCTCGTCCCCGAAGTTGCTTAGCAACATGACGTAACCTTATTGTGCTATACTGGCGCGATTGGTTTCGGAGTACTCGTGAATGCCCGTGATAGTTTTTGATTGGATAATAAGAGTCGGAAACTCTTCGATTGTTTCAACGAAGATTTGTTGTTCCCCCGACTGAATTAACTGAAGGCAGAATTTCCCAACTAAATACAAGAACACCATATGCTACACCATGACCCATGCCACACATCACTGATTAGACTGATAAAATATTAAGACGATTTCCGCTGGACATTCGAGCAAAAAGTGCAAAAAATTAAGTTACCAAAAAAATACTCATAGCACGGTAACATTTTGAATAAAGTTAAGAAGAAATTATCGATAAATTAGCTCCCAAACTGACCCCGCGAGAGAAGTCATTACATATTTTAATTAAAAAGACGCGTCGTGTCAGTTCAAAACAAAATGGCGTGCGTTTTTATCATTTTTTACGAGGTTCGACATTAATTTTCTCGAGAATGCTTGAGAATTTAATTGCGGGGTCACTTGGAGAAGTGAATTAAAGTGATATGTTTCAAATAGTATTCAAAATGTTACCGTGCTATGAGTAGTTTTTTAGTAATTAATTTTTGCACTTACTGCTCGAACGTTGAGCGGAATCCGTCTTAAACTCATTAGATTAGTGCATGTCAGTTTCAAATTCAGTACGTACACTGTATATATAGTGCAATTTCTTTAAAATAGAGTGCTTGTTTATGATTTTTGGTTTTCTACGTTGCGACTTCGTCTCGTTTTAGCGTATATAAATAATGGGATTAAAATCGAATTAAAACCCTTCAAATAATAATTAGGCAAGAAATAGTAGGAAGCTAAAATGGAGTAAGGACGGTCAAAACTGGAGAAAATTAGACGAAATCTGACCGAAAAAAAGTGATCTGTTCAGAATCATCTTTGTTCGTTATGAAAATGAAATTTCTTCAATAAATAAATATTCCGTTGTCATGCACTTTTAAGTTTGTAGCAGAAAGCACCATAACCTTAACTAATCCTAATTTCTGTCGGACTGTTACGTTGTGACAATTCGCTTCCATCTTTTATAGTTTGGACCGTCCTTTACAACCTTTGATCATTTCGAACCATATGGAAGACACCATATATGGAAGACACCATATATGGAAGACACCATATATGGAAGACACCATATATGGAAGACACATATGGAAGACACCATATATGGAAGACACCATATATGGAAGACACCATATATGGAAGACAATCACCATGAAACATACTATTATAGTTTGACTGCAGACCGGTTTCCACCGTTTTACGGAAATCGGTCAGGAATATGGAACTGGCAAACATCCTCTCCGAATGACTCAAAATTGCTGGAAATGGCATTTTAGAGAGTAAAAATCTATAAAACATTTCAGGGGGAGCATGCCCCCGCAACCCCTAGAAAGGAGCGCCTATGACGCTCAAACTCTAGGAGACCGGTGAAGTTCAAGTTTCCTAGATCCACATCTGGATTGTAAAAATAAAAACACAAACAAACGAGCAAATGGTCCGGACCCTTGCACACGCCGAGGCCATTGTTCTGTAAGGGAGTTAACGCAATCACGATCGACGACAACTCGAGGACGGACGTCGATTAAAAATTAATTTATATTTTACTTAATAATCTTGCGATAATGTACAGATCTAGATGCATTCAACTTGTCTATCGGTGTCAGAGCTATCCTCAGCTGAATATGTAAAGACCACGTCCAACTCCAAATAGAAACGTGAGAAATTCGTCGTCGTGTTTCACGTTGCCGACAAAACACAGAATTTGGCCTTTTCACGTTGTTGTTTTGCAGAGGACGGCTAAGAAATGTACCAAGTTCTATAACGCACGTGCAGAGCCACTGCAATGCTCATAAAACCTTTTGTTTTTAAAACAACGTTCCCGTTCCCGTTGCCTTCGTCTTTTTTGTTACGTAAACTCCATATTGTTCTATGCAGTAGCCTCTGAGAAGCTTTCAAACTTAGCGTAAACATATATACAAATGTCCCGGATATATCGTGGGATTCTGCTTTGACAAAACCTGGTCCTTGCCGTTCATAATAAATGTATTTAGCACTAAACCCGTTATTAAGCGAACATCAAATTGTTTGTGTCTGAAATTGCTATGCAAATTAATTACGATGTTCACACCACCACAACCATGTTCAATTGAGACGGTCGATAACTATATCAGGCCGTGTTCTATTGGGATCAACCGTTTTCAGTTTACATCATTTGAGTTGAGTTATTTTGTGCTCTGTTGAGAAAAACTTGATCTGGTTTCAATCGTAAACGGTTACAAAATTAAGCAGTGTTTTATTGAGAAACTTCGACTAAAACCGTTTTCAACCTGGTTGAAAACGTTGATCAACGAAAACCAACCGAAAACATTTTTTCCCACTAGAAGACATCGATAAAAAACCCAAACAACTACAGTGAACGGCTCCATTAAGGGAAAACCCTCGGGACAAGGGGAATTGTCCTCTTAATAGAGGTATAACGTTCACATAATCTTTGTATCTATTACTTAATTAAAATTAATTAATTTTGCTGCGACAAAAGTTTGTGTCCTCTTAAAGATGATTTCCAGTCCGTACTGCGCAATCTCCGCCTGCAATGTTTATGAGTCGCATACGAAGGAATGTAAACACTAGCGAAAATATAAATTGTTGTACAAACTTACATTTTTCTTCATTATTAACGCCAGATATCCTTGCCAAACAATAATAACGAGTAGAAGAACCTCGGCGTTATTCCAAAACGACGTTTCAGCTCATCGAGCATTCAGAAACTCAACGACCCGTAATGGCGGACTAAAAAGCAACGTCATGTAGCTATCACCAAAGTTTAACGTATCAACAAATTCAAAACAAAAATGAAGACAAACCCTGAGCATGCGCAGTACGGATTTGAAATCATCTTTAAGGTAGTGTACCAAAGTAGAGGTTCCAGTGTAACGCCAGTGCGCGTGACTGAGTGTGGCTGGATAGTCCGAGTGAATAGAGCTTAATAGAAAGCCAGAAACATAGACGTGTACATGAGCTACAACCAACATTATAATATACTAACCATGGGATAATGCATTTTCAAGCAATTTGATTGGTTCCCTACTCATGGTCTCAGAGGCATTATACCCTCTCTACCTTATTTGGAAATGCCGCGAAGTTCAAATTTTTTTGTCTCGGGTAAAAAATGGCGGAATATTTTCGTATTTTTCCAGTTTCGACATTTTCCCTGCAATTTGTATATTATAAAACAATTATTCGCCTCAGGCTCGTGAATATTGGTGAATATTCCCCTCGGCTTCGTCTCGGGAAATATTCCCCAATATTCACTTCGCCTTCGGCGAATAATTGTTAAACATGAACGCAAATTACCCGTGTACTTATCTAGCTGGATAAGTGGTGTATACTCTGACGTTTCCTCGGGCACATGTCTTTGAGCCAGCATCGAGTACGTCTTAATTCTTTTAAAAAAACTCTTGATCTTTCTCTAAGTGAGTGTTACTTAGGAACAAAGAGAGGCAGATATGTATACGTCTTTTTCGATATGTCCAGAAATATTCTTCTACAAATCCGATCGACTGCTCAGTGGATATTGTTCCGTGCGATTCTCGGTCGGGTCCGGCCGCAGCCAAGGGAATAAGTTGTAAGTGATTGATTTAGCTTTTCGTTTCAAGTCTTGTTTTCTTAGGGTGTAGGCAAGCGGGTTGAACAGCGATGTACACATTCTTAGGTAGTAGATGAAGGTGATAACTTGGAAAGGTATCTGCCCATAATGGTTCTGCTGTAAGAACTCCAGAGTAAAATTCGGCAGCCAGAAGATGACGTACAGGATGAGAAGCAACACGCATGTCAACACTGCTCTCCGTTGTCGCTTTTGCAGCTTCTTCTCGCGTTTCATAAACTCCATAGGCAAATTTTCCCGCGCAATTCTCTGACACTGCTTTCGAACCAACAGCAACATGTGCGCGTCAAGAACAATCATGACAATCAGCGGAATGAAGAAAAACGCGATCATATTGAACGTAAATAATATTTTGTCTTTCTTTTCTACAAGAGCCAGGTCTTCGCTGATACTTTGGATACTGATATTCCAAATCCATGTAAGGCGCACTAAAGAACAACTGAGACTGATGAACCATGTCAAGCCAAGGACTGTAAGAACTCTACTGCGGCGAACAATATCACGGTAACGTAAGGCCCACATAATGTAAATGTAACGATCGCAGGTCATTACGGTGAGGTGTAGCACGGTGGACTGGGCCATAAATATGAAAAAGATGTTGGTACTCAGACAAATGGAAGTCATGTATATAGAACTGCACGTCACAAGGAGAGGAATACCGATAAAACCCACGAGGAAGTCTGACACTGCTAAACTGGCCAAGATGATGTTGCTTGTTGTTCTGAGGCGCGAATAACTACTGATAAGCAAGATGACACCGCTATTTATCACAATAATGAAAACCATGAAGACCAAGGCAGGGATTGTATCAAGAGGAATACCAGAAGGGCGACCGCGGCTTGTGTTGTTGTCTGTGGTCATATTTCCACCGTTTCGCTGCAGATCACTCATGACGTATTATTATTCACCCGCGTGTTTCAGCTTTTGTCTGCTTGCGCTGTTTGCACTCGATCTTTATAAACAGACAGTTCTAGAGCTTGGTTTCCAATCGATGACGTCTGTTGTTCGATGAGTGGATGAGTCGGCTTATGTAAACGGTTTAAACGAGAATGAATTTCTTTAGAGATGCACGGCTCCTTCAGTGGAATGCTTGTTCCAATTCAATCTGCGAACAAACAAAAGAAAAATATCGATTCTTGCATTCGATTGATCCGGTGAAAGAAAATTAAAGAAATTTCTGTGATGTTGGCTCTGGGAAAGATGGGTTAGTTCAGCTGGCTTCTGTAGTTATTTCCACATAATTTGCATGATAACGACTCAATGGGAATTAATCGGGTTTTCAGCTTCAAACCATCAATTAAAAGTGTATGGTTTTTGAATAATATTTGGTGCTTTGAAAACAGCGGAAAATTGTTAATGCATACTTTAAACATTTTTTGTTTTTTTACGAATTTAAGTGTTCGTTTATAAATATATATTTTTTCGGGGGAAGGTCTATTTAACATAAAACTTTCTAAAATCAACGTTTTGCGGATCAGCGATTGAATTTGAACGGAGAGTCAAAAAAAAAATAATCGTATGCATAATTAGTCCCCGAAATAGCTGAAGAGATAATTGCTGTGTGATAGAAACCACATTTCATTTGTGAACTGAAATAATTTTAAAAAATAATCATTATGCAAGTATCAATGATTTTACTGCACGATCGTGAAATAAGCGAGTCTGTGAAAATAAATAAAGTATATATATGTACATTTCTATTATTTAGCAGGGATACATTTCCGGATAAATTTTTTATTCTGTTTGTATCGTGTGACAGTCTTGAGTAAACCAATTAGTTTTTCTTTCACTGAAGTAAATTTCATTTTCTGGATAAACCGAATCTGCCAAATGAATCGTATCATTCAGCTGTTATGACGTAGTTTTGCTCATTGGAATAAATTTGTTATAAACTTTTTGTAGCCGGAGGACGTACCTGTGAAATAAATTACGGATGAACGTCGTACTGACCGAAACGTTTTTTTTTTTAATATATATTTTTTAAAACTTTTTTATATCAAAGGTTATCCGTCTTTGGTCTTTTTAAAGTCGCTTTTTTATCAATTAATCATAATTGGACTGTGAATCTCTCTGGGATCCCTAGTAAGTAGCTACGTTTGCCCAAGAGGCACCTTCATAAATTAACTGTCTATGAAATAAATTATATATATATATATGCACTGCAGAGGTAGATGTTTTTCTGCTACTGAAATAATTATGTCTATTGTGAATGTCAGTCTCACCGGCTGCCCTTTCATTCCCAAAGGAAGAAATGTTTTTTTGTTTTTATTGCAAAACAAATAATTAAAAACACTGGAGATGTACATCGGCGCTTAAAGTACGAAACGCGACGCCACGAAACGCGAAGCAGAGAACACGATTATCAAGAATAGCATTGATATTTCTCGAAACAATTAGTGTATTTAGTCAAAGGAAACGCTGTTAAATATCTAATTTCCTGCCTATCTTATCTAAACCAACAAAGACCAACAAAGTAAACATCAACTAACTTTCCACTGATGAAGGGCTAAGCCCGAAACGTTTGGACTTAAATGGCACTGAACACTCGCATGCGAGAACTTTTTAATTATCTTTTTGTTTAAACATTTATATGCCGATCGCGCCGCCTTTAGCATTGACACGAATAAGCTAAATGTAGTGGAACTCGATATAACGCTTTATAACGACTCTCCCGCCCCGCTATCATCAAGAACGCCGGATATTATTCAGTCCGCCCAGCTAAAGTTAAAGCAAAACATGGAACAGAACCCTGATATTTTCGAGCCACGGACGGCAACCGGAAGTCGCATGTTCTCTGTTTTGGCGTGTATTATCGACTTTTCGTCCTTGACGTCAAGTTATAAATGCTAAAACGAGGGCTTCCCAACTCTTGGATGAAATTGACGTCAAGTTGTAAATGCTAAAACGAGGGCTTCCCAACTCTTGGATGAAAGCACGCCAAAACCGAGAGCATTCGACGTCTTCCGGTTGCCGTCCGTGGCTCAAAAACGTCTGTGCGTAAGCCTAATCAGTTCTGTTCAGCCCGCCCGGCCAAGGTTAAAGTACAATATATGGAACAGAACCCCGATATAACGAACACATTTTTCCGGTCCCTTGATCACACTTTGTTTTATATATATCAGGGGTTCAATTCCACTGTACGTTCTTCTACTTACCTCGCTAGCCACTATTTCATACAAGGTTGTGTTGTTTATCTTGCCTACTTATATCACTCCCCACTCGTAGCAATATTGGTTTTAACCACAAGACGAATCTAGTTGACACCCCCGTTGTTATGCACCTGCAAACTCCCCGAGAAGCCAATTCAAGAAAACTCTCGGTTAACGTTGTTCGTGAGAAATGATATGCGACCTGATGTCAAAAATTGAACTTGTCCAAGTTCATATTATCAATATAGTTTGCATTGCATTATTTATTGTAAAAAAACAATTCCTTCGTTTTCACTTATATTGGACCCTTTCTCAGTTAATTTTATTTCTCTTTTCCGTGTAACGCCCAAAATTACGGTAATTATTTATCATGTTTATATTCTGAATTATATGGCGCTTAATTTTTTTGTGCAACTAACTCCAAGCGAAAAATTTCAGAAACGCTTACTGATATTTTTAGGGGCAAAACGGACTCTTTGTATATCTACATAACAATTATAGTGAAGTTCACGACAAAACAAGTTTTAAACTAAGCAACACCAAAATACCAGAATTCAAAATGGAGCAACTAAAATTCCTGTAAATGCATTTTATTTCGCTCTGATAAAATTATACCGCCAGAAAATAAATGATAATTATTTTATCAGGGGGCGAAATTATGCAACAGAAATTAATATTGAATTATTATGATTAAAGAGCATTCAAATTTATCTTATAACTAAACCGCAATTATCTATCATTTAGGGCCTCCACAGACTAGGCCAATTGTTGTTATCGATAACTATTTAGTTGTCGATCATAAAAAGTTGTCGATAACAAAAAAGCCAGTGTGTGAAGCTAGTTGTCGATAACTAAAAAATGAAATAAAGATGATATTAAATGAATATATGATCATCGCAGTTGTGAATGCAATTTAAGCAATTGCAATTTAAGTCAGAAAAAAATTATATTTCCGCCGTTCATATATATATGATTTCATTCATATATTCATCATCAAAAAGATGATATTACTTACAAAAATGTCTTGGTTTAGTTACTACACACTGTATATCAGCAGGATCTTTTATAATATTTGGAAAGAACGTAGTCATTCATCAGTGTCATTTAAAAAACATTCAAGAACTTTCAGGTTATAGAACTGTTTAGAAGTAACCGTATTAAAATATTTAAAAAAGGCTTAAAATGGTTTACCATAGTGTAATGTTACTAAAAAAATAGTCTTCTACGGAAGATGCTATCACAAGTATAATTGCTAGGCTTTTAAGTGCGATGCTTTAACAGAATAGGTGACTTTAAAATGTAAGTAGCTGATCTATTTTTTTTTAAGTGCGAGGCTTTTTGCATAGTAGATTGATCTTTAAATGTAAGGAGTGAGGCTTTTACCAAGAACAGAAGGGTCTGTAAATGTAAAGAGTTGAGCTAATGTAAGCTGAAAAGATACCACCTTGTGGAAATTCAACAACCTAGTGAGTGTTTGTTTCTTGTACAACCCTGGCCCAGAAATGAAGGTCAAAGAAAGAAGAAATCAGGCCGGGTTGTTCAAAGGACGATTAAGGTAATCCAGGATTAGCGTGAATATTGATTTCAGTTTTGTACCTTTTCAGTGAATTTTTCTGTTTATATTTTTGTCCTTCAGTTTTGACTTTGAGTAATGTCAAACTCTACAAACCATTTTAATCCAGGATTAGCGTTAATCGGCTTTCGAACAACAGGGATTGACGCTAATATAGTACGTTGAATTATTCTACGTGCTGCTACTCTACAGTTTTTTTCTATTTTCTGTTTTTATTTTTGTTTACATGCGAGAAAATATAGTCTAACGAAAACGAATTCATAAAAATGACCAAGCCGAGCTACAATCTAGTTTCCAGGGTCCCTCTTCTTCCAGCCCTGCTTTTTTGGTCCTTCGAGTTCATTTTTCTGCAAATTTAATTTTAATGGCTTTGGCTCGGTCCTGGCAAAAAATAAAGAATGAGACCAATATTTTCCTAACGAGGGCGATCTTTGTAGATGTAATTGTTTACATCTTGTATTCTTGTAAAAAAAACAAAAAACAAAAACGAAACAAATACCATAACTAGAAAGAGCATGCAAAGTTAAAGACTTGAAATCTGTTGCAAACGATACATTTAAAAAAGTTGTAAACGGCGGTACAGGGTCGATGATTTTTTATGAGACCTTTTTAGCCTGGCTATGCCATGCTGATGAGTAAAGTCCTAACAGGACGAAACAACTGTCCATGGCTGCCACTCCACGGATAATTTGGCTGTGCGCATGCGTGAGGTTCAGGCTAAACCGCGGATGGTCACATTGCTTTCAGATGGTTTATTTACAGACACGTTTATCGCTGGGTCAGTGGCACCTCTGCCACATACATTAGCCTCTAAATTTGACGGTTTTCAAAAGGAATATCTCTTTAAATATATTCAACGTATTTCTCCAATATTTAATCAGCTAAATGCTACAGTCACTATCAATGTGTCTTATCTATTAGGCTGTTAGATTAAATTTACTTTTACGAGGGGATCAAAGAGCGCCGGTCTAAATAAACAAGCTATTTCAATAAAGTCGTCATTGGCTTCAGTTTCTATATTAGAACTTGTTGATAAATAAAACTAATTTATCCAATTTCCTAGAAGTTGAATCAAAAGTGTCGGGCAGACATAAATAAATAATAAAATGGCGGGTTTAGACTGCGAATACAGGTCTTTCGTGCTCCAAATCGTTGGATTGCTTTAAATATAGATTTATGAAAAAATTGTAACTGTAAAGTGAAATGCAAATAAATGTATTGTATTGCATTGTATTGTTTTCCTGATTTTTTTTTTCCTTTTACGTCGCATGCATGACGTCCATGCGTGTTTAGGAAGAAGTTCTTTAGCAGAATAAGGGGAAATTGTGGCTCCAGGAGCGACTGGATCGACTTTTGTGGTCGAAGAGTATCAAAGATAAAGTCAGTTTATAATTTAGAGTATGTATGCGAATTTTGAAAGCGAAAAGCCCTCGAAATATGTCGATAATTGCTAGCCAGAACCGGCTCCACTGATCAAAATGGCGACGTTGAAGAAGAAAACAAGGTTTGTAATTTTCTTTGTTTCTCAGGAATAGGACACATTGAATAACATCTCTCCTTTCCAAAAATATATAGTTTTATGTGGTTTGGACTTATTAAATGAATGTAAAATCAAGACCTTGTGCGTTGTATAAGATTTTCTGTGAACAACACCCTCCCCCCCCCCCCCCCCCCCCTCAGTCCCCTAGGGGTTTAAAAAAGTGTTTTTACTAAATAGAAAACAGCTAGTAACGTTCCAGAAAAGCAATTCGGCAAAAGTTGCGGGCGGTCCATCATCGGACCGTTCAGGGAACCAATCAGAGTGCTCCTTTTCATCATGGTCCGGTTCACCAATATAATAAAGGACTGTTATTGTTATATTGGCTGAGAGTGTTTCGTGCAATTCAACTTGAGTGGTAATTTTGTTGTGACATAATAAGAGTGGTATGGTATGTATGCACGACATTTCTGGCGTGAAACGGCAAAGCGAAGGGAATTGAATTAGCCTGCGCGTGCGGACGTCTCGTATTTCCGTGCTTCTCGGGAAAAGCCCAGACAATATCGATATTTATATTTTCCCGAAAGTCCCAGATGTTCTCGATATTGGAAAAAAGTTTCAACTTCACCTTGCCCCTCTGTGGATGAAACTCTAGTGTGTGACCATTCAAATGAAAGCTATTGAGCAGTACTTTCATCCCGGGACTTTCATGTGGTACTGTTTATTATGCTGTACAAGGTGGTTTTAACATTTAAGTCTGTGGATAAAACTCTAGTGTGTGACCATTCAAATGAAAGCTATTGAGCAGTACTTGTATGTGGTACTGTTTATTATGCTGTACAAGGTGGTTCTCACTTTTAAGTCTTTGGATGGAATTCTAGTGTGTGACCATTCAAATGAAAGCTATTGAGCATTACTTTCATGGGTTCTAATTTTCAAGTCTCTGGATGAAACCCAATATATATATTATGTTGCACCGTTCTTTGGCGGATTTCTTTCATGTGGTGCTGTTTGTTTTACTGTATTTTGATGTCTTTTTCAAGTGTTGTTTTTACTTTGGCGATATATGTAAGCAATTTTGTCTCAAAAAGCGTGCACCTAGAAACGCCGTCTGACGAGGTTTCCGAGACAAGTTATACACGAAAGGGAATTACACCGTAACAGCGGCTTTAAAACTAAAAATTTCAAAGGTACCTCTTAGAAAATACATACGTCCACTCCTTGTGAGATTTATCCCTAGACCTTATTTCTTCTCGTTGCAATACAGCTTGTGTTTCCAACTTGTTCCTCCTTGCAATGACATAAAATACCGCTCCAGCTTATACTACGTACCTGACGTACCTCGTGATATAGTTCAGTAGGCTTTTAAAGCAAGATTATAATATTGGCATTGTTAACCGTGTAAAGTGACGATAACAGTGTTACCGAACCATTACGTTATCATTAAAGGCTAAAACAAAACATATCAATGAGATTTTTATCGTTGACTTCTGTTCTGCTGGCTAATTGAAATTGAATGTTTTTTTTTCCGTTAAACTAGTCAGTATATGGTTGATATTTGATTCTAAACCCCTTCCAAAGATACCAGTCTATGTTATTTTCGTATAAATACATGTGTCAGAGCTCAAAGTTGGTTTCCGACTTTCCGTGTTTTTTTTCTTTCTTTTAAACCAGCTTATCTGATCAAGTGTCCGTCCTCTTGCCCCGAGCTAGACGACTTAATTATAAGATAATTTTGTGGAAACCCGCAATCACGGAACTAATTTAAACAAACATCAGTATGGAAATTCTCCTTGTTGTCTGTAATACAGTTTGTATGATATACTTTATGAGAATTTGGTCATCACGTTCTTGTGACCTTACGAAATGATAATTATAATGTGAAATTTGGATTTAATTGTTAGAGGCGGAAAAACATTAGTACATCATACCAGTGTCTTATGTTTCACTGATTAAAAAGGTTTAAAATGCTTACTTTCCTAGCTAAAAAGATTACCCAATTAACTTTCTATTAGTGTCATCAAGAAAAAAATTTAAAGGAATGAGAAACTGTAATAAATAATGCTCTTTGAAAAACTGACATCCTGACAGTTTTTCAAAAATCCATATTGCAATCCATTTCCATCCTCGCTGTCGTTTGTCATCCTCACTTCCTAATGGGCTCCTATCATTTGTCGAGTGTTATTCTACAGAATCAAACCATTATTGTTCAACTTCCTATGATCTAGATATGTTTTTGAGCGTCCCAAAATCATGCTAAAATCAGGACAGTGTCCCTTTAATTTCGATGACTTGGTGATTTAATTACGAATAGAAAGTTGGAGAGGTCGACTATTCAAATCGGTCAAGCCATAGACATTATAGATGGACGTTTAATCGTTTGTCTCACGATGGAGTCACTTTGAGATGTTGATCGCGACGTTTCGACTGCTTCACTGCTAGTCTTCATCAGGCGATGAGGTCAATTGTTTATGTGTCGCTATATGTAGCACCTTGGTTCGCTGCTATGGTGCATTGCTTCACTCATAGTTAATAGAGGGAAATGGTTATAAAGCCCGGCAAACTTCAAAGGAGCAAACAAAGACGCCAAGATTTATGTTGGAAGGTCTACGACCCTGCACAATCTTTTGTTTTGCGCTCATACACTATGCATGAATTACGTAATCGAAACGTTTCTATTGGTTAGTTGCTTGAACACACGTAAGCACCTATTGTATTTTGTCAGGTTTGTGCAGGGTCAAGGCCAAAAAAAGCGAAAAAAAAACATATAACAAAGACTTTTGTCGGGCTTCATAACCATTCCTTTTATTAACTATGCTTCACTGATGTAACCTTAAAAATTGTAGCCGCCAGGGAGTTTACCCAAGGTTCTCCCTGAAATTTTTGGTGGGGTTGTGCGGCCTGCTTCTTGAAATCTTTACTCTTTTTCAGACCAAAATATGTGATTTTCCATACCCTATTTCAGACCTGACCCAAAAATCGATACCCTATTTCAGACCTATAAAATTAGTACACGTGTCTAATACATGACTTCAGCTACCCAGGAATGGGTTCCATTTGCGCAAACATTTAAAAAGGGCTTCAAATTCCCTGATGTTAATGGAAAAAAAGAGTTTCGTCTAAAAGCCAAACCAAATTCCAGGCCAGAGTGCACAAAACATACCCTATTTCAGACCAAAATGGTCAAAATCTATACCCTATTTCAGACCAAAACGGCTCAAAAACCATACCCTTTGGGGCCACACATACCTATATATAGCTTATATAAGGGAGTACCCCCTCCCCGGGGTTCCAGACTAAATGTTAAAAAAGATATCCTGTTCCAGACGATTTTTAACCCAATAGGCTAAAACTAGTAAGCAGCACTGCGAACTTGTAGTTGTAAAGCTTCCTTTTAATACTCTTAAGGCCGATTTAGACGGTACGATTGTGTCGCATGCGACATGCTTACGGCAAGCCTACGACACGAATTGTGTCGTGTAAATCAAACCTACGATTATCGTGTACGACACGAAAAATGTCGTAGGATTTTGAAACATGTTTTAAAACCCTACGACATGTCGTAGCTACAAACAATGTTAAAAGATGAAAGTCGTATACGATTTTTACATGACGCGAGTAGCGCGCGCTACAAAAGTCGCATGCGACAAAATCGTACCGTCTAAATTGGTCTTTACGCGTTTCGTTTCGTCTGACTAACATAATCCTATTCCAGAGTATCAATTATAATTAGCGATCTTTGTGCCAACTTCTGGGAAACTGATACCCTGTTCCAGACCAAAAAATGTCGTTTGTTATACCCTGGCTGTTCCAGACCAAACTGCTTAAAAACCATACCCTGTCCTGCGGTACGTACCTATATATAGCATATAAGGGAGTGCCCCTCCCCCCGGGGGTTATCTTCCACCCACCTGTCTTCCACCAAACATATATATAGATCATGGCGCCGTGAAGATCGTGTTTCCATGCTTCAGTGCGGAGTCCTCAGCGAATAATTTCATTAAAATATCATTTATGAAATGTTCAAATTTTCAAAGTTAATAAAAGATAACTGATACCTATCTTACTGCTCAAATTTGCGTTTTCACCTTTTCCATACGTTTCCGTGACTAAATCTTGATATAATTTATGCTAAAACAACCACCGTGGCACTATTTAACGAAAACTGCTCATGTTACGAACTTGATGATGGATGGCAGGTGGAACAGCAGGGTTTTCTGTTTTCAATGTTAACCCTTTCACTCCCAACTGAGAAAAAAAATCTTGAATTACATTTTGCAAAATCGTCAAAAACAAACAGCACCACTTGAAAGTACTGCTCAATAGCTTTCATTTGAATGGTCGCACACTACGGTTTCATCCACAGACTCGAAAGGTACAACTACATTTTTTTTTGTTTTGTTTTTTGACACAAGGTTTGACTACGGTTGCAATACGAAATTCTAGAAAAAGAAAACAATCTTTCATGCAAAAGTCACTGCTTTGTCATGGGTCCGGAAAAAGGAAGAACATTTGAAAGATTTTTCGGGTAAAAATTATTCCTGTTCAATTATCTGGGAGCAACCATCATAGAAAGATATAAAAAGGTTTGCATCCGCTAGTCACTCACTAGTTCGTGCACGCTTTAGACACGCGTTTAATTAATGTCTTTATGACAACTTGTTTATAATCCTACGAACCGTTCATCAGACTATAGTATAATATAAACGACATACAGCGACAGCTATATACTGAATACATCGACTAAAAGTTCTTGCACGATGACAACTTGTTTATTTGACATGTAAGTTGATATATATTTAGATATTTTCCGGTATTAAAAGCAGAGGACACTTTTGTGGCTTAAGTCACGTTTCCTAAAAATTATTAAAAATTAAACTAGAAAAACCTCCGCATATTGAATTTTTAAAACATCTACAGATGCAATTGAGTCGAATAAGCCAATAGGAACACGATTTGAATTTATTTTTAAAAAGCGCAAGATAATTGCACGAAGCTCAATTTCCATTGGTCATAAAGGAATTGATATTGAATGAATAAGGTCCTTTAAATTTGTAAATTTATATTCACATTAACAACGAACTACCGGCTTTAATACAAAGCGTTTGTGTTACCGACGCAATCACATAAGTTCTCAATCTTTTAACTAGCAATGCATCGATATATATAACAGATGTTTTGTTTTCTTACATGAAACTGACCTAAATAATTAAAACCATCACTAAAATACTGAGGAAAACAACATTAAAAGTTTGGATAATGGAATTGTAGATTGTTAAATATTGAAACTCCTATCTGATGATGTTAAATCAACCTGAATTTATGGTTCTACTTTCAACTCAATCTCAAACTGAATGTTTTTCTAAGGAAGTAATTTAAAATAAATAAACAAGCAACGCCTCGTCAGTTAATTTGCAATAAAGGAGCTAAAATGAGTTGCCGATTTTCCTTCCCAAGATATATCTAACTGGTACTGGCCACAATTTAAAGTTAAAAGCATTAGTTTTCGATTCGGACGCAATTTGAGCAAACGGAAAATGTCGCGATGTGGTTGTCTTTGTTTGTGAAATTTAATTCCCATTCCAAGATTTCACTGTCGAGGCGACCATCAATTCCGGCTCGCTTATGCGATGTGATCGTTCAAAGAAGGTTTGCTCGGTAGTAATTTGACTGTATGAGAAAAATTCAGGAGCTTCATGTGAGGTGGTCGTTAAGGGGAAGTGTTCGCTTGCGATTTGGAGAGGTGGTCACTTTCGAGAGGTGGTCGACGTCGCTTTATAAGAGCTGGAGGCTTTACGCACAAGGGTGCTAGCTTCAGAGATGTGGTCACTTTAACGAGAGGGGTCTCTTAGGAAATGTGGTTGTTTATGCTAGAAGTGAACGCTTACGAGAGGTTCTCGCTCGCTAGAGCTGGTTCGTGAGGTGGTCGACGTCGCTAGAGGCTTTACGCAAAGGTGCTACAATAGCTTCAGAGATGTGGTCACTTTAACGAGAAGTGGTCTCTTAGGAAATGTGGTTGTTTATGCTAGAAGTGAACGCTTACGAGATGTTCTCGTTCGCTAGAGCTGGTTCGTGAGGTGGTCGACGTCGCTAGAGGCTTTACGCAAAGGTGCTACAATAGCTTCAGAGATGTGGTCACTTTAACGAGACGTGGTCTCTTAGGAAATGTGGTTGCTTATGCTAGAGGTGAACGCTTACGAAAGGTGGTTCGTCGCTTGCGAGAGGTGGACACTCGCGTGAGGTATTGTCATCAAAAAGGTGACCAGTGCTTATGGCTGATATAGCTGCAATACGACTTTGTTTTCTCGGGCGGAGCTAACATAAACATTTTCTTCATTCCTACCTTTTCTCTTTTGAAGACTTTTATACTACCGCCTCGTTCCAACCAATACTCCTCGTCTTCCTCCCTCTCATAAACTGACAAAGAAAGCACAAACTTCAAATAAAGATAATTATTCTAGACTCTTCTTGAACACTGAGAATATAGACGTTTGCCAACCCACTCACTTTTCCACTCAATGCATACTTCGTTCGCTTCGTTTATAATTACGAGAGCAGGTGGATCATTTGCATGACATTGATCCTAAAAAGCTATTTGTATTGCTTCATTGAACACCTTTGTTAGATCCATTAAAACATCATTACGAACCGGTGGTCATTTTGAGTGTCATTAATAAGTCATTTCGTGCGCATTCATAGTATACCGGGGGGGAGGGTGGGGGGTGTGTGGGGGGGGGGGGGTGGGGGTAACTCTAACAAACGCTATTTGAGCAATACCGTGATGTGTAAATGAACGTTGTTCTCAAGTGTTCTCGAATATCCGGAGTGTTTTATTATGACAGTATACATGATTTTGGCTTCTTTATATATTTAACGCGCGCGAGACGATAAAACACGGCTTTTCTATGTTTTATACTCTGATAAAACATTTCTTTAACCGATCAGAACGCGCGCAGCTTTCAGTCTATACTTTAAATAAAGTTACGTGTATTTGGCTACAGGTTTGCATCATTCGATTTTATTAGTCATGAAGTGCCTAATACATCTACAGTAAAACAGACTAAATGAAACGAGAAATGGAAAGAGCGTCTCAGTGACCAACATTTGTAGATTGAATATCAATTTTCAGGCCTCTATAAGGGCAAGTTTTTAATGTTAGAAGGATAAGTGTTTGAAATATTAAAGTCTTGCCTTCCAAAGATGCATGCAGTCACCAATTCTTAAAAAGAAGAAGGCTGGTGGTATACAATAGAGACAAAAGAGAGCGAGTAAATTGGCAAGGATGCATATATATATATATTTATGGCAAAGCAAATATTTGATAAAATACAAGGATTTGTGTTTAAGGTGATTTCTTAGTATTGCACTGTGCATCCTTACTGCGCATAATTTCGCGCGTAATTAGCGCTCGCACATTAAACATATGGCGGCTTTTTATTTGTTCAGTACTCACCAGGTTGATAATCGCTTTTTGTAAACGAGCATGTTGACCTATCTTCTTTTTTTTCGCATAATTTAAGTTTTAAAATGATCTTTTTGAATTCTATACAATAATCACTGAAAACGTGACCTTACTCAGTAGTACAAATATGTATTTCGTAGTTGTTGCTATTCTAAAGAAGTATGATGTATTTTAGTCGATCATATATGATCATATATCTTAACATTCGCGGGGCAATTTCAACTTTTATTTCGATAGAATCATTAGATCGCACATGGGTAGAAAAACCAAAATATTTCAAACTTCTCATGCTCAGAATTTCTAGCTTTTGTTCATTTTTTGTTAAAATGGAGAGCGTCAGTAAAGAAAATGATCTATTAATAAAAATAAAACACTTTTTGTCCCTTCCTCCTGGCAAAAATAGGGCTAAGCCTTAGATTAAAGCTTGTTGTTAAAGAGCTATGTCACGATAATTTACGCCATTTTTGCGAAGGGCAAAATCACCTTCAAATTGAAGACAGTTTACTACAGTTTACTAAGGTAGAAAAACACCAAAGAGGTAATAATACACCAAACAGGAACAAAGATGGCTGAGGATGGAGAAGATTAAGATGGATTGTGAACGACGAACTTGAACAAATTGGCAAATTTTTTCAAGATGGGCCATCCGTGAATGACTTTTCCCTTTCTCTAACATGCCCAATTGTTTTAGGCTGATTAGGTCATACAAATTGTTTTTTTGAATAGTTTCTCACAGCGAGGTATGCCTGAGGCTCTTTCACAATAGCAGGTGGCAAGCACTATTAACCCTGTATAAAACCTGAGTTTATAAACGGCGTACGAATGAAAATAGGCGTTCCAGTGGAAATACAAGAAAAGAAAACAAAGTGAAGTTAAACAAAATATTTAATATAACAATAGAGTTGATGTTCGCGAACGTAAATATGTTTTTTGTCCGACTCAGGCTCATTTTAGCCCGAGCTGCAGATGCCGGCAACGCTTCGTGTTAAACTGGCGACGCTTTGAATTGCTGCCAGCAAGAAAACGGCGCGAGCGTTTGAATAGTTTCCAGTTCTGATTGGCTGGCTACGTTATTTTCTTGTTTCTGATTCCAGCGGGCTAAAATATATTTGAATTCTCCATTTTAGCCCGCAAAATACGCCACAATGCCCGATGAAGTCATTGTAATGCAGGTTTTTATAATGCAGGTTTTAACGATAGCCCGCAGTTTAATTTTAACCGACCTAATCGGTGCAGAAAACTGACATAACACTTTTGTAAAATACCTTATTGGCGCTTGCTTCAAATTCCAGGTGTTCCCTTGGCAATCATCATATTAAACCCACTTTATGTTAGCACAATTTTTTTTGAAGCTTGGAGCTAGTTATTCCCCCTTCTCTTGCTTCATAAGCTTTCACACATATATATGACTGCTTTTTAAGGAGAGGAGTGGGTTTATATTTTGTAGTTCATGATTCTATGGGGGCGTTTATTCGGGGATGGATTGCTTAATCGAGGAAATACAGTATACATGGGCCAATACAACAACCATTAACAACTGTCCAAATAACTCTCTACTTTCCTTATGCAAATAGTACCGTTTAAAAAAACTAAGTTTAAGCATAAAAATAGGTCATGTTCTAATCATTTGAATTTATATTCAATATATTCTTTCATTTCCTTTGAGTATTTTGATGTGTGAGCATATTAAGACGATTTCCGCTGGACGTTCGAGCAAAAAGTGCAAAAAATTAAGTTACCAAAAAAATACTCATAGCACGGTAACATTTCGAATACAGTTAAGAAGAAATTATCGATAAATTAGCTCCCAAGCTGACCCCGCGAGAGAAGTCATAACATATTTTAATTAAAAAAGACGCTTCATGTCAGTTCAAAACAAAATGGCGTGCGTTTTTATCATTTTTTACGAGGTTCAACATTAATTTTCTCGAGAACGCTTGAGAATTTAATTGCGGGGTCACTTGGAGAAGTGAATTAAAGTGATGTGTTTCAAATAGTATTCAAAATGTTACCGTGCTATGAGTAGTTTTTTAGTAATTAATTTTTGCACTTATTGCTCGAACGTTGAGCGGAATCCGTCTTAAGTATGCATTGGATTTGTGAATGAATCATTTGCCTTGTTTTATGATTTGAGCCCAGAGATTAAAATTTGTGGTTTGGTACTGCTGAAGATGTTATCCCAGTACCTTGTAGGGTATCAAGCCGAACTAACCTCTTAGGTGTGAAAATGAATTCGAGCCACACGCACAGAGCGAGATTCTGATACTTTCTAGGAGTTTCCTTTCAAATTTTCCGACGATCACCTGGGGTTTTGAATCATCACCAGTAAGCAAAAATACAAATTTTCTGTGTGATGAAACTGATACTGTTGTGTCTGTTCATACGTTATACTCCACACAAAATTGTCATCATGTTTGTCGAGAGTAACAAAAAGCGATGAATCTTCTGAGGACTATTATTTTTTTACCCCCCAGCCATTGTAATAAAACAGACATCATACAATTAATAGTCTCGCCCTGTGTATTTTATTTGCATAGATACAATAAAAAGTTTTCCTTTTGAAGAACTGGCGTATTTTTCTGCAAAAAAGTCACGGATCTCACACGCGATAGATAAAAATACAACTTTCTTTATAAAAACTGAAATCTTGGCAAAAATGTCCAGAAAATTAAACTTTGTAATATTTATTTCATAGTGACTATATTTATTTATTATCGACACAAGATATCTATGCCAAGGTGTTTATCTAATTCCTTAATGCGTTGTATATGCTAATTTTAGCCAAATATAATCTCTGGTAATTTCTTCGTAAGTTCCTTAGTTCCTTTTCTTCCTAAGTTCCTTCGTAAGTTTTAAAGACATTCCTTTTTAAACGTGCTTTTAACTTGTAACTTCTATATTTTAGTTTTTATTTCTTAATATTTATCTACTACAATGTTTGTAAATTTTGTATATATTATCATTTTAATTTTTTATCTTTTTATCCATGTAAAGCGCAATTTGATCATTTAAATATGAAATTTCGCGCTATATAAATTTAATTATTATTATTAAGTTTATACTACACAACTTGATAATGTTGTGATGACGACACCGAAACGTTTATTTTTATCCCTATTTTTTGCCTGTCTTTGTATCAGTAAATCCTTGTTTATGTCTGTTATCGTCAGAGTTAAGCTTATAACCTCTGAATGTCTTAAGTCATTTTGAAATTGCTTCTCTACTAAAGCAGATGTAGCCTTTAACATGTACCGCCTAGGGCGTCGGAAATATTGTGCGTG
Organism: Desmophyllum pertusum; assembly: GCA_029204205.1. Lineage (NCBI taxonomy): Eukaryota > Metazoa > Cnidaria > Anthozoa > Scleractinia > Caryophylliidae > Desmophyllum > Desmophyllum pertusum. The sequence continues at coordinate 538,714 of MU826855.1, forward strand.
AACTCAAGACTGCCTTTTAAGGAACCGGTCGTGAGTGGTTTGTGAACACGAAAAGGTAATTAAATATCCAACGTTTTTTAGCACAATAGAAACTGCCTTATTTCACGTGTGCATGCCCAGGGGGTATTCATTACCCAAGCATTACCCAATCTGCTTCATACGTAACAGACATGCAGTACTAAGCACTTCCCAAGAGGAAGCTTTAATTCCAATTTTCAGGGGCATCCAACGAATCGTTTCGGTGAAATATCTGTTCGGAAGGCCTATAATCGCCTCAGATATTCGGATTAAAGTTTGGAATTTTCTTTAGGGAAATATCATCTCGAACTTTCTTAATATGGGAAAATTAATGCCTATTATTTTCGGAGAGATAAAAATTTCGTTTTGGGTACAAAAAAAGGTCAGCTAGGATTATCGGAAAGGAAAAAAAGTCAGCTAGGATTTTCGGAAAGGAAAAATCAGCACGGAAGAGCTGAGGTTTTCGGGAAATGACTAAAAAACCCTATATATAAATTCGTGAAGTCTAAAGTTCCCCTAGAATGACCGAACAGATATAAATTTTATAGCGTAGCTTAGAATTCATTTATAGATCTTTAAAAGCACACCAGACAGCCTAAAATAGTGTTTTAAAGCATTTGGGAGAAAACCGTCGTTGGGTGCACCTGAATTTTCAATTAATGTTTTTTGTACATCTCCAGGTAGAAGGTTCGCATATTTTATCATATTTTATCATATTTTATCGTTATGTCACGATATTTTAAGTCATTTTTTCTGCTGAACAAAATTAGTTTCCAATTGAAGGAAACCTAGAAATAATAGTCTGCTAAAGTAGAAAAACCAAAGAAATAATATTAAACCAAAAAGAACAAGGATGGTTACGACTGATCTAGAAAGATTAAGACGGATTACGAACTTGAAAAAAAATTGGCTAATTTTTTCAAGATGTGTCATCTGTGACGTCATTCCTTTAACCCAAGGTGGTTGAGCAGTATCACTTATTGTCGCAGGGTTTTATTAACACAAACCTAAACAATGGTTGTATTGTATCAACATTAATTTGAGACAAGGGACGTTCTTCTAAGATAATCGAGAAGACTAGTTTGTTGGGAGTTACTTGAATTTCTGTTAAAAGCAAAAACGTTTTTGTAAATAATATATATAATATATATATAAATCATTCGTGAATAATTAAATAATTAATGGGATATTGAGACAGTGCCGATCTCAGACATACGGTAGCCACGTGAAAATGAACTTATGCTTTCGATTTAATTTTTAATACAACATTGATTATTTTTCGCTGAGATTAAAACTGGATTCGGCTGAGAGAATATATTAAAGTAAGGATACGCTAGTTATGCCTTCCCCATAAAATGTTTATTTCCCATCGCCCGACCGACCCAATTGTTTCAAAAAGTTAAAAAAAGTTTCTGATTCATTGCCTGCGCCCTTTTCTATGGGTGTTTCTAAGTTTAATATGCTTTGTTTACATCTTAAAGTCACTCTTACATCCTAAATCAGCCCTCGTAATGACGTCTTCGAATACCTTTCAGGGTGATATCGGCTCGTTGCAAAATGGTGGTCACGGTACGGGGAAGATATAATCAAGGCTTGCTTGAAATTATTTATGTATTAATTTGTCAATATTTCGTATCTCCGCTTTTTTTTTTTACCGACCGACCGACCCACTTTCACGAGAGAGAGTGCGATGTGAAACAAAACATTTTATGGGGATGGCCCGTTATCAGAGAATAAAAAGAAGCATTTGTTGGTTAGTTATATATATATATATATATTTAGTATATACCAAACCAGTGAATAGTGCTTTTCGCGCGTTCTGATTGGCTAGCTCGGAGGTGAATAGTCTTTGCTATTCACCTCCGAGCAAAAACAAAATGGCCGTGCGTTTTGCTTCTTTGATCAAAGCAGAAATTACTTCCATAAACGAGGCCGCTACACGTCACTGTGTTATCAAAAATACCTGAAGATATTTAGAGGTGATCATTTGTAGCAAGTTTAGTCGTGTCACTAAATAAAATCGCCAAAATGTTGTACAAAATGTTTTGTTACTATCGAGCCGCTAGAGTAAGAACGTGACAACGCTCAGTTGTAAATGATAATTTCGAACAGTTTTAATAGTCTTTGAAGTGGTTCCAAACGCTGTCCAGTCCAACTAACTTTAAAATGCAATTCCTACCTGAAATCCTGAATACAGCAGTGTCTTTCAAAAAGCAAGAAGTCCCTGCTGCCAACGATTTAGTTTTGTATTCGGATCGACTAATCTCGGTCTCACTACGCTAGAAATATTCCTGTTGCCGTATCATGATCTAGAACTGCCCAAATGCTGTGGCTTCTCCAAAATTTACTGCTTCTCCCCTCCGGTAAATTAAAAGCAGTAACATCAGACGGTGGATGCAGTCACATCAATGTGAGAAATAATTGAACTGGAATTACGAAAACGTCTTCGGTTAGGCAGCATCTTGACCATCTTGTTCAGTTTATAACGGCACTTGCAGCTTTCAACATCAGTTTCTCAGGCAATAGAAACTGACAGAACTTGTAAAATACGAGAAAATAGAACTCGTCGCTTTTGGTCCATCAGTAAAAACGGAAAAATAATAATTTTCCCCTTGAAATCGTCAAAGTCCAACATACGAGACAGGTTGATCGCCTGATGTTGTCATGTGACTTTTCCCGCGCTGTCCTTGGTCGCGCGTAGGGTTCCACTTTTAAAGGATTTTTCCGATTTTTCGCGGTAAAATAAATCTATAATTTTGGAGCTAGCTATTTCACTGGTTTGGTATATACTAAAACAATTATTCACCTCAGTGTCGGTGAAAAGTGGTGGATATTTACCTCGCCGAAGCGGCTCGGTAAATATCCACCACTATCCACCTCCACTTCGGCGAATAATTGTTAAATATTCAATTTTAAAGCTATTGAGTATATATCAAACTCTCGCATTGTTTTTCTGTTCAACAAGCCTTTTGATATAATATATGAAAATTCTTGCAAGGCGAAAGACGTTAAGATATTTAAAGAAGCTTCCTCACGATGGATTGTGTGGTGCATCTTGACAATAATTAAAATGCATGTTTTCAAGCTCGTCGTTCGTAACCCGTCTCAATAGGACCTTCAGATTGGGGTACGAGTACGAGAACGAGTACGAGTACGACTTTTTAAATCTATTGATCTTCCTCAAGATCATCATGTGTCACGCCAATCTCCGGCCAGAACCTACACTTCTACTGGTCAGTCACAGGGCAGAGCGAGGGCTCTGGGAACAATATTGTTTTGAAAGTAGAAAGTCGTACTCGTACTCGTTCTCGTACTCGTACCCCAATCTGAAGGTCCGTATTCCCCTATCTACACCATCCTTGTTTCTTATTGGGTCTGTTATTATCTGAAATTGAGACTACGTTTACACTAGAGGAGATTTTTCGGATTCGTGACGAATCCGGGACGTTTTGGCACCAGATTCTTTTTACAGTTTACACACAGGTGGACGAATCCGGGATAAAACTGTCCCGGTTTGGTCGCGTGTGCGGAGATTTTGAATCCGGAAATCAAAGTGAATACTTTGTATCCGAATACTTTTAAATCCGGAATGTTTTGTAGCATAAACGGTTATTCGAATGGATCCGGAATGAATCCGGATATTTATCCTCCTGAGGTCATACGAATTTCCCCGGATTCATCGATGTGTGTAAACAGTTGAGAATCCGAATAACCCTCCAGTGTAAACGCCGACGAATCCGAAAACCCCAAATGTGATGAATCCGGAAACTTTTCCTCTAGTGTAAACGTAGTCTGATAGTCTACTGAAATATATAGGTCAGTAGAAGACTCGTATAAAAGGGCCTAGAAGTCCTTTTTTTTGTCGCCCCTGTTTAACCTCAGAATGGTCACGTTAATTTTAATATATTTTAAGAGTTTCTCTACGAAATAATGTAATAAATGCGGCTTACCTTTCTCGATGTGCCGGCAAATGTCTCTTATTCTATGACGGCGTTTTTTACTTAACGTTTAAGAATAAACAGGCGTTACATGTAATTGTTGTTGCAGCGACGAGGAAACTGACGAATTAATTTGCGAGTAACTCGGTCCTTTTAAGTCATCGGGGAGGTCTTGATTTAATTGGCTACAATCGACTTTAACAAATTTAAAACTGAGAAAGAGCCGTGAATCTTTTCACAAAATGCATATACTTCATGTTATTAGGACCATTTTAAAAATCCATTTGTCGTATGTCGGTTTACAATAATGCTGGTGGTTTACAGCCGACCAATTTTCGTCGTAATTAAAGCCGGTGCCGCTTTTCCGAAATAAAATTCAGTGTAATAGTCCTGGCTATTAACCCTTTCACTCCCAGAGTCAACCTTGAGTCAATAAATGTGGTTGTATCTTTTGAGTCTGTGGATGAAACCCTAATGTGTGACTATTCAAATGAAAGCTATGGAGCAGTATTTTTAAGTGGTGCTGTTTGTTTTTGACAATTTTGCAAAACGAAATTCCAGATTTTTCCCTCAGTTTTAAACTTAGCACTCTTGGTAGTGAAAGGGTTAATGACAATAACCATTTTCTTGTGTAGGCCGACTAAAAATAATATAATACACTTATAATTGATTCTTTATGTTTTGTTTAAAGACATTTATTTGGCTGTAATGCCGGAATCGGGCCGTAAAACGTCGCTTTCGGAAGCAGGATATATGTAAACGATCTAGTGCAACAGTTACCGCTATAGATTCTGCAGTATTTTGCCTTTTTTTAATTAAAAATACTCTTTATTTTTTTTTGGTTAAGTGTAGTCTAAAATCATTAACAATGCAAACGAAAATTGTTTATTGCCAAACACGATTTTTGAAGACAGACTACTTTAAGGCAGGTTGCTCTTTCTGATCGCCGGACGATCACTAAAGTTCGGTAAGTTACTAGTAACTTTAATTTGTTGCGGCCGGGCACAGAATCTCGTGGAACCAATTTCTTATTCTCGTCATAGTTAATAGAGTGAAATGGTTATGAAGCCCGGCAAACTTCAAATGAGCAAACAAAGAGGCCAAGATTTATGTTGGAAGGTCCATGACTGCATATTTTGTTTGGCGCTCATACACTATGCATGAATTACGTAATCGCAACGTTTCTATTGGTTAGTTGCTTCAACACACGTAACCACCTATTGTATTTTGACAGGTTTTGTGCACGGTCAACCCCCAAAATAGCGAACAAAAACATATAACAAAGAACTTGGCCGGGATTCATAACCATTTCCCTCGATTAACTATGTTCTCGTCAAAGCGATTAAAAATTGGCCATGCGCAGAACAATATTCTTTAATTAAACTGAGCCGTGAGATAAGAAGACGTCTGAGACTCGGACGGAAAATTCCATACTGATGACGTAGCTCTACCGAGCTCCGCGGTAGTGTTTCTAATTGGCTGTTATTTGCGTGCGAACATTCAAAACCGAGCGACGGGTTGTGTTTCTCTTCATTTCCTTTCTGAACAACCTCCTCAGCCTTTTTTGATTCTTTATTTGAAATCGTTTTGAAGATACCGATGAAGCCTTCACAAAAGAGCGTCATCTATATGAATGATTTGTTAAAATTTCATCAGATGCTTTCTGTAAACCGACCGCCCTCAGCGAATATAGTCTATTGCGTTGGCCTCTTGCAAAGGCCGCCTTCAGAGTAGCCTGCGAACCCAGACGTAATTTCCGGCTCGAGTTTCCCCGCCGAAAATTAATTTTCGGCGGGTGACTGGCAAGAGCGCGAGAAAACCGGCTGCTCTCGCAGGCTACACTCAGAGCCGAATGATTTAGAGTTAATACAGCACGGCAACTGGTGTATTTTTACTACTCCTGTCATTTGGGCGAAGAAGTAACTATAGTGAACATAATATTCTTTATGTTTTTAACAATTTCAAAAGTGAAAAATAGCCCATGTATGAACTCAAGGCAGCAGATCAACAAACTGTATGAAATATCAAACCATCTGATGCAATAGGGATTTCACCCCGGGCGTAATACGTCTAAAAATGTTTTATTTACTTGTCGGAATGGTTTTAGTACTGTAAATCAACATGAAAATTTTTTTTTTGCCATGAAGATTGCATTTATTTATTTTTATTTACTTAATTCGCCAATGGCGGGTAAACAGACAATAGGACATGGCGTCCCTTGCTAGGCCTACCTACTCAGCCCAACCCCAGTAAGAAAAAAAGAAACCCAAACCCAACCCACCACTAAAAAAAACTAATTATAATGCTAACAAAAGCACGCCTGCATGGGATTAATGCGGCGGCATTTAGGGCAGACAATTTTGTAAGTGCTTAATATGTTGTCTGGGTGAAAAACTTTAAATAAACGAGAAAAATAAAACTTTTTAAGCTGCATGTTTTAACACAGCCATTAATTTCAAGTAATAACTTCTTTAAACAATTTTTATTATGACTGCTTGCAATTGAAAGGTTTTGCAGTTATACAATGCGTAAACCTTTCCATAATTTTGCGCGGTAACATAAAGGTACAAAGTGATTAGTGCTGCGTCGGCGGGCAAGTAAAACACTTAGTTGATTATCAACTCGGAGTTGATAAAGGTAAATTAATCGCCGTAGCGAATTTCTAGAAGCTGACGTTTCGAGCGCTAGCCCTTCGTCGGAGCAAAATAAAATTAAAGTTAGCCTGGAAATTTCGGTACCTTGACACTGAGTCTTGCGTACAGTCGCCTCTCCAATTTTTTTTTACAAAGACATGATTTTTCGTTCCGTGCGTGACTGTGTGTAGATTTATACACACAATTCTTTGTTTTTCATCTGACGTCATCAAAATTCTAAAATCTAAACAGTTAATCCTACAAAGCTATTCTTTTTATATCTTCTAGACATGGAAATCATTAATCTCTATGCAAAGTTTGGTATCGATCCAGTGATTCCTTTTGGAAATAAAGCTATTTGAAATTTGTGATGTCCCGGATGAACGTGTTTCTGAACTGTCACAAAAACGGATATTTTTATATCATTTTTAAATTTTCAGACGTGATAATAATTTAGAAGTGATGTCTAAACAGCTTTGACGTGAAAGCTAATGATATTGACAGTAGAATCTACTCTTCTTGTTGTGCAATTTTATGGTGGCCATATTTGTGCCCCTCTGAAGGACACAAACATGGCGGCGGCATACTAAATACTGTAATTTTTATGAAACTTTAGTTTAACAATAACTCGGTTATGAAAAACGCTACAAAGCTATAATTTGGACAAAACGTTGCTTTCTGCCAGTTTTTTTACCTGTTAATTTCCTGGTGTTGTTCATGCAAGCAAACAGTTTTTGTAATGTCCATGAAAACCACCAATTGCTCTTCAGTATTGAGAACACCCTACAAAGGCCTCCTCTCTATAATCGCCAGATAATTGTGCCAAGAGTGGCCGTTGAAGAGAGATCCAACTGTACTTTTCTTTTCTTAAAACTGGTTTATCTAAGGGAAGCCTTTCCTTGACAGATAACTCCAGCTCATTGATATTGTGTTGTGATCAGGTGACACACTGAATGCTGGACAATAGCTAAGTAGTGGGAAACGCTATAAATAAAAGCAGCTGCCAATTGTCCGATATGTGTCAAGTAAAGATCTCAATGCGAAGATCTTAAGAACTAAAATGTAGACTCTTTAATGAGAAGGCCCATTGAACATGCTCTTAATTCTGCAACTGCCAAAATTTTGAAATAATTCATTAGTGGATAGTAGACGGGAATAGTGACCAATATGCAACAATTCACTATTCACGAGTTTTAACTTGAAATTTACAGTGTTGCGTTTCGTTCAAATTGCCGCCACGTGTTACTGTTGAAATTTTGCCATATATATTCTTTAAAATATTTTGAAATTATTTGTTGTCCGTCTTTTTATTCCTAGTTGATCGTTACCCACTCCAATAATTTACCTCCATGACGTATTTACAAGTTTGTTGATGGCGTGGGCTAGTACGTACGTGATCTTTTATGTTTTTGTTCTTGGAATTTAAAAAGGCATCATTGACCAGCGCCGGTTTCTTTTACACAGCAAGCTTCCTTCCTTTCTTCAACAAATTAACAGCTTGAAATACTGCATATTTAAAGTAGCGTACTGCCACACGGGAACTGTTAAGATAAACTTGGTAGCGCAAAATGTAGGCCAAAAAATGAATATACGATAATGATTTTGAGATGTAATGTAGACTTGAATATGTTGAATATGGAAGATTAACAAATGAAAATTATACCAAATGAAAAATTATACCAAATGAAGTCCATTTACCTTGAACCGACGATTATCTTCTCTCTTTTAATGACTCGAGTTCTGGATAAAATTTTGTTTCCGATTCTCACCAAAGCGTGTATGTATATTTATCTCTTATTGTCTGCTTTGATTTAGATAGCGAAAATAACACGGGCCGTGCGTCGATAATAATATATTATTCGTTTCGAACTATGTGCTAATTTTTAAGATGGCAAGTGGATTTAATTTAAGCATAAATATTATACCTCTTTTGATATAAACGACGTTACCTTGAATTCCCCTGGTTTGTTGACAAGGTGAGGCTGACACAGGAATTCAAATGGATCGTCTGATAATATACCCGACCGCCTTTTGCTTTAGTTTTGATCTCAATACTGACCACTGTTTCCGTTTTTATGTACACTTTAGTCCAATCGTACTGCCCTTGCTCATTTTTAATAAAACCAACGAATAAATATCTAGGCTGCTGAGAAATTAGCTTCCTGTAACAGACTGTAACAATATATGATTACTTACGAGTTCCTCCTTCTTCGTCTTCTGTTTCGCTGTCGTCCTTATGATGAAAGAAAATCGACGTTATCAGTTTTGTTTCCGCAGTCTTTTTTAGTTGAAGTAACTGGTGGTGTTAAACAAAAAATCATATCACTAATTTATTCATCTTGCCTTTACTTTCGATCCACCGTACATGAATTATTTAAATTATTTTCGCAATCTCAGTAATTGGAATTCTTGAGAATTATACGTCTTGTGGGTGTCTGGTTCTGTGACTGAAAGTTTCATTCGGCATTATAAGTTTAACCAATAAAAAGCTACATTTCGTGAATGAATTGTTTATTCATGACAGTAGTTCGCACTAGGACAAAAATTACAACTCAGTTTTATTGAAACTAGGTAAATTTAATTTCCTCAAAATAAGAATTGTGCTTAAGCCGGACGGAACGTACAAAAAAACAATGTAAACAAACTGACTTTTTTAATGATTTAGCTTATTTGCACAGAATAGATGCCGAGTTTTCAAAATTCGAAGTGGTTCTTTAGTCTATAATCATTTTATCTTTTTCCCTTTAACTGTTATTCGTTATTTATTGATCCAGGGATATTTAAAAAGATCCCCCGCCTCGAGCACAAATGAAAAATTCGCTTCTGATGGATTAATTTGCGGTAAACTTGAAGCGTGGCTCAGCATGTTGCGTAGATTTACTTAATGCAAATTGGCCTTGAGTTGGTCAACAAATCACCCAACAAATAAATTGAGATCCTTCCGAAAGCTGATTTTAAATGAAAAAGTGAAAAACTTAGACAAATATTAAATCAGTTAGAGTATAGTATAACTGATAGACGAGACCTTTTAAATAACTCCCAATCAAAGCCGATTTAGAGTTCGCAAAGAAACTGATAATTGGTTTGATACGAAATCGTGGCGCTTCTGCTAATAAAGTTCATCGTCTTATTAATTTAACACATAGGAAGTGAAGATTAAGAAATACCATTTAAAAATTGTTTTCCTGTGTAGTAAAACACAACGGAAACATTTCTCAAGGGAAAGAGCAAAGCAAATACGGCATCACTGAGCATAATAGTTAAATGCACGTACGGTCTCGTTTTCCATATATTCCGCAAATAAAGAAGCCTAGGCCACATATTATTATACTGTCGTAAAACATTCCGGTTATTTGAGAACACGGAAATAAATCTTGAAACACGAGCCGCAGTGTTTTCAATATTAGAGAGATAGCATCACGTTTGGGTTTTTTTTTCGCAAACGGCAAACATCCCACTTTTTCCGTCTGCAGTTGCCGTTTCAGTTTACAGTTGCAGTTTTGCGTTTATCTTGAAAGTGTGAACTATGTTCGATTTTTCTGATGGATTTAGTAACGATTGGAATAAAAGTAAAGAGAGTCGACTGCAAGCAGACGTTTTGCCGTTGAACGTGGTGCTCAATCTCTCTATTAACTGAAATGTTTGCATGGTTTCAGTATAACGCGGCTTTAGGCTTTAACGTGCGGGAAACCGATAAAACATGGGCTTTTTTATTATGTTTTTTTTTTATTCTCACAAAAACATGTTTTTTAACCAACCATGCAGAGCCTATATGAATCCATTCATTAACAATTATTCGCCGAAGGCGAAGTGAATATTGGTGAATATTGGGAATATTCACCAATATTCACGAGACCATGAGTTCCGAAACCAATCAAATTACTCGAAAATGCATTATCCTTCCTCTCTTGCCTTTGGTTAAGTATATTATTATTATGTTTATATTCTCACAGGTGTATTTATATTGCGTACGTTGATGACGTATACATATATGAGAGCGTTTTCACGGCGATCATATTGGTTTTCTGAATCAAAAATAATTTTTTGCAAAAGAAAATAACTCATCAAACAAAGGAAAAATTGGCACACTATAACAAATGGTGACGTCACCGATATCTTTGCTTTTGTTTTATGGCGGACAGCTACCTGTAGCACTGATCTCAATTGTGTTGTGCTAGGGAATCAGGTAACTGTGAGTTCGAATCAACTCAATTCGTAAACTGTGTTTTTTTTTTAATGGGAAAATTATTAAGGTTGCCATATTGAAGTGGGGTCCACAAATCAGGTCACCATAAAGATGCGCTTGATCACGAGGAGGCACGCATTATTTTTTCGAGTTGCATTGGGTCACTGAATAATATATATATTTTTTTTCATTAACTTATTATTTATTGTTTTTTTTTCTTGTCGTTTTGAAGTTTAATGTTCCTATATAAATATACATGTACGTTCTTTTAATCATATCCTATGAGACCAAAGTGAAAGGCGCAATAGTTTGCTTTATTTCACATTAGAACAACTCAAAAACATACGCCCGGGGGGGGGGGGGGGGGGGGGGCACTCCCTTATATACGCTATATAGGTACAGTGTACGTGCCGCTGAACAGGGTATGGTTTTAAATGTGATCATAGGTTTCGTCAGACGAAACGAAAAGGGAAGAAGCTTTACAACTACAAGTTCTCAGTGCTGCTTACTAGTTTAGCCTTTTGGGTTAAAAAAATCGTCGTCTGGAACAGGGTATCTTTTTTAACATTTAGTCTGGAACAGGGTCGCAAAATTAGCGTTTTTGTGGTCTGGTGCAGGGTAAGGGTTTTCATAGCCCAGCGGCACACCCCTACCGCAATTTTTTGGGGAGTCCCCCGGGGTCGCGGTAGATACCTACTTATAACTGGAATTTACATCTAGCTGGATTTATGGTCGTAGAAAATTGCACCATTTTGACTATTTTTGACGCTTTTTTCCCTCTCTTAGCTTCTTCCTCCTTTTCCGCTCTTCTTTGGTGTGGTTTCAAGTCTTATTGGAGTGATAAAACTGGACTTTTGACGTAGTTAGATGAAAAAATGCTGAAATTTTTCTTCAACCACGTTCTTACAAATTCAATTATATATGGTTTATACAGGATAATAATTCCTTACGCGCTAAATCCACTCCCACCAGAATATGCTGTACGGTAACGAAAGTCAAACTATTTTTGGTAATATTTCTTTAATCGATTCACAAAATAGAAAGCTTATTATAGTTGACAATTTGTGTACTGGAATATTTAAGTTACAACAATGTATTGGAAAATGTTGTTTTAAACTTTGTGATTATATATCGAAATTTAAACCACACTCCGAGCTTCATGAGACCCTAACAAGTGCAGTTTACTAATCAAAATCAAATTACACCATTGTAATTGGAGGTGTTAGTAAAACGAGGCTTTCGGAAATCATTGCTGCGCTTTCTTGCCGCATTTTGCAGCCTCAGCCATCCATCGGTCGTGCACGAGAGTTGTGTTCCTGGATGGACTGTCCTTCGATGAAAACCTGAAGGGAATATCATCTAGACGGAAACCCATCATCTTCTCAAGAGTTGTTCGTAGCTGTTTACTACGCAGTCGTTTCTTTGGTTCAAGTTCCTTCTTAAGGAAGTTTTCTTGCTTTCTTGCGATCTCGATGCTTAACCCCGAGTTTTTTCATTTGGCGTCGCGTTGCCGGTTTGAAGATCCGCCGAGGAATCTGACGAATTTCATGGACGCTTAGACTCTCGAGGCGCTTCGTGATTTCATTGTACAGCGGGTGGACTGGATCTTGATACACCACACAGATTGGGTATGCGTTTGAACTTATCAATTTTAGGGTGTGGCATATTCAAGGTGTCTATGTATTCTCTGGGGTGAAATTGTGCCAATTTCATTCGGATGTCCCTCGGAAGACGTGGGAAGTACGCATTTCGATGAGCACTACTCTTCTCCTGCCAGTCGGCCCAAATCTTGTCGATGAATGCGTGGTGCAGGAAGAACTCTGGTGCATTGGCCGAGTTATGGTCACACATTGTTCCACCGACCCGGCAGTGCACGGTGTCGTGAAGATTAGCGCGCAAATCCAGCTCAAGACTGGAAAAAAACGCTCTTCGAGTTGGCTGGTGCGACTTCGTCAGATGAATAGCGATTATATCAGGTGGTTTTATCTGTGAAATAATTCCAATAACATGATAAAATAGAGGATCGGGGGGGGGGGGGGGGGGGGGGGGGGGGGGGGGGGGGGGGGGGGGACTTGACCCATGTTTGTGCCGCTGAGGGTTTTGAAACCCTGACCCTGTTTAGGACAAAAAAAAAAAAAAAAAAAACCCTAAAAATACCCACCCTGTGTAGGACAACATCCTCTATTTTAGGACCCTGTTTAGGACAAAGGACAAATCACACACTCTCTTGTTTTGCACATTGTTTAAAGTGTTTTATTGGCAATTGCAACAACCGATCTCTAAATACTGTATAACCACATTCTTGCAACCATACCCTATTTAGGACAGGTTCATACCCTGTTTAGGACAGACTCGCATAAAATTATATACCCTGTTCAGGGCAGAGAGGCCAAAAACCATACCCTGTCCAGCGGCACGTCCCCGTATAGGCCACATAAGGGACTACTCCTCCCGGGAGAGGATCTAGCTCTGGCCTTGAAGAATACTTGTTTTACTAGTCGAAATATTGGCCATATTGAAGACTCTCAAAACCTAGCTATTATGCTTTGTGCAAGGTCAAGGCCAAAAAAGCCGACAAAAACATGGAACAAAGAAATTTTTTGGGCTTCATAACCATTTACTTTTATAAACTTTGTTATAATTAAGATCAAATACGTAATTCAACGTAAAAATACCGTATACCCAATAGGACATTTCCAAGTTGCCTTCTGCCTCTGTTTCAAAACGAGTCCTGGTACACAACCTTTGCATGGAAATGGGTTTGATTTGCATGACAATAAACGTCCGGGTAAAACTCATTTCCATATGAAAGGCTGTGCACCAGAACTCGATCAAAAGGCAATTCGGAAATGGCCTATTTAACCCCCCCCCCCCCCCCCCCCTTTGGGAACTGTACGAAAAGATGGGACATTTTAAATCTCTACACTTACTAGAAAAACCTCTCTTGAGACATGTTTTCCCGGCTGAGGGTGTTAACCTCCATTTTTTTGCCGAGCTGAAGCGTCCATCTTTGACACATTCCCTCTTTCCATCTCCACCCAGTCCCCAATCCTTGTTTGACCAGATGTCATCTTCTCCCGTCTCAAAAGCAGCTCCAGAGAATAAACTCCAATCCCAGTAAGGTAAGGTAACACGGCAGTCTACCTTTCGCAGCAAGTTTTCGAAAAGAAGAAGAAACCTAAAAAGTGACAATAGGTTCAGTTAGTTTAGTTTAGTTTATTAATTTGCCACACAAATAGGACCTAAGTAAGGCCCAGGCCAAACGTGGAACCTTTCATGAGTTGAACTAAATTACAGATGGTGTAGAAACTTGCAGCGCGTGTTTTTGGTTCGTTATAAAGGGCCGTACGTTATAAAGCAAGGCCGCCAACATCAAAAGTCGTCTGTTCTGAATAAGTAGGAAGTAATTTTTGCCCGGTGGGGGGGGGGGGGGGGGGACTCCCATATAAAAGGGGTCGGGGGTGCTCGTCGAAATTTTGAAAAGAAACCCCTAAAAGGTACCAAATTTTTTTTGTGGGCGTGGCCCAATTCATTTTCACCCCTAAGAGGTACCAATTCTAAAACAACACATTAACTGACAATATAACATTCTTTAATAGTGAAGAAGACGATTCCTTCGAATACAATCTACTCGTATTTTTTCCGGCTCAGCAACCCTAAAAGGTACCGCGTTAACTCAAAGGGTGGTCAATTTAGATTTACACCCTAAGCGGTACCAAGTCATGAATTTTAACCCTAAAAGGTACGACGAGCACCCCGCCCACTTTTATATCGAAGTCCCCCCCCCCCCCCCCCCCCCCCCCCCCCCCCCCCCCCCCCCCCCCGGGAATTTTTGCAGAGTGATTGAGTCTTCTTCGAGCTTTTTGTAGAATCTTCATCACAATGGCTGTTGCCTTCGTGTATAAAGCGCCATATTGAAGTTTCTGTGAGTGCCTTCAATGAGTCAACTGACCACTAAAACCGCTTCTTTCGACCATTTTGTTAGGGACCACTGACCATTAGAAACCGCTTTATCAATTTTTTAGGCCAAACGTCGAACTTTTTTCATGTGTCGAACTAAATTCAGCGAATTAAGTTATTTCGATTGACGTATACGTTCTTTCCGTCTGAAGCAGACGTAAAGAGCGACGACGACTGAATTAAATGCGACGTTTGACTCCACATACGAAATTAAATAATTGGGATCGACCTTAACTGTAATTTAGTTCGACTCATGAAGATTTCGACGTTTGCTCCGGACCTAAGGGTATGAAAGGTGAAACACGGTCATGTGACTTACCAACGGTGCCAAGGTAAGAACTGCTGTCTGGTATGAATGCCTTTGTTAAACAGTCTCTTGTGTATGCCGACAATTCTGTTGTATTCTCGTCTATAGCGCCGATCAGTTGAAAGCTTGATGACGGTGTTTACATAACGTAGTCTTTCACTTCGAGTCATTGAAGGAAAATTCTTTCGTTGTCGACAGCAATACTCCATCATCTCGTCCAGGCAGATGCACTTCTGACCGCATGGACCATCCACCTGCATACCTTCCATTGCACGGCTACACGAATAACCATCTCTCCCTTGGGCGGACGTGTCGGAGGTAAACACTGATGGAACAAAAAAACCCCAACAACAACAACAACAACACTGGATTACCGTTAGTACGACCCCCGACGAGCCATCAAAAAACCCGGGGGTACTCCCCTATATAAGCTATATATGTACAAAGGGTATGGTTTTTGTGCTATTTTGGTCTGAAAATGGGTCATAGTTTTTTACCATTTTAGTCTGAAATCGGGTATGATATGGTTTTGCGTTTCTGGTCTGAAATATATATTTGTTTCAAGAGAACCACAAGAGGGTCTCCTCAGTTATCGAGCATTTCTTCTTTAGACGAAAAAGAGGGAAAGATAAATCATATGATATATGATAAAACGATTGTAGAGGTCAGGTCTGGAAAATGGGTATGGTAGAACCCCGCTAACTCGAGCTACCAAGGGAGACAAAAAATAGTTCGAGTTAGCGGGTTGATGTTGAATTTCAAGTATCCTGTTAATAATTATTATTAAATACTCAATCACTGTTATTGCATTTCTGGCCTTCTGATTGGCTCCTTGCGCCCATGTTATCAGCTCATAACACGGATTCTGCCAAATATGGTAGATCATAACAGGGTAGTTCGTTCGTCGAGAGAGTGAAATTTGAAAAAGATGGCTAAAATCATTACGTAAAAAACTTTGGCCCTTCTAAATCAAACAAAAGTCAAGTCCATTAAATAATGCACGAAGTTTGGAATGAATTATTTAATGGGAAATGCCTGTAAATGTACCACAAATGCGACTGAACGAGCACTAAGTAAAGGCAGCCTGAAACAATTAATTTAAGCTTACGGGAAGATCCGCCGAAAACCGGCACAATTAAGCTTAATTCTTCAAAACAATGAAAAACCTATTTACAACACAAGTTAAAGCTTAGCCTATTCAGTATTGTTACCTTATATTTCGAAGAGTCTTGCCAATTCCAGCTGGACTAAGCTTTTAAAACCAGCACAATAATTCAATAAATATCGGAGCATAAATACGGCAGTTCGTCAAGTGCTGACGGCGGGTACAATCAAAGATCACTTCACAGAGAAATTACCTTCGAAGATCACTCTTTTTCTCTCCATCCATGTAGATATTATCGAGGGTTTCCTTAATGTTCTTTACTTCAGTGAACTTGATTTCAGCTCAGTTCGTTTCAACACAATTAATTCTGTAGTCGCGCGTGATTTGCTCGCCGTAAAAATAGTAAAACCCTTGCTTCGTTCAGCTCTCCGTTCAACTTGTAAAATGAATATAATGTTCAGCTCCACAATTATTCGGATCTCCCCATTTTAAGCTAAATCATTTGCACAATTTTCCAGAATATACGAAACTTTAGAAGACACAGAGCGAAGATTCCCTCCGAAGAACATTCTGTCTTGCTCTCGGCTTTTCATTCAACTTGCCAACTTACACCGCGCCAGACATTTTGCCGCGGTTTTCATGCAAATCATGCTTCATTTAGATTGAACTGAAAAAATCACTCAGTCGATTTATAATTTTTTACAAAGTATAATACCGAAGGTTTAACCTAAAGTTAGTGAAGTATTTAATAAAACAATTATTCCATTCGCCCTTGTTGGATACGAAATGATTATAACCAATTCGGCGCGAAGCGCGCCTCATTGGTTATGTTATCATCTCATATCCAACGCGGGCTCATGGAATAATTGTTAAATAAGGTATAAACGTGTTGTGGTTTTGTCATTCATTCACAATCACGAGTCATTTTGGTCATTTTGGTTCAATTAGTTTGTTTTACAAGAGTCTAGGTTGGGAATTTTAACCAAAATGTAAGAACATATTAACGAAAAAAACAGTCAAAAGTGATCAACCAGATCATATTTATCGGTGTTTCATGGGCTTGAATTACGTTTCCATACATTATCACGTAATGTTAGTTCGAGTTATCGGGGTAAATTTGAGCCAAGGGAAAGCGGGGTTCTACTGTATATTTTTAAGCGGCACACCCCCTCTCGAGGTGGTCTTTTGTTCTTGTCAAAACAGTGGCAATAATAATGACGGGTCATTTCTTTTCCCGCCAAAATGCCGCTCTGGCCTCGTTTTCAGAATACCCCGGTTAAGTCGCGAACTATATTGGTCATTATAATTCCAGCTTTCCAATTAACCAATTAAAAGTGCTACCATAATTATATTATCCTTACTTGAAAGTATATTAAGCAAAATATCGGAGTTATATACCTGTTATATATAAAGCAAGTACCCAGGGAAATAACAGCACATATCCACCAGTCATCATCGTTGAAACCTACATGCATGTAACAATAATAAAATATGTGATAATTAATTACCAACCAAAACAGGTGATCTAACGGCTAGTTGAAGTGTCTATAGAATTTAGTGAAATATATGTTATTGAACTAGCGCGAGGTCCGTATTGGGGAAATATTGGACGAGACCAATATTTCCCAATACGAACCAAACAAGCTACTTTAATAAAGTTTTTATTTTAACGTACGGCTTTTTTAAAACATTGCTGATTATATTAATTAATGTAACCATTCTCGGCTAACACGCACGCGCCAAAGTAAGCATATGTTTGCATTTTTCAGGCCACTTTCACCGCAATCCACGGTAAGAAAAAAGATGGCGGCTGTACATTTTACCACAATACCTTGCGAACCTAACACAGCCTTAGGGAAAATAATTTTCTCACATAAAAATTATGTTCGACAAAAATTGTAATGTGATATTATTTGCCCTACAGGGAAAAAAAATGATTTCTCCAAATAAAGTTGATTTCGCCTAATTTTTGCTAAAACTGTTTTGAAGCTTGCGTGTGTCCCCGTGTGTCGCCGTTGATTTGGAAATGGAAAGTCATTTTCAAAATGTACGGATGGCAATAATCAGTTATACGTTTTGCATGATGCTACAAAATATTTTCTCGTTAATCTGAATCAACTTAGTTAAAGTGCCCCTACGATCAAATTGTTGATATTCATTTTTTTACATTTTCGTGTACAATATGACTTTCTTACATATCTTGCCAAATTTCAATCCATTACGAACATTAGAAGTAATTTTTTTGGACTTTTATTTCCGAGAATTTACGGCCGCCATTACTTGACCTTGTTCCAAGGCTTGGTTGCTAATTAGAGAAAATGACGTCAAATGCTCAAAAATACCTCATGGGTTGAAATTATAATAATAATAAATATAGAAAAGTGCACGAAGAAAAAGTCCAAAGTTTTTGTTGCTCTTCATGCAGTTTTCTATACTCATTGTTATTATAATTTCAACCCGTGAGGTATTTTTAAGCATTTGACGTCATTTTCTCAACTTGGAAGAGGGAGATAGAGGAAAGATGATGAAAAGGCTTGAACAAGTTAAACTAAGGGGAAAAAATGATCTTGATTGGAATGTCTAGCTACCGTGAATTGATCTCAGCTGAGAAAATGAAAATATCCGAATCGTGCTTGAAAAGGTTTAAAGCTCGATCTAAGGGACTCCTCAGACTAGAGAGATAGTTGTCGACAACTATTTAGTTGTCATGCCGGAAAAGTTGTCGATAACAAAAAAGCCAGTGTGTAAAGCTAGTTATCGATAACTAAGGGCCTTAGTGATCGATAACTAAGCTTCACACACTGGCTTTTTTGTTATTGACAACTTTTCCGGCATGACAACTAAATAGTTGTCGACAACTATCTCTCTAGTCTGTGGAGAAGAAGAAGAAGAATAGAATAACTTTATTTAAGTGTCAATGGTATTTAGCTAAAAAAAACTAATTGGGGACACCATATAGAGCATTCAAGATAAAAATATATATAAATATATAAAAACATACAAATATTATAGTTTTAAGGGTATAATAATGGGTAAGATAATGAGGCCCTAATATAGTCTAATGAGGAGGATCTGTTTCACAGATCAGCAATAAAGTCATTTATGTCATTTTTGATAAGCCTTAAATTAATAGAAGAGCTCATAAGAGATCAGTTATTGACAGCAACTAACTTTGCACGTACATGAAATTGTTTCGTTCAGATCCCATGATTTTCTTTCAAAGATAAACGGTTGCATTTTGCAAGATTAGGCTAGATATACAGCGCTTGAAATCAGCGTTATGGCCAATAACATTTCATTTACCGTACCCAAATTCGGAATAAGCCAATCAGAAGCTCTGTCTACTGACCTGATATCCTACGATATCAAGTCACTGACCTGATATCCACCATTATAATCCATTGGTCTAAACACGTCACGTGACGCAGCCAAAACTGGGGAATATCCGTGTGATATTCCCCAAGTGATATTCCCCAGTTTTCAAAGTTTACGTTTTACGTTCGCAAGTTCAGTTTTCGTCTCAAATAAATTGCTAAGTTTAATATAACTGACTGTTTTGAACAGACTAGAAACATTTTTGGACGCCAACATAATTATTTTTATGTTTAACAGCTTGGCCGAGATCTTCCACGGCAAACCGAGAGCGGCCTTGTGAACAAATATTTGAAGGATAATAACCGTGACAATAGCCTCCATTTGGCGAGGAAATATGCTCGGATATTTGTCCTTGGACATTATCTGTTCCTCGAAGCTCACAGTTTTCCTCGAGCTTCGCTCTCGGAAAACTGTTCGCTTCTCGGAACAGGTAATGTCCGCGGACAAATATCCGAGCATATTTCCTCGCCAAATGGAGGCTATTGTTTATATATCATGGTCACTTTGAAGTCATGTGATAAAATTCTGCAGATTAGAGCTGAATTTTCCTAAGCAAACCTTTGCAAAATTACAGTCAAACTTAAAACAGGAAACTGTTGACGAAGTGAGTAAAAAAGAGAGAAAAACTAAGCTAAATTTCGCGCCAAAAACGCGGTTGCTGCACTAAATGCGTTGCGTCTCCTACTCGATCGATCGCGGTTGTCTCAAGACTCGTCTTCAAAACAATTAAAAAACGATAACATTGGACGATTTTTTCGGCAAATTCGCCACAGGAGGAAGGAAAGAGGACATTTAAGGTAAGATGATGGAAATTCTGACCGTAAACGGTTCACTTTCAAACCATAAACAATCACACATCGCCATCACGACGATCGGAACGCCTGACACATTTTTACTCGATGAAAGCCGCGTCTTTGCGTCTCTTCCCGTAAAGAATAAACCGAATTTGAGTACGGTAAATACCTAATCGTACCTTTTTGGTACGCTTCAGCGGCATATCAGTCTCGTTTGGTCTCGCCATGGGTATTTTGGCTCGACTACGTCTCGCCAAAATACAAACCATGGCTCGACCAAACTCGCCTGATATGCCGCCGAAGCGTACCAAAAAGGTACGATTAGGTATAAATATAATTTGCTCAGTGTAGCTTTCCTCCGTGTTCTCTCCTTCACATATTCCTAGCCTTAAGAATTATTAAGAATTATCAAAAATTTTACGAGTATTTCAAATTTTTCACAGTAAATGAATTTTCCGTTGTTCTCCCCGCTCTCCCCTTGCAACCCGGACGTTATTAATTTTCACAGGAGAACCAACGCTGAACACAACCGCGAAAACTTTGCAGTAAGAAAAGCAACAAGCTTGTCTAAACTGGCTTATTTTACGATATACAAAGAAAGCAGAGAAATCAGGTATTTTGAACGTTCTATTGTATTCTATAGCATTGAATAAAATGAATGACTGGAAATTAAAGCGAATGAGGACCATTTTCTATGCTTTGTTTGTAAATCAAAAGAACAACACTAACCTCCAGCCGAAACTTAACTAGCACTCAACTGGATGAGCGAAGCGACTGACAAACAAAAGATTTACAAGCTTTAGTGCAAGTAGCTTTGTTCGAGTTCTAAGGGCCTCCACAGACTAGAGAGATAGTTGTCGACAAATTTTCTCGAGTAAAATTTACTGATCCAGGTCTACAACAGATCCGGCACAATTCATCGGTTTGTTGCTGTGGTTTTACCTCCCTCAGTGTTTTTTAACAACTATTTAGTTGTCGATCATAAAACGTTGTCGATAACAAAAAAGCCAGTGTGTGAAGCTAGTTATCGATAACTAAGGCCCTTAGTTATCGATAAATAGCTTCATAAACTGGCTTTTTTGTTATCGACAACTTTTTATGATCGACAACTAAATAGTTGTCGACAACTATCTATCTAGTCTGTGGAGGCCCTTATTCTACGATCTACGAAGAAAGCAGATAAATCAGGTATTTTGAATGTTCTTTTGTTTTCTTTAGTCTTGAATAAAATAAATAACTGCATGGAAATTAAAAGCGAACGAGGAGTGTTCTATAGCTTTGTTTGTAAATTAAAAAAGCCACTCTTACCTCCCGCCGAATTCTGAGTGTATAGAGCCAACTGGATGAGGAGCTTAGTGAACCGATTGTCAAACAACAGATGTAAGCTTTGTTCGAGTCTAATTCTTTTGAAATCGTGAATGTTTTGGATTAATTTGTGTCCAGTTTCGATTGGCCAATGAATCAAAATAATTTGAAATTCAGGAAGCGACTGTCAAAGCAACACCAAACCCGAATTCAAAATAATTTTCAAAAAATTAAACACCAACTGGAGATGGATCAGTGATAAATAACAAAAAGATGACACCTCTTCCCTTCCTAGTACAGCCACGTTTACATCGTTGTATTGTGTCCAGCAAGCAATCGAAACAACTAAAATTCAGTTTTCAGGGTACTATAATTGAGCTAAGCTAGGATAACAGTCTATTATAGGGATAAATTGCCCAAATAAATCTAGATCTTTGCTGGTAACAAGCTAATATGTTAACTAAATTCAAATAAAGATAAATTTCCACCCAATCTTTAAGCAATAGACCGTATTTTCTATGGTTTAATACCAGCGGGATCAGTAATGGAACGGAGCAGAGGAAGTAAGTCATTTTACTCGCGGCTTCGCCACTCGTTTTCGTGGCTTCAGTCTTCGTATTTTGCCATCGCATGCCAACGAAATCGCCAGCTACGCGGACGGACGACAGCCTTGGTGCTAATATACGCTTTCCAGTGAATCCGAATTAACTTTAAGGGAGCTACGTCATGGATGGCGCATCTTGAAAACAATGGCCTATTTTTTCAAGTTCGTCGTTTGCACAATCCGTCTTAATCGTCCTAAGTCGTAACCATTTTTGGATTATTATTATTTCTTTTGTGTTTTGATACCTTACCAAACTATTATTTTGAGGATTCCTTCAAATTGAAAGTCGTTTTGTTCATCAGAAAAATGACTTAACATATGGTCACCTTTTTCTAAAAAAGTTGTTATTCATACATTCGATTCAGCGAGAAATTAAAACTTGTTTTAACCTACTGGGAAGTAAAAGAAAGTTGTTGATATGAATCATACATAGCAACATAGTAGAGTGACATTGCTGAGACCATGAAAATTTATCTTTAGTTGAATTTAGTTAAGATATTAGCAAAGATCTAGATTTATTGTATAGGCAAGTGGTTCACAGTATGAAACTACTGTCGAGTACAAGGAAAGCTTTAGATGCGAAATAAAAGTAAGTGTTGTTGATATGGAAGCCTAAATAGTAGGGTACCATGATTAGGACCATGGAACTTCGGTTCCCATCCAAACATGAGCCATCAAGACAGTACTCTTTTTTAAACAAACCTAGTAAATATATAGGAAACGCTGCGTGAGTTTGACCATAAACACGAATAAAATATGAGAAAAAGTCACGACCAATTGGAACTAGAAAGAAAAAGATGGCTATTTTTGAAGTATAATGGAAATCTAGCCAGTACAGAATTTAATTAATGAAGTGGATGATATATTCCGGTAAAATAATTTATGTCATTTAAGATAAGATCTTAGAGAATAGATTTTAAGAAACCTGTACAGGTTTAGATGTCACGATTATCTTGAATGAATTTTGAAAGATTAGACTAGACCTCGAGCAGAGCAAAACGAGTCAATAAATGTTCACTTATGAGGCTATCATTTGCTCAATGTAGCTTTTGTCCACGTTTTTTCCTACACATTTAGGCTTAGAATTATCAATTACATTTTCGTTGTTCTAGCTCCTTTGAAACGTGAAGGTTATTCTGAATTATTGGGACTCCCTCCATTAAACCTTTCCTTCCCAGAGTCAAATCTTGAGTCAATAAATGAAAGCTATTGAGCAATACTTCCATGTGGTGCTGTTTGTTTTTGAAGATTTTCCAAAATGAAACTCAAGATTTTTTCTTCAGTTTTGAACTTAGCACTCTTGAAGCGAAAGGGTTAAACGTAACGGCTTGTGATTAAAACTGAGCTATATTTTTGTCAAACTGAGCTTGTTGCAACTAATCAAAACTGCAATGGCTTATTCTACGAAGAAAGCCAATAAATCAGTAAGCCTTCATGGACGTCAAATCCATTGTCTTTTTGGTATTGGTTTTCAAAAAAATAATTCTGAGTAATTCTAACAGGAGTGAAGACTCTCTATGACATTGTTTGTCATCACTTACCTCCCGCACCGAAATATGAGTCAGGGAAGGCCAACTGAATGAGCAAGTTAGTGAAGCGACCGACAAACAAGAGATACAAGCTTTAGAAGCTTTGTTCCAGTCTAATTCTTTTAATATCGTGAATTAATTTGTGTCCAATTGCGATTGGTCAATAAATCAAAATAATTTGAAATTATCGAAATGAGTGTCAAAACAATACCAAATTCGAAATCAAAATGATTTTCAAAAAATTCAACACCTAGCCTGTAGGTGGATTTCTAGAAGTGATAAAATACAAAATATTCCATCAGGTGGCACAACACATGCTAGGGGTTGCATGGTTATCAAATTATAACGGTTTGCACGCATCGTTTTGTTATTGAAATTACCTTGATTAGAAAGTTGTACTCCTCCGCAAAGAAAAAACAACCTTTCATATTTAACTAGTAGTCATTTAGTTATTTCAAAAATTCCCAGGAAATCGAAAAGAGAACAAACGGTTACCGTATAGGAGTGGGAGTGTTCACTGTTTACAAACATTACATTAAATTTGTTTTGTTATTCAAATTTGCCAACCATTAAACAAAATAACTCTTTGTTTCAACAGCCAATAGTTCTCTGGTTGGCACATTAATAACAATAGGTGACGTAACGAGAAATATCGCTGTAGGAGTGGGAGTGTTCACTGTTTACAAACATTACATCAAATTTGTTTTGTTATTCAAATTTGCCAACCATTAAACAAAATAACTCTTTGTTTCAACAGCCAATGGTTCTCTGGTTGGCACATTATTAACAATAGGTGACGTAACGAGAAATATCGCTATACCTTAAAACACGCAATTTTTAGCTCTTTTGATGGGGACTTCGTGGAAAAGATTAGATTAACTGAAATACAAACATCGCTTGGAGCTAAAGATGATTTTTATACGTCTCACTGTGTTAATAATTATTTTTAAATCTATTTACTTTCTTTACAGTAAACAAAATAATATGAACAGATAAATATGTATCAGTACACATATAAGTTGGTAATTTTAATAGCGCAAATACACCTATTTCAATTAACGTTGTCGGATAGAAATGTTTTTAAAAGCTCGCAAAGCCCGCAAGACAAGACCGAAAGGTAGCATGGGTAAAAGTAGAAAACTGCTGCACGCAACGAATACTAATGAGAAGTAACATGTAAAACATTATTTATAACGTTTCCTTTTTGTTTTAAACCTGTAGAAGTAATAGCCAAACTAAATTTTAGCAGAATCAGCTAGTGAAAAAAAACATGGAAAAACAAATTATATAATTCGGGGCAAACTAAATACATCACGTGCGAAATAAAAACGTGTAGATTTCTTTTCCAGCGATATATGCAAATTCTAATGAATACCCAGACTACCATTTGGTCTTGTCTTGTAGGCTTTACGCTTTTATCCGATTTTTATCCGACAACGTTAATTGAAATAGGTGTATATATTTTCCTCGCCTCATGACTGTTTATCGAAAGGAAATAAATTTAGCGGGTTATATCTAGATAACCGATCCGCCTGTCTTTAACAAGGACATACTATATATTATGGTTATCACATACCGGTTGGGAAGCAGGTCAATGTGTCAAAACATATTCCAAAATGTTTTTTTGTTTTGGTTTGGAGTAGATTAAAATATTGTCAGTTCTGGATTAGCCATTTTCCCAATTCCATGAAAGCAATGAATAACGCAATTTTTTAATGGGATTTTTTGGGCGAAAATCATCTCGGCGCTGAAGCAGCTGTTCGAATTTGGAGCTGTTGGTATTTTCCACCTTTGTTATGTAATTACACGTACAGTAAACAGCGAACGCAAACCCCTTCAAATCGCTCAAATTCACCGTTTTGGCCACAAGAACGAGAGTACACAACAGGAAAGGTACATTTACGTTTATTCAGTATGTATTTCTTCATATTTTTCGTGACTATTTAACAATTAGATTATGAGCTCGAGATTTCTATGATGTGATAGTTGATGAGGCCGTATGCGAATAAGAATAATCTAATTGTTTTAGTAAAAATCATAACAATTGTCTAGTATTAACTCTAAATCATCCACCAAAACGTCGTAGAAACGAAAAGAAACCCCAATTTTGTGACGACCTCCAGCCACTGCACACTAATATAACAATAGAGTGTTTCTGTCGAGGAACTATCGGCTGATAGTTGCCCGCGGAAATTTTATGTTCTAAAAAACAAATATTAGCCCGAGAACGAAGTTCGAGGGCTTATATGCTAGTTTTTTAGAACATAAAATTTCCAAGGGCAACTATCAGACCGATAGTTCCGAGACAAAAACACTCTATTGTCGTTATTGTTCACCACTAAATTTTCTGCGCGGCGGCCTAAAACCGAAAACGACATGAATTTATTTATTTCGATTTCTAACACACTGCGACACTTGGAGCTTAAAAAATAGTTTTGCATCTCAACTGTTGTCTCGTAAATACGTACAAAACTTTAGGTTAAACTTCGGATTACTTTTTCAAAAGTTATAAATCGACTGAGTGATTTTTCAGTTCCATTTAAATGAAGCATGATTTGTATGAAAACGGCGGCAAAACCTGGCGCGGACCGCCAAGTTGATAAGAAAGCAGGACAAAGTTTTCTTCGGATTATTTCTTCGCTCAATCTCTTCTAAAGTGGCATATATTCTGGAAAATTGTGCAAATGATTTAGCTCAAAATGGGAAGATCGGAAATAATTGTGGAGCTGAACATTATATTCATTTTACAAGTCGAACGGACAACTGAACGGAGTCGAAGGTTTCACTTGTTTACGGCGGGCAAACGCTTGACGAACTGCCGTATTTAAGCTTCGTAACTGATATTTACTGTGCTGATTCAAGCTGGAATTGATAAGCCTCTTGGAAATACAAGGTAACAATACTGAATAGGCTAAGCTTAAACTTGTGGTGTAAACAGGCTGTCATTTTTTGGACGAATTTGTGTCGGTTTACCGATCTTTGGGGACTTTCCGTAAATTGTTTAGTGCTCTTTCATTCGCATTTGTTGTACATTTACACGGGAATTTGCCATTAAATATTTCGTTCCAAACTTCGTGTATGCCCATATGTTATGAAAGAATTGATAGAGAGTAAATTCTCGCTAGTTTTTAATTTATTCTTTCAACTGTTTAGCTCAAAACTGCACAAAACGGTTGTTTTTCGCTCAGGCGGGCACTATCGATCCGGGGTTTTTTGCCCGACGGGCACTATTACCTGACAGTGTCTCTCCGCGGATGAACACTATCACGTCACGTGTTCGATTTAAGCCAATCAGAATCAAAGAAAATTTAGTGGTGAACTATAATGGCTGATAGTATAGGAGTAGCTCAGCCAATCAGATTGTCTCATTTGCATTAGTATACTAGTAGATTTTTACTAATCACAATTATACGAACCATTCAGTAAATCCCATACATTCACTATAAAAATGCAAAATAGCACACAGTGAAACAGTTTGTCTCGGCTCCCATTGTTGGAATAGCTATTGGGAAAACACTTTGCTCTAAATTAACGTAAAATACCAACAAAGATAAACTTACTTAGGATTAGAACGCTGTGAAACTAGTTTAACCCAAATGCCTTCCGAGTATTTCTTCCGGCAGGTTCAAAGAAGATTTGTTTACGAGAAATCTCACTTGGAAAGTAAACTTAATAAATCTAAGAAATGCATGTACAACTGACATAACCGTAACGTGAAGCCAGTTTTAAAGTAAAAATACCTCTTCTTGTTGGTACCACTCCTTATATACTTACTTTCTTATAGGTGAAAGGAACTTTGAAACTACCAAATATTTTTGCCAACTTACAAATTAAAAAGAAAAAAGATCACGGTAATTGATCCGAAAAAACTGAAGAAAAAAATTACTTCTCTATCAGCAACAAAACATATAGATTTCTTAGCCATCCAAATTTCTTAGCCGACCAGGGTCGGCAAGGGATTTTGAATATACCGTATACGGTATACATGCGTTTTTTCAAATAGCGGTGTACGGTATATTTTGGAGGTTAAAGCCTGGTTTTCATATGTCGGGAAAATCCCAGACCATCGGGGATTTTGTTATTTCCCGACCGTCCCAGACATTCCCGACTGATGAAAACACGACGAGGTAGTTATCTCCTATTGTCTCCGTGAGTCGGGAATGTCTGGGACGGTCGGGAAGTAACAACCCCCCCCCCCCCCTTTTCCTGGCACAACTTGCTTTTGAATCGACACGATAAATATCCAAAACACAGTATTATGACGAGTTAAGTACCATAAAAGTTCATCGTGAAGTTCATTTCTGTTTGTTATTTTTAGCCGTCCACCTGTCACGCATAGAGTTCTCCTTCCTTCTGAGCACCGACCGTTTCTTTCTGTTGTTCACCGGAAGTGACGAAAGACGGAATCCAGTGTTTCTGTCCATTCCAGTAAGACCAGCGGTACCTGTGAGCTCGTTACGCGGTTCCAAATCACGGAGTAGATTCCGCCTAGCTTGTCGTCGGTCCTGCCGGTTAACAGCAAAACGCCTCATCTGGCGATTGTTGAGAGGAGCAAAGGAATGTCGAGGGACGGCGCGAATCTGTTGCGGCGTCATTCCTTCCAATCGCTGCAGGATTTCATTGTATTCACGGTGTGTGGGATTCTCGTATAAAACACAGGTTCTTCGTTCAAGGTTGCGTGGGAAACGAATGTCTGGCATGGCAACGTTGTCAATGAATTGTCCCGGTCGGTAGATTCTTGTTCCTGTCATGATTTGATTCACTCCAGAGAAATGGACCCTCATGTGCGCATCACTGTACTCTTGCCAATTTGCCCAAATCTTGTCAATAAAGCCATGGTGAAGGAAGAATTCGGGAGCGTTAGCTGCCGTCACGGTACACATGTCACCTCCCACTCGGCAGTGAACTGTATCATGAAGGTTCACCCGTAAATTGAGCTCAAACGTGTTGAAGCCAGCAGGCTGACGAAGCTGAGTCAGATAGACAGCTATGATGTCAGGAGGTAAACCTGTGGAAACAAAACATAATTATATAACCCTTGCTTGAATTTACATCAACGTTTTTGAAGGACGACTATGTTGAAGTCAATTCCCTCATAGATAGCCTTAAATCTCTTTCTTAATTTTGTTTTGTTAGTTTGTTAGTTAGTTTTCCTTTCTCTTCTCTACTTTATACAGATACAAAATTACCACTTTAATTTCTTTGTTCTACGCCATTTATATACCGAAATTTTCTTATTGTTATTTACTTACTAAAACCCTACTGTTAGCAGCCCTTATTATATTAAGTTATTACTTACTTACTTACTTTATTACTTACTAAAACACTACTGTTAGCTATCCTTATTATAATTTGTTTTTCTTCACCTCCCGCCTCGAATAGCCCTGCTAATTTGCGGGAGGTGAAAATCTATGTATCTTAACCTAGGTCTTAATAAAGTTTGTTGTTGTTGTTGTTGTTGTTGTTGTTGAAGCAAAAGCCGCCCGACTTTGATATGACATGTCATTTCTCATGTAACTTGAAGTTTCCATGGCAACCATATTTTTAGATCATTTTTATAGCATCTTTTTATTGGCTTTGATTACTTTTGGGCTCAAATATGGTGGTTTTCTGACGTCATTGATAAATCCAGAAATAAAAAATGGTGGATCCAAGATGGTGGCTTTTGAAATATTATGACGTAATTGCCATGTCATATGGCGTCATAATCAAATTTTTTTAACGTAGTACTATATATATACCCTCCAAATATCCTTGTCTTTTGCTTTGAATTCATGTTGCGTACCTCAAATAATAATAATAATAATAATAATAAAAAAAACATTTTGGACGTACTATATACCCTCCAAATTTCATTGGCTGTAAGTTACGTAGGGGAGTCCCTCCTACACCCGGTCCCAAAAGACCAAAAATACTCTGGTATCAAGAGGGTTAATGTAATAATTGCTTAGCTGATGTTTTAACGTTTTATAATTACATGCACCAGAGAGACATAGACCCTTCTCCAAAATGGCCGCCGAAAACTCATATTAAGTTAAGCGGGAAATCAATACCAGCACCTGAAAGACCACCTCTGGTTTAGTGATCGTACAAAGTTTCGTTAGGTTGGGTTCTACCTGAGTCGAGAAAACGAAGTTGAAAACTGGAAAATTTAGAGACGTTTGTATGACTGGGAGTATGGCGTATACAGTAATACAAACGTCTCTAAATTTTCCAGTTTTCAACTTGCGTTTTCTCGACTCAGGTGGAACCTAACCTAATGAAACTTTGTACGATCACTAAACAAGAGGTGGTCTTTCAGGTGCTGGTATTGATTTTCCGCTCAGTTTAATTTTAGTCATTTTAAATTTGCGGCGGCCATTTTGGAGAAAGGTCTGTTGGGTCTCCACATTTGGAAAGATACAAACCGTTAAATCGTCTCCTAAGGCACTGTCCATTTGTCTTACGATGTCCACGAAATGGTCCATTTCTCACACAGCCCCCGCGTCCTCCGTTGCCTCCCAGACCAGACGACCCTCCAAACCAGATTCTAGTTCTGTCAGTGCGCCACGGTGTCATCGAAAACAGGCTCCAATCCCAATAAGGAAGAGTAACTCTGCAATCAGCTCGGCGAAGCAAGTTCTCGTAGCGAAGGATGTACCTGGCAAGAAAATATGAGACGGATTTTTAGTTAGTCGAGCGCCCCCCCCCCCCCCCCCCTTCGCCCCCCAACGGGGGGGGGGGGGGTTACTTCCTTATATAGTCAACTCTCGTTACGGTGGACATCCTTGGGACGTAGTTTGAAGTCCGTAATAGCGAGAGTCCGCAATGGCGGGAATTATTTTCAGTCAGAGCTCTACAGCTTTCGCCGGGTGGAGGGCTGGATTTTGTCCGTAATAGCGGGTGTCCGTAATAACTACAGTCAACTCTCGCCTTGCGACACCCCGTTATTACGGACACTCGCTATTACGGACAAAATCCAGCCCTTTCCCCGGCGAAAGCTTCAGAGGTTTGACTGAAAATGACTCCCGCCATTGCGGACTCGCGCTATTATGGACTCCAAACTACGTTCCGAGGGTGTCCGCTGTAACGAGAGTTGACTGCATGTGCGGTGCCAAAGTGTATGGTTTTTGACCCGTTTTGGTCTGAAAACGAGTATAGATTTTGACCATTTTGGTCTGAAATAGGGTATGTTCTGTGCACTCTGGCCTGGAATTTGGTTTGCCTTTTAGAGAAAACTATTTTTTGCCATTAACCTTGAGGCCCTTTTCAAATATAATGTTTACGCAAACGGAAACACATTCCTGGTTAGCTGAAGTCATGTATTAGACACGTGTACCCAGTAGGGCTTGCTAAGATCTCCTGCCTTTATATACCTATCAATGTAATCAATTAATATTTGTACTGTGATGGGCGAAATAAAGATTTTTATTATTTGTTTTTATTATTTTTTGTATGAAACAAGCAGTAAATTTTGCCGGATTTTGCTTAGAAATCAACTGAGTTTGTTATGTAAGTATGATTCCATCTTTGAATTAATATTTGAGTAAACAAATAATACAGAGAAGAATAGCAAAACATAGCGTGACACAGCCCCTTTAACCATCTGTTACGTACCATCGATGCCACGGTAGAAACATATCTCTCTGATGAATTCCTGTTCGGAAAATCCTTTGATGTAAATCGATAAGTTGTCGATACTCGTTTCTGAATTGAGGTTCGGTTGTAACGCGTCTCACAGTCGTGACGTATCGTCTTCGTTCAGCTCTCGTCATGGAGGTGAAATCCTTTCTCATTCGGCAGCAGTTTGCCATTCTTCCATTATTACAGAAACACGATTCTCCACATCGATTTAAAACCTCGGCTCCTTCACCGGCCGTGCAAGACTGGGAACAGGTTATAGATATGGTACCAGCTAAAATTCCAAGAAGAACGTTTAGTGCACGTTAGAAGTAATATATCAAACGCAAGAGTTCGTGTTTCATCCGATTTCCAAACACCGAGAAGATAATTGAAAATACGATTTCGAGCACAAACAAAGGGTGAAGAATGCTGAGGGCATTTGTCAACCCTTCAAAGCCTGGAAAGAATGACACAATCGCAATGCATTACTATCAATAGACCATTTTATAGTTCTGAGAATTGTAACCAGGTATCTGTATGAAAACGAGGCTTGGGTTGACCTTGACATGAGAGAGACCAGAAACTAGTTAGCATAAGAACATCAATCCTTAAAGATGATTTCCAGTCCGTACTGCGCAAGCTCAGGGTTTATTTACATTTTTGTTTTGAATTTGTTGATACGTTACACTTTGGTGATAGTTTTTGAGTCCGCCATTACGTGTCGCTGAGTTACTGAATGCTCGATGAGCTGAAACGTCGGTTTGGGATAACGCAGAGGTTCTTCTACTCGTTATTATTGTTTGGCAATGATATCTGGCGTTAATAATGAAGAAAAATGTAAGTTTGTACAACAATTTCTATTTTCGCTAGTATTTACATTCCTTCGTATGCTACTCATAAGATTGCGCAGTACGGACTGTAAATCATCTTTAAGCTTTGTTTCAAAACAAACGAGTACACTCAGCCTCGCTTCCGCTCACTGGCAGCCTTAGTCAACGTTTTCTCGTGTTTTGTCCGTTTCACGACTGTCATCGTTTTTGACGCCATATTGGATGTTGTGTGACGGAATTTAGAAAGCCGAAGAAATCTGCCACCGAAACTAGTAATACGACGGCCGTATGTCCTCGCGAAGCTAGGGGGAGAGAAAATTTCTCTCTGTTGCTCGAAGGATGAATATAAATTTTATCCACGGGATAAATCACTATCCAGTGGATAACATAATCGGTTTTGTTCACACTTATCCACTGGATAGTGATTTATCTGGTGCCTGATTTGTCCACCATTGCACTGTGATTGAATCACCGGCGCGACCTGAATGAGACACAAACCCCATGAAGGAAACTGGTCTAGGAGATGGCTACTCCAAACACAAAACCAGGCTATGGTGTTGCAGCCTTAAAGGAGCTATGTCACGATATTTTAAGTCATTTTTGCGAAGTGCAAAATCATCTTCAAATTGAAGAAAGCCTCAAAATAATAGTTTACTACGGTAGAAAAACACTACAGAGGCAATAATGAACCAAACAGCAACAAGGATGGTTGAGGATGGAGAAGATTAAGACGGATTGCGAACGGCGAACTTGAAAAAAATTGGCACTTTCAAGATGCGCCATCCGTGACGTAGCTCCCCCTTTACACTGGCCGGCCGGCAGTGGGCTGACAACTCATTCCGGTGCAAATCTCTTCGAACACTACCATAAACCCCATCGAACGCGAATCTCGTGACCATCTTTTTTCTAGAGTTTAAAGGATACCGGACAATTTCTATACCTGAAATACACAGGGCAAGGAGGATCTTGACGTTCATCTCAAGCTTGAAGCTTTACCACTAAAAATAACGGTAAATTAAAGATAAATGCTTTTAAAGCGAAATTAACAATACTTATTTTACTTAGACAGAGCGTAGGTACTTAATATTAATACATTCAATTGTAAATTAGCAATCTAGAAGTCAAAAAAGGAAAACAAAATACCATTCAAATAAATGCGACAAAAAATTGTTCGAGATATATTAGTTGGAGCTCGAGATATGCGGTAGTAAGATTACTGTACAACAGAAACGTGTTTCGGCTCGAGATAGCGATATTCTGTTGTAGCGCCATAGAAGAAAATTACAGGGCTGGTATTAAGATTTACATGTGGCCAAAGCAAAATAACTTGAAAATCAAAAGTGAATCAAGCGCTTCGTTCGCGTGACTTTTCCCTCAGCATGGAGCATTTTAAATCACCTCGATGGCAGGTTGTTGATATAGAGTGGATATTGTTTAGGATTGAAGAGTGTTCTCTTTAGATCGATAGGCGCTATGCATACAATCTTTTCTCCACTCATTTTCACTTTATTGTTCTTTTTTTATCAGTTGTATAGCTGAGTCAAATTCCTAATGGAATTTCGTACAGTTTTGGAAAAAAAGCTAAACTCAATGGAGACACGTACTAGTGAGAAAACCTTATTTTTCTAAAAATACCGGGTAATTCTGATTAATAAATACGACCCGAAATTTGACAATAGAAACCTTGTTGAACTGCTGTGTTTCCCCTTAACTTTAACCAACATTTAAAACACAATGTAAGCACCTGGCACTAAAGTGGTTTTACGTGTCGAAGTTGGTGTAAATTGTAAAATTTTTGAACTTCAATATAATTTTATATAAGGAAATCCCAAGTTCTAAATTTTCTGTTGTAGGTTAGGCAGCAGTATTGTGAGTGATTGTGAGCTGACAGTACATTGTGTCAATGTGATCTGATTTAGACAAATATTTTGATTATTAAAATAGAGCGTGTGAAATTCACACTAGTTTACGGAATTATCTCAATCCATTAATCCGAGGATTACGTCTAAAAAAGCGCACGAGTTATTGTATACGAGAATGGTCCCTCTCAGATCCTATACGAAAAACCTCTTTCAAGTTTCGGATAAAAAGAGTCATAAAACTTTGCACCCTTAATGTGCGAATAAAATTAAATTAAAAGCGTGGTCACTGTCATAAGACTTTGACATGATCAAACCGCAAGAAAAATAGTCAGGAAACTCAAATTTACACTTTGTTTTTGCAGAACAAAATAGCAATACAATAAACACAGGAAAGAAAATAGACCAATTTTTAGCAAAGGAAAATCCAAGCGTGAAAGTGCACAGTAAACGAATACGACCCGAAATTTGACAATAACCTTGTTGAACTGCTGTGTTTCCCCCTTAACTTTAACCAACATTTAAAACACAATGTAAGCACCTGGCACTAAAGTGGTTTTACGTGTCGAAGATGGTAAATTGTAAAATTTTTGAACTTCAATTTAATTTTATAAAAGGAAATCTCAAGATCTAAATTTTCTGGTGTAGGTTAAGCAGTACTGTTAGTGATTGTGAGCCGGCGATCTGATTTAGACAACTATTTTGGTTTTAAAAGAGAGCGTGTGAAATTCACACTTTCGTTTAATGGAGAGGTTGAAATATTTTGATTGTGGACTCTTTTGCTGTGAATTTGTCTAACGTATCGAAACCAAGCTAAAGCGAGGCAAAGCGGACATCATAAACGACTTTGGGTAATTTGCTTAATGGAGAGGTTGAAATATTTTGATTGTGGACTGTTTTGCCGTGAATTTGTCTAACGTATCGAAACCAAGCTAAAACGAGGCAAAACGGGCATCATAAACGACTTTGGGTAGTTTTGCTTAAATAATTATCTCAATCTATTAATCCGAGGATTACGTCTAAAAAAGCGCACGAGTTATTGTATACGAGAATGGTCCCTCTTGTATATCCTATACGAAAAATCTCTTTCAAGTTCCGGATACAATAAAAGTACTAATGTGCGAATCAAATTAAAGTAAAAGCGTGGTCACTTTCATAAGACTTTGACATGATCAAGCCACAAGAAAAAATAGTCGGGAAACTCAAACTTACCCTTTGTTTTTGCAGAACAAAATAGCAATACTATAAATACAGGAAAAAAGAAATTAGCAAAAAAAATCTAAGCGTAAAATCTAAGTGTTCACGCTTTTCTGATTCGCACAGTAAACGATACCAGACACGCGAAGATCGAAAAGAAAAAAAACAAGTACAGGCTAAAATAAGTACACTTTCATATCACAGCTCTAAAATAAAGCACTTCCTACCTTTTTCAATAGTATTCCAGTTTATATAACTTCCCAAAATAAGACGCGACAAGATATTGGCAGTTCAACGCCTTCTTACTGTTTCCTATTGCACGGCGCACATTCAGACTACACTGAATAGTAAAACTGGTACCAGTATCAATTTTTACCGTAGCACAAACAAGCGTCTGGTTTAATAGAGCGTACACGGTGGCCATATTGGTTTTCCCAAACAATGGAAAATGTTTGTACAAGAGAAAGTTCAACAAGGTGGGTTCAACCTACGAGACCTAAAACGGACGCCAAGATTCTTGGACTTCCGGTCTTACTGCGCAGGTCAGGCGGATCACTCTATCCCAGAGGTCCTTGTTGCCTGTTACAGCCGCTGGATAAGGGCAACGAGGACTCTGGGAACGAGATTGGCCTGTAACAGGTACATGTAACGCATGGTTTTGTTATGGAGCATGCGTGCAAATGTTATAATAGTTGCACTTGCAGGAAGTAATGAATGAAAAAATCCACACCCAGAGACATTTACAATTAAAGGCGGTTATTTATTATACGAATAAAGTAAAATGAGTTCGATTGCAACGGTAATACTGTTAAAATCACGAAAAACTAGATTAAATAGTTATGTAAACAAACATTTCCTACAGGTATAAAAACTTACTTCGACAATACATAGAGAACAGAAATAACAGTAACAACACGCTTTTGGTTGATCTAACCGTGTTGCATATTTTAGTATTATTGTTTTCTGTGTCTATATGACAACAGAAATTTACGCGAGTGATATTGGTACAAGATCAATCTGTCCTGTTAGAAGTTACTCTGTTCAGAAATGGTAATGGTATTTATATAGCGCATTTTCTATAATATTCAAATGCGCTTTACAATTCAACTCCGGGGTGAGATCGGACGTCAGCTCTGTGATGTCGTCCCTATTATTACTTATCAGAGTTTAGGGCCCTAGTAAACATCCCGTAGTTCTTTATTTTCACTGGTCCCGGTAACCTGTAGCTGCTATTGTTTTTAGGGATAGGTTCAGTATTTGATGGGACGTTTATTTATTGTTTAGCAAGGCTATAACAGACCTTGTTCGGAAAGCTCCCGGTTACAATATCTTTATCATCATTGTTATTATTATGAATGCTAAAGCTGAGACGCGTCAATTGGAAAGATACACAATGTGGTTAAGCCATTGGTTTCTTTACTTGCAAACTACCATGCTGTTGTTGGCTTCAGTTTAAAGTATCTATAACTGGAGTTTACACGAGGTTCCCTTGGCCCGCACTTGCTACGTTAACTTGACGGTCGAAACTAAAGATCTGCAAAACAATAACAAGAAATAAATAAAGAAAATATTAATTATAATTGGACGCAATGCCATGTTAAAAATCAGATTATTACCAAAGATTATCTCACGATTGCTCAATATGACAATTAAAGAGGAACTTTAATTATTTTTTCGTGTTAAAAACAATATTTTACTCACTCGCTGCGATCGTTCGTAAAATATTGTTTTTACCACTCGAAAATAAAATTCATATCTTCTCTATGTCCACCGTCACTATTAAAGGAGCTATGTCACGATATTTTTAGTCATTTTTGCGAAGTGCAAAATCACCTTCAAATTGAAGAAAGCCTCAAAATAATAGTTACTAAAGTAGAAAAACAACAAAGAGGTGATAATAAACCAAACAGGAACAAGGATGGTTGAGGATGGAGACGATTAAGACGGATTGTGAATGGCGAACGTGAAAAACTCAAGATGCACAAACCGTGATGTAGCTCCTTTAAGAATATGCATACGCACCGCCAGTTGACCTGCAGGGGCGGATCCAGGAATTTTTGATAGGGGGGTCCCAGGGTTTTACCGAAAATGTGAAGTAGATTGAAGGAGAATTTTTGGAAGTAGACGGCAGTAGTTATTACTAAAAGGCGCGGAGGGGGTGTTTGGCGGCCTCCCCCAGAAAAAATTGAGATTTCAGGCTCTGAAAAGTGCATTTTGGTGGATCCTGGAGATGGTTTTGCTTTGGATAATGGAGAAAGCCAAAAACCCTCAGGTCTGATAGCGGGGTCAGGACCCCCCGATCCTTCCCCTGGAGAGAACTGACTGAGCCCAGGGATTTCGTCCCGACGCTGCTAAGCAACATGATGTATTCTAAGTGCTTCCACGAAGAATTTCCAAAAACGGTACTTGTTCCCCGACTGAAAAAACTTATTAGTCAATTTCAACGCCACTGTACCTTGTTATCGTAAGAGAAAATAGCATCTTCATTTGACGTGTTGACGCCTTCAACTTGTACCAAACTCTCTGAACCCAATTCCATGGTCAGTGACTGGACTTCGTACATTGGAACCAATGGAATGACACCACTTTGAGGTGGATCTGGTTCGATGCTAACTGTGGTTTCACTCACGGAAGGTCCAAGAGGGGAAGGAGTACTGAAATACAAAGACAAAGGAAGATATAGATGTCATTGAACAAGCGTGAGGTCCGTATTGGAAGTCGGCGAGGTCCATAACTTGTAAAAAGGAACGAGATAAATATTACCCAATACGGACCGAACAAGCTAGTTCAATAATTATTTTTATTGATGGCTCTTTTAGAACTTTGCTGATAAATTAATGCATCCAAAGATAAGCATAAACGTCCATTTTTCAGGCCACATTCTAGCAGTGAAGGTTTACCTTAAGATGATGAACAAAGATTGTCTACAGTCGAACACCTAGCGGACACTTAGTCATGTACCCAGCTTCATACAAACACTGCATTTTTAACCTACCATGAGCGGACACCTCTCTTAAGCGGACACTTTTTCTGGCCCCGAGGGTGTCCGCTTACGGGAGGTTCGACTGCATTGCCATTGATCAAGGAATGTGGTGTACAATACCCGTTACTGTCTTCATTAATCATTGTCAGCAGTTTATCGTTTTTTGCCAGCAGTTTATCGTTTTTTGCCAGTGTTAGCATTTCAATACAATGTTACTTACCCGAGAGGCAACAAAAGAAACAATAGTGAGGCCACGAGAAGAGAAATGAACACTGCCACGGGTATCGCTGTTAAAAAAACAAACAAACAAATATATATATACATTTTAATATTAAGCAGCTGTCTGTCAATCAGTCAATCGCGATCGGTCAGTCGGTCGATAGTTTGGTTGGTTTGTCGGTCGTCAGCTGGTGGTCGGTCGGTCAGTCGGTCGGTTGGCCGGTTGGTCGATCGGTCGGTCGGTCGGTCGGTCGGTCGGTCGGTCGGTCGGTCGGTCAGTCAGTCAGTCGGTCGTTCCGTCCGTCGTTTGGTCGGTCCGTCTGTCGGTCTGACGGTTGTTTTTCAGACACGACAAAAAAAAACATGACTTGAGAATTAGTTTAAAATGACATAAAATCAAACACTCTGCACCGTTCTTCAATAGCAGGACTTGACTCCTCCCGCCTATGATCCCCATCCGATTTAGAACCAGTTTGAAACCTACCTGCCAAACGAGTATCAAACACGGGATTCTTGGCCAATGGAGCGTTGTTTATTCTCTCAAGCAGAGTACCAGGAAATGGCATGACGTCATCTGACATTGCAGAGAAAGAAATATGGATTTATTATCTAATTATTGATTACAATAAATATAACAATAAAGTTGTTCTGCACTTGTTGCTCAAGGAACTGTATAGACTGTGAACAGAATCAAGTTCTACTGCCGGCTTGCCTATATATGGTGTTTCCTGATTCGTGCAAGTTGTATTGCAACTGCGCAACATAATTGCGAGACAAGTTGCAGGAAACATTGCCTGTGCATAGTTAACAGAGGGAAATGCTAATGAAGCCCGGCAAACCTTAAAGAAGCAAACAAACATGCCAAGATTTATGTTGGGAGGTCCACGACCGTGCACATTGTTTTGCGCTTACACATTATGGTTGAATCACGTAACCGAAATTAAACGTTTGTATTGGTTAGTTTCCCGGACACAATTCAGAACCTATTGTGTTTTGTGCACGGTCAAGGCCGAAAAAGCGAATGAAAACATGGACAAAGGAGTTTGTTGGGCTTCATATCAACTCTGCCTTGTGTAACGGTGTTTTAACCACAGAATCAAGGAACCAGACTGAAAATAAACACGATACCTTTATTTTCACATCCATATAACCCAATTCGCATGCAGGCAAATGGTCCAGTGTGGTTAAGTGGATGGATCCGAATGAAGTGAGCACGTGTACCATGGAGAGTGACGTTTCTGGCCGCCATACCTGTGTTGGATATAAACTGAAAATACAATAGGGTTAAAAGTGTAATTTTAAATGCTTAAAACCAGCTCTTGCGTTCCCCTCTTTGACCAGGATACATGGATTTTTCGAAGGACGATTTTAAAGAAGCTACGAATCTCAAAGTTCATTTTCGTCGTTTGTAATCCTTTTTAATCGTCCGGCCCAATCTAATTGTTTCATTTTGGGTTTTTATTATCTCTTTGGTGATTTTATACCTTAGTAAACTATTATTATGAAATTGTCTTTGATTTAAACACAATTTGGTATCTTGCAAAAATGACTTTATATATTGTGGCATAGCTCCTTTAACTTTACTTGGCCTTAAATAATCGACCAATTAAGGTGGCTTGCAACGCTTTACTGTAATTGTGCTTTGATGGATCGCTACTCGCCATCCTATATCAGTTGATGTTAAAATAACGGTATCAAACGAACGCCCAATCATATGATGAACAACTAGACTATCTTCTTGACATAGCATGTTACCATAGCAACAGTGTAACTTGTCAAAATTATC
This sequence comes from Desmophyllum pertusum, assembly GCA_029204205.1. NCBI lineage: Eukaryota > Metazoa > Cnidaria > Anthozoa > Scleractinia > Caryophylliidae > Desmophyllum > Desmophyllum pertusum. The sequence continues at coordinate 578,944 of MU826855.1, forward strand.
CCAAGTACTTATAGCTCAAAAACGAGCTCGGCGACCCCCATGACGTTTACCACTGAATAATGGTCAGCATGCTAACATACAACAACTTTTTGCAAAGTTTAAAAAAAAATAAGGGAGAGATTTTAATCCCTTATCAATTAAATTTAAACTTTAACTCTATATCAGTGTGAAATTACTCCTACTTACTATTTTGGTCTCTCCGTTTTCAGTGTAGTTGACGAATGACGTCGAGTCGGTACTGTTACTCGTTGTCACGTAATAACTTTCGACCCATGAATTGGTTGTGCCATCTTCAACACCTTCATTTTCAATCTCAGTAATATTTGTCAGGTATTCTAGAAATAAGCAACGATAAGGAGTAAGATACGGATACGCTATCCTGGTTTACACGTACATGTCTTGTGAGTATGTGCTTGCTTGTCAGGGGCACCCAACGGATCGTTTTGGTGCAATATCTGTTCGGAAGGCGTACAATCGCCTGAGATATTCGGTTAGGGAAATGTCATCTCGAACTTTCTTAATATGGGAAAATTAATGCATTTTGTTTTCGGAGAGATAAAAATGTCATTTTGGGTACAAAAACAGGCCAGCTTGGATTTTCGGAAAGGCAATAAAATTTCAATCCCTAAAATTTTCTGAAGTTTGAAAGTTCAGCTAACGTATCCGAAAAGATACATTTTTCTTAGCGTTTAAAAATAAGCCATTAAACTGCACAAAAAGCACAATTATAACGTAAAAACGACGTTCCGACACCTACAGGAACATTTGTCGTTGCGTGCCCCTGGCTTGTGAACCAGGCTCATGGAGTTACAACTAACAGTGCCAAAATATCCTGATACACACTCACCAAAGAACACCTGGATGTAAGGCGCTGTGTCTGTTTGTGACGAACACCAGCCATCCTCCCATGTCCCGATAACCTCGATACCAATCCTCCCGCGGTGAGCAGCATGACTGCTATCTCTCTGTGAAGATGATGAGATGTATCTGTCGGGGATTCGACGTGTATTTGGAGTTTTAAGACCAACCTCTCTAAATCCACAACCTGTATGACAAAATAAATCGTGTTTTTTTTCATTAAAAAATGGAAGGCAAATCGTAACAATAACAATAACAATAACTTTATTCAGGTGTCAAAACTACTAGCTGGTCACAAGTGGCCTACTAATTGGGGACACTAACAAAAGCATTGAGAAAAAGAAAGAAAATCTTAAATATCTTTTAAATGTATGAACTATTATTAATAAAATAATACAATTTACTTTTTCGTGTGCAAAATTATAGTGTCGAATTGTCAAAATGGAAAACCAGCTTTTTTTACTCTAATTTAATAAAAGCTACCATACCAAGTTGACACCGGTTTCCATAGTAACCACGGGCACATGCACATCGGAAGCTCTTTCCAGTGTTTATACAAGAGCCGCCATTGAAGCAAGGCGAGGAGCTGCACTTGTTTAGTTCTTGAACTGAAAGAACGAAAACAACAACAAATAGATTCACACTAACGAATTAAAATATTTTCTACCATCACAATTGCCTAACAATTGTTGAAAATTGATTTCAGATTAAGGACGTCACAGATCTTGCATCCTGAAAAATTTAGCCATTTTGTTATTTCGAGTTAACCAGGAGAGCCATTCCGGTATTCCCCATTACTATTTACCCAGCCTTATACCATGCCCGATTTAAGGGTAACAGTAATTATTTTATAAGTGGAATGGGTGACTTGGATAAAGTGAATTAATGAAGAAGCGCTCTCAAGTCGAAATACTCAGAAAAAAATGAGCTCCCCAACGGGAATAGGGAATAGGTCATGGGTTCGATTCCCGTTGGAGAGCTCAGAATTTTTTTTCTGAGTATTTCGACTTGAGAGCGCTTCTTCATTAATTTAGTAATTATTTTGCTAAAACAATATGATATGAAAATTGAAATGAACTGCATACAATACCATTGAATAAAAACTAAGAACATTAGTGTACATTACATCGCTCATCGGTGTCTCGAGAGTAAAATAGAGACTGTTTTGCAGTGTACCTTTCATTGGAAGGTAATTTTATACATAAGAAAAATGACTTTTCATTTATATCGTGAAATGCCAAAATAAATTCTTATTTGTTCAAATTTCCAAAGGACGTCAGCAGAGATAGCTGTGAAATAGTAAGGAGTGGGTTTGTAAGGGAAATACGGCAATAAACAAAAACGTATACATAGACATATATACATGTAAGTTGGATTTAGAAAATTCATTAGAAAGATTAAGCATCGCATTTGTTTTTCCCGCCACGACAGAAATCCCACTTTTGCCGTCTGTCGTGAGCCGCTTGGGAGTATTTTCGCGTTTGTCGTGAACGTGCGATTTTTCTATCTTACTGATGGATTTATGTAAATATAGCTGAAGTTTGCCGTTAGACTTAGAACGTGGTGTATAGTCTCTCTATTGTATGTACCAACCTGTTATTATTGCATCTTTCAATGGCGCCATAGTCGGGCCAAGTGCACCATAGAAGTCAACAGTGAACACATGCTGTGAGTCAGGATCTGAAGCCATTTCATTGAGTTGGCTACGATTATATCGATCAATGCCAACACAGAAGATAGTAACATTGTCCTCTTTCAGAGCGGACGATGGAATAACATGATTATCATCTGACGGACCATCTGTTATGACTACCAGAATATTCCTCACAGTGACATTTCTGCCTGCATTTGATTGGTCAAAGAGATCTGTGCGCGCCAAATCCAAAGCTTTTCCTATGTTTCGTCCACTGCCGCTTATTTCAAGGCTGTCCAGAGTGTTTTCAAATTCTGCTTGACTGGAGGTGTTCTCAAATCTGAACCTGACTGTTGCGTCACCAGAATAAGTAATGATGCCGACGCTAGTATCATTTCTCGCAACATTAAACGTTTTACAAAGACCTTTGACAAATTCGATTTCCTTTGCAAAGTTCCCCTTGTGGGACGGATCAATGTTATCTCCAATGTAGATCACAAAGGCAATATTGAAAATGGTGTCATATTCTGGAAAGGAAAACAAAGGGAAATGTCTTTATTTTTTAAAGATAACCGTATTTTGATATCCATTTTCATTGATAGCTAGCTGTGTTTTTGTTCTGTCTGTCTGCATGTTTGTCTATCGGTCGGTCGGTCAGTCGGTTTGTCTGTCTGTCTATCGGTTTAATTGATTCTCGATCTAAAGCCAAAGTTGGAAACATTGTCACTGTTTGACTGGATTGTTGGAAAGAGCCCAGATTCCTCCGAAAAAAACAACAACAACAGTATTCTGACTTAGCTAACCAAATTTTGTTAACTTATAGAACTACAGTAACCTCAAATATTACTAAGTAAAGATATTACGTTGGAACGTTATATATCACCTCCGTTACAGGCATTTTTTATTTCAAAGTTTCCTGGTTTGCAGTTACAAAAGGAAGTTCCTGGAAAGTTGATGCAGACTTTGTTTACGTTCGTGCAAGGTGATGTTGGTGAACACTCATCGATATCTAAAAAAAAAAGACAATATATTTATACCTTGCTTTGTAATTCATAATCAGCAATATATATTGACCCAGAAACATAGTCCTAAGAAAGCTTATACATCAAAGTTTCCTATATATCTATCGTAATGCCCATAAAAAAGGCCAAAACATTTATTCATATGAGATTTTGTTAAAACGTTTTGCGATTATTTACATCTGCCAATCATTGGTAGCATAGGATGTAACCATCTATAAAAAGGTACCAATCCTATACTGTGGTGATCGTGACATCATGTTACTACGAACCTTGTTCACAGTTTGACCCCGTGAATCCATTGGGACATGTGCACGTGTAACTGTTGTTATGGGATGTGCAATTGCCTCCATTTCTACACGGGAAACTTGCGCAAGGATCTACAGCTATAACAGAGAAAGACACAAACATGCATGCATTAACGTTTTACATATTTAATACCAAAAGAAAGCTATACAATCGATGCTATCGGACCTTTCAGTAATCGTATACTGTGTTCACGCATGTTTAGAGAAAACGTGATTAAAGGAAACACTCGTCGATATCTGAAAAAAGACAATAGATTTATACCTTGCTATCCAGAGATCTTTGTAATTCAGCAATATATATTGACCCAGAAACATATAGTCCTAAGAAAGCTTATTCATCAAAATGCTCGAAGTATCCTATATATCTATCCTGATGCCCATAAAAAAGGTCAAACAATTTACTCATATGACATTTTGTTATTTTCATCTACCAATCATTGGTAGCATAGGATGTAACCATCTACAAGAAGGTACCAATCCTATACTGTGGTGATCGTGACGTCATATCAAGTTGATTAGACTCTTACTACGTACCTTGTTCACAGTTTGCCCCCGTGAATCCAGTGGGACATGTGCATGTGTAATTGTTGTTATTGGATGTGCAACTGCCTCCATTTCTACACGGGAAACTTGCGCAAGGATCCACAGCTATAACAACCACAAACCTGTATTAGCGTTTGACGTATCGAATGAGTGAGTACCTTGCCCAAGAACACAAGACCCCGGGGGGGGGGGGGGTACTCCCTATAATGGACTATACGGGGAAGCTCCGCCCGAAAGGGGTCCTTTTTTAGGCTTGAGGTATGTGAAAGGGTAGGGATTTCACGAGTTGAAGTATATGAAAGGGTAGGGATTTCACGAGTTGAAGTATATGAAAGGGTAGGGATTTCACGAGTAAATGATATTATTGTTTGGTTAACATCTCTACTGGTAATGCTTGATGATTTCTGGTGATATATATTGTTCATTAAGTTCATTACAAGGGTATAGAAAAGGGATGCAGTGCTTCTACTGTAGATATGTGAAAGGGGTACCTTTTCTGTGAAAAATGGTATATGAAAGGGTAAGGGGTTGGACCTCTGGGCGGAGCCTCCCCGTATAAAACTTTTTTGAGTACCCCCCGGGCACAAGACAATGAACCTTTATAATATTAGGCCCTTCTAAAACTTTTTTTTTTCTGAATAATCCCTAATGGAGCTCAATTTGGTATATTCCTTAGTTAAAATTTACTACCCAACTCATCAATTTTTCCAGTTCACTTAGACGTACACTTGCATTAATAGTCACTAAAGGATTTGTAAGGAATATCTTTCTAGGTTAGTCAGACGAGGGACTTACACAGGCGGTATGGATTATTAAACTATGACAGTGTGGTGAAAATGGAGCTTTTAAAGACGATTTCCAGTCCGTACTGCGCATGCAAAGGGTTTGTTTACATTTTTGTTTTGAATTTGTTGATACGTTACACTTTGGTGATAGCGTACATGAAGTTGTTATGAAGTTTTTTAGTCCGCCATTACGTGTCGTTGAGTTTCTGAATGCTCGATGAGCTGAAACGTCAGTTTGGGATAACGCCGAGGTTCTTCTACTCGTTATTATTGTTTGGCAAGGATATCTGACGTTAACAATGAAGAAAAATGTAAGTTTGTACAACAATTTCCATTTTCGCTGGTATTTACATTCCTTCGTATGCGACTCATAAACATAGCAGGCGGAGATTGCGCAGTACGGACTGTAAATCATCTTTAAGGTACAGTTTAAAAGCACATATTCCTTGAACAAATGTTACTAACCAACTGAGCAATTTTTTTCAGTCCACTTGGATGTACAATTGCATTGATAGTCATTCGTTAGGCTAGTACAGTTCCCATCGTTCTCACAAGGACTGGATGAGCAGATGTCGATAGCTGAAAATAAAGAGTATACTTTGTGATAAGAAGCAACTAAACAAGAAACACAAACTCTTACTTTTAATATGACCATGATACACAAGGGAATTACCATGATGACTTTGAGACTTAACACATGTATAACTCAGTTTTGGGGAGGGCTAAAAATTTATATCAGTTCTTTCATGCCCAAAATATAAGTCTTCAATACTGCTGCTATTTTTGTTGTTGGTCGAACCAGAGTAAAAAGAGATCGATATTTTAAATTGTTTTCATCAATTGTTTTCAAGTAAAATTGAGATGTTAAAAAGGCCATAAACCACTCATAAAATGAGTAGCGTTTCTCTCAATAGGCCCTTTGCATAATACGGTCACATGACCATGTCAATCATAAAAATTTAAAGGATTTGTATGGCTGGATGGCAAGGCTTGCCATCCAGCCATACAAATCCTTTAAATTTTTCGAACTTTTCAAACTACTATAAAATATCACGCTTACGCATCAGCAGTCTCAAAATTGGCATTTTGTACTACCACCTATTTTTATGATTGACATGGTCATGTGACCGTATTATGCAAAGGGGCTATTGCAACAAGAGACATCTGCTGTATTTTCTGAGACAAAATAAATGACATCCAGAACTTGTTACCTTACCTGCACAAATCTTCTCGCGAAGTAATTGAGTAATGTTTGGCAATTTTGTAAAGCTAACTTCAACAACATGATCTGCATCAGGATCCGTGGCCATCTCGTTTAACTGCGGCTCGTAAAAACAACAGCCAACACCAACACTATAGATGGTCACTCCCATGTTACGGAGCTCAAGGGCTGGTTTAGAAACATCATCGCGTGAATATCCATCTGTTACAACCACCACAACTTTGGGAACTTGATCTCTGACAGAGCCCAGATTTTTAAAGATCTTATCACGAATAGCGTTTAACCCTTTCCCAGTTCTTGTACCACCAGCTGGATAAGTCATTCCTTGAATGGCTTTCTCAATATCTTCTCTCTTGTAATAAGTGTTCAAGAAATGGATTATACGATAGTTAGATGAATATAAGACAGTGGCGACATTGACTTTGCCTTGTCCGACTTCAAAGCTACGAACGAGTCGGATAATAAAATCTTTTGAACGCTGGAAGTTTCCTTTTCCTTGATGTTCTATGCTTCCAGACCCATCAACCAAAAACACCAGGTTTAATTGCTGACTGGAACACTCTGCAAGAGGAATTATACGTCTTGATTTTAATACAACTAGCTATCGATGTTATGAATGTACGCAATTAGGACTAGTATTTTTTATCAATTAATGCATAGTTCATAGAGGGAAATGGTTATGAAGCCCGGCAAAGTTCTTTGTTATATGTTTTCGTTCACTATTTTGGGGGTTGACCGTGCACAAAACCTGACAAAATACAATAGGTGGCTACGTGTGTTCAAGCAACTAACCAATAGAAACGTTGCGATTACGTAATTCATGCATAGTGTATGAGCGCCAAACAAAAGATGTGCACGGTCATGTACCTTTCAACATATATCTTGGCTTCTTTGTTTGCTCCTTTGAAGTTTGCCGGGCTTCATAACCATTTCCCTCTATTAACTATGATTAATGTAAATAGTTGCAAATAGTTAGGTTTAGTAATTTTAATGTATTTTAATGTAAATGGATATGACAAATACTTTTTATTATGCTTCTTAATATTGTAATTTAGTTAGAATTAGTAGGCGAAGAGCCACCTAGGGGAAATACTACTAATAAAGCCTTTATTTTATGTTATGTTACAACTCAAAACAAGTAATGTAAAACATATTTCTTACTGTTACAGTACCTGTCATATATAAGAAATTGATCAAAGGAATATGGACCCGGTTGTTCGAGTGTCAATTAACGCTAGTCCAGGATTGAAAATTAATCGAGGTTTCAATTGCTCTTATGTAATAGTGTCTTTCACTACTAAGTTTTTCAGAATTTGAGATTACTCAAACAACAACTGGGCCCAAGGCTTCAAAATGATTTGAACCCATGACCTTGGTATTAACAATAAAATGTTCTTCCAATTTGAGCTATTGACCCGGGGGGGGGGGGGGGGAGGGGGTACTCCCTATAATGGACTATACGGGGAGGCTCCGCCCGAAAGGGGTCCTTTTTTAGGCTCGAGGTATATGAAAGGGTAGGGATTTCACGAGTTGAAGTATAGAAAAGGGTAGGGATTTCACGCGTTGAAGTATAGAAAAGGGTAGGGAAAACTGTCATTTAGGTGTTTAAAAGGGCCTTTCAAAATATCTCGAACAGACGCACCTAACGGCTGATTCATCCAATATTTTAAGGGGCTATTCAAGCGAAAAGTTTAGTAAAAGGCGTAAAAGGGATGCAGTGTTTCAACTGTAGGTATGTGAAAGGGTACCATTTTCTATTGAAGGTATATTAAAGGTTACCTTTTCAGTCAAAAATGGTATATAAAAGGGTAAGGGCCGATTATTTAAACGACGTTTAGACATCGCTTAAGAAAATCTTGGTCTAAACCGGGTTTAAACCGGGGAACCGGATTATTTAAACGTCCTTTATTTTAAAACTCGCCTAAGCGGTGTCTAAACACAGGCTAGCAAACAATAGCAACTTAGACCTGGTCATGAGTAGGTTTAGACGTAGTTTAACGCTTTTATTAGTGAAGGTTTGTGTCATGGATGGAAGTTCGAAGCCAGACAGTTACAGGAATAGGCTAACAAGCCGAGTCCGAAGAATCAGACAGTTGAGGGATAGATTAAATCCTCTAGAAGAATGCGACGATGACAATTTTCCTTAGACTGCAAAACAGTCAAATTTCCGTCGACGGTTTAGGCTCAGAAGAAGTACGTTTTAAGAGTGGATATTTTTACCATACTACGTTTTTAAGAAAAGTTTACTTCAAAAGCATGTCCATAAAATGTTACATAAAATGAAAACTTTTCAATTAGTATCTTCAAAATTATTTCGAAGTCATTAATAAAAATAATCTAGTAGTTCCCTGTAGAAAGCAGGTAGTTCTTGGCTTATTGACTTTATAATTGCACTTCAGGTTGAATGGTAGCCCAACACGTTTGGCGAAATAGAAGTTTTGAATTATTTTCCAAGCGTTATCATTAGAGCGATCAGTATAGCGTAGAAAAACGATTATAGCGTGCAAAACCGACTAAGAAAAAACGAGCGGTTTAAGAAGAAACAATAGCTAGACCTGTTAGACCACGTTCAGACGTGGTCTCCGTGAAATGCGGCTAATCCGCATCCTAATAACACAATTTAGACTCAGCCTAGCCGTGGTCTATGGAAGCCTTGTCTAAACCTCGATTTAGCCTTAAACCAGGTCTAACTTAGACTTCGTTTAAATAATCGGCCCTAAGGGTTTGGACCTCGGGGCGGAGCCTCCCCGTATAAAACTTTGTTCAGTACCCCCCCCCCCCCCCCCGGGGGGGGGGGGCTATTGAGAGTAAGGTGACTAACTTAGCCAAAAATATAGCCTAGCTTATTATTATGGTCTTTCTAACTGTTGAAAGATGTACTTACCAACTTGACATTGTCTTCCAGAATATTTCTCAGAACAGACACATTCAAAAGACCCCAGTAGATCCTTACAATGTCCCCCGTTTTTACATGGTGTTGTGCTGCATTCGTCCAAGATGTCTACAATGCACAGATACACATTAAGTATTGAAACGCTACCACACGTCTGTACCATGTTCTGTTGACTTTCAGAACTAAATAGAGTAGGGGTAATGGCTAACAGTAAGAGTGGGGGGGGGGGGGGGGGGGGAGGGGATACACCTCTGGATCTGAATTAAAATCAACCGATGTAATATCTGCTTCTTTGGAACCAAATTTCAAGACAAATTACAGCATGTAAAAGCCGCTTGAAAATGTTTCCATCTTGGACTCCGTATTTTGTTCTTTGGAGTCTGGTCTTGTGCTTTCATATATGGATATACTGCCATCTTTTATATATATATATATATGTCGATGTAAACGTACATTTAAATCATTCTTGAATAATTTGTGACCATCTGCAGTGCACAACATTTTACTATAGCAATAGTTTAACCAAGCTGCCAAAAACACACTTCATGTTGCCTTAAGCACTAAGAAACAAGCTTAGTGAACCCCATTTCACTCGTTTAATAATCATTTACATGTTGAGATAAACCTTTTTAGAAAGTTTACCATATATATGGAGCTACCTTAATTAAAAATAAATCAAGGTGAACCTCAAACCCTTCAATAGCATTTTTTAAATTTTACAAAAAGCTTAGTTCATTATTCAGTACACATCACATCTTAAAACTTCCGATAATCCACACTCTTCGTTTGTTTAATTCCAGAAGAAATAAGCTAATTAAGTTGTTCTATTCGGCGATTTTTACAAGTAAGTAAACTTGAGTCATAATGGTGGTTACAGGGAATAGCGTTTCGAAACTTTAGCAATGCTGCTTGCTGTCAGGCCTTAGTTTTCAGTCTCGACAAACCGATTATTTTCCATCAACGATAACATGTTTCCAGTCAGAGAATAATTCTTCGAAAGTTTTCTTCTCGTATTTTGAAACTATAGCGATGTGGCTTGCTTTCCATCAGATTGATAGGCGATCGCCTACACCACTTGGTCACAAGTGTGTTAGGTCATGTGCCATAGTCAATGATTTCCATAAATAAACAAATACATAGATATGATTATAAACCTCACTTTGCAAGGAAGTAAATACATACCGTCGGTACACGTTTGACCTCCAATTCCAGGAGGGCAAGTACAATTGTATGTGCTGTTACCCATATCATTACACTTGCCACCATTCAAACAAGGATTAGGGTTACATATGCTAGGCGCTGAAATGGTGATAACAAAGTATATATTATTTCATGCTCACACTAACTTATAATTGTCTTGTTTATGTAATTATGCATTTATTCGAGTAAATACTGGTGCATATTTAACATAGAGAAAAGGTAAAAATGGCAATGTGTGACGATCTACAGACATGAGACGTGTCATGTCCTTAATACTTGGGTATACACCTATTTCAATTAACGTTGTCGGATAGAAAGCGTAAAGCCTACAAGACAAGACCGATTGGTAATCTGGGTATTCATTAGAATTTGCATATCGGTGGAAAATAAATCTTCAAGTTTTTATTTTCGGACGTGATGTATTTGGTTTGCTACGAATTAGATAATTTGTTTTTCCATGTTTTTTTCCACAAGCTGATTCTGCTGAAATTAAGTTTGGCCAGTAAAAGTAGCTTACTTCTGCAGGTTTAAAACAAAAAGGAAACGTTAGAAATAATGTTTTTCATGTTACTTCTCATTAGTATTCGGTGCGTGCAGCAGTTTTCTACTTTTAACCATGCTACCTTTCGGTCTTGTCTTGCGGGCTTTGCGGACTTTTACAATCTTTTCTATCCGACAACGTTAATTGAAATAGGTGTATACCGAAAAGTAAGACTGGTAAGATAATTTGGAAATGAAGAAGACTTTTAAAATAAAACGTTGTTGTTGTTGTTGTTGTTTTACGTTTTTCAGGGATGCTCACAAATTTGTTCCAAATCCTTACCATTTCCCCAATAGTACATTTAGTACCTTTAATTTCTAGAAGCATATAACCGTCATTAATTTTATCCTTCACTTTTGTAACCAGCTACAGGTAAAGTACAATAGCATTGTCATGGATAATTTGCTTACGCGGAATACAACTAAATCCTCCATCTTTTCCATAATCATCTCTGCAATCATGTAAATCTGGACAAACCGCACTGGTACATGGCTTCCAAGCTAGATAACAAAAAAAACATACATGAATTTCCATTGATCATAGAGAAAATATAAAAACACAAAATACAAAGTGGATATGATTAAGAAACATGCATCAGGTAATAATAATGATTTCATCCAAACAACATCGACAGGGATGGTGAAATCGAAATGTCTCAAGTATGGATGCCTACGATCACGAAACACGTCAACAGCCGATTAATAACGCAATGGACCTATGAGGAAACAATATCTAGTCGGAATAATAATGAGGATCAAAATGCACCAATAGCAACGAACCAACGTGCTACATATAGTGACACGTAAACAATCGACCTTATCGCCTGATGAAGACTAGCAATAAAGCAGTCGAAACGTCGCGATCAACACCTCAAATTGACTCCACCGTGAGAAAAACGACTAAACGTTCACGTAATATTTTTCTTGTTTTATTTTCATCACAGGCATCAATAGAATTTCAAACCTTTTCAAACTCAGTTGTTTTTCGCCAGGACATCTACTATGAAGGTACACACTACATAAGCCATTACGTAATATATATCAAACACGAATGCAACAGAATGCCAGATATTATGTGCCACGTTGTTGTGTTTGCTAAGCTCCCTAATGGCTCCTTTTTATTTATACAATACCTTTGCAAATTCTGTTTCTTGCATTACTGATGTAGTTTTTCAGAGAAGCAACTTCAGTGGTTAGCTTGTGATCATTTAACGGGTTTGACGCCAAGAGGGACAGCTGCGGGGTGCTATAACTACTATCCAAAGTCAAAGCCACGATTGTGACATTTCGTTGTTTCAGTTCTTCTGCATGTGGCTCATGTTCATCATCTGATTTCCCTAAGATCATAGCCACCACAACTCCTGGATTAGAGGGGTTGAAAATTTCAGTTATTTCCTTTGCTTTTTCTAATGCTTGTCCCAGGTTCTTCATATGGCCCATAGAGTAACTTGCATGACGTAACGTTTCTGCAAATTCTGAGAAGTTAGATGACTGCCCAGGTCTCATCACAATTTGAGCGTCCGTAGCATATGAGATAACTGCCACGTTTGTGAAAGAGATGGTTGACGCAAACGAGATGATGAATTCCACTTGATGTTTTATATTGTCCTGTCCTACATTCCTTGTTCTGTCCAAAAGAAATAGCACCGTGGACTCGTTGCTGCAAGCTAAAATCAAAGCAATCAATTAAACCATCAATCAAACAGACAATCTGTCAGTTACTAAGTTAGTCAGTCAGACCATAGTGAATAGAGGGAAATGGTTATGAAGCCCGGCAAACTTCAAAGGAGCAAACAAAGATGGCAAGATTTATGTTGGAAGGTCCATGACCATGCACAATCTTTTGTTTTGCGCTCATACACTATGCATGAATTACGTAACCGTAACGTTTCCATTGGTTAGTTGCTTGAACATACGTAACATCTATTGTCTTTTGTCAGGTTTTGTGCATGGTCAAGGCCAAAAAAGCGAAGCGAACAAAAATATATAACAACTGAAGAACTTTTGCCGAGCTTCATAACCATTTCACTCTATTAACTATGGTCAGACTGTCCGTCTGTCTGTTTGTTTTTCAGTCAGTCAGTCAGTCTGATATCCTCTTTTATTAGTAGCTACGGTATGCAATATTACTTGAATAAAATTACATTTAAAAAACGTTTTACAAACTTCAAACTTAAAAAAAATAGTTTGATATATAAGCGAGACGGAATATGTTTTTCGTGATATAGTGCAACTGAGTACACATCAACCTTTAAGTGAGTGAAGAAAACTGAAAGGTCACAATTCACGGTATATCAGATGAAATATTGCATAATTACCTTCTCTGTACCAAAATTAACCTAAAGCTGTTATACTATCGCAAAGGTATCCTAAAGATACGCTGAAGATTGTCCAATTGTTTGTAATGAAATTCTTTATTCGTTTTTCCAAATATCACCCAAGGCTTTTGACCATTTCATAGAAATTACCAAATATTTCTTAAGATTTTCTGAAGGTCTTTTGATCGGTTCAGAACCTTTTGTGGACATTTCCGACAATTGAACCAAGTCTTCCAAATATTTCTTTGGTCAATATAATGATGTTTTAAAAATTGTATCCTGAATACTTTTCAATCTTAGGCTATCAGACAACCATGGTAAGAGATATCATGACAAACCCTTTGAAACTACTGTTGCCGCCATACACCAAGTTATAATCAGCTGAATATACAACGGTTATATAGCCTTCGGTGATTGGCTGAATTATTATTAAATGGGATAATAGTGAGTCCAAATAGATTACTACCATTTAAAAAGCGACTCACTTGTTGTGCAATTGTCTCCGTGCAAAGAAATGTTAGCACATGTACATTCATGTCCACCAAACGTCTCTGTACATTGTTTTCCAGATGTACAATTGGCATTGGAGCATTCTTCTACATCTGATCAAATACAAAAGCAAAAACAGATGGTCTTACATGTGATCTGTGCGATACAGGTTATGTTGGTTACACATCCCGACACCTTTTCAAACGCATCGCTGAGCATAAATATTCTGCAATTGGTAAGCACTTGAAAGAAGACCACAAGCTGCATGCAACTAATTTACAAGACCAATTTACAGTGCTAAAGAAATGTTGCACAAAGATGGATTGTTTGATCTACGAGATGCTGTTTATCAGGAACATGAAGCCAAAACTTAACACGCAGTCGGATTCCATTCGCGCCAAACTCTTTACATAACAATTGAATACTTTCTGAACACATCTAAATTCCATTAATTTTCACACAATTTTTCCCATATATAATCAATTCTATAATTTATGTATTTTGAACTTGAAAATGATGACATGGAGTCATCGAAACGTCGTTCGACTTTAATATCGCTGATTTTCATTCTAAAAAAACAGAATTACTGGACGTGTTTTGAAGGTTTTAAATTTGAATCTAGTTATGTGTCCTACAAGAAGTGTACCAACCTTCGGAGCATTTTGGACCCTGGAATCCTTCAGCACATGTACAGTTCAAGCCTTCATTTTTGCAAATACCTCCAAACCGGCAAGTATTATTTGCACACTTGTCCATCTCTAAACAAAGAGTAAAGACGAATTTCTTATTACATAACGAGCCCTCTACCGTTGCCAATCGTCAAATTTTTTGATTAATTTTTGACAACTTTTTGACATCTTTTTGACAACTTTGTGATGGCTTTGTGATAACTGTGGGAGGCGGAGTTGTCATGCTCCACGTTCGCGTCCTGACAATTGACATATCCGCCTCCCATAGTTCTTGCAATTTGATTTGCTGGTTTAAATGGAAGCCATCATAAAGTTGTCAAAAAGATGTAAATTAATCAAAAACGTTGTCGGTGGCAACGGTAAGGCGCAATTCATTGTAACATTAAACTGCACAAAAGTAATGACAACTCGTATACAAATTTTAAGATAAAGTAAGCAATCATCACATCAAATGTTGTTACCCAGACAGATCGTTTCTCCGACTCTACTGAAAGCCTCTGGAAGGGTCTTGAATTCAGCTGGAAATACATGATCCGGGACATTAAGAGCTATCTGCGTCAGCTGGGAACGATCATAATTTTGACCAATCCCGATAACATAGGTGGTCACACCAGTCTGATTAATGAGCACCATAGGCTGCGTGACGTCATCAGTGGATACTCCATCTGTGATTACCACCAATATTTTGGAAGCATTGCCTCTGATGGTATTATTGCTGAACAGAACTGTAGCTGCCTCGCGGAGAGCTTGACCAGTGAACGTTTCACCACCAGGGTACGTTATATTGTCAATAGCCTCCTCCACATCCTTATAACTTGAGTACTGGTCCAGTTTGAAAACCACAGTTGACTTCGTGGAATAGACAATGACTCCAACACGTGTTTCGTTGCTTGAGACACTGAATGAGTCAATAAAATGCTTCATGGAATCTTTTATCAACTGGAAGTTGTCCTTTCCGTAGTACTGCACGCTAGCAGAGCCATCCACTACAAATCCCAATTCAATCTCACTGAACTTGCAATCTAAAGGTTAAAATAAAATATTTGTGATGCGATGTAAAATTTTATTTAAGGTAATTCCATCGAAATAGAAGTTACACTGGGAAGTTTCTGAAACTTTCCCTAGTTGAACATTGTGATGTAATGTTTCAAAATATAGAATAAAAAGAATAGGTCACCAGCCCCGCGAAAGAGATATAATCGACTAAAAATACCTCCTAATTCCTTACAAAATCAACCAAAATTAAACACGTATTTTTTTCACGTTTTCAGTGATTATTAATTTTTCTGCACTGAGAATTGGTCTATACTCCTTGTATAGAAAGAAGATGATTACTAGACTTAAATATGCGAAAAAAATGATAGGTCACCACGCTCATTTACGAGAAAACGATCATTTACCTCACTGGCGAGCATAACCATAATGAAAAAGCCGCCATGTTTTTAATGTGCGCGCTAATTACGCGCGAAATGATGCGCAGAAAGGATGCGCAGTGCAATACTAAGGAATGACCTTAAAAAGGAACGAGTATGCCCCATAAGCTTAAAGGCTTTATGTGGATTAATAGGAAAGGAAACAAATACTCACAAACCATAAATTAACCTTGACAGGCAGCTAACCTTCATGTACATGTGGAATGTTTTGAAAGATTCCTCGAACCTCCATCCAAAATTGGATCTAATTCTTCCAAGTCAATACGAGGGGTCCAAAATTGTAGGTTGAAAAATTCCGAAACTAGGGTGTGTTCAGCACTGTTCTGGCAGTATATCATATCCATTTAGTGTCGTAATGGGGTTTAGGAGTTCAATCATGACTGTTTTGTACTTACCCAAATTACAGTTCTTGCCACTATATCCTTTGTTGCACCCGAATCTGTAGCCGCCATTTGTGTTAACACATGTTCCTCCATTCTGACAAAGGCTGTTGTAACACTCGTCGAAATCTGGTGTAGAAACGCCCAAAATAAAATTGAGAGACAAATAAGGGACGGACTATTTTATTTTTGAGGGCCATACAGATTACCTATTTTTTCCCGGCTGTTAACCCTTTCACCTCCAATAGTGTAAGTTCAAAACCGCTGAACTATAAACTGTGCAAAATTGTCACACAAAGACATCACTACTTGAAAGTACTACTTAGTAGCTTTCATTTGAAGGTTTCATCCACAGACTCAAGTTAGTAGAGTACTACATCATCCGTTACCCCTTTTTTCCACAAATTTTCTGGTTGAGTTGTTTGCTTCTATAGTAAGGGTTATGAGTTAAGAATGTCATTAATGAAAGTTAGAACCACATTTATTGACTCAAGGTTTGACTCTGGGAGTGAAAGGGTTAATAATAGTTCTCTTGCAATCGAATAGAGTTAGTGCGCATGTAATATGTATCTACTGCCTGCCTTGATCAGTCTTCAAATTCCTTTCTGCGTGGGAAAAGCACAGGGCATATGAGACGCTACTAGATTTGTGATTTTCTAACCTAGTTTAGTTGGTTAATTGCATACAGTAAAGCTCCTTTGCTGTTGTTAAGAATTGGCTCTTACTCACCGTCCTCACAGTTTTTACCCATAAATTTGTCTGTGCACATACACTTATAACTCCATTCTGTTAGGTCTGGTATGCATGTTCCACCATTAAGGCAAGACGTCGGGCCACACGGGCTGGTCTCTGCAATTGTTTTAAGGTCATTCCTTAGTATTGCACTGCGCATCCTTTCTGCGCATAATTTCGCGCGTAATTAGCGCGCGCACATTAAAAACATGGCGGCTTTTTCATTGTGGCTATGCTCGCCAGAGAGGCAAATGATCGTTTTCTCGTAAACGAGCGTGGTGACCTATCATTTTGTTTTCGCATATTTAAGTCTAGTAATCAACTTCTTTCTATACAAGGAGTATAGACCAATTCTCAGTGCAGACAAATTAATAATCACTGAAAACGTGAAAAAATGCGTGTTTTTGGTTGATTTTGTAAGGAATTATGAGGTATTTTAGTCGATTATATCTCTTTCGCGGGGCTGGTGACCTATTCTTTTTATTCTATATTTTGAAACATTACATCACAATGTTCAACTAGGGAAAGTTTCAGAAACTTCCCAGTGTAACTTCTATTTCGATGGAATTACCTTAAATAAAGATGAATTAACTGTGGGAGACGTGGTAACCTAATGGTTAGCACGTTGGGGGTCTGATGGGGTCACTGTGTTGTGTTTTTGGATACTGACAAATTCCCTGGGCAACCTGACAAAAAATACCAGGGGTTTACTGCGATGGACTATCATCCCACCCAGGGGGACTAGCAATACTCATTGGCGCTTTATGCTATTGAAGCCGAAGTTGAGCACTGGCCTGATAAGCAACCTAGGCTTGTAAAAATACCTTGCTTAACCTTAATTGCAAGAATGAGATGGATATACCGTTCCTAGGGTGGAGATAACACCTCATGAGAAAGAATTGTTCAGACCTCTTACTGTACCTTTGCAATTGTCCCAATGATTGTCTCTTTCGAAATTGGCAGATGTCGCGCACCATGGTTGGTTGTGATTGGTTTTTATACATGAATTTATCTGTTTTCCTTCATAGATGAATGGGAAGACACAGCATTTGTTTTTCTTCGTTTTGTGGCTACAATCTGCAAAGAAAAAAACCCCATATAGATTTGAAAGCTATGTCACGTACGTTATTTGTTGCTATTCAATTATACTTGAAAAACGTCGGGCAGTCGTTTTTAAAGTTAAGCTTTTCGCGACCCGTTTCAATCATGTCCAATTTTGACCATCCGCGCTTCCTTGCGGCTTCCTAGTATTTGTTTTATGTTTCTCAAAGGGTTTAAACCATTATCTACTGGTTTCAATCTACTTTAAGAGGGGAGGGGGGGGGGGGGGGAGGTGGGAGGGGGGAGGGAAGGGGTTCATCCTCGCACTATACCAATAAAAAATAATTCGGTGTAAAAATTAATTGGTCTGTGAAAATGAGCCAACTAAATCATGAATGGCCTTAAAACACATGCAAGTCAAATGGGTTATTTTACAATAAAACTCTGTGGGGACTCCAATATAAAAGTGATGTGGTTGATCGTAAGGAATTTTGAAAGAAAGCCTTAAAAGTTATCGGAATCTCATTAATTCTGTGTGTGTGACTCAAATTCATTCTCACCCCTAAGGGATACCAATTCTCAGTTGTAATTTGTTCCAGCTTAAGACGCTAAAAGGTAGTGGAATAACTAGCACAGTAAGCCACGAAATGTAACCGCCCAAAAAAAAGTTACGGCAATCAGGCCAGTCACTTTTATATGGGAATCTCCCTCCCCTGGGAATAAAACGTTCAAATAACCACCTTCAGTGACTTGTTCTCCATCAACTGTAGTTGTAATGCATCCCACAAGTTCTGTTCTGAGACAGTAGCCATCGCTGGTACCAAATGTCGGATATTTAGGCTCCAGAATGACTGACTGAGCAGGTCGAGGTGGAGCAAAATTATGCATACGACGACGGTCTCCGTTTTGATCAACGTTGGTTTGTGGAAATAGCTACATAAAGAGAAAGATAACGTATTATTTTACATGTGAAATACATCTTATAACGAATTTCTAACTGGTTCTAACTGGTTCTAACTCGTACTGACCGGTCAGTTAGAACCAGTTAGAACCAGTTAGAACCAGTTAGAACCAGTTAGAACCAGTTAGAACCAGTTAGAACCAGTTAGAACCTGTGAGAATCAGTTCTAACTGGTTCTAACTGATTCTAACTGATTTTAACTGATTCTGACTGGTTCTGACTGGTTCTGACTTTTTATCGATTTATTATAATTTCAATAAATTATGAAGTACTATAACAAAGGAAATCATAACCGTGACGGATATTTGGATACGCATATTAGATATTTATGCCTACTCACTGAATAGACCCATTTAGCTTAGGCTGTAAATTACCCATTTCAGAACACGTGATGTTCTCTATAGAATTCAGTGTTCCATTGTCTATCAAAAAAAACTATGCGTTCATATATAAAGGTGAAATTAAACAACTTGAAAGAAACAAATATCTAGAGTAACGTCACATGGTCTGAATTGGGGCAACAAACAAACCAAGCTAAATGGGTCTATTGATGGGAAAAGCCATCATAATAATCATCATCATCGCATTTTTATGACTACATTTCTCCATTTACTGCTGAGTTCTTGTTTCGATTCAGAAGATATATGTCAATCCAAACACTCGTTGACAGGTACAAATTTTGTTCGTACATTTTTGTGACAGTTTGGTTCGTAAATGGGCCTTGATGTTAATTCTATCTTTGAAATCATTCAAATTACACATCTCCATTGGCGTCAGTCATATATGGTATTAAAATTAAAATTAAAATGTACGCATTTACTCGAATAAACGCCCCCTCTCGTTTAAACTCCTCCGGCTTCAATTAACAACCCCTATTGAACTGTCAAAAGTAGAATAAATGCCCTGGGACGTTAAAGGAAGGGAATGTTTTATCACAATATCCAGATGATGCATTCCATTTGTGCGTGCCATAATCGCTCTTCGTTTTTGGAGTTAACGCTCAGTTTTTGATAAATGTCCCGGAGCGTTTTTTCGAGAAAATATTTTAGTGAGCCAGATCACTTACTTACCAGACAAGATGAATCAGTTCTTTGTAATTTAAAAAAGTTAATTCCGTTAACGCTATAACTGAGACAAAACTTGTCTGGCCATTCACTTGCATCTTTGGCACCTTGAACTACTACTTTGGATAACGTATATGGCTTTCCTGTAAGAAAATAGTTTATTGAATTGTCAGTAACACAATCAAACCTTTCTGTACTGGGACAACTCTATAGGGCGATCTGTGTTTATATCAGCGTTTTTTTTATCTCCTCTTTAACATAAATTTACCGAAAATTCTGAAAGTGTGACAAACTTATGGATACAATAAATAGATATATAGTGACTGTGCTATTTATTAACTATAGCAAATATGAGAGGAATAATTTGAATATTGAATAATCATGAGATATTTCTATTTGAATAAACTTTGCCACAAAGCCATACAAACGTCTTTGAATGTTGCAGCTTTTGAATGCATTGTTTTGAAGCGGGTTTTGTTTCAACAGGGCATAGAAAATCAAGGATTTAACCATATAAAAAAACGTCGCAGAAATACTCAGCTGCAGGTTTAGATTAGGCTCGATTTCCGTCGCTCTCTGTGAGCTCATTTTCCCGAACAGCGACTGGTAATCGAGCCCGGGGGGGGGGGGGGGGGGAGTGGGGTACTCAACAAAGTTTTATACTGGGAGGCTCCGCCCAGAGGTCCAACCCCTTACCCTTTTATATACCATTTTTGACAGAAAATTAAGGTACCCCTTTCATATACCTTCCATGGAAAATGGTACCCCTTTCATGTACCTTCCATATAAATTATGAAAATGGTACCCCTTTCACATACCTACAGTAGAAACACTGCACCCTTTTCTATACCCTTGGAATGAACTTAATGAACAATATATATCCCCAGAAGGAAGTGGAAGGAAGCTGTCTTACGATGGCTAAGAACTTCAAACCTGTAGTCCACCTCTTACCTCATGATGACAGTTTTCCCTACCCTTTTCTATACTCCAACTTATGAATTCTCTACCCTTTTATATACCTCCAGTCTGAAAAGGTACTCCTTTCGGGCGGAGCCTCCCCGTATAGTTGCCCCCCCCCCCCCCCCCCCGGGTAATCGAGCCTAGGTTTAGGTGCACTTTATTTAAACAATTTTTAGCTCGGTTTAGAATATAATCTTGGAAAATAAAATACTTCCCTGAGCAATAATTGTCTCGAACAACTATATCAATAATGCCAAATGAATGCAGTTTATAAGGTGACTAACCTAGATTCACTTTCAAGACGGGGCTCATAAGTAAGTCATCTTCTGCTGGGCACCATGACACATCTCCGTCAACCAAAGGAAAACTACTTAAACTTCCACGGACACTTGTGTAATTGTATGTAGCATTGTTGCCTGCTTCTCTAAAGATTGAAATGTCTGTCGCTATAGTAGAGAAAAAAATAACAAATGAGGTCCCAAATTTCGGATGGAATTTACAAGCACACTAGACATAATTTTTTTGGCACGTGTTTACATGTATTTCTACTGTTTCAACACCGTGGCGGGATAAGGGGCAGTAAAGTCTATAGAGGGGGAGAAAGAGGTTACGGTTCTACTGTTGAGCACCAGTCAGAACTACGAACTTAGGGAAATAGGAGTAACAATAGACCTTATTCATAAATGGCAGTGGATTAATTATTCTTTTATATTCATGCTAATCAGCCTCCCTAGCCTCATTTTAGAGTAAAAATTATTTTGAATTTTGCACATACTAACAAGGCTAGGGGGGGGGGGGGGGTTGGGGGGGGGGGGGGGCTGATTAGCATGAATATCAAAGAATAATTAATCGGCCGCCATTTATGAATAAGGTCTATATTCCTAGTCGCTACATGCTACATAAACTGGCAGTCGAGGACCACTAGGATTGTGAAGACTACCTTACCTATAATATCCCCCCCCCCCCAGCATTATAGTATTAAGATCTGAGTCTTACTTTCATTGAATTTGAGAAGTATGTCGATTCTGAGGCACAAACCATCGCCATTCAACGGTCTCCATGGAGCAACATTTAGGTACTGTAAGGTTAGCGATGAAGGGAATGTTGTTTTGCTGTTTGAGCTTTGCTTAGGGAGGGAAATCTGTAAAGTAAAAAAGATTATGCAATGTATTGTTCAATGCACAACTTAATTAAATGCTATATGTTATATAATACAGTAGAACGTTCCTGTGCGACCACCTCTCGTAACCGACAACCTCCGGTAAGTGACCACTTTGTCAAAATACCAAAATTTGCCCAGTCATATCACTATATTCGGAACCTCTTGTAAGCGACTGCAATCACTTTTGGGGCCGATGGTTTAAAATGTTCTAGCTTTTTTTAACCTCCAATGCACATGATATGATCTCGCTATGCGCGCAAATTTGGTAATGAAAGACATTTGATTTTACATTTATTTAGAACTTTTCATTTCTAATTTCTGATGATCGCTGTATTAGGTAACTCAGATCAGGGGCACCCAACGGATCATTTTGGTGGAATATCTGTTCGGAAGGCCTATAATCGCCTCAGATATTCGGTTATTGAAATGTCATCTCAAACTTTCTAAATATGGAAAAATTAATGCCTTTTGTTTTCGGAGAGATAAAAATGTCGTTTTGGATACAAAAACAGGTCAGCTAGGATTTTCGGACAGGCAAAAGCAGCTCATAAATTCGGGTGATAAGATTTTAATCCTAAAACTTTCTGAAGTTTGAAAGTTCAGCTAACGTATCCGAAAAGATACATTTTTCTTAGCGTTTAAAAATAAGCCATTAAACTGCTCAAAAAGCACAATTACAACGTAAAAACGACGTTCCGACACCTACAGGAAAATGTTGTCGTTGGGTGCCCCTGTCAGATACATTACGATGAACGAGTTAGATCAACATGAAACTGTTTATTGCAAATTAGAAATCGCACTGAATGTACTGAAATCCACTAATAAATGTGTTCTTAAAGGATATTTTACAGCCGGCTTTTTTGGTTTATGAATGCATTTGCCCATGGATTAAGTCTCTGAAACTACTTCAGGGTATTGACTCAAAATTTAGAACCCATGTGGTATATCACACATCACCTGGTAAACCTCTATTGGACAATTATCCTGTGATAGTCACCAGTTCAGAGTAATAATGTTCTAGTTGAGAAATTTGTGTGTGGCATTTGCTGTTCACTTTTCCTGGACCAATGAAAGTCACTGAAAACTACTTGACCAATCAATGAATGGAAATAAAAGTGTCACATACAAATGTAGTAGTGCGAGGTGGACATTTTTTGGCCGGAAAGACAAAACAACAACACAGTACTACTGAATCATTGTGTTCTATCAGCTAATACACATTCCTTGACTCAAAAATACATAACATGTTAATACAACTGCAGGGCTGCAGGGCCTGGTTGTTCGAAAGCCGATTAACGCTAATCCTGGATTAAAAGTTAATCAAGGTTTTGATTTCCCTTGTATTAAAGTGTTTTCTCTGCTAATGTTTTATCAAGTTTGAGATTAGTCAAAGTCAAAACAGAAAGACAAAAATATGACTGAAAAGTTACAAATCAAAATCGCGCTAATCCTGGATTAGCTTAATCGTCCTTTGAACAACCCGGCACAGGAGTCCAGTTTGGTATGTAATCTATAAGTATCTAGCCTGTTCCAGGCGTTGGTTAGTGGGGTGCTGTTTTGTAAAAATTATATGAAATGGCGCGAGTTTTGTTAAACCAATCACAGAGCGTAGTAAAGCAAAACCAAAGCAATTATGGATTACTTTCGCTCTATAAGCGGCAGTTTACGGTATAGGAATTACGTACAGCTTTTCAAATGTTACATATTTTTCTTACCAGACAGGTTCGTGTGGTTGGCCTGATCTCCTCGATTGCACCACCATCAACAGATCGAGAACCAAAGCAATAATTGTCAGGATAATCCATGGAGTCCTTTTTACCTTGCAGAGTCAGCTTGGTTAAGTAGGTTTCCCGTCCTTTAAATAAATAAAAATAATAATATAATAATAATTACTGTCAAAAAATAACCAATAACCATTATTGAGATACAATCATCTTGTGACAACATGAATTGTTGGACGTTTCTTTCTCTACATTGTTTACAGTACTACATGTAGGTACTAGGTGGTTCTTTCTTATTTTTCAGCATTCCACAAAGCCTGTTTAAATAACCCAGTAATTATCTTTAACAATTCCTTGACTCAAAGGTGAAAATATTATTATTATTCATGCATTCTTGTGAAAATTTATTTCTACAATTTAATTAAATAACTGTAAATATCCTGCCTTTCCCAAAACTTGATACTTATGCCTTACCTAGTTTAATCTCAAGTTTTCGATTGAGATCACCGTCTTTTGGACACCAGGAATAGTCGCCATCTAACAGTGGGATTCCCCAGGATTCATTGTATGACGATCCATTGATTGTTGCTCTCGATAAATGAATGAGGCCATCACTGAGCAGGTTACCACACTTGGCTGTTTGTAAAATGAAAATAACATGGGCGAGAAATTAGGTGTGACACAAAACCAGTGGCGGATACAGGGGAGGGTCGGGGGGTCGGTGGGTCCAGACCCCCTATCAGACCTTAGGGTTTTTTTGCTTCCTCTATTATCCATAGCAAAACCATCTCCAGAATCCACCAAAATGCAAAACAAACATGATTTGTCCGAGAAGCTTGTGTCACTGACAGAATAATATCTTTCTTAAAAATGATTGTGTTTTCACTGCCAATCATAATTTTAAAATAAAATTCACCAATCACAACCCATGGAAGGGAGCTTAATAAAACAGTTATAATTAAAGGGGCACTGTCCCAGCGTATTTGCTCAAAACTGTTATAAATGCACAAAATGATCCCTAAATTTATGGAATAAGAACTTGAAGAAATTCCATACTGCAACAACATTTTTGCAACATTTCAAACATTTCCGAGCCAAAGTTGAAACTTTGAAAAACTGACAGCCTGTCATTTTTTCAAAAATCCATATTGTAATCCATTATTTCCATCCTCGCTGTCGTTAGTCAACCTCACTTCTTAATGGATTCCCGTCATTTGTCGAGTACTATTCCACAGAATCAAACCATTATTGTTCAGCTTCCTATATGATCTAGGTATGTTTCTGAGCTTTCCTCAGATCATGCTAAAAATGAGGACAGTGCCCCTTTGATTAATAATGATAATAAAGTAATATTGACTAACCTCCAAGAAGGTAAACATCATTTGCATCAACACCACCCAACGCATGATCTAGGGAACAGGACCCAGCACCATATTTACTGTAATTTAGATGAGCATATGAACCAGAAAGACACTCTCCGCCATTTTGAAGAGCGAACACTCTGTAGCCCATCTTGGCAGCTTCCAAAGCACATTTTTTGAGAGGGTTGTCTCTTGTAGTGAAATTCCCATCAAGATATGTACTGTTGCCTGACTCCAAGGATGGAATAGCAGGAGAGGTGTCGTTGTCTTGAAAGCAACCCAGATGCAAGTATTCCACGGACTTGCCTGAATGAATAAATATTTAATACATGTAAGTTCATGGAAGGCGTGGTGGACTAATGCATGGTTAATGTGTTGGTCTCTAGATTGAGGTCAAGATTCAGGTTTGAGCATGGCTGGGGTTCCTGTGCCGTGTGTTTTGGGTCGGCCAAGATACTTTGCTCTCCCAGTGTCCAGGAGTACAATAGATCATTTCTGAGTTCCTTTTACCTCTGTTGCAAAACGAGTCCTGGTGCAAAACCTTTCAGATGGGAAAAGGGTTTTTACTCACAAGTTTATTTTCATGCAAATCAAACTCACTTCCATATGAAAAAGGTTTGCCTTCGTTTTGAAACAGAGGCAACAGACAACTCAGAAATGACCTATTGACCGGTACCTGCAAATTGTGGAGGAAACCTGCCAAAAATTGTGGGATTTGATCTGCGATGGACTTAAGCATCCCATCCAGCTGGGGGAGTAGCAATACTCTTAGGACTTTAACTGTCTAGATTTGTTTTGTAACAACTCGTTTGCACTTGTTTAGACTTACTTATCTCACACTTATCTCCATGGAATTCCGGCAGACAAGTACAGTTGTATCCTCGAGGAAAACTGGTACATTTACCATTGTTGCGGCATGGAGAAGTGACGCAAATGTCAACAACTGATGAAAAAAATATTAATGGTAACTTTTAAGTCTGTGGATTAAACCCTAGTGTGTGACCATTCAAATGAAAGCTATTGAGCAGTACTTTCATGTGGTACTGTTTATTATGCTGTACACTGTACAAGGTGGTTCTGTGGATGAAACCGTAGTGTGTGACCATTCAAATGAAAGCCATTGAGCAGTACTTTCATGTGGTACTGTTTATTATGCTGTACAAGGTGGTTCTAACTTTTGAGTCTGTGGATGAAACCCTAGTGTGTGACCGTTCAAATGAAAGCTATTGAGCAGTATTTTCATCAGGAACTGTTTCTGTACAATTAACAAGGTGGTTGTAACTTTTCAGTCTCTGGATGAAACCCTGGTGTGTGACCATTCAAATGAAAGCCATTGAGCAGTACTTTCATGTGGAACTGTCTATTACAGGATTTATTGAAAAACAATAACGTCAACAACACACAGACAGCATGGAGACCACAAAACAACAGGCGCACACGGTGATATAATCTGTGGATAAAATTCAAATAACACACTTACTTTGACATATCTTCTTAGCCAGAGCCGTTGCAAACCTTTTCAATAAATCCGTCGTGTCGTTCGCTTTTATAAAATGATGGTCATCGGAATCGGATGCTATCTCTTTTAGCTGACCCAAAGAGAACTCGTTGCCGATACCAAAAACGAAAACGGTAGCGTTGGACTCAGTTTTCAAATTAACTGTTGGAATAGCAATGCCATCATCAGATGTTTGTGTCGTTAAAAGAACAACAACGTTAACTGCATCTCTTTTAGTGTCATTCTCACTTAATCGCTCTTTAACCGATTCCAAGGCTTTTCCTAACAGCACTTGTGTGGTATTTGGAAAAAGTGGAGCTGTAGAATTGTCCAGCTCTCCTTTAGTTTTATAAACGTTTATCTCGTTTCCTAGCAATGTAATGATCCAGGTCTTGTTGATGGCCACGTCCAAGGAATTGGAAACATTGGAGACAAAATTGATAATATTGTTGAAGTTGTCCTGGCCCATCTGGTACGACCCGTCCACAGCAAATGCCACATTCATTTTTGCGGAGCAAAAGACTAAAAAAAAAAAAATGTAATATTTCAAAACATTAATGCCCCCGCCACCAGTACCCCCCACCCCCTCCCCCTTCTCTCTCCAAAAACATGTTAATGGCGAACAAAATATCATTGATAAATTTATAAACTGTGTTGTATTCAATCTTGTATTACGTGTATTCTTTGATATTGCCTTGCCGACAGAACAAAAATACAATTAAAGTTTTTTATTTGTTAACTTCTAACGAAAAATGTAGCTTAGTAAACTAGTCAGATAAAGTTCGTTTGTTAAAAAAAACATCTACAAAAGGCTAGCACGTTCTTTTCATGTGCGTATATGTGATTTTGTCTGTTATGGTTTCGTCCATTCTGACGTATTTTGTGTTATAGTTTATGGCTAAGAATTTAAACTATTTGCCGATAATTGCCGAGTGCACGTAGCCAGGGATTGGCTTCCGGCAAAACGTCTTAAAAGGAAATTCATTTATTTAGTTAGTTAGTTTCGATTGGCTGGATAGTAACGTGTGGTTAGTTCGACGATGCGTATCTCAGAGTGCATGGCAAGCAGCACGGTTTAATAAGGAATCTTTAGGATTTGGAAATATGTATTTCATTTATTAACAAAAATGGAATTAATAATTAAAACGATTGCATTGTCTTGTTAAGCGCAACGTCCAACTGACAAAACCTCGACTGTTTTAAATGCTCTCAGCGTGCCTTTCTAATTCATTCATGTTTATCTAAAAAGAATGAAACTCCAACACAATATGACGTCTATTACGTGATTGATTGAGAATTAATTTACCCCCAATGGCCAAAAAGAGATCGTATGTATAACACGTAAATTCTACTATTAAAACAAGCTAGGTAAATTGTTACTTCAACCTTGCTCTTACATGTATACTACATGTGCAAACGTTTTAGATTTGTAAAAGACAAACAAATAGTGTCAATTTGTCTGGTTCATTGACAAAGTGAAACACAAAAAGAATAGTATTAAAATATAGACGTATTTTTCCGGTTCAGTGACAACTAGTCATCAAACATTGAATATCAATTAAAAAAAAACAACTCTATAGAGTTATTTTTAACCAACGAATTACAGTTGGAAGTATGAGTCATAGCACGCTATCATTTACTAAGAGAGAGCTAGATTTTTAAGCGTTTGATTCTTAGATAAAATTTGTTGAGGCTTATGTTTATTATTAAGAGAAATTAATTAGGATTCATTGGACAGTAAATACATGCAATAATGAATAATCACAACTATTGATGTTAATGTTTATAACAATTATATTGAATCACCAATATTTCATCTACGAAGCATAAGTTTCTTATATTATTATATAAGTGCCCTTCCATCATATAATGGCATTTCTGTGGTATTTTATTGCTTCTGAAACTGACACGTGATCATTGTCTAAGTGAAGTGTTACTAAGTGTTGTATTCGAGTGTTGTGCATATACTTACTATTTTTTTTAAATGACAAATATCAATCTAACACATGTATCGATACAGCTACTTCGTAAAATAAAAGGGATGCCAAACAGAATACAAAACTCACTGTGATGCTGACTCCAAAGCATGCTCGACTGAGCACGTTTTGCACGAAGGAGTGGGACGTGAAACTGTCTTATTATAATGGTCTTAATCACAACTTAAGAAAACACAAATACTGCGGGCCACAGAAATATAATAGTATGAACTCGAGCTTCATTGTTTGTTTTCTATATCGCCCAAATGCACTGTTTAATAGGTGTTAACTGAAGACACCTAACGAAAAAAAAAATCTAAAGAACTAAATAACTCGAACACATATGTACAGTATCTTGAACAATGGTAATTAGCAACTCTATTAATTTGAAACATTTACAAGAACCTACCTTCACCATTTGTTGGACTAATCCATATACTTATTAACCAGTTAGCAGTTAACAGCAAAGATAATAGGCCTGTCTTCTTTATACAGGCCATCTTTACAACATTGAGTCAAAAGCGACTTTGTGGGTCACTACGCTGGTGAATGTTTTTTTTATCTCTAGCGTAAATACTACAAAAAAATGCAATGAATCTACATATTCATTGTCTCGAGCTATTCGGCATATCACTTAAACTGTCATGATACATAAGACAATAGACGAACGGAAACTTCTGGTTACAAAGTCAGTATCGGACCAAATAAGCTCTTAAAATAAACTTTAGACAATAAACATTCCTACTCTTTAGAGCTACAAACAACTAATCGCAGCTTTATAAACAATGCTCAATAATGAACATACATTGGGCGTGTAGACAGGCTGGCAGAATAGGCTTATTCAAAAAACAAAATGGATAGCACTTCTGATCTAAGCAATATTTTCTCTACTTTCTCTATTTTCTCTCTGCTTCTGGTTGAAGGAGCCATGTTACGATATTTTAAGTTATTTTTACGAAGTGTAAAAATCACCTTCAAATCGAAGAAAGCCTCAAAATAATACTTTACTAAGGTAGAAAAACACCAAAGAGGTAATAATAAACCAAACAGGAACAAGGATGGTTGAGGATGGAGAAGATTAAGACGGATTGCGAACGACAAACTTAAAAAAAAATGGCCAATTTTTTCAAGATGCGCCATCCGTGACGTAGCTCCTTTAAGGGGGGACCTTCTTAACTACCATTCTATTCTTAGGAAGACTTCAAACTATCATATCTTTGGATCTCCGACTTCTACATATAAGCTGTTTGGCCATGTTTGTTCAATTGAAAGTCCCTTCAAGATGTTTTAAGTCACGACCATATTTGGCAAGTCACGTGACCAGGACAGAAAAATCCCTAAAACTCAAACAACTTACATTATTTGACATTAGAAACAATGCCAATGATTAAAGAACATTGCAATGCATAAAGCGACGTATGCATTTGTTGAAATTCACATTAATACCAAAGTTATGACGTCATAAAGACGCAAAATTGTACGTTTTCTTTAATAGATTTGCTGTTTTAAGCGTAAAGAGTAATCCCATACGTACGTTTATAAAGGAGGATAGGTTGCCTCTGATTCTCAAAAGAAATTGAAACTTTATCACTTTTCCTTCGAGTTTTAGGGATTTCTAATTCTCGCGCGCGGTTTGGGACTGGCACTAGTTACGCACGCGCAATGTGTATTTTTTAACACTAGGCGTTCATACTAATATCTCTTGCCATGTTAGCTCGTCGCAACACGCTAAATGTTCGAGCAACAAAATAATGTCCTTCACAATTAGTCTGAATCTGGTTGTTAAGGAGGACCCCCCTTAAGCCATGCAACCGAAAAAAACGTCTAGAAAAAACTGCACTTTTTGAGAGGTATTCCAAAAGACAAAAGCTAAAGTGGAATATACCAATGGGAACATTGTCCCTTTACCGACTTAATTCCATGTATGCAGTGTTTTATCGACATGTGTGAAACTTAGGCTTGTTCCCAGGAGCTGGTAAATGCCACGTGCACTCGGCCACTGAAATTAGAAGAATCCTTAGTCGACTTCAAAGTTTTGCGACTTTAGCAACTTAATTGACTGTTGCTTTTGACTAAATAAACTTTTAAAACCCTCTGAGACAAAGGGGAGGTTGTA
Organism: Desmophyllum pertusum; assembly: GCA_029204205.1. Taxonomy (NCBI): domain Eukaryota; kingdom Metazoa; phylum Cnidaria; class Anthozoa; order Scleractinia; family Caryophylliidae; genus Desmophyllum; species Desmophyllum pertusum. The sequence continues at coordinate 609,846 of MU826855.1, forward strand.
GGTTTAGTATTTAACCCTTTCAGTCCCAAGAGTGCCAAGTTCAAAACTTGATAGAAAATATTGAGTTAATTTTACTTTGCAAAATTGCCAATTGTCAACACTACCACCTGAAAGTACTGCTCAATAGCTTTCATTTGAATGGTCACACACTAGGGTTTCATCCACAGACTCAAAAGGTACAACCACATTTATTGAGTCAAGGTTTGACTCTGGGAGTGAAAGAGTTAAAAGTATTAGTCCATCACTTCTGTACTGAACAACCACAGTGGAAAGCCTGGTTCACACTTACGACGCAAGCACAAGCATAAGCACAAGCAACATACGCAGACGCAGTAACGTGTTGATCATTAGCAGCATTTGGTGTACCTAAAGGTACTAATGATCAACACGTTACTGCGTCTGCGTATGTTGCTTGCGCTTTTGATTGCGTCGTAAGTGTGAACCAGGCTGAAGTCTTGTTTTTCCGGTTCAGTGAAGACTTGTTATGCGATGATTGAAGTACTCGCAAACCACTGATTGAGACATGTTGTTTTGTATACATGTAACTCATCGAGCTTCAAACACATTCTGATACAAGACCCATGAAAAGCTAAATTAAAACGACTCTGTCCATCTCTAACCTGTATCGCCAATCTAATGGCTTTAAAATAGATGACGCAAATATTGAAATAAGATGCAATTTCCATGTGGATTGCCACGCGTAAATATGATAATTAGTGAAGGCAAATTGGCATGATCCTACGTATCTTCAAGAAATGTCTAGATGGAAAATATTTGCTGATTCATGGCGCCATTAAACGTTATCAGGCGGTTGACAAGAGCTACAAACAAACATGGAAATTCAGGGTTAGATCGTGTTCTGTTGCGACAAATCATTTCAACCACATCCGGTTTTGGTTTATATAGTAAGTTGGTTGAAGTGCTACAATATAACCCTTTCTCTATCGCGGTTTCCGTTGAAACGGTTAATTGTATTCTATTGACTCTGTTGATACGAAAACAGCTGGAAAAGCTAGTGCTCTCCACAGGGGTGGGGAGGGGACTCCCATATTATAAAAGTGACAGGGGTGATCGTCTGAATTTTTAAAGAAACACTTAGAAGGTACCATAGTATGCAAATTATAAACGCGAAAACAAAAACAAAACGATCGCAACAGAACACAACCTTAGACCAGTGGGGGAGGGAGCGGTGAAAGTGCCTGCGGCCATTAACTCCATGGGTATTTAAGCTATGATAATGTGTTTGAATGGTATATGACGTCACAGGTCGTAAAACATTGACCACACATTCCCAAAATCTGCCATCTTCAAGATTTCAAGATTTTTCCACTGACGTCATATATAATCGTCTGAATTTATTTAAAATTCATAAAAATGTTAATCACACTGATAAAAATTACCTCGATTATTCTGCAAAAAAGTTGAAGAATTGGTTCTGTCAAAGACTAATTAAAGGCCCGACCAAACGGTCACAACATTTGTCACAGCATTCTCACAACATTTGTTGTGACATGTTGTGACCATGCCCGGTCAAGCGGCCACAACAACCTCTCAACATTTCAAGAACAAAAGAAATGTTGTGACGATATTGAGACAAAGTTTTTAAACTTTAAAAATGAATTCAAACTCATCAAAACATGTCACAACACCTCACAACGTTGTTGCGAGGGGTGGTCAAACGGTCTGAATATCGGCTCTCAACAAATGTTGTGAGAATGTTGTGACAAATCAGGGGCACCCAACGGATCGTTTCGGTGAAATATCTGTTCGGAAGGCCTATAATCGCCTCAGATATTCGGATTAAAGTTTGGAGTTTTCTTTAGGGAAATATCATCTCGAACTTAATTTAAAAAAAAAATTAATGCCTATTATTTTCGGAGAGATAAAAATTAAAAGGTCAGCTAGGATTTTTCGGAAAGGAAAAAAGGTCAGCTAGGATTTTTCGGAAAGGAAAAAAGGTCAGCTAGGATTTTCGGAAAAGGAAAAATCAGCAAGGAAGAGCTGAGGTTTTCGGGAAATGACTAAAAAAAGCCTTAATAAATTCGTGAAGTTTAAAGTTCCCTAGAATGACCGAACAGATATAAATTTTATCGCGCAGCTTAGAATTCATTTATAGATCTTTTAAAGCACACCAGACAGCCTAAAATAGTGTTTTAAAGCATTTGGGAGAAAACCGTCGTTGGGTGCCCCTGAATGTTGTGACCGTTTGATCAGGCCTTAAGTATCCAGCCTGGTCATCCAAAAGTTCCAAATAATAGTTTTCCATACTGATCTGTCTGAATAAGGTTAAGCATCGTTCCCAGTCGTATTTGAAACCACGAGGGGACACACATAGCTTCAACTGTAAGTACCCCATACAATAGACCTTTCTCCAAAATGGCCGCTGCAAATTCATATTAAACTGAGCGGAAAATCAATACCAGGACCATAAAGATCACCTCTTGTTTAGTAATCATCGATGTTTGGTTAGGTTAGGTTCTACCTGATTCGAGGAAACGGAAGTTGAAAATTGGAAAATTTAGAGACGTTTGTATGACGACTGGGGGTATGGCGTATAAATTTTCCAGTTTTCAACTTCCGTTTTCTCGACTCAGGTAGAAACTAACCTAACGAAACTTCGTACGATTACTAATCAAGAGGTGGTCTTTGAGGTACTGGTATTGCTTTTCCACTCAGTTTAATTTTGATCATTTTGACTTTTTGGCGGCCATCAGTTGGAGAAAGGTCTATTTACTAGAACTTAGTTCTAGCATATTTAAGCCACACAGCTGATGTGTCATAATGTCCTTCCGGCTGTCTCTCGGCTGTCTCTCTTTTTGCGGCTTGTCCTTAAATTTGTCATAAAATAGTTCGTTCTTCGTCACTCAGGCCCCGTCCACACGTATCCGTTTTCGTTTGAAAACGCAAAAGTTTTTATCCGTGTTTTAAAATTTCTTCATCCTCCACACGTAGCGTTTTTTAACCGTTTTTGCCCGTCCACTCGTATACGCAAAAACGACTGAATTAAAATGCCTCTAATACCCGATCCTGCGATATAGTTTGTAAAGCGCATGCGCATCGTTGAGCTTGTCGAGCCTGCGATATACGCGCCATGTCGAATACAGAAGCAAGCGCGTGCGCAGTGCACTGAGTTCGACCTCATGACGTCAGCATTTTCGAAAAGTTCCGTTTTCAGGTGTCCACACGAAAACACGAAAACAGCGTTTTCTAAAGTTTCCACTTCGGAAAGCGTTTTCAAAAATTTGTGTTTTCGGTGATCGTTTTCATCGGACACGTGAAAAACGGAAAAAACTTATGCGTTTTAAAACGAAAACGGATACGTGTAGACGGGGCCTCCGGAAGTTATAATAGATGGCGTAATCTGGCGCATTCTACAAAAATTATTTTTATCTCCGGAAAAAATTACAAACAACCGTAGATCGTGAACGCGAACATTACTGTAGTTGTTAATAAAGAATTCTGAACTTGAACTGTGGCGGATCTCTTGGGACCTGCACGAGGGCACGCATAAAGTTTAGTTTAATTTATTCAAATTATCGATAGTTTTTTGAATGCATGCTGTAGTTTTGAATGAAGGACACCAGTTGTACGTCCTTCGTTTTATCATTAGCAGTTTTCCGTGGAATTAAGGGGTAAGTTCGCTTTCATTTTGCTGTATGTCCGTTGTAAAGACTGACTCTTGGACTGACTGTAATTAATTATATTTCCCGCAGTGATTTGAGGAAAACTCCTGGCAGTTGAAAGCCGTCAAGTGGGCGTATTTGAAACCGTCCAAATCCCCGATAAATTACACAGTAGCGAAGGAGTTGGCTTACTCTGTTCTTCTCAACGAATTTTACAGACTTCAGCAAGACGCAAACAAGGTTAGCATACGTATATATTGTGCCGGTTAAATTTTATTATTTAGAAAACGTCGTTTTGTTATGTTTCTTGCCAAAGTAAATTCGACTTCACCATGTTGAATGTGTGAAAGTATCCTAGAAGCTTTCGTGTTCTTTTTTTACTGCCTTATGGTAACATTTATTCCTGTCGACATACAGTAAGCTAATTTGCCGAGGAAATGTAAGAATCAAGCGTCAACAAATATTGCGCGGGGAAACACTTTCCAGTCTGCAGAACATTGTCGCGTGCCCGCGCGAGTCTCGTTCGCGCGAGTTTTGATTTTGTGCGCACGCTATAATATCTACCCGCACGCCAACTGAAATCCACTTTAGGTACTCTAGACTGAGAAATAATAATGTTATTCGCGTTAAGATTTCGAAAAGGTTCCTGTCATTGTGAAATCTCAGTTCTACTGACTATAAGCTGCATGTTTTTTTTGCGAAAAAAAAAATGAATGTTTTCATCGTTCTCTAATAAAGTTTTTCTTTTGTAGTGAAGTGTTTTACTTCATATATTTATTTTATTTATTTATTATTTCAGGACCCATGCTGCAGTCTCCAGTATTAATCCTCATCTCCGCCTATACAAGACAAGTCAAGACAAGACAAGACCTGACTCCAACCAGCTCGCTCTAATGGGGACATTACAAGATGCGGTAATGATTGAAAGGCGGGAAAGGCAAGACTATGCTCTTCTCTTTCCTCCTTCCCGTCGTCCACTGCTACTTACGATTTACTCATGTGAGAAGACTGGGAACGAGTCAGAGGAAGATTCTGATGGAAGGCATTAAATACTTTTGGTTGGTGAATTCCTTGTGCATGTGGGAGGGAAAGGGAGGTAACTCATAAAGCTCTGGATGAACCTGATAATCAAAATTCGGCCAGAAGTTCACATACTTCTGATTCGGCGTTATTTAATATAGATAATTTAATTAATTTAGTTAGTCGGGTCCCTGGGATTGGTATGGATCCTCCCTCTAAGTTCTCCATTGGTTTTTTCTTTTCGTTTTATTCGGATTTTTTTTCTCGATAGGTGTTCGGCACTACTTCGACTCTATTTCGGTTTTACTTCGTCGCTTCTTCGGTCCTACATCGACACTATTTCGGCTCCACGTCGTCTTCGGTTTTACGTCGGTTTTTTGTCTTCAGCGCGTCTTCCCGCTTAGTTGCTTCAACTGCGGCCAATTGTATCCTTGACGTTTCACTTGATTACAGCGAGTCTAAACTCTGTGATCGAGTGAAACTATTTAGAAAATTAAAAAAAACTATTTTGGCCAGGTTCAACCAGACATTAACATTAAACGTAGCAAACTGGAGGATTAAGCCATTCAGCTGTTAGGAGGAAGACTGTTTTTCTTCTCCTAAACGTTTAGTGGCTTAACTCTAGTTACAGGTAGCTAGCTGTTAGTTGAGGCTCACTTTTGTGAGCGCAGATCAGTTTGTAGGACTAATACATAGTTAGCATGGGAATATGGGACAATGCACACACCTTAGTTTAGATCGTTTACAAATCGTAAGCGTAGGCAGCCTTCGAATCCAAACAACAAAGAAGATGGACCAAGGAGGAGGAGAACCAAGGACCAGACGGAGGAAGAGAAGATGAACACAGACCGGAGAACAAGGTACAATAACAGATCATATTGTCACGGTGGCATCATTTAACTACAACTAGCAGCATTCTCGGGTTTTTTTGGCGTCAAGTGTAGAATAAGGCCTCCGCATTCATTCGCCAACGCCTCTTATCTTGCACTTCAACAACTTGGCTAGCATTACAATGATATAGAACGTCGACATTCTGTGATAAGTTGTAGTATTTGATGCAACCGGTGAAAATCGTCTGTTGTTGGGTTTAGGAAAAAGAGAAGACAAGATAGATAGCATGTAGTATTAAATAATTCACAGCTATTTCAATCATCGTTGACGTCCAAGCTTCATGACAAGCGACACAAATTGTACACAACCGTCGAGTCTCGTTCATACGCAGGAAAACTTTAGTTAATTATCACCGTCGTTAACCAGATTTGGATACTTTGTGACGTTTCATGAAGAGTAAAAAATGACCACAGAGCCCGTTCTTGCGCAGGCCAAAAATAATATTGTGCCATTTAGCATTGATGATTTGTTTAGTCTAGTCTTATCTCGTCGTTGAAGCTTTTATCAGCCGGCGATTTTTGAAACAGCTAAATATGTAATACGACTGCAACTTTCTCGTGGAGGATCAAGCAAGAAATAAAGACATCATAGGCTAGAGGGTCTGGATTAGAGAGTGACGTGTCCGCTGACGGTTCGAATGAAGGGCATCGGGAAAACTATTTAAATGTTATATTATTACAAAATTGTGTGAATTATTTCACTGCGGGAAAAGTTTTGACCATTTGTCAGTTGCCTCAGTTTGCCTCGATCCAGACCCTCTCGTCACGCGTTGACTGACTGGAACAAATCAACGGAACAAGCATTGAGAAGCCTGGCACTGACAGCAACCCATATAAGGTATGGCAAGTTCTACAACCTGGCACGAGGTACGTGGGGTGCTCGCGTGGCGAGCTCACGCGTATGCTGTTTCACATTGGAATATAACATCCCTTCTATATCTTCGCTTTCCAATTCTCTGATAAGTGAAATCTGATCGTATGTAAAATTGATATTCCTATGCATTAGCAGGCGATACAAAACAGAAAGTTCAGATTGGAATGTGTGCTGTATTCAAGTGTGAAACGTCATACCTTAATTTCGGTTGTTGGTTCGGTTTTCAGTTCAGCTGTTCGGAATTCTTTCGGCTTTCGATTCGGAATTCAATTTCGCTCCAATGGACCGTGAAGGCTTGGTAACGACTATAACTCGTTAGCAGGCCACTGAAGATCCTCACATACCGTCTGGGACACCCTGGGTGTTCCAATCGGAGTGTCGACTTTTACTGACACAGGAACACTCGGAGTATCTCCGGACGCTGAATTTTTTGTATAGGAACGCGCCCGCTCGTCGACTAATGTAGGTCCTGTGGCATAATATAGAGTATATATCGTAGTCTAATGATGTAATGTTGTTTTAGAAAGAATAAAACACGAAAATAGAGTGTCTGTCGTTGTTATTGTATTTAATTACATACTAAAGATTTATATTATAACTGCGTTCAAGCGAGCTAAGTTTTCAAGGGGGAGGGAAGGTTCAAATTTGGAGATTACGTACTACTCAAACTCGGTGCCATTTTCGGGGGCACTCGCAACCTCGGTACAACTTTCGGGACTCGCAACCTCAGTGCCACTTTCGGGGACACTCGCAAATTCGGAGCCACTTTCGGGGGCACTCGCAAACTCGGTGCCACTTTCGGGGGCACTTGCAACCTCGGTACATCTTTTGGGACTCGCAACCTCGGTGCCACTTTCGGGGGCACTCGCAGCATCAGTGCCACTTTCGGGGCACTCGCAAATTCGGAGCCACTTTCGGGGGCACTCGGTAATTTTCGGGAGCGTCTAATGTTGCTCGATTTCAAACTTCATCCGCACTGCACGTTTGGCTACCCCCCAGCTAAAGACAACGAATAATGGTAATACATTACATGTGCGAAGCGGACGAGGAGTGATATGAAGAGTGCCCAGAACACGTGACGTCCCAGGAAGGCTTTTGTCCAAGAGCATTTTGGATGGTCTAAAGGAGGTAAGACCAGGTAAGGCATGTATTTCTAAAGTCACTGTAACAGCACTAGGCAATTTTCCTGCAGCTTTTCTCTTGTCCATTAGACGTTGTGTCATTTGTCATTTGAACTGTTGAATTATGTTTGCATTGAACAAGATAATAAACATGTGCTTAATCTTAGTGGTCAACCGTTATGCAATTAACAGTTGCTTTCAGTGTAACATTTGCTTCACCAGTATTGTCCTAAGACACTGTTATCCAGCCAGCAGCCTGAAGTACCTCCATATTGCCATTTTACCACAGTGTAAGTATAGTTGTCTCATACAGTCAGCCTTAAGTTTCCCAGCCGCGACTGTCGAGCCATCCAGACTGCACATCGTGACTACTACCGTCTGTTCCATGAGGCCATCCATACTACAGCCGCACTGGTGAGCCATCCAGACTACACATGGTGACTACCGTCTGTTCCATGAGGCCACCCATCATACAGCCGCTCTGGTGAGCCATCCAGACTACACATCGTGACTACCGTCTGTTCCATGAGGCCATCCATCCTACAACTGCGACTGTGCATGTTGAACCATCCAGACTGCACATCGTGACTACCGTCTCAGCCAGTAAAAGGTAAAATTTAGGCAGATGTAGAGAGTTTAATCGGTGTCCTCGCACAATAATAAATTTTTGCATGAGAGAAAAAAAATCGTTTCTTGTTTTAAAGGAGATAAATTATTTTGAAACACCAATATGGTCGCCGTGAAGTCATGTAAAGACGCTCTAAGGCTACGTAGCTTCAATATCGTGGCGCCATTTGTCTGCAGTATCTACAATGTCCATTACATGTTATCTCATTTGTCGTTTCAACTGTTGAACTGTTTATCGCATTGAATAAGATGATAGTTGGCGGTCAATTGTAACAATTTATGCATTAACAGTTGCTTTCAGTGTATTATTTGCTTCACCAGTGTTCTCCTGAGACACTGTTATTCAGCCAGCAGCCTGAAGTACCCACAGTGTAAGTATATCGGTCTCATACAGTCAGCCTTCAGTTTTCCAGCCGCGACTGTCGAGCCATCCTGACTGCAGATCTTAGAATACTGCTTGTATTCCATGAGGCCATCCATCCTACAGCCGCGACTGTTGAACCATCCAGACTGCACATCGTGACTACCGTCTGTTCCATGAGGCCATCCATCCTACAGCCGCGACTGTTGAGCATCCAGACTGCACATCGTGACTACTGTCTATTTCATGAGGCCATCCATCTTACGTATACAGCTACGACTGTTGAACCATCCAGACTGCACATCGTGACTACCGTCTATTCCACGAGGCCGTCCGCCTACAGCCGCGACTGTTGAGCCATCCACGCAGACTGCACATCGAGACTACTGTCTCAGCCAGTAAAAGGTAAAATTTAGGCAGATGTAGAGCGTTTCATCGGTGACATTTTACGTGAGAGAAAAAAAATCGTTTCTTGTTTTAAAGGAGATAAATTATTTTGAAACACCAATATGGTCGCCGTGAAGTCATGTAAAGACGCTCTAAGGCTAGACGTAGCTTCAATATCGTGGCGCCATTTGCGTTTCAACTGTTGAACTGTTTATCGCATTGAATAAGATGATAGTTGGCGGTCAATTGTAACAATTTATGCATTAACAGTTGCTTTCAGTGTATTATTTGCTTCACCAGTGTTCTCCTGAGACACTGTTATTCAGCCAGCAGCCTGAAGTACCCACAGTGTAAGTATATCGGTCTCATACAGTCAGCCTTCAGTTTTCCAGCCGCGACTGTCGAGCCATCCTGACTGCAGATCTTAGAATACTGCTTGTATTCCATGAGGCCATCCATCCTACAGCCGCGACTGTTGAACCATCCAGACTGCACATCGTGACTACCGTCTGTTCCATGAGGCCATCCATCCTACAGCCGCGACTGTTGAGCATCCAGACTGCACATCGTGACTACTGTCTATTTCATGAGGCCATCCATCTTACGTATACAGCTACGACTGTTGAACCATCCAGACTGCACATCGTGACTACCGTCTATTCCACGAGGCCGTCCGCCTACAGCCGCGACTGTTGAGCCATCCACGCAGACTGCACATCGAGACTACTGTCTCAGCCAGTAAAAGGTAAAATTTAGGCAGATGTAGAGCGTTTCATCGGTGACATTTTTGCATGAGAGAAAAAAAAAATCGTTTCTTGTTTTAAAGGAGATGAATTTCATTGTTTTGTTTTGTTTTGTGTTCTCGCACAATAAGAAATTTTTGCTTAAGAAAAAAATCATTTCTTGTCTCAACGTAGATTAATTTCATTGTTTTGAAACACCAATATGGTCGCCGTGACTTCATGTAAAGACGCTCTAAGACTAGACGTAGCTTCAATATCGTGGCGCCATTTGTGTTGAACTATTTATCGCATTGAACAAGATGATGAACACGTGCTTAATCTTGGCGGTCAATCGTAACAAGTTATGCATTAACAGTTGCTTTCAGTGTATCATTTGCTTCACCAGTATTATCCTTAGACACTGTTATTCAGTCAGCAGCCTGAAGTATCCACAGTGTAAGTATATCGGTTTTCATACAGTCAGCCTTCAGTTTTCCAGTCGCGACTGTCAAGCCATTCTGACTGCAGATCTTAGACTACTGCCTGTATTCCATGGAGCCATCTATCCTACAGCCGCGATTGTCGAGCCATCCAGACTGCACATCGTGACTACTGCCTGTATTCCATGGGGCCATCCATCATACTGCCGCGACTGTTGAGTCATCCAGACTGCACATCGTGACTACCGTCTGTTCCATGAGGCCATCCATCCTACAGCCACGACTGTTGAACCATCCAGACTGCACATCGTGACTACCTTCTGTTCCCATGAGGCCATCCATCCTACAGCCGCGACTGTCGAGCCATCCATACTGCACATCGTGACTACCGTCTGTATTCCATTGGGCCATCCTACTATGAAAAACAGTTATGCACTCAGGCCATTACCATTACTCTTCTGGACAGCCAGCCTTGACAGATCCGATCCAGTGACAAATGACAAATCCTCATGATCAAACACAGTTGACACATACTGACTACTAGGGGTCAGTCATCAAACGACTTGGAGTCTGACGCAGATATTCCAGTCAAGCCTGTTCAACTGGGTTATTATTCCAATCTCCATATATCAGGCCAGATGACATTTAGCGAGCCAATCCTACCTTGGAAAGGTATGTCGATACACACGATGCCTTCTTGTTTAGTTATTTTGAGAGAAAAAATATAAACAAGAAATCTGTCGGCGAATTTAAGTCTTATCCTGGCCATATATAAGATATCCCGAGCAAATTAAAGTGATCGCATACACAACATGTTCTCAAGAACATTTGTAGAGCTCCAGCTGAAATGTTTTGAAATAATCACTGCATGGTATAACTCGAAAGTTAATGTGTTTGAAGCATGTTTTTTCTTGCATGCTAGAAATTGATAGAAATCGATAGAATTTCGTTAAGATGGATTAGCGTTTCTGTAGTCACATAACTTGTCTCACCTGTAGTGTAGTCTTATTATTTCTGTTTATTCTCATTTCCTGTTTAGCCTCCCTCAGGCCTCGATAAGCTTCTAAGTCCTAGTTTAAGCCGACGAGTCTCTCGTGATGTTAGACAGGAAGTATAATAATTTTTCCTTTTCTCTCATAAACTACGTTATTTATTTTTTTCATTTGTTGAAGTGCAGTGAACACCTCCAAACGACCGTCATCAAAGGCGCGCAGTCTTAACAGCACTCGTGGAATTTGCGAAGATGTAATTGGCACCTGTTGAGCCAGGATGTACCTGAGAGGGTCATGTTTTAGCGGTAACTTGTGGGCTGCCAAACTTACTTGGACGTTGGACTGCAGAGGACAACACAACCTAGAAAGTAAACCACTTGGCTCAAACTACTGTTCCGGATCAGTTCCTGAGTTGGTTTAAAAATGCACGAGCCAGACGTCACTTGAAGTGTACTTAAACTTAACTAATTGCAAGGCTGGCACTACGGCTAAAGAGCAGTTTAATTGGTCGATATTTCAGCTAGCAGATTTGCAAGCCTTCCTCATGATCAGGGCCAAGGTTATATTGGTTCTGCTAGTTAAAATATTGACCAATAAATCTGCGCTTCTGTAGTACTGCCAGCCTTACATCAGTTTTGGTTTAACTTGATGAACAGGTATTTATATACGATACTCTTTACTAGATGAATCAATTAATCGGTAAATAGGAAGATAAAGAAAAACGTAGATAACAAATATATAAATATATAAATAATAACAATAAACAATGAACCAACGATTAAGAAAAAGAGAAGATGCTAAAAGTGCATAGTCATTGAATGAATGAGTGAATAAAAACTGAAATTTTTTTCCTGAACGGATGAAAAATAAATAAATAAATCAGTGAACGAGTGACTAAAAACTAAGAATAAAACATGAACATTAAAAAATGAAAAACTGATTAAACAAATACTTAAAAAACTTAAAAACTAAAGCAAAGTCAGTTTTTATCAGAGTCTTGACAATAGCCCAGTTAAGGTATACCGTATTGATATTCCACTTCTAGCAAGGTTGAGGGGAGGTTTTCAGGCAATCCAAGAAATTCACCATCAAACTCCCTTGACCCTCATTGTTCCTTAACCTGCCATGAAGTATAATTTTAATATATCAGTCATAATTAGTTGGACTATGACACTTGTTAAATGAGATTTCCTTCCAGATTTCCTCTATACAGGACCTTGCGGGCTGAGTAAGCAACCATAGGTGGAAGCTGAAACGAAAGCCGAATACCACCAGACCACGACTGATCATGAGTATAACAGAGCAACCTGGATATACAGTAGGCAACGTAATTTCATCCTACAGTATATACCCCAAGGGACAGTGCTCAGTTGGAGAGATGAAAGGTACTTGATTGTTTCTGTATAAATTATATCGTTTTCTTTTTTTCAAATGTTGCTACCGAGAGATATGGATCAGTCAAATACAATCATAGCCCACACTGGAATGGAGGTTCTATTTTCTTCTGCAAAATACGTCTAAACAATATTAATTGCAAACTAATTGTTCTTCTTCCTCGGTTACTTTATGGTACATAAAGCTGATTTAGTTCCTGCTTTCCATCATTGTAGAATCGGTTTGATCCTATGATTCCTACTGGAGAAAAGGTTTTTTTATCTTGTTTAACCCTGTTATAGTTCGCATAGGGAAGTAAGGATTTGAGAATGTAACAACCAGTCTGTTCCATCTCCATCCCTATTTAGGTTAGATAGACGATGGGTGCATGATCAGCACTCACAGTAAGGTATCCGGGGTTTCATGTTTGGCCTGTATACTAACTAACATCAGTATTCTGTATGATACGTAGGAAGCCTCCACAACCCCATCTTAACTGGTGTTCTATTCTAGTCCAGCCAAGTAACAAGCAAATATTTTACATATCGCGGAGAGGGGACAGCGTATGGTGAACGTCGCCTAGGAAAGTCGGCACAGGAAAGGTGAGAGATATTCATGACATTCCCTTTACATTGTTGTTGTTCAGAATTTGTATGTATGCAAACTTACATGTAGCTTATTTTTAATGATTTTTTTTTACAACGGTACAAAAATTACTTTTTAGAAGTTTCAAAATAAACTGTAGACATCGGCCAAATATATGTTTCCCATTTGTAGAGTGTATCCAGTGACTAAAATCATTAAGGAATATAGTTTAATTTTAACTAGAAAACACAATCGTTTATTCTTTGCAACGGATAGCAATCGATTAGAAAAAGAGAAACTGATGATTTTTCTACTACTAAATGAAAGGTTGAGCCAAACTGTGGTAATCGCAGTGGTGTTACGTTCTTACACTTTTTAGTTCAAACATGTACTGTTTACTCGTGGATCAGGGCCGTTGCATACTTGCATGCATACAAATAATCTTATCCTATGATGCCAAACTGTTGCTTCCTTATTTTTCATGTCACTTTCAGAAGACGACTCGACAAGGTATTACAACAGTCAAGTCAGTTCTACCTGCATGGGTGGCCCACGGACAAAAGTACTATATTCTGTTCAACAAGGTATGGAAATGTTTGAGTTAATTTATCGTTGAAAAATCAAATCGATTATTTAAATTAACAATTTAAAAGCAAGTGCACTATTGAGTTAATTCAGTGTCTAGTGGAATAGCCAAAGCTTGATTGACTGCAGTAAGGGAGTTGTGGTATAGAGGAATTTTTAAATTAATTAATTTTTACCTCCACCGCGGAGGCCAACTCTATGGCCACTGAATTGGGTAAAATGATAACGTGCTATATGACAGAAACTACAATCCTGGTCAAAAGCTTTGGGTCATTTCACATCTTTGCCGTCAAATGGCCTTTGTCTCCACCTCCCACCCTCCCCCAAACAATGTTGAGTTTTTTCTATTCAACCTATCTACCACATTTTTTTTTGGGGGGGGGGGGGGGGGGAGGAAAATGTAATAATGAATTAAATTCAAAAACATTTGTCACGGGGTAGTATTTTATTTAGTGTCCCAAAGACTTTGGCTAGGAATACAGTCATTCTGTATCGACTGGGCTGTACACGTAAATAACTAGCGGGGAATACGTGTTTAAAGAATTACATTTTACTCCTGATTAAGACTGAACATTTCACAGCCTCAAAGTTCAAGATTTGTATAGCAACAAGCCCCATCTATCGCTAGATCAGCCGTGACATCCAAAAAGAAAGCTCTTCCATACGTTCAACATTTGTTTCAATTGGTTTATTTAGCTTATTTAATGGCACAAAACGTTATTTTATTGTCAATAAAAAGTTCTTTCCAAGTCAGAACTACTTGACATAATTATGTCAACATTAAAATCAACATATTTTTGACCTTTTTGCAGCCAATGAACAAAGACCTGATTCAAAAGTCGCACGACAGGAGAGAGAACTGGCCATAGTCACGTGATGATCAAGTTAACCTTTATGGAGTCGTACTGAGGAGAGTTCAAATGAACTGAAAGACAATCATTTTATAGTAGGACATAATACATTTTAAAAGGATGGTTTCATTAATTTCTAACACCTAAGTTTGTAGGTTAAACATTACCTTATTAGTTTTATCTCAGGAGCTACGTCACGATGTATGAAATCAATTAATAGTTTCAGTTTCAGTTTCAGTTTTTTATATGTACACTGTTTACAAAAGATAAATTACGTACAATATAGAAACGAAATTTATTATACATAAATGGAGAAGGAAATACAGTCAAGAAAAATATTACAATATACAATCGACCAAAACCGCATAAACAATAGAGATTGCAATGAGGAAAAGAAGAGAAGTAATTAAAAACAACAAACAAAAAGAAACAAGGATGGTCAGGTTGGGGTAGAGAGAGTGATAACATGTGACGTCACACATTTTCAAATTATTTGTATCAAGAAAATCAAATTATTACATAAAGATTACTTCTGTATGATCAGCCCAGAGCAGCCACAAAAACTTGTTAGCACCAATAGAACAGAAGATATAGAGGTTTCAAAGTTTGATACCGTCCCATACAAACCTCTTTAATTTTTCTCTGGTTCTAAAGTGAAGGAACAAACGCAAAATTAGAAGGGTTTGTATGGAGAAATTAAAACATGTAGTGCCCACATCTCAGCCGCAAATTGCAATGGAGAACTAATTTTTGGCTGATCAAATTTCATAATTTTGCAAATTGAATTTTTGTGACGTCATAACTTTAGTACTCTATTGAGACGGATTATACGAACGACGAACATGAAAAATTAGTCTCGGCTACATTTCCATCCGTGACGTCAGCTCCTTCAACAGGTATTATAAGGTAGTAATAGTAATATGCTATTTTTAAACATTCTTACTTTAGCTAATAATCCTGTTGAGGATATTATATACGGAACATTAATTTTTTCGAAATGTGATTTTTTATATTTTTGTCTAAAGTAAGTAACTAGACTTAGGCCGGCCTTATAACTGTTTCTTAGATGAACCTCTGTCAGTGACCGCTTAGTGTAGATTTACTTTCGTCCAATTCGGCATAAACAAATAATTTTAAGACTCTTCATATGACATTTCGAAAAGTTCACTCATCATGATAAATGTATATCAAAACTTGCCATAATTGCAGATTCACCAAAGACAGTTGCCTGAAAAATAATTTGAAAGCTTTTGATGGAAAAACAATTGCTCACAATTTGCCATATATGGTATATTTATCCATTTTTCAACAATAAAGAAATAATTGATTCATGGCATGATTCAAATTTAAGATTATGATGTTTCATTCATGAGGTCATGAATATCATGTAACTATTCATTCTCTTAACTAAATTTGAGGCAAAGGGATGATGCTGATATTGCAATTGCTGCATAAATTAACTCGCACTGATTTTAACGTTCTTGTAAGCTTTGCCTGTTTGGACACACACAAAAGAAAGAACATAAAAAAAATATCCCGCAATCGTGTTAAAATTTGTTCAAGCTGCAAGCATCGTCCATTTGGCCTTTCATGCATAAAAATACCACATAATATTGTCTTCCCATTATATGTCTTCTTGATCATGAGTAGAAACTCCGCCATAAATCATACTTGTTTGAGTTTAGTATTGGTTACAGTTACTTTTCATCTCTAAATCCGTTTTTGATAATTTGTTTTGGTATGAACTGAAACTCGCCATGTCGGAGAGTTTCTTTTTTCTTTTAATTCAAGTTGGCTCGTTAGCAGGATTTTGAGAGAAAAAGTGACTGTAGAAACTGCTAAGCAGCCTATAAAGAGTGCATGCATAAATACAGTTTAATGGATTTGTACAAATTTGACAAATTATGGAGCATTTGCTTTTCTCCGAGAGCTTTCAACTCATTATTTGGGCCGACACAATGGATGGCAATTTTTGATCATCTTTAACTCGCCGATATGATTTCACATTTTTATCGAATGATGGACATCCAGCTTTAATTTGTAACAGCTTAATTCAGCAACCGATTACAAATTTCTGTAATTACAGGTCACTCACTGACAGAGGTTTAATCATTTTCTTTTTTCTTAATTAAATGCAATTATTGTATAACATTTCTTGCGCACTGATTGGCTTATGTTTCTAATCAATATTAAGGAGAGCAGAAGGCTTAAGTTCTTCTGAAGTACAGACCGCTCGGTAATGTCATTTCTCTTTTGTAAAAACATATTAGTTTCCTTCGTGTCCCCTTATTTAAACACATACATCACTTACATGACTTAACTTACAATACGTTCCATTACATTACTTACAATACATTACGTTCTTTACAACACGTGGCGCCACATTACACTACTTACAATAGATTAAGCTGATACATTACTTACTATATATAATTCAACACTAGCCTGTTCCATTAAGCCTTAAATTAATGAATACGTTTACGACAGATAAGAAAAAATACAAATTGCTGATTACAGGGAGCGAAAAAAATGAGATTACGTGCATTGTTGTAGTACGTAGGTTATACCATTTCAGTTAGTGTCCTTAAGCAACCACGACGGCGACGGCTAAGAGAACGTCACAAAACAATACGTTTAGTTAGATGGTACAATTGCTCTGCACGTGCGTTTTACATATTGGTACATTTCTTTTTGTCGCTCTATACAAACAACAACGTCAAATGACCAAATTCACGGTATTATGGAGTGTCTGGACTTGAACTCCCTCCCTACGAATTCAGCTCCTGGACAGTTCGGCCACATTAGACAAATTGAACGTGTTGGAATAATCGCGAAATAGTTTATAGGAACGTACGTGAATTCACTTTTTAAGTGACGTTTTCCATGGCGTTGCATGCCGTCGTGGCTGCTTAAGGTCCTTATTGTCTACGGTACACAGAAATGGCTTTATAGGTTGCAAAATAAATATAGTTTATTCCATGGATTCGTATAAGTAGTATCATCGCCGTTCATGTTGCAGAATTGAAAGGCAGTTGTTGAAAATCAGTTCTCGCTCTCGTTGGCCTGAAACTCTCACGCGCTCTCATCGACTCCCCTGCGCTCTCTTCCTGCTCAAATTTGTCTCGAGAATCGTCGATGACTCACTCTCGTTTGGCCCGAGGTGATGATAGTCTATGAAAGTTAAAAGAAAACTCTCACGAGAGCCAACTCTCAACAACTCTCATCCTCGTTTGGCTCGGCTTATCAAAACCTTAGACTTAATTTGAACTAAAGTTATCAATTCTAACTTTGTAACAACAGAAGAGTCCGGCGACTTAACGGAGCATGCAGTTCAGTCTTTAGAAACTTTTCTGGTAAAGCCAACAGGAACACCATCTTTGATGAACAAAAGCGATTAGTTTCTAAGAGACATTTGTATGTGCTGCGTTGGCGGGGGTTAAAATAACCACAGTAGGGAATTTGAGAACCACAGCGGCTAACTTCAAGTTGATAATTAACTAAATGAAAACATCTAAAATAAATCGAGCGCGCAAATTTCAGTCCCTTCTGGGGCACTGGTAACCTTTCAGGGTGGAGACAATAGCTGCAAATTAGCGGCGAATAAAAATGTTGAGTTCTTCCTTAAGAAATTATTCCAAACCAAGTAGGAAAACAATAGAAACAGTTATTTATTTCCGCCATGGAATACTAGTTCGTTTCCCATGGAATACGAACGACAAGGAGATGGGGTTTTAAGGCAAAATTATTACTAGCAGTAATGCGCGCGTTCAGTAACTGTACGCGAAATTCAAACACATTTTTATTTTTATTTGACCCATATATTGTTATAATGACGCTATAAAGTCACATGTTCATATGGTTATTCGAGTAACGGAGCTACAATTTCTTAAGAAATACAAGTGTCTTGCAGAAGTTCAAGCAAGAAGTTCAAGAAGTTCAAGCTTCCTCGCTCAATCCACCGTACGGAAAAATGGCGGCTGTACATTTTACCACAATACCTTGCGAACCTAACACAGCCAATAAAGGCACATAGAAAGCTATATTTTTGCGAAATTCGTCCCTGTACTAACAACATTGTGTATGTTAGGTTTTAAGTTTTTAGAACTTTTCTGTGCGTTTCTATGAGCGTTTTTAGGGTTTTCGTGCGCTACGAATTATGGGTAAATGTACCAGTCACCATCTTTTTCTGTACGGTGGATTAGATCTTGTGGAAAGTAGCTACCTAATGGAATGGAATTAATACTACTAATGAAACTGAGTAAAACGTAATAGCACTTACAATTGAATATATGTATGTACATGACTTTTGTGATGTTTGACACTGTAAAAAGGATGAATATAGCCAAAAAACAACTGAATACGAGTTTAGTTCATTTAACGGTTGTGTAGCGCGTACGTTATCAGTTGTTGTTGGTCGTTTGCTTCTCAATGTCCTTAGAAAACATTAGGATATGCGATTGATCTTGGTATAAAAGTCATGATCATGTCTGGACGAACAGTTAATCCACCAGATACTGACATGACGTCATCCACCCCGAGCAGCACCCTTAATGTTCTAAAGCCGAAATAATAACAATCTTATTTTGAGTACACAAAATACTATCTACGGAAGGCGTTTATCTTTAAAATATCTTAACAACGAAATCCCAGTCGACATTAGGGTTCCATTCCATGGTCGGAGGGTGAATCTGATCGCCGGTCGTTAATCAATAGAATGGGAATACTCGACTTTTCTTTCTTTGAGTTTCTTCAAGGGTTGTAATTCGACGATCGAAGCCAAAGATCTAAAATGAAAGGTAATAGACAATAATCAATCAATAATAATCAATTAAAATAATGTTCTCCTTCCAATGGCATGTATGTGATAGATACAATATGAGTGGCAGATCTGTATGGGAATTTACATGTTATCTGACGCGAACATTGTATAGAGTATCGAGCTTGCGATAGAGGCAAGAAGTGAGGCTCTTACACACTGAATAGGGGCTGGGCACGGGACAGCCTGATGATATCAAGTATCACGCTTTGACACGTGATCCAAGTGACCCCTCCCCCCCTCTCCCCCTTCCCTACAGCCCCCCTGGATCGCGGGCCACTGTTACAGTTTGATACTTACCTTGTTTTCATAAGAGAAAATGCCTTCCTCAGCTGTTTCTTCGGGTTCAATTCTTAAGGTCCTCCTCTTCACCTCATCCGTCGGAGCTTCTGGAAAAATACGTTATCATAGATATCTTCATAATCTTCCTCTTCGCCTTCGTCTTCATCTTCATCGTGTTCGTCCATCAGTAAATGTTCATAACGTGGCAGCTCATAAATTCCTGGCTTGCGTCTTATCTCAGTGGTAACATTGTCGTAGAAGCCTGTCTCGTATGAAACCTCTCCTTCAGCGGATTCACTTGACATCTCTCCTGGAACGACCTCCTTCTCCTTTACATCCACAGTTAACGTCTGCACTTCATAACCTGACTGCACAGAATTAGGCAGATAGTCATACACATGTTCTTCTTCTTCTTCATTTAGGTCCTGATAGTGTTGGCTCTCACTATGGTCCTCGCTATGGTCCTGAATGGTGTAAGAGCAGTAGGTCTCATTCGATATACCTCTGCCACTCCCGGGGACTGATTCCTCGGGTCCCATTTCTATGGCAACAGTCTGTACCTCAAACATAGGCATGTCAAAGGGAATAGTTTGATAGATTCCCTCGTCTTCCAGGTTTATAGAGACTTGATTCTGTCTTACCGAGAAAGATTGTTTCCTGTTAAAAAAAAAGGTAAACATAAAAATACTGTTAGTCTTGGAGCAACAGCGACGGTAACTAGAAGATTTAACAACGCTTACAAGCCAAGGGAGGCAGGGAAGCAGGGAGGCCCGTGTGAATCCTATTACACAAAAACTTTGGTGACGCAACTACGATTAGTCACTACGATTTATTGCAGTGTTATTGGTAGTAGACTTTTCCACTAAACAATTACTGGAATGGAATTTTAGACTAACAATATAATTAACATGGTAGTGGATTATTAATTTAATTGCATTGGTAATTCAGCTAAAGTAACCACTTGAAACGCGGTAATAGCATAATCCCGGGGGGACTTGCATTTAAAAGTAACGAGGGTGATCGTCGTTAAAAAATATGCCTGGAACTAGTTTTGTCTTGGAATAGCCCTTTTCACGGTTAACTTGTGATATTTACATAACAATACACTTGAACATAGAAGCGAGGCAATTTCGGGCACAAGCTGCAAAACATCGTGTTTTTCTTGAGCTCCTTCAACTCTTTTAGTATAAAAACAGTTTTAAAATGTAGAAGAACTACAATTCTTTTAGTTTACGTTGTTTTAGAAAAAAATGTAAAACGACTTTTCTCTATTAATAAAGAGTAGATTCGCATAAGCAACAGGGAGATCGGGTTACGATCTTTACGGCAAACTTTAACTAAAATAATTGTATATTAAGTTATTCTCCGTTTAAAAACTATTTTTATACTAACATAGTACAAGGAGCTCAAGAAAATCACGACGTTTTACAGCTTGTGCCCGAAATTGCCTCGCTTCTATGTTTAACTGTATTGTTATGCAAATATTTCAGGTTAACCGTGAAAAGGGCTATTGGTACCTCTTAGGCCGGGTGAAAATGAATTCGAGCCACACCACAACATGAGGTTCTGGTACCTTTTAGAGGGTTCTTTTCAAAATTTCTGATGATCAACCCCGTCACTTTTATATGGGAGTACCCCCCCCCCCCCCCCCCCCCCCCCCCCCCCCGGAGCATAATCCGTGCAAATAAATAAATTGGAGCATCTTCGCACGTTATCTGTGTCGTCATCATGTAACGCAGAGAAGAGTATTGCGTGACGATTATAGGACAGCCGTAAAGATGACTGATCTAGCTACGTGTAGCTATGTCTTACCATAAACACAATTAAGACGATTTCCGCTGGACGTTCGAGCAAAAAGTGCAAAAAATTAAGTTACCAAAAAATACTCATAGCACGGTAACATTTTGAATACAGTTAAGAAGAAATTATCGATAAATTAGCTCCCAAGCTGACCCCGCGAGAGAAGTCATTACATATTTTAATTAAAAAGACGCTTCATGTCAGTTCAAAACAAAATGGCGTGCGTTTTTATCATTTTTTACGAGGTTTGACATTAATTTTCTCGAGAATGCTTGAGAATTTAATTGCGGGGTCACTTGGAGAAGTGAATTAAAGTGATATGTTTGAAATAGTATTTAAAATATTACCGTGCTATGAGTAATTTTTTAGTAATTAATTGTTGCACTTATTGCTCGAACGTTGAGCGGAATCCGTCTTAATATTGTTTACACTCTAACTGCTTACTTACCGAAAAAAAACGTAAAAAGAAGACCAATGAGCAGCCCAACAGACCAACGAACAGAACTACTGGAATCACTAGAAAAACAACAGAAAAATAGTTTATATCCAAATTGAAGAACGTTTCATAACTCATAATGAAGTAAGTTGACTTATTTCTAAGTAACTGTATTTTTGTCCAGTGTTTGAGAAAACGTGACATGAATGAAGAAAATGGCTCAAAGCCTATGTTTTCACCCAATGATACATAACCATACATTTTTAAAAATGTAAAATAGTTGAGGATTTCAATTATTACTTGACAGATTAATGACATTAATTATTAAAAGGACTACCAAAAGCATTTTCTGGATTATAAATAAATCGTCTAAAGTTTTGTTGTCAGATCCGCTCCCTCGTAAATTAACGCTATTTTCGGGCACTTCAAGGAGTCATCGATGAATTTCATCCATACATGTATCTGTATAGAAAGTCATCCCCATTTTTACATCCCCAGATGTCAGACGTAAAACATTTTGACGAAAACTGCTACGATCGAGCCTGAAATGCCGCCATTTTGAAACCCGTTATTTTTAGAGGGGGCCTGGACCTGAAAAGGTGCCTTTTGTCCCTGATTTTAGGGGAAAATGTACACCATATGTAGAGCGCGCCCTGCACTGTATATGCGTCTTCAGGGATCAAAGGGTTAAGGCACAGCTGATGCAAATGTACAGGCAACAAATGTGGTTAACAATTATATTATACTTGCACAAGGCTTTTATTGGATCGCACGTTATATCTGTAAGCCTTTCTAACGTAATAAGCAGAATTTTGAACTACAATGTAAACACGATAGTTAACTGGTAACGAGGTCCTAATATAATACTGAATAAACCAATCCAAAATATACAAGCCAAGACTAAGAAGTATTAGTTGTTGTCGTTGTGTTGTTGTTGTTGTTGTTTTGTCAACAAGAAACCCACCTGCTATGTATGTGTCAAACACAGCGTTTTTCGTTGTTTCGTCATTGACTCTTTGTAACAAAACACCGGAAGAGGGAAAGTCCTCTGAAGAAACAAAATACAAATATATATTACAATTGGGTCCATTCCTTGGGGGGAGGGGTGGGGGGGGGGGGGGGGGAAGAGATCCCTATATATCATGCATGTAATATTTCCATGTGTTTCATCCGACTTCCAAAACACCTCGATTTTCGGCTATTTCAACTCTCTTCTCGGTGTTTGGAAATCGGATGAAAACACTGTCTCGAGTGTTTGATGTATAACATGTAAGCCTATACACCCTATTCCAAAATGGCTGTCAATTTAAAATTATTTTGTATGTATTTAAATTTGCCTCAGTATCGATCAGTACCTGAGTTGATAATTCAAAATAAGTTTTTCTCTAGAACGAGGTTAGTGAGGTTAGTCTATTGTAAATACATACATAAAAGCCCGCTAGATTTTGATTTTAGAATAAGCGTAATTCATGGCACTCCTACATGTACATGAAGTTAGTTGTTACCTGAGTCGCAGCCAAACAGTGCGATACGCATACAAGCAGAAGAGCCTCTGAAGCTGACTGGATGGATACGAATGTAATGAGCTCTTGTTCCTTGAAGGGATACATTTTTACCTTGAATGTTCTTGTTGGCTTTAAACTGTAAGGTTAAACAAGAATGCCTTGTTAAACTATGAAACTGAAAGTAAATTGAAAGAACTGGTACAAAATGACCTTCAAATCGAAGGAAATCTAATAAATTAAAAGTCCATAAAGGTAGAAAAACACCAGAGGTAACAACAAACCATAAAGGAACAAGGATAGTTAAGATTTGGGAAGATAAAGACGAATTTTAAACCACGAAGTTCGTGACATAGCTCTTTTAGGAGAGATTCTAGATGGGATTAACTGATAACGGACTAATAAACCAAAAAATTAAACTGAAAAACGGCCAAACTTCCAAATGAAAACTAACAAATGATCCAAATTTGTACTGAAAAGACATTTTTGCTTTCTCATCCCGACCTTCAATTAACTTTGATATTTTTTCCTGTGTAACAAATTCAATTCTACTTGAATTGTTAAATATACCATCAACCTACATACCCACCCATTTTCTATCGTTTTATTTATCTTGAAATGTACTTCTCCTCTCTACAACGGCCACCTTGAAGCGGATCTTTCTGGCCGTTGTAACTGAGCGTTGAGGTGAGTGAAGTTCGACTATACATTACTCATACATGCAGGGCATGGAAAATAAGCGACTATACTGTAGCCTATACATAAATCACTTTTAATTTCGCTACGGATCAAGCACATCTTGTTCAATCTATGTATTCAACTTACAATTCTAATATTTCCTTGTTCAGTGTAGTTGACGAAAGATTCATTTCAGTACTGTTACTTGTTGACACATAATAACTTTCGACCCACGTGTTTGTTGTACCATCTGTGACGCCTTCAGTTTCAATGACGGTTACGTTTGTAAGATATCCTAAAAACAGATAAACAATGACAATCAGTACAATACTGCACGCGAGTAATGCAAATGACGAATTTCGGAGCTTTTCTACGCTTTTCGGCGAAAATTCGCCGAAATTTCGCTTGAAACGACATTTCGGTAGCCTATTGCTTTTTTCGCTCGCAATCTACGGAAATTCGAATAGACCTTTCTCCAAAATGGCCGCCTAAAATTCATATTTAGCTGAGCGAAAAACCAATACCAGCACCTGAAAGACCACCTCTTGTTTGGTAATCGTACGAAGTTTCGTTAGGTTAGGTTTTACCTGAGTCGAGCAAGTTGAAAAACTTAAGTTGAAAAACGGAAGTTGAAAACTGGAAAATTTAGAGATGTTTTCAACTTCCATTTTCTCGACTCAGGTAGAACCTAACCTAACATAACTTCGTACGATTTACCAAACAAGAGGTGGTCTTTCGGGCTGGTATTGATTTTCCACGCAGTTTAGTTTTAATCATTTTGAAATTGCGGCGGCCATTTTGGTGAAAGGTCTATTGAATTTTATAATTAAAATAGTTTCCGTTTATCGCACGTAAGGTTCTCATTACTACGATGCTGTTATGCTCACACGGAAGTACAAATGTAAGTGTAAATATGTACTCACCAAAGAACACCTGCAAGTATGGCGCTGGGTCAGTTTGTGACGAACACCAACCATCTTGCCATGTACCCATAACCTCGACACCAATCCTCCCTCGGTATGCCGCGCGTCCTTTGATTCTTTGAGACGAAGCTGTGATGTCTTTATCAGGAATTCGACGATTACTCGGCACTTTGAGACCCAGCTCCCTGAATCCACAGCCTATAGGAAATGCATATATTCTCTTTTAAAATCCCCTAAACTTGCACGAAACTTATTATACATTTCAGCAAATAAAACCAGGTTGTATTTATTTTTTTCAGAGTTTGAAGAAGTTAACCCATTCTTTTTCAACTGTTCCTCTTCATAATTGTCGAAACTCTTCGTTTAGTACACATTTTCAGTGAATTTTGTTAATAATTTTGTTAATAATTCCCAACATTGAAAAGGGAAAAGAGGCTTTAACGCACATTAGTAGTTGTGATATTCATCATTTCAAGTTTTTTTTTTTAGTGTGTCAATTAACTTTGAGGAGGCATGTAGCTACTTTCAAATTCATTCATCACACAACTTCATATCAAATACCAGAGAAACAGTGACATCAAATAACAAGTGACGTTGTGATGGAATATTATAAAAATTCATTGAAAAGGAAACCAAGGTTGAGTACTTCATACATACCGAACTGACACTGTCTTCCATAGTAACCACGCGAGCAATCGCAGCGGTAACTTCGTCCAACGTTTATGCATGTTCCACCATTGACGCACGGCGAAGAGTTACACTTGCCTCGGTCTTCCACTGTAAGTAGAAATAAGTAGAAATGAGTAGAAATAAGTAGAAAGTGTAGTAGAAATATAAGTATAAATTTTTAAGCCAATCAAAGAGCTCAGTGAAGCAAAACCAAAGCGATCCAACGTGCAATTTACCGAGCTTGGAATCGATAGTTTTCGGTTTTGACTCAGTGTCATTGCATTTGCATTTGTTTGGAGTGTTTAGAGGTCTTTAGATGTTGTTACCTCTATCTATACTCTACTCTCTACTATCTCTACGTTTTTTACAAAAAGAAGAAAATAACAAACTTACAGAAACAAATTTGTCTTTTCAACTCCATCTTCAACTGCTTCAATCCATCAAAAGTCGTTCCGTACACTAGATCACCATTATCACCAGTTATTTCTCTTAGGTCGTCTTCGTCGTAGTCGTCACCGACTCCTATGGCAAATATTGTCACGTTTCTGTCACGCAAGTCTTTGGCTGGAGTTCTTATGAGATCATAAGATGAACCAGTTGTGAGAAAAACCAGGTAATTGGAAACATCTTTTCGAAGTTTAGACCTCGAGAACATCTTATGTCGTACGTAGTTTAAAGCCTTGCCGGTTTTTCTTCCTTTATTTGGATATGAAACGTTGTTTACCGCAGCACTAGCTTCTATGGAGTTGTGGTACTCATCAAAATTGAACACTTGATAAACGTCATTGGAAAAGATTGTCAACCCAACGTGAGCTATTTCCTTGGAGACGTCGAGGTATTCGATGAAACCTTTGACAAACTCAAGGGTCTTATTAAAGTGACCACTACCAGATAGTTCCATGCTTGCAGAACCATCGATCAAGAAGCCAACGTTGATATATTGCCCTTCACAACCTAAACAAACATTTGTCAAGAAGGATATAAGATGTTAGACTTGGATAGTTTAACATGTAGATAATGTGTTCAAGGAAGTTGTTTAATTAATAAGAAAGTCGGTTAGGGAGAGAAAGTCAAATGTATCTGCGTGGCTGCCTGGCTGCTTGGCCGCTTGGTTGCCTGGCTCTAACTCTAACGCGTTTCCAAGTTGTTCACAGATAGTGAACCTAACACACCCACCCCCACAACCACCACCCAAGTCATGTATACCAAGTTACTTACGTGTTCGACAATGCTCCCCGATGAATTTCACTGGACATTTACAGTAATAGCCACCAGGTGTGTTCTTGCATTTCCCATCATTAAGACAAGGATTCTGCACACATTCATCGATGTCTGAAAAAGAGGTAAACATACTCAGCCAGATTAACTTTTTAGCCTGCTAAACACCACCCATTTATCAGGACTTTCCAGTCCTGGAAAATGCCAGAACAACATTCCAGGACTTTCCAGGATTTCAAGGACCTCTACGAACCCTGGAATGTGTTTTCGTCTTTCATCATTTCTCGCTTCAACGGCTTTCACTTACCGTATTCACAGTTCGTTCCGTTCCATCCTGAAGCGCATTCACATTGAGGCGACCCATCATCTTTGACGGTACAGTTACCATTGTTATGACAAGGGAGCGGAGAGAGCACGCAGGGTGATCCAGCTAAACAAACGTAGATCAACAGTGATTTAACAAATTTAACAAACATAAAATGATCATCGCAGTTGTGAATGCAATTAAAGCAATTGCAATTTTTAAGCCAGAAAAAATTCTAACAAACATAAATAAATATTTTTTTTTTAAGGAAGACGCGGTGGCCTAATGGTTAGTGCGTTGGACTCTAATCGAACGGTTCGGGTTCGAGCCTTGGCCTGGGTCACTGTGTTGTGTTCTTGGGCAAGACACTTAACTCTCACAGTGCCTTTCTCCACAAAGGATTATAAATGGTACTGGCGAATTGTCAGAGTAATCTGACAAAAATGCCGGGTGTTACCAGCGATCGACAAACATTCCATCCAGGGGGAGTACGTAGCAATACTCCTAAGGCGATTCATGCTACAGAAACCGGAACTGTAAGCGCCGGCCTGATAAGCCATCTTGTTTGTGGACAAACTTTGGATGGGTAACCGGTATGCATTTTTAGTTTTCCATACATCTGTCTGTAAGACGAGTCTGGTGTCTACGGGAAAATTTTCAGACAAATGTATGTATGAAAATGACTTCACATAGAACTACTCGTTAAAAAAACTTCCAAAAGTTTACCGGACGTCCTAACAGATCTGATGGAAGTTAACCGTTACCAGCGTACGACATTTACGATTATGGCCATTACAGAATCTCATTTAAGATATACTTACAAACTTCACAGTGTTTCCCAGTCCACCCGGGTTTGCAGCTACAAGTGTAGTTTCCCTCAGGAAGATTAAGACAGGTACCACCATTTGAACAAGGATTCATGGAGCAAGGGTCCGCTTCTGACAAGAATGCGATTGAAAATATGACAAATTAGAGAACTAAATTTATATATTCCCATTCCACCTTAGACTATATTGTTTGACACCTATTTCAATTAACGTTGTCGGATAGAAATGTTTTTAAAAGCCCGCAAAGCCAGCAAGACAAGACCGAAAGGTAGCATGGTTAAAAGTAGAAAACTGCTGCACGCACCGAATACTAATGAGAAGTAACATGAAAAACATTATTTCTAACGTTTCCTTTTTGTTTTAAACCTGTAGAAGTAAGCTACTTTTAGCCAAACTTAATTTCAGCAGAATCAGCTAGTGAAAAAACATGGAAAAACAAATTATCTGATCAGTCGGGGCAAACCAAATACATCACGTCCGAAAATAAAATAAAAAACTTGTAGATTTCTTTTCAACCGATATGGAAATTACAATGAATACCCAGACTACCAATCGGTCTTGTCTTGTAGGCTTTACGCTTTCTATCCGACAACGTTAATTGAAATAGGTGTATCGAAATTGGTCTATTCCAGAAAAGGTGACGAAAAGTAAATAAATAAATAAATAGTACTGAATAAATAAATAAATAAATAAATACCGTAATTTTAACTTCGATAATAACCCCAACCGAAAGTCTCCCCCACTTCTCCATCCCCAAAGCCTTCCAAATCTCAGACACTGACGCAACGCCCTCCAATAAGCCTCGTCAAAAATAAGCCCTCTCGTAGATAAGCCCACCACAAGAAAGGCATCATAGGAACTTCACGATTAGGATTGAGCGGCAGGTTTTTGCGTCTTTTGATTTAGCTTTTGATATGTTACCAGAGCCGATGAGTAAACTAGTAAAACTAGTAAATTAGTAGGGGCGTTAAAGAGCCCACACCACTGTTAGTGGACGCTGTTCCCGGTGCTTTTGGTCTGGCCTGTTCACATGTATTCATGGTTGGGTGGATAGGGTGAGATCATGAATGGACTGATATAGCGGCTGCAATATATAGATGCCTTTACAAGCTGATGTCCGATCTCACCCCTGAGTTGAATTGTAAAGTGCATTTGAGCTTTGGAAAATGCGCTATATAAATACCGTTACCATTAAACATGAAAACGTTAAAGTGCTTTTGCAAGAGAGGATGATCTAAGAGCAGCATAGCGCCATACACGGGTCTCTTCCAATGATAATTTTTGAAATCTATTTTTTAATTGCAGTCCATAATTGAGCTATTTTATAAGCGCTACCTGATTGTTCAGTTCCAGTGACGTAAGGTCGGAGCCTTGATCATCATGGCGCGAAACTAATACTTATTATATATTATGGGGGGCATGGCGAATCCTTCTCTTAGATCATACTCTCTTGGCGCTTGGCGTTTGTTATTATTTTTTAGTGATTTTCGTACCTTTGATAATTGCGTCCTTCAGAGTTGCCATCGTATGACCAAGACCATCATAGCGATCAAGAGTAAACACATGATTTGAGTTAGGCTCAGAGGCCATCTCATTCAACTGACCACGCAGATATCGACCAATACCCACACTGAATATTGCCACATTGTTTCGTTTTAAAGCAAACGAGGGCACTGCTAGTTCGTCGTCGGATCTACCATCTGTTACAACAATAAGAATGTCAGGTCGAGCTTTGTTATTTCCATGTTCGTTTGAGCTGTTAAATAGCTCTGTTCTCGCTACTTCAAGCGCTTTTCCGATATTTCTTCTTTTGCCAATCATGTTAATATTGTCCAAAAACTGTCCCAAGCTCTGCATGAGTGGCATTTTCATCAAATCTGAGCTTCACGTACGGGTTATCAGAATATGTTATAACTCCCACTTTCGTGTCATCTCCATCTTCCTTCAAGGTTTTAGCAATGCCTTTGACAAATTCCACTTGCTTTTTAAAGTTCCCCTTCTGATATTGGTCAATGTCTTCTCCAGTGTACAAAACGAAGCCAACGTTGAAAGAGCTTGAATATTCTTTGAAGAAAAAGAAAATCAAAATATCAAGATTCGCCACAAAACAATATTAGATTAAGTCATCTAAACTTGTGCAATTTTTAAAGTATTACTATATATCGAATGAAACTTTAAATAATAGCTTACGAAGAAAGAAAAAACACCAAAGAGGTAATAATAAACCAAAAAGGAACAAGGATGGTCAAGATTGGAGAAGATTGAGACGGATTACGAATGAATACTGACTTGAATAATTAATTTTTTTAAAGATGTGCCATTTCCAACACATGATCGAACTACTACAACGTAAAGTAGCTATTTCAAATGAGCTACTGTTGTAATTCTTTTTCTTAGCTTACCTTTTCTGCATGAGCTCTCTTTGTTAAAGAATCCTGGTCTGCAGTTACAAAAGGACGTTCCTGGAAAATTGATGCAGAGTTTTCTTTCTCCACACTCCACGCTTGCGCACTCATCGATATCTGTTCAGGAAGAATAAATCAAAATCAATCAATTACACTACAGTCGAACTTTCATTACAAGACATCCTGGCTCTATGTGGAATTTTACTTTATATATAATAAATAGACATCTCTTATCGTAACAGACGCGAGTCGAGACAGTTGTGGATGCCCGCGCTTGCATATTTACGCCATACTAAACCTTCGGTACAAGCACGTAAATAAACTCAAAATTGAATCAAAATTGAATCAAACTGAGTTAAGAAAAGCAGCATTATGGGGCAGTAAATTATTATGAATCACATTTTTCTCACCCTACAATGTATGCAATCTTTAACCTATCAGAAACGGACACTTCCAGAAAGTGCACCATTGTAGTGGTCCCAAAGTTGACCGCTTAGATTTTTTTTTTACAAAATAAATGATTATCGAAAGATCGACACTTATTTTATTTACTTTAAAAGTCATGAGCCTACCTATCTCACAGTTCATTCCCGTGTACCCTGATGGACAAGTACATTGATAGTTATCGTATAGACTTTGGCAAGTTCCGCCATTACTACACGGATTGCTGAAGCAGTGATCCACAGCTAAAGGAATAAAATGATGAAATAGGTTAATTCCCCTACAAGTAGGGTTACCTAAAGAAAACAATTAAAAGGAGAAGGTAAGGTTGTACACCACTGGAAATGAGTCCATATAATAATTTATTATCGTGACATAGGTCCTTTAAATTTCAGATCAACATGATCATGCGCAAGGCACAATCGGTTATTCATGAAGCATCTTACCATTACAAAGCGATTCCTTTATCTTGTTAGCAGTATTCGGAAGTTCTTCATAAACCGGCGCTTCAAACACGTCAGATGGTTTAGTTGCTATCTGCTGTAGTTCCTCTCTAGCGTAATATTCCCCCACACCAACTGCTAAAGTGACCACATTCATCGCTCTTAGATGCGCAGATGGTAACGATACGTCATCATTGGATACACCGTCTGTCACGGTAACCAGGCAGTTAGGTCGTCCTGCTCGAGCGTGACCAAACAGATTGCTCTGAACAGCGCTAAGACCTGCACCAGTGTTGGTGGCATTTGCAGGATAGTCCATTGTATCAATAGCCTTGTTGATATCCGACTTGGAGTAATATGCGTCAAATGTAAACTTAGTTATGGTGAGTGACGAGTAAATTACGAGTCCAACATTTGTGTCATCTTTGTCGACCTTGTAGAAATCGATCACAGTTTTGATCAAGTTCTTGTATTGTGAAGCTGCGGAGGAGTTAAGAGTTTTCATGCTGGCAGAACCATCAACTAAGAACGCCAAATTGAATTCCTGACGTTTACAAACTGCAACAACAAGCGATAAAAGTTTATGAGACAGTAATAAAAATACTTCAAGACATCTTCACTAAAATACACTTTCTATAGAGCAGTATTTTGTATTGACTGTCCAAAGTAATTATGTGTCTGCTTTATTTTTGTATTTGCTTTGCTCTCTATAATTATGTGGAACAATAAACACGTGCATAATTTTCTAACCAATCACAGCAAACATGCTGTTTTAAAGGTCGAGGCGCGTTTTCCTGCGCTCGATGTAGGTTACATGTTTTCCCGCGCTTGGCACCGGTTACATGTTTTCCCGCGCTTTAATGAAATTCAACTAACAAATATAATACAAACTACAGACAGTAATAATAATTTGTATCTTGACCCTATAATGATAACAAAGTTGCTAAATTGTAATAATCAGCACTTACCCGACTGGCAGTTAACTCCTAGATATCCTTGTGGACATGCGCAGTGATAACTCCCAGGCGTATTCTTACAGTCGCCATTGTTCTGGCAGGGATCAGAGTCACACTCGTTTATATCTGAGATAAACAATGTTTGGCAAAAATGGGGTTAAATAAAGACAAAATAGCACGTCTATGTGTAAAATTTTATAACTATGTCCATGTTGTATTAGTGTAAACTGTTAGGTTTAATTTACTCTGACTCTCAATATAAACAAGACGTTCCGGGATGGTACCTCCTAAATTTCACACCTTTCGGGTGTGAAATGCAAATTTGTACTCTTGCAGTGACGAAGCACTTTGTTGAGCTAACCGTCCTGCAAACTAAACATGCTTCAAAATCTCATGAAACCAAAATATATCATTAACAGAAATAATATATAACTTGCTAATGTTTAACAGAACATTCTTACAAAAAATGAAACAAATGTTATCAATAGCGGTCGTACAAAAAGCGCAGGTTGTTTGTCAGCTGTTTAAGCTTTGATGATTGATTGAAAACTAGGTTTGAGAATGGCCAGGCCATGCCCCCTCTTGTTTAAAAAATGATTATAATTGAACTTTTTTATGAAAGGAGGAGTAAAATAGGGAAGAAAAAGTAATGCGCACCACCAAACAGGTACCTGGCCCCACACGAGAGTACTACGAGTTGGGGAAACTATTTCATTTTGATGACATTTAACTGTAGCCTCCCACTCACCATCTTGACAGTTTTCGGATGTAAAACCAGCCTTACAGTTGCACGTGTACGAGCTGCCAGATGGAGCGCATTGACCTCCATTGTCGCATGGATTGGGAAAACATGGAGATAATTCTGGAAAGAAAGTAGAAAACATCACAATAAATCGCTTGAGTCCTGTGTTACATACTGCATTTGTTGTTCGTGTTGTTGTAAAAGTTTTCAGACGGAAACGTGCCCTTCGATATCATTGCTTTGTCTCGGTGATTATCAACGTTGACTGTTATATTTGAAGGGTCGTGTTACGCAACGCAGTGTTTCGTGTATCCTGGCTGGCATTGTTGACCGCCATGCGTTTGCATCCACACAAGTTACAAGAAGGGTTACGTTGGCAACGTGTTTATACTCAAAAACTTGTTGAATCGTTGTTTTAAATCGCCACGCGGAAATTAGGACCAAGTTCTACTTTCTGAGACAATTGCAAGATATTTTTATTTCATGGAATGATACACTACACTGTAGGGCAAAGTTTCGCACAACTTGAATTGTGTCCAAACAAAATTTCGAGAGACGACGGTACTTTTTTTAAATACGAGGTTGCATTTTCAGAACTTACCCTTGTCACAAATGCTCCCTGAGTATCCTGGTAGACATACGCAGGTAAATTCATCTCCTTTTGGAATGCATCTGCCGTTGTGGAGGCAAGGCGATGATGAACAAGGGTTCAATGCTGCAAATTGAAAGACAGTGTAGTTATCCTTGCAAAAAGTAAGCGACAGTGAAGAGATCTACTATTATGGCCTCGCCTTTAGACTGGACAAAAAATGTAGGGGAATGACTTGTAGTGAAATAATAAAATAACAAAAACAATTGCCATGTTGCATAACCCATACCTTAGAGAACTCACAGACTATTTACTCACAACTATCTATTGATGAGTTTGCAAAACCTTAGATCAACTCCCAAAAAGTAAAAATAAACAAGAGCAAGGGAGAATGATCTGTCAAAACTCTTTTTATTCCCTTCTGATCGAGACTCCGACATCATGTTATTCAAACTGACCAATCAGGTAGCGATGTTAAAATAACTCAGCTATAGCTATGGACTGAAATTTAAAAAAAAAATTATCATTGGAAGAGACCCATGTATAGGGGAATGCTTCTCTTAGATAATGCTTTCTTGCAAAGCCTTCTTGTTAATCAGTTCAACATTCATCCAACACTGTAACACCACTCACCCATACATATTGATTCCTTCATGTCCTGAACAAAGTCAGCTGTCTCCATATCCGAGTATTTTGTAGACTTGTAGTACAGCGACAAAGGCTTGGATGAAATTTCTTTAAGTTGTGCTTTTGCTATCTTATTCCCGTTACCAACTGCAAATATTTTCACTCCGTTTTTCCTAATCGCCTGTGAAATATCGCCAATATCGTCATTTGATTTGTGGTTTTGCAAGAGGATAATTACTTTTGGAACGTCACTGCGACCATGTTTCTCAAAGACGTTGTTTTTAACAAGCCTCAGACATTTTCCAACGTTTCTTTTCTTCTCCTTCTTCTTCTTCTTTGGTGATTTAATCTTGGGGAGCGCATAGTTGAGGTCCGTTAGAGAGAAGTAATCATTCAGGTTAAACATTATCTCAGAATCGTCACCATATACGACCAGACTAACGTGGGTGCCTTGGCGAGAAACGTGAAAGACTTTGACTAAATTATTGATAAATCGTAGAATTCTCTTAAAATTTGACTTCTTGATCTTTTTCGTTCCATCCGCCAGAAATACCAGATCCATCGTGGTATTACAACCTGAAAAGTACAAAATTGCATACTATATCAGACACGTTACAGTGTTTCATCAAATTTCCAAAAACCGAGAAGAGAGTTGAAAATACGACGCGCAGCGGAGTATTTTTGACGAAATTCGAGGTGTTTGGAAATGTGATGAAACACTGTCTCGAGTGTTTGATATACCTTATCAATCGAAACTAGAACGAAGGGGTAAACGGAGAAATAAAATCGTAAAAATCTTATGCTAATTAAGATGAGATATCCAAACCACCGACACGGTTATGATTTTCTTTGTTTTAACTTGATGAATTTTTAATGAATTTGAGAATGTAAGTACAAGGATGCTTATAGATAATTCTATAACACTGAAGGGCCAGGGTGCTCAAAGTAGGATTAACTTCGACTTTTAAATTTTAAAGCGAGGAAATGATCACTTATCGCAGCTGTTTTTCGAAAAAAGGATAACACTCGAAACGTCAGCTTTTCACATTTGCTACGGCGGTTAACTCAAGTCGATAATCAACTCAGTGTTTCACTTGTCCTCCGTCGCAGCATAACAGTTTATTTAGGAACGAATCGTTTTGTTAATTTTTCTTTACCTTTGTCGCATTGCTTCCCGTAAAAACCTTCTGGACAAACACACTCATGGGTTCCAACGCGGCTGATGCAGATTTGTCCTGCGGTACATGTGTTGTTTAGAACGCAATGGTCTATCACTGTGGAAAAACAGAGAGTCGTATAGTCGTGAAATAGTATGGTAGTACGTCTGACCAATACGTATCAAACACGATAGACAGTGTTTCATCACATTTTCAAACACCAATAAGAGAGTTGAAAATACGACGCGCAGCAGAGTGTTTTTGACGACATTCTCGGTTTTGGAAATGCGATGAAATACTGTCTCGAGTTATTGATATATATATTCTCAATCGACACTAAAATATGCTAATTAAGATCAGATATGCAAATCACCGTCACGGTTACGATTTCCTTTGTTTTAACTTGTTGAATGATTATTAGTGAGTTTGAGAATTAGTACGTCTAGATCTATCACTATGATAGAGTGATGGTCGACTTTGGTAGGTGTCAAATATTAGCTCAATCTTGAATCCAGATTCTCAATCACATAAAAATTGATGCGAATATTTTCAGGCTATCCTATCCTTTGCGATTATTAATCTTACCCACTTGAATAAACCGGAGTTAAGCACCCGTCCGGCACTTCTCCGAACCCTTGGATAAGACCAAACTTTAAATTTTATAAGGCTTGCATTAATTTCATTGAGTTACCTGATATCTACAATCAAGGGTCCTTGAGACACTAACCAACAGTGGGGGTATCCTTTAACAAAATACCACCCAGAGACAAAGATTTTGGCATTTTTAATTCATTATTCCATTTTCCTCCCAAAAACAATGTTGACAATGGTGGATAGGTTGAATAGAAAAAAGAGCCAACGACGATTTTACGGCAAAAATGTGAGACGCCACGTGTCGAACCCGTCAGTCTTACCTTCTTCACAGTCACTTCCAGTAAAACCATCAATACATGAACACTGGTATCCATGTAAAGAGTTGTGACATGTTCCATTGTTGGCACATGGGTTGCTAAAGCAATGGTCAACAGCTGTGAAAAAAGCGAAGATATAATGAAAAATACACATAACACGTGAAAATCTATATACTAGACAAAATCAGCGATGTTACTTCAAATGTAAAGTGAATTTAAAGCAAAGACGTATTGTAGTCCCCGGGGGGGAGGGGGGGGGGGGTACTCCCTTATATAAGCTATATAGGTATGTGGGTATGGTTTTTGAGCCATTTTGGTCTGAGATAGGGTATAGATTTTGACCATTTTGGTCTGAAATAGGGCATGTTTTGTGCACTCTGGCCTGGAATTTGGTTTGGCTTTTAGACGGAACTATTTTTTCCCATTAACATCGAGGAATTTAATTTTTGAAGCCCTTTTCAAATGTTTGCGCAAATGGAACCCATTCCTGGGTAGCTGAAGTCATGTATTTTACACGTGTCCTAATTTTATAGGTCTGAAATATGGTCAAAATTTCTGGGTCAGGTCTGAAATAGGGTATGGAAAATCACATATTTTGGTCTGAAGGGTTTCAAGAAGCAGGCCGCACACCAAAAGCAAACATAGATGTCGGCAACATAGATGTATAGTTTGATGTATTCTACCACAGGGATACAGTTTTACTTAGAATAGAATGTAAACCGTACCCCCTCTAATCGTATTAGGGAAAATGTGAGCACTAATTGGTGCAAATGCTAAAAACATAATCAACTCACCTTCACATATCATTTCATGGACCTGCCAACTGACGCTCACAAGCTCAAAATGTGTGGTAAGAAGTATAGCATTTGAATGAGGGTAACTGGTCGCACTTTCAACTTGTGTGATATCGTACCAGTCTCCCAAGGCGACCACTAAAATAGTCACGTTCATGTTATGAAGCAGTTTCGACGCAACCGTGACAGCGTCGTTTGAAGTTCTTCCAGTGAATACAACGAGGACACGATGGGAATTTGGACGGCTGTTCTTAAACAATTGCTGTCTTGTGTAATTCAGTGATTTTCCAATCAATGTCCCGACAGGGAGAGAGGAGAAGCTGTCCAGGGCTTGAAGTGTTTGATTTCGCGTGGAATTAAAGTAACTCGCTATCGTTGCTTCTGATGTATACAGGACCACTCCAACTCTTGTGTTTGCGTTAGGAAGGTAGTTTAGTATAAACTTGACGACAGTTATTATTTTGCTAGAATCGCTGGATGATCCATCTATCATAAAAACCAGGTCAATCATGGTTTCTTTGAAGACTGCAAGAAATGCATGCATATGATAAGCAGTATATAGTTATATTTATCTTGTAACCGATGTTACATATTGTAACAATATTGCAATACAATATCAATCCAAATAAACGTACGATAGAATACATGCTATTTTTTTGGAGCAACTAGATAATCGAATATAAGTGTACCACTATATGCGAACATATTTATTAGGGCTTTAATTTTTGAGTGTTTTGGAAGAAAGCTAAGAGGCTTTGATTTGAATTCACCAATTTTCTCCAGGCTTCCCGTATGAAAAATGTGTTCAATAAAATGTAGAAAAGGTAAATATTGTTTAAATTTTCCTAACATTATGTTCTTTCTTAGCTATTAAATTGCAGATCTCATTACTGTACCTTTATCGCAGTTTTTCCCGGCATATCCCAATGCACAGCCGCAATAGTAATCACCCATCCTCTCTTCACAAGTTCCTCCGTTCTGACATATGTTGTAAGGCATTGAGCATTCTTGGATATCTAAAACATAAAATAAAATACGCCTTGCATTGAAGTCTGTGTACAGATTCACAAAAGTAAATGCGGGTGTTTCCACCCACAAAAGTAGAATGGCTTTCCTTACAAATAAATTGTATATCAGAATAGGACCATAAAGGAAACAAACTTTTCAGTTTGTAGTCTTTGGATAGCTCCTTTAAGGTATTGAAGTGATAAAGTGCGAGGTTTAAAAGGCCTGAATTGTGACGTGACATAAGAAGCATCCAAAATTGCCCAAGATAGATGTTGTTTGAGAGGCCTGGTGGTTTTTATGCACCACATGGCGTAAATACGCCTCTTGTAAGGACGATTTGTGACACAGATACACTTTTACATGCACAATTAAACTATAACTAGAACATTTGTGTTGGGTATAAAATTTCCTTATTTTTCTGTAGCTTAAGTTAAGTTATTCACCTTCTTCACAGTTGGCCCCAGTCCATCCCGCTGGACAAGCGCAGTAATAAGAGTTGAGCGGTAAAACTTGACATGCACCGTCATTCTTGCAAGGATCAGGACTACATGGATCATTGACTGAAAAAAGCGAGACGTTAGTAATTTACGTCTATGTATTGCGTTTAAAAGTCTATCGTACGCCTAAGTAGAGAGCTTAAGCACGGACGTTTTTGAGCCACGGACGGCAACCGGAATATTATATGTCATATTCTTTACTTTGACGCGTATTATCGACTTTTCTTCCGTAAAGTTAAGTTGTAAATGCTAAAACGAAGACTTTCCAACTCATTGGTAGGAGGTAAAGCGAGTCAAAACCAAAAACATTCCTTCTGGTTGCCATCCATGGCTCAAAAACTAGTCTACATGTATCAACAACCTCATTAGGCTGGCTCGCGATTTTAAAGCTTTGAACGGCAAAAACTAAACTAAACTAGT
Organism: Desmophyllum pertusum; assembly: GCA_029204205.1. Lineage (NCBI taxonomy): Eukaryota > Metazoa > Cnidaria > Anthozoa > Scleractinia > Caryophylliidae > Desmophyllum > Desmophyllum pertusum. Next base: position 648,743 of record MU826855.1, read on the forward strand.
AGCCACGTAGCTCAAAGTAGATCATTTTAAAGCACATAAATATGTGTTTTTGTGGTGTCTACGTCGTCCCATCGTACCCATTATAGTTTTTTTTCACTTTTTCACAGAACTGATAAGTACTGTACTGTATAAGTCTGATATAATTATAGTTTTTTTGTTTTCTTTAAATTTATACCTTCCTTTTCCGAACTAAATCTTCAACTTGAAAATGTATCGTTGTTTCCTTTGATTTTTGTCTGATGTTTTTGCAAGTTTGATTTCGAGTTTCCGAAGTTCTGCGATGTCATCATTGAGTTATTATAGACTTAAAAATGCATTTATTTCATTAGTATAAACGTTTTTCAAACCTTTATCACAGTTCAATCCTGAATAACCGGAATAGCAGCTGCATGTGTAACCGTTCTCCAAGGAATTGCACGTGCCGTTCTGACAGGGATTACTGGAACATGGGTCGAGTGCTAGGAAAAAAAAGCAATTATTATTACTGCTATCTAAGTGTTAAAAAGGGTTAAAATCTGTCTACAAGCCTAAATTCTAAATTCTGGTTTCCATAACATGAATCAAAGAGGATGATCTATGAGAATAAGCATTTCCCCATACGTGGGTTTCTTCCAATGTTATTTTTTGAATCTATTTTTAATTTTCAGTCCATAGCTGGGCTATTTTAAGAGCGCTACCTGATTGGTAACCCCTTAGACAGCACGTTTTTCAGGTTGCCTTGAAAATACACTGGTACCTATTTACTTTTTTTATTTCAAGGAATCGAAAGTGTAAGCCATTCACATAATTTAAATTAACTCAATATTTCTTTGTTTTCAGTAGAACAGCTGCCATATTATATGCAAAGAAAATGAATTGGTAATTTATGGAGATATTTTTTTACAAAATATGGAACTTGAAAATTTGACTTATTTTAATTGAGGATTTCATGGTCTATCGGACCAAACACATGTACCTTCTTCACTATACATTATCAGGGAAGGGCTGATAACTTCAGTATCCCAATTGTAGCAGAAATATTCTTACCTTGGCCAAGCTTTTCTTTAAAGAATGCAACCTTATCTGAAAGATCTTCCCCAGAATCAAAAGTGAACACATATTCACTATCAGGATCGGAGGAAATCTCCTTGAGTTGACCCAAACTGTATTGACCTCCAACTGCGATGGTGAAAACTGTCACATTGTAGTACTTCAGTAACAGGTACGAAGCAACTGTGATGTCATCGTGGCTTTTACTGGCCGTTAAAATTACTAAGACTCTGGGAACGCTTGGTCTTTGGTCACTTATGTTATAAAGATTAGAAGCAATGTATAACAGTGCCGCTCCCAAATTACTTTGAAGACTTTCAGGATAGACAATTCTGTCGATGGAGTGTTCTAGAGATGATTGGTTGTAGTGATCGTCTAAGTTGACACCAGGAAAGGAATATCTCCATATACAGCAACGCTGGTGTGTGTTTCGTCTTTAGACACGTTCAACGAAGCAGAGATGGCTCTGGTAAAGGATATAAAGCTGAGAAATGTTTGTATGGTTACCACATGGCTGCCATCAATCAAAAAGGCGAGGTCTAGTTTGGTGTTGATTTCTAAGGAAACATTAAATAAATGGCATTAAACGATTATTGAAATGTCATTCTCGAACTTATTACAAATTCATCAAGTTATAACAAAGGAAGTCAATTAGCATAGATTTTACTCCTTAGTTTTTGTTTCGATCGAGGAGATACATCAAATACTCGAGATAGTGTTTCATCCGATTTCCAAAAACCTCGAATTTCGTGAAAAATTTTCAACTATATTCCTGGTGTTTGGAAATCGGACGAAACACTGTCTCGAGTGTTTGATATATTATATCAACATTAAACTTGAATTAGGCATTTTCGTGGTATTGCGATCGTCAATAACGTAAAACGAAATATTGAAAAGACAATAAACATTAACCACACTAAAATACAACTGCAATGGTTTCCGCAACATGAAGTTATACCCTGAACTTAATTACCAACGCAGACGTCCAAGCAAAGAGGTAATTACTGATCAAAATAATCCTATAGACAGCCTAAGGATCGCTTTAGTGTTAAGAGTTCAGAGAGCTACAAAGAGGACCTGAATTCATCTGTTAAAAATGTATGTGGACTGTGCACTTACCATACTGACAGCTGCTCCCGTATCGATTAGTACTACATACACATTGGTAACCACCCCACGTGTTAACACAATGTGTTCCATCTGTACAGTTTGTTACGTCAGCAATGCATTCATTGATATCTGGTTGGAAAAATAGACATATCTCAAATAGGAACCCAATCATGATTTATAAGTCATAATTTGATATCATGATAGAGGGAGTCTTAAAACTAAACAAATTGATATTCAAACAAGCCTTAAAATAATAATGATGACAACAATACACAATGAACTAAATGACATTTAGGTTTATAGCATTTATACAGAAATACACGGTAATTATAAGAATAATTGGTTTCATTAATTACTTTTTTGAATGAGTTCTTACCGAAACATCATTATGATAGATAACTACAGAAGAGTGGATATAAAGATGCTTGGCTTGCGTCTAAATAATTTCAGAAGGTGTAATTTCATAAAAAAGTAACAATAAAAAGTGAACTAACATTTACAAAGAAAAGACAATTACCTTGTTCACAGGTTGGGCCTTTAAAGCCAACGGTACATGAACACGTGTAGTTACTGCCTGTGTTATTGCAGTGTCCGCCATGTTGACACGGAGAGCTAGCACAAGGATCAACAGCTGCATATACAAAACAACACACTTCAATTACATGAATTGCGGAACAAAAGTAAACATCAATAAATCAATCAATCAATCAATCAATCAATCAATCAAATAAACAAACAAACAAACAAACAGACAAACAAAACAATCAATCAATCAATCAAACAATCAATCTTATATACCTTGACTGACCGCACCGCTAACGCTGCCTTCCATGGAATCCATGTCCTGGTAACTAAAGGTGATCACGTGATCGGACTTCGGTTCGTTAGCAATTACTTCCAGTTGCTCTACATCAAAACCGCTCCCTACACCAACGACGATAATTTTAATTCCTTTATCACGAAGTGCTTGAGAAATTCCAACAAAATTCCCACTGAGTGTGAAACTGACAAATATAACCAGGACGTCTGGTACGTTTTCTCTACCAGTAGCAAAAATATCCTCCCCAGCAACGCGCAACGCGTTTTCTATGTTGAGAGGCGTCTCGTCAAGGAATGGTAAACTTTCAATGGCAGCAGCAACCGCTGACAAGCTGTAATGTTCCGTAAAGTTAAATCCAATGGAGACATTGCTCGCATACACCGCAGCAGCCACGTTGGTTTGTTCTTGTGATATGTTGTAGCTGGACAACAACGTTTTGGCAAAGAGCTGTGTTTGATGGAAATGGTCCGAGCCCAAGTAGGATGACCCATCAAAGAGGAATGCCACGTCAAACACGTTGGTCACTATTTCTAAGAGATAAGATGGAATCCACAAAGTCAAGAAAAAATGATATATGTAACTTTTAGAGGGTCAGTATTTGACAGCTGAAGATATTAAGGGAAAGTGGCACTCGGGACAAACTGGTCAGCATTTTATCAGGTTTCCCTAAACAGTTGGCAGGTACCCATTTACACTCCGGGGTGGAGAGAGGCACTGTGAAAGTAAAGTGTCTTGCCCAAGAACACAACACAATGACCCCGGCCAGGGCTTGAACCCGGACCGCTTGATCCGGAGTCCAACAAGCTAACCATTAGGCCACTGTGTCTCCCATTTGACACCTGCCTATAGTATATCAAAGAAAATAAGGGAACTGTCCCGGACCTAATGAACTTTTCGTAATATATACCGCGGTGTCCGTAAGGTGAGTTAGTATAAGAAATTCAAGAAAAAATTATAGAATCATTATAGAACGAAATGAGACGTAATAAATAACTAATTAAACGTATGTTGACGTTATCAAATGTGACAATTTTATAGTAGCGATTTCTAGTCAATATAAATGTCGGCTTAACAGCAGGAGATAATGAAGCAATACAAATAATTTACCTATTTGACAATGGATTCCCGTGTAGTTCGCTGCACAGTTACACTCGTAACTTCCAAAGGTTATTTATGCAACTATAGGCACCATGTAAGCAAGGATCTGTTGAAACACCTCGTCAATGTCTGCAAATATCAGGCAATATTATGTTTGTAGTTATTGCATTACATGCTCTTTATATGTAAGCCTTTCAGTGCCTTGCGGCATGCTGACCTGTATTTAGTATTAGATCCTTACCTTGCTCGCAATTTGTTCCCTTCAAAACCAGTAGGACAGTCGCATTTGTAATATTCCTTTGATAAGCTACACGTTCCTCCATTCTTACAAGGATGCGAATCACAGAAGTCTTCAAACTGACAAACAAAGCGGCAAAAAATAAGGTTTTGTGACTTATGCACCTTGAAGTAGTCGTAAACGAAGTTTGATTGCAGAAATATTTCATGGAATGATGCGTCCTTTTTTCCAAGTCTTACCTTCACAATTTATTCCAGTAAATCCAGCGAGACAACTGCACTGGTAGCTATCAGCAGAGCTCATACAAGATCCGTTGTTTAAGCATGGATTATTGTAACAATGGTCAACCACGCCAAGAAAACAACAAGTCACGGTCTCATTACATCCGTGTTACAATGCAATCTTCTATTGGGTATTTGCCAGTTTCGAATTAAGTACTATCAATTCCCAAGAACATGTGTAGAACATTTGATTGAAAACTTATGTAGTTGAAATTAAATCAATTTGAATTGAGCGACTTACCTTCGCAGTTTACCCCTGAGTTCCTCCAGGACACACGCATGAGTGGCTATCTGGAAGATTGCGACAGGTCCCGTTGTTTTTGGCAGGGACTGTTGTAACAATGGTTCCTACTGCAAAACAGACGGGAATGAACAATTTTTTAGAAAATAACCACAAGTGGTTTAAAGTACAGATTTAATGAACATTGATTATGGAGATTGAAATCTGATTTCTAATCCGACCACCAAAACGGGCCACCAAAATCGTATTAACGTATTAACGGGGTGATCGTATTAAGGTACTGTAACCTTCGAGGGTGCCTTCCGGGAAATCTTTCCTTATGCGCGTTTGTTTTAGAAGAAACCCTAGAAAACTATATATCACTGTTAAAGGTAATAGAATGAAGAATCCGATAAAAGCACTACTTTTGTCCGTTTTTGTTCTGTTAGGCGCGCGCAAGCCTTCGAACGCAAAACTGACAGTGTCTGCTTAACGAGTTTTACAAGCCTTCGCTTAAAGCGGACATAAAAACAATCTGGACTATATCATTCAGGAGATAATGGGCTAACAAAGTGTGTGAGCTTTTCCAATACTCCTCATTGGTTTGCCCGAAAAAATATATTTTAAAGTTAGGACAATGGATATATTTTTCGATGCGTGTCACGCGCTGGGATGCCACGCGAAAAATATGTCGAATTTCGTTGAAAGCCTCACACTTTGGTTCATTAATGTCTAACAGACATTTTGGCCAAATTTCAATAAAAATCCAACAAAATCTACATACCCTGTTAATTCATTTGAAGAGAGTGAACTCACACAAAAACAAATCCGGAGTTTTCGGGCTGAAAAGATTTTCGTAGTTTTCACACTTAATCAAAGCGGGTGTGAATGCGGTCATGCCGCCGACCAATAGAACACAACATAGGAATCCCCCAGAGAGCCTTCTGACAAGGCAGTTTATTCGCCGGGAAACGACATTGCTTAGCGACAGGAGAATAATTGGGGAAAGCGAAGTCTGGAGCACAAAATTCATCGGCGAAACCGAATCAGTGGAAAAGAAAAACAACCGCAGCGGAATGCATGCTGGAAGAACAAAGGAAAAAAAGGCTGGCGAAAGTGGCGACGGAACTGGAATTCATCCAAAGCAAGCGTTGTTTGCGGCTATAAATGCACGCGGGTATTAAAGCTTTCCTTGATAACAGCCCTTTCCTCTCTTTTTCTCCATAAACGGCATACGGAAGGCGTAGATTTTGGTGTCATAAATTACAAGACACAAGTATAAACACAAGAATCAAAGCGACGTGAAATACTTGGCGAGGAGTGGATGCGAAAAACGTCACGGGAGCTCTGGTTTGACACATTCTAATTACCTTATAACACTTAAGCGGATTTTTACTTTTATTTGAAAACACGTTTGTCGATAACTCGCGCGCAATTTCAAGTTTTTTAAAATTATTCTTTTTGGAAAATGAAGATAAAAATAGTAGTCTTTAATTCGGCTTGAAAAACAAATTTTTCAAAAAATTGTCCCTTGAAGGTTTACAGTAACCTTAAGAGGCTGTCTCTGTTAAAACCGACCAGTCGATTTTTCTTCGAAATTTGGATTTTTCTCATATGCTGGGATTTTGAAGCCTTTACCAAAGTAATCACTAAAATGAGTTTTATTTGATCAAAAAATTCTAACTGGAGTTATTTATGATCGATCAAAGTTTGGGCCGGTTGCACTAATTTCGGGCCCCCGGAACTGCAAAAATGTACGCATATTGCCGTCGCCGTGAAAAAAATAAATATTCGTCCTAAAGATCCAATTCTTTTTTTAATCTATAGATATATCATAGAAGTTGTTAAGACTGTTGCAATTAGCTTCAATTGTGTTACTTCGGCGGAAAAAATTAGATTTTCTACCACACCTAAACGAGTTTTGAACGAAACACGAAAATAGCTCAACTTTGAGGGCAAATTTTAAAATGTGGCACCTGTTTTCAGACTGCTTAACTACATAAACAGAAACTAGAAATGACTGTTTAATTCGAAACTAAAAATAAAATTTTGTCAGCACTCCACTCCACGTTGATGTTAAAATAACTTAAAATAAACTGTGAAATGGGAAAGTTTCAGGATTTTTCTGTTACTATGTTATTTAACCTAATTTGTACAAATCTAAAACCAACCTTCACAATTTAATCCTGTAAATACAGAAGGGCAGGCACAAGTGTAGTTATCCGCAAGATTGAGGCAAGTTCATCATTTGGCCAAGGAGAATTAAAACAGTAGTCCATCTCTAGAAAGAAACAAAGATATATTTTTGTAACATGTTTTACTGAGCATTTATCCGAAATCATATCAAATTTTCACAAACGTTGTTAGTTTTTGTTATATTCGTTCTCGGATAAAAGGATGAAGATATGCCAAGCCAACTGTGCCATAATTCAATTAATTTCACAAGAGACCCACCTTGGCAGTTTATCCCTGAGGATCCTCCAGAGCAATCGCATGTGTAGTTGTCTGGATGATTGTAACAGGTTCCGTTGTTTTGACAGGGACTGCTGTAACAATGGTTTTTACTGGAAAACAGAGAGCGAATGATCATTGCTTTCAGGCGTAATTAAGTCACCATAAATTACGGTGAAGGAAGGAGTAGATGGACCCAATGGATCAATTAAATATTCACACACAATATATACTAAGTAATACTTTGACAGCAACAAACCTTCACAGTTTTGTCCTATAAATTCTTCAACACAAGCACAAGTGTAGTTTTCCAGAAGGTTGTGACAAGTTCCATTGTTTTGGCAAGGACTATCATGGCAGTGATCCATTGCTGAAAACAAGAAGCGAGAGAGAAAAGTAATTGTCTTAAATTAATTCTTATATTAACATACAATGTAGATACATTTGTTTTAATATTTCCTAATGTGCTGTTGCGTTAAAACATTTCTTGTATCGTCATTTTTAAAGTAGTGTAGCTAGCTGCGAATGGATAGAGAAGTTGTCTCGAGATAACAATTTCTGCATTTATGTGCGATCTTTTTTTCTACAAGTCCAAAACCAACCTTCACAATTGCGTCCTGTAAATTTAGCAGGGCAGGTACAAGTGTAGTTATCCGCGAGGTTGTGGCATGTTCCATTATTTTTGCAAAGGAGAATTATAGCATTTGTCCATTTCTGAGAAGAAACAAAATAATTATATTATTGTAAAACATTGTTTTACTGAGCATTGTCTCCGAAATCTTTTTCTTTTTCTTCGCAAAGTGATTTATTTTTTTTAACATTTGGCAAACGTACTTCTCCCATAAAATTATGACACTCCTCGCGGAGTTATATATCATATTGTTGGAGCAGTGAAACATGTTCCGCCATATATTATCCAACAAAATGTGTGGCGGGGAAATCTAAGACCAAACCTTCACAATTGTGTCCTGTAAATGCAGCAGGGCAGACACAAGTGTAGTTATCCGCGAGATTGAGGCAAGTTCCATTATTTTTGCAAGGAGAATTAAAGCAATAATCCATCACTGAAAACAAAACAGAAGAGTGTGTTCATTTCACATCTACACGTAACTACGATCTCCGTTGACTTAACATAGCTTTATTGAGCATTGGAAACATACATATTCTTCTTATTAAAACTTATTCCTTCTTTGATGCATTCGTTCTCAGAAATAGTGAAAAGAAATGCCGAAAATGTGCAGGAAAAAAATAGAAAAACTCTTTACAAGCGACTTTACCTTCGCAATTTACCCCTGCGGTTCCTGCAGGACAATCGCAAGTGTAGGTGTCTGGAAGATTGCGACAGGTTCCGTTGTTTTGCAGGGAATGCTGTAACAATGGTTTCTTACTGGGAAGAGAAAGGGAATGAGCAATTGTTAAAAAATAGATCCAAAAGTGGTTGAAAGTAGATGAGGAGATTGAATTAACATTGATTACGGAGAAGGAATAGTGGTATAAAAAATATGTTTTATATTCACTTTTTCAGTCATATACTTAAATTGTAATAAGTACTTTAAGGAAGACACACCTTCACACGTTTCGTCCTGTAAATTCCGCAAGACAAGAACACGTGTAGTTTCCCAAAGAGTTTAGACAAGTCCATTGTTGTGACAAGGACTATCATAGCAATGATCCATTGCTGAAAACAAGAAGTGACAAAGAAAGACAATTGCCCAAATTAATCATATTATAACACATATACACAATTTTCATTTCCTAATGTTGTGTTAACATAGTTTTTAACAACATGTTTAACGTAGTGCAACTGCGAAGAAGTGGAGAAATGTCGCGAGAATACCATCGCTGATGTATTGTGCGACCTCACGTTGATTTACCAGTATAAAACCAACCTTCACAATCACGTCCTGTGAATTGAGCAGGACAGGCACAAGTGTAGTTATCCGCGAGATTGTGGCATGTTCCATTATTTTGGCAAGGAGAGTTAAAAGCAATAATCCATCACTGAAAACAAAACAGAAGAGTGTGTCATTTCACATCTACACGTAACTACGCTCTCCGTTGACTTAACATAGCTTTATTGAGCATTGGAAACATACATATTCTTCTTATTAAAACTTATTCCTTCTTTGATGCATTCGTTCTCAGAAATAGTGAAAAGAAATGCCGAAAATGTGCAGGAAAAAAATAGAAAACTCTTTACAAGCGACTTTACCTTCGCAATTTACCCCTGTGGTTCCTGCAGGACAATCGCAAGTGTAGGTGTCTGGAAGATTGCGACAGGTTCCGTTGTTTGGCAGGGACTGCTGTAACAATGGTTTCTTACTGGGAAGAGAAAGGGAATGAGCAATTGTTAAAAAATAGATCCAAAAGTGGTTGAAAGTAGATGAGGAGATTGAATTAACATTGATTACGGAGAAGGAATAGTGGTATAAAAAAAGAAGTTTTATATTTACTATTTCAGTATATACTTAGAAATTGTTAAAAAAAAGTAATTTGAGGAAGACACACCTTCACACGTTTGTCCTGTAAATTCCGCAAGACAAGCACAAGTGTAGTTTTCCAGAAGGTTGTGACAAGTTCCATTGTTTTGGCAAGGACTATCATAACAATGGTCCATTACTAAAAACAAGAAGCGAGAGAGAAAGAGAATTGCCCAAATTAATCATATTATAACACCTATACACATTTTTAACTCCTAATGTTGTGTTAACATATTTTTTGTAACATTATTTTTAACGTGTAGTGCAACTGCGAAGAAGAGGAGAAATGTCGCGAGAATAAAACTGCTGATGTATTGTGCGACCTCACGTTGATGTACCAGTCTAAAACCAACCTTCACAATTACGTCCTGTAAATTGAGCAGGACAGGCACAAGTGTAGTTATCCGCGAGACTGTGGCACGTTCCATTATTTTGGCAAGGAGAGTAAAAGCAATAATCCATCACTACAAAACAAAACAGCACGTTATGTTTATTTAACATCTACACGTAAACTACTATCTTGACTTAGCAATAGCTTTACTGAGCATTGCGCTTTCTTTCGGAAACATACGTATTCTTCTTACCAAAAATTATTCCTTCTTTATTACATTCGTTCTCAGAAATAATAAAAAGAAATGCCAAAACGATGCAAAAACTTAAAATTATCTTTATAAACGACCTCACCTTCACAGTTCACTCCTGTGGTTTCTGCAGGACAGTCGCATGTGTAGTTGTCTGGAAGATTGCGACAGGTTCCGTTGTTTTGGCAGGGACTATCGTAACAAAAGTTCCTTACTGGAAACAGAGAGGGAATGAGCAATTGTTAACAAACAGATCCAAATGCGGTTTAAAGTGGAGATTGAATTGACATTGATTACGAAGAAGGAATAGTGGTATAAAAAATATGTTTTATATTCACTAATTCAGTCATATACTTAGAGATTATAACAAATTGAAGTACTCGAGGTAGACGCACCTTCACAGCTTTGTCCTGTAAATTCCGCAAGACAAGCACAAGTGTAGTTTTCCAAAAGGTTATGACAAGTTCCATTACTGTGGCAAGGGCTATCATAACAATGGTCCATTGCTGAAAACAAGAAGTGAGAAAGAAAAAGAATTGCCCAAATTAATCATATTATAACACATATATACACTTTTTTTATTTCCCAATGTTGTGTTAACATAGTTTTTGTAACAACATTTTTAACGTAGTGCAACTACGAGGAAGTGGAGAAATGTCGCGAGAATACCATTGCTGATGTATTGTGCGACCTCACGTTAATGTAGCAGTCTAAAACCAACCTTCACAATTGCGTCCTGTAAATTGAGCAGGGCAAGCACACGTGTAGTTATCTGCGAGATTGAGGCACGTTCCATTATTTGGCAAGGAGAATTAAAGCAATAAACCATCACTGAAAATAGAACAGAAGAGTATGCCATTTCAAACATACAACACAATGTAAACATTCTTCTTACTAAAATATTATTAATTGTTGATATATGGGTTCTCAGAAATAATGAAATGAAATGCCAATAAAGGTGCGAACAAACTTAACATCATCTTTTACATGTGACTCACCTTCGCAGTTCAGCCCTGTGGTTTTCTGCAGGACAGTCGCATGTGTAACTGTCTGGATTATTGTGACATGTTCCGTTGTTTTGGCAGGGACTGCTGTAACAGTAGTTCCTTACTGGAAACAGAGAGGAAACGAGCAATTGTTAACAAACAGATCTAAAAGTGGTTGAAATAAGAGATTGAATTAACATTGATTACGGAGAAGGAATAGTGGTCTAAAAAATAAGTTTTATATTTCACTTTTTAAGTCATATACTTAAAATTGTAATAAGTACTTTGAGGAAGACACACCTTCACACGTTTGTCCTGTAAACTTCGGCAAGACAAGTACAAAGTGTAGTTTTCCAGAAGGCTGTGACAAGTTTCCATTGTTTTGGCAAGGATTATCATAGCAATGATCCATTGCTGAAAACAAGAAGTGAGCAAGAAGATAATTGCCTAAATTAATCATATTATGACATTAGATACACACTTTTCATTTCCTAATGTTGTGTTAACATGGTTTTTGTAACAAAATGTTGAACCTAGTGCAACTGCGAAGAAGTCGAAAAATGTTGCCGAGAATACCGCTGCTGATTTATTGTGCGACCTCACGTTGATGTACCAGTATAAAACCAACCTTCACAATCACGTCCCTGTAAATTGAGCAGGGCAGGCACAAGTGTAGTTATCCGCGAGATTGAGGCATGTTCCATTGTTTTGGCAAGGAGAATTAAAGCAATAATCCATCACTGAAAACAAGACAGAAGAGTATGTCATTTGACATCTACACGTTACTACTATCTTGACTTGACATAGCTTTACTGGGCAATTGCGCTTTAAACATACCTATTCTTATTAAACATTATTCCTTCTTGATTACAATCGTTCTCAGAAATTAAAAAATAAACTAAAATTATATTTACAAGCGACTCACCTTCGCAGTGCAGCCCTGTGGTTTTCTGCAGGACAGTCGCATGTGTAGGTGTCTGGAAGATTGCGACAGGTTCCGTTGTTTTGGCAGGTACTATTGTAACAATAGTTCCTTACTGGAAACATAGAGAGAATGAGCAATTTTTAGGAGACAGATCCAAAAGTGGTTTAAATTGAATAAACTTTGTTTATGGATTTACTATTTAAGAGCCGTTGTCAGTAACTTTTAAGAATCCGGCGACAGAAGCCAAAAAATAATTTTTTTTTTATTTGCCCCAAAAGACCCTTTTAGTAAACCATTTTCGAAAATAATATTCAAAAGTTCCAGCGAGTTTTTATTTTGGCGAAAATAGGAAAGTTCGAAATCGGTGGAAATTATGCAAATTAGGCATGTTTAGACCGGTTATTCGGTGCATTTTCAAAACGCGCGTACACGGCAACGGTAACTTGTCTTGGATTCATTTTTACATAAGTTGTTGTTCATCCCTTGGAGTAGCTTTCCAACTATATTTCATCTCCATCTAAACTTTCTTTCCTCTCTATCCACCCGCGTAAAGAATACAATATTTGCTATTCCGTTTGTACGCTAAATCTTGCCATTTTTCAGAAGACAATAAACATCAAGGGTATACGTATATCCAGGAAATAAAATAGCTCTTTTTGAACGGGCAACTCTTCTTGTTTATCATGTAAAAATATTTACTTTGGCCCGTGAAAAGCGAGCGCGCTAGACGAAAATATATGGCGTGCCACTTTGACAGAGTTCGCCATCAGTTCTTTCTTGCACTCCTATTCAAATCACACATACTATTTGGACAAAGTCAACGTTTTTGGTATCTACTCCTGTTTTAATTCATTTAAACATATACACTTTAACTAAAGCACTCCCTACCTTTTATTTAAAAGTCACCAAACGACCATTTTACTTGAAGTTTTTTGAGTTTATTTTTCGCGAGTTCTAAATAAACAAATCGCTTACATGAACAATGGGCGATGAAAGATCCTTTCTTCTGTCGACGTGTTTTGATCTGTTTTCGTAGTCTGAAATTGCTATGTCGCCTATATTCTACTTTTCCAATTTATCATACTGCCATAACTTTAGAGCAAATAAAGTATAAATGTTGCTGTAAATGCGTGAACTTTATAAATTAAAATAGAAATAAATATTGCGACAGTTGCCGGCGCACGAAAATTACTCGCTTGTATTGTGAACGGCGTGCATACGGTGTGTAGATTTTATATATTTAAATCACCACTGTCGCTGGAATTAAAATAGCTTGATTTTGCAGTCCACCAGTTCAAATACATTTGAAAATCGAGCTTTAGCTTGATTTGATGTTTGTAAAAATTGTTGAAGCTATAATACTGGCAGCTGGACTCATTCAATTAGAACTGATTAGAATAACTTTATAACCCGACCATGTGAGAAATCTCGAGTCTAGATATAGAGAAATGTACGTACTCGTGTGCAGTCCATGTGTTTGAGGTAGGTTATATAAGAAAACATCAGAGTCAGGCAAAGTAATCCTGAGTGAGGGCCAATTACCACCGTTTTCCACGACGCAAGTAACGCATATTGCGTGACAAACTGAAATGCGATACACTAGCGCGGAAAAAGGCCGGGAAAATAACTATACCGATACTTTCGCATGAAATGACAGTTTGTAGATTTTTTTGTAAAATGTAACAAATATATATATTTCAGATTATAATCGATAGACTAAAACGAACTCACGATAGTTTCATTTATGATTTATATGCATGGCCGTATTGAAGTTGTGGCAACTGTGATCCACCCTGTGCAAAGTTTTTAACAGCACGTGCGGTGAGCTTTCGAAAGTAAAGTAGAACAAAGCTGAACAAGTAAATAAAGCCTTGTCGGTCAAACCAAACGTCCTAATTAAAAGTTAACAAAACCACATTTTGCATCGCGTAATCTTCCTTTTCAGTAACCGACTTCGCGCTTTATTACTCTGCTAGTAGATGCCTCTTCTCTTCATCGCGTGACATTCGCTCGCGCGCCGGATAAACTCGGCCACTTGACTATTCTGAAAGGGACCGCTAGCAATCTCTCTCCTCTGCAGAGGCTTCTTTCGTCCTGTGAATCATCAGTTATTTCGCGCTTCGATAAGAAAACATCAAGCGGAGGCTGGGGTAAAGAAAAAGGAAGCGTGTGGAAAAAGCTAAGCGTATCGAGAATGCAGGCGTGGCCCTTTCTCTTCTTTCATCGTACACCCTATTATTTTTTTAACCGCGTCGAAATAAAAACTCCAGAAAACTCAGTGAAATCGCCTTAAATCAGACCAATTCTAGCTCATACAAACTCTGTATTTACACATTTCTGTAAGCGGCCAGCTCCAGTTGTGGACACTTTTTCTGCTTCCCGAGGGTGTCCGCTTCGGGAGCTTCGACTGGCAATACTGAAAACTATTGATGCCCCGCACCGCTTCAGGCCTGAGGCATCAGGCGCTAAGAGGTAAATTAGACTGCTAGGCCTTCTCTCCCCCACAGATCTCTTATCAATAAAGAAAATAAATAAATAACAATAAATAAGGCCCAAATTTTATAACGGTCGCATTTCAGGTCGCGTCGATTGCAATACAGCCATGGAAGTAATGTGTTTTACTTTGCCATTTAGTCAGGGCCCACGCAGCACTTTTTTGAGTGGGGGGGGGGGGGGGGCTAATGCGAACGCGTCAGCGTTAGCCATGTAGGGGGTCCGGGGCCATGCCCCCCCCCCCCCCCGGGAAAAATTGTGAATTTAAGTCCTCTGAAATGGCTGGAAATGCATCTAAAATAAACAAGCGTGGTGTAAATTACCACTTTCAGCGCTTAAAAAGCGACTGTTTTCAATACAAGAATCAACTTTTATTATCCGGTCTTTAAATTCAGAGAGAGTTGTCATTTTTCGAAAAGCAATCAGAGATTTTTGTAGATATTCTTTCCTCTGTTCGGGTTATCAAGCAGGACTTCCGTGTCCCGCGTTGTCCAGAGCTGTGTATAATTTTTAGTTTAAAGTAGGCTATGGGGGTCCTATGGCGATAAAATGTTTCTCTATAAAACGTAAGATACAAACTGCTCAATAGCATAAAGTCAGTCAGCTCAAAGTTATCTTAATCCTTGATATTTGTTCAGTTGTAATCGCGTCTACTTTGCTAATGGTCATTGCGACTTTTGTCCGTTGCGAACTACTGCAGATCAAAAAGCATATGTTTATCACCAACTTCCAGTTAAAAACGTTAGCTAGTGAAATGACTTCTGGAAATTTTATTATTATTATTTTTTAGAAAAGTGGGGGGCCAGCCCCTAAAAAATAATAGGCGTGTACGATGGAAAAAGAGAAAGGGCCACGCCTGCATTCTCGATACGCTTAGCTTTTTCCACACGCTTCCTTTTTCTTTACCCCAGCCTCCGCTTGATGTTTTCTTATCGAAGCGCGAAATAACTGATGATTCACAGGACGAAAGAAGCCTCTGCAGAGGAGAGAGATTGCTAGCGGTCCCTTTCAGAATAGTCAAGTGGCCGAGTTTTATCCGGCGCGCGAGCGAAATGTCACGCGATGAAGAGAAGAGGCATCTACTAGCAGAGTAATAAAGCGCGAAGTCGGTTACTGAAAAGGAAGATTACGCGATGCAAAATGTGGTTTGTTAACTTTTAATTAGGACGTTTGGTTTGACCGACAAGGCTTTATTTTACTTGTTCAGCTTTGTTCTACTTTACTTCGAAAGCTCACCGCACGTGCTGTTAAAACTTTGCACAGGGTGGATCATAGTTGCCACAACTTCAATATGGCCATGCATATAAATCATAAATGAAACTATCGTGAGTTCGTTTTAGTCTATCGATTATAATCTGAAATATATATATTTGTTACATTTTACAAAAAAATCTACAAACTGTCATTTCCATGCGAAAGTATCTGTATAGTTATTTTCCCGGCCTTTTTTCCGCGCTAGTGTATCGCATTTCAGTTTGTCACGCAATATGCGTTACTTGCGTCGTGGAAACGGTGGTAATTGGCCCTCACTCAGGATTACTTTGCCTGACTCTGATGTTTTTCTTATATAACCTACCTCAAACACATGGACTGCACACGAGTAAGTACATTTCTCTATATATAGACTCGAGATTTCTCAGTCGGGTTTATAAAGTTATTCTAATCAGTTCTAATTGAATGAGTCCAGCTGCCAGTATTATAGCTTCAACAATTTTTACAAACATAAATCAAAGCTAAGCTCGATTTCAAATGTATTTGAACTGGTGGACTGCAAAATCAAGCTATTTTAATTCCAGCGACAGTGGCTTTATTTTTGACTTTATTTTGACTTTATGTTCACTTATTTTGTACTTATTTTGTATTTTTTTGAAAAAAATACAAAATAAGTGAAAATAAAGTCAAAATAAAGTCAAAATAAAGTCAAAATAAAGCCAAAATAAAGCCAAAGCGTTCACGGTTCGAGTGTCCGCGCTGTAAGGCTTTTAATTTATAAAGTTCACGTATTTACAGCAACATTTATACTTTATTTGTTCTAAAGTTATGGCAGTATGATAAATTGGAAAAGTAGAATATAGGCGACAGAGCAATTTCAGGCTACGAAAACAGATCAAAACACGTCGACAGAAGAAAGGATCTTTCATCGCCCATTGTTCATGTAAGCGATTTGTTTATTTAGAACTCGCGAAAAATAAACTCAAAAAACTTCAAGTAAAATGTCGTTTGGTGACTTTTAAATAAAGGTAGGGAGTGCTTTAGTTAAAGTGTATATGTTTAAATGAATTAAAACAGGAGTAGATACCAAAAACGTTGACTTTGTCCAAATAGTATGTGTGATTTGAATAGGAGTGCAAGAAAGAACTGATGACGAACTCTGTCAAAGTGCACGCCATATATTTTCGTCTAGCGCGCTCGCTTTTCACGGGCCAAAGTAAATATTTTTACATGATAAACAAGAAGAGTTGACCCGTTCAAAAGAGCTATTTTATTTCCTGGATATACGTATACCCTTGATGTTATGATCTTCTGAAAAATGGCAAGATTTAAGCGTACAAACGGAATAGCAAATATTGTATTCTTTACGCGGGTGGATAGAGAGGAAAGAAAGTTTAGATGGAGATGAAATATAGTTGGAAAGCTACTCCAAGGGATGAACAACAAACTTATGTAAAAATGAATCCAAGACAAGTTACCGTTGCCTTGTACGCGCGTTTTGAAAATGCACCGAATAACCGGTCTAAACATGCCTAATTTGCATAATTTCCACCGAATTTCGAACTTTCCTATTTTTCGCCAAAATAAAAACTCGCTGGAACTTTTGAATATTATTTTCGAAAATGGTTTACTAAAAGGGTCTTTTGGGGCAAATAAAAAAAAAAATTATTTTTTGGCTTCTGTCGCCCGGATTCTTAAAAGTTACTGACAACGGCTCTTAAGTCATATACTTAGAAATTGTAACAAAAAGTACTTTGAGGAAGACACACCTTCACACGTTGTCCTGTAAATTCCGCAAGACATGTACAAGTGTAGTTTTCCAAATAGTTTAGGACAAGTTCCATTATTTTGGCAAGGACTATCATAGCAATGATCCATTGCTGAAAACAAGAAGATAGAAAGAAAGATAATTGCACAAACGAATCATATTATGACAAATATACACACTTTTTATTTCCTAATGTTGTGTTAACATAGTTCTATTTTTAACGTAGTGCAACTGTGAAGAAGCAGAGCAATGTCGCGAGAATACCATCGCTGATGTATTATGCGACCTCACGTTGATTTACCAGTCTAAAAACCAACCTTCACAATTTTGTCCTGTAAATTGAGCAGGACAGGCACAAGTGTAGTTATCCGCAAGATTGAGGCATGTTGCATTATTATGGCAAGGACTATCATAACAGTGGTCCATTACTGAAAACAAGAAGATAGAAAGAAAGATAATGGCAAAATGAAATCATATTATAACAAATATACACACTTTTTATCTCCTAATATTGTGTTCACATGTTTTTTGTACCAGTAACGACATTTTTAACGTGTAGAGCAACTGTCGAAGAAAGTGGAGAAGTTTAGCGAGAATACCATTGCTGATGTATTGTTCGACCTCACGTTGAAACCAACCTTCACAATCGCGTCCTGTATATTGAGCAGGACAGGCACAAGTGTAGTTATCCGCGAGATTGTGGCATGTTGCATTGTTTTGGCAAGGAGAGTAAAAGCAATAATCCATCACTGAAAACAAAAACAGAAGAGTATATAATTTCACATCTACACGTAACTACTATCTTTACTGGGCATTGCGCTTCATTTCGGAAACATACGTATTCTTATTAAAAGTTATTTCTTCTTTGATGCATTCGTTCTCAGAAATAATGAAAAGAATGCCGAAAACGGGCGGGAAAAAAAAAACTCTTCACAAGTATGCATATCCTTAGTCTGATGATGGTATAGTTCATACCGAAATATAACTTTTTCCAACTTAGTTCTCTCATTTGTTGTCTAAATACAGATAAATGAAAGTATATAGTTTAGAGATTTTAGGTTTGTATATACATTTTAAGGTTAATAGCATTTCTGTATTCTGTAATTGACTAAATTAAGTGCACGACCCCACCAGCTCTGCTGATTGATTTATCGTGTTTAAATAAAGTGATTGATTGATTGATTGATTGATTTGAATATTTTGACACAATGAACATACTCGGAGTATCCTTCATTGTCTAAGCGACTTTACCTTCGCAGTTTACCCCTGTGGTTTCTGCAGGACAGTCGCATGTGTAGGTGTCTCGAAGATTGTGACAGGTTTCCGTTGTTTTGACAGGGACTGCTGTAACAATGGTTCCTTACTGGAAACAGAAAAGGGAATGAGCCAATTGTTAGCAAACAGATCCAAAATCGGTTTAAAGTAGAGAGTGAATTGACATTGATTACGGAGAAGGAATAGTGGAATAAAAAATATGTTTTATATTCCATTATTTCACTCATATATTTAGAGATTGTAAAAAGCACTTCGAGGAAGACACACCTTCGCACGTTTGTCCTGTAAATTCTTCAAGACAAGCACAAGTGTAGTTTTTCCAGAAGGTTGTGGACACGTTCCATTGTTTTGGCAAGGACTATCATAGCAATGATCCATTACTGAAAACAAGAAGCGAGAGAGAAAGAGAATTTCCCAAATTTATTTATTTATTGACATATAGATACACGTACTTTCTTAATTTTGAGTTGACATAATTCTTTTATCGATATGTTTAAAGTAGAGCAGCTGCAAAGGAGTGGAGAAGTATCGCGAGAATACCATTGTTGATGTATTGTGCGACCTCGCGTTGATGTACCGGTCTAAAACCAACCTTCACAATTGCGTCCTGTATATTGAGCAGGGCAGGCACAAGTGTAGTTATTTGCGAGACTGTGGCATGTTGCATTGTTTCGGCAAGGAGAATTAAAGCAGTAATCCATCACTGAAAACAAAACAGAAGAATATGTTCATTTGACATCTACACGTAAACTACTATCTTGACTTTGACATAGCTTTACTGGGCATTGCGCTTTATTTCGGAAACATACGTATTCTTATTAAAAGTTTATTCCTTCTTTGATGCATTCGTTCTCAGAAATAATGAAAAGAAATGCCGAAAACGTGCAGACAAAAAAAATCCTTAACAAGCGACTTTACCTTCGCAGTTCAGCCCTGTGGTTTCCTCCAGGACAGACGCAAGTGTGGGTGTCTGGAAGATTTCGACAGGTTCCGTTGTTTTGGCAGGGACTATTGTAACAATAGTTCCTTACTGGAAAACAGAGAGGGAAGAGCAATTGTTAGGAGGACAGATCCAAAAGTAGTTTAAATTGAATAAACCTGATTATGGAGAAGGAATAGTGGTATAAAAAAAGAAGTTTTATTATTCACTATTTCAGTCACATACTTAGAGATTGTAAAAAAGGTACTTGAGGAAGACACACCTTCACACGTTTGTCCTGTAAATTCCGCAAGGACAAGCACACGTGTAGTTTCCCAAAGAGTTTAGACAAGTTCCATTGTTGTGACAAGGACTATCATAGCAATGATCCATTGCTGAAAACAAGAAGTGAAAAAGAAAGACAATTGCCAAATTAATCATATTATAACACATATACATACTTTTCATTTCCTAATGTTGTGTTAACATAGTTTTTAACAACATGTTTAACGTAGTGCAACTGCGAAGAAGTGGAGAAATGTCGCGAGAATAGCATCGCTGATGTATTGTGCGACCTCACGTTGATTTACCAGTATAAAACCAACCTTCACAATCACGTCCTGTAAATTGAGCAGGACAGGCACAAGTGTAGTTATCCGCGAGATTGAGGCATGTTACATTATTTTTGGCAAGGGGAGTTAAAGCAATAATCCATCACTGAAAACAAAACAGAAGAGTATGTCATTTGACATCTACACGTAAACTACTATATATTTTACGTAACATAGTTTTACTGGGCATTGCGCTTTATTTCGGAAACATAGGTATTCTTATTAAAACGTTATTCCTTCTTTGATGCCTTCGTTCTCAGAAATAATTAAAATAAATGCAGACAAACGTGCAAAAACTTAAAACTCTCTTTACAAGCAACTCACCTTCACAGTTCATCCCTGTGGTTTCTGCAGGACATTCGCATGTTGTAGCTGTCTGGAAGATTGTGACAGGTTCCATTGTTTGGGCAGGGACTGCTGTAACAATGGTTCCTTACTGGAAACAGAAAGGGAAATGAGCAATTGTTAGAAAATATCCATAACTGGTTTAAAGGAGAGATTGAATAAAACATGATTACGGAGAAGGAATAGTAGTATATAAATATAAATTTCATATTTCACTAATTTATTTATACTCTTTGATATTGTAAAAAAGTACCTTTTTACGAAGACACACCTTCACACGATTGTCCTGTAAATTCTTCACGGCAAGCACAAGTGTAGTTTTCCAAAAGGTTATGACAAGTTCCATTGTTTTGGCAAGGGACTATCATAGCAATGGTCCATTAACTGTAAATAAGAAGTGATAGAGAAAGAGAAATTGGCCCAACATTAATTTCTTTATTGACATATAGATACACGTACTTTCATTTGTTTAATTTATTAATTTTGTGTAACAACATGTTTAAAGTAGTGCAGCTGCAAAGGAGTGGAGAAGTGTCGCAAGAATATCATTGCTGATATATTGTGCGACCTCACGTTGATGTACCAGTCTAAAACCAACCTTCAAAATTGTGTCCTGTAAATTTAGCAGGACAGGCACAAGTGTAGTTATCCGCGAGATTGTGCGTCTCCAACGCACAAGCCATTATGCCAGTGCGCCCGTTTAGAAAGCATATTTGACGTCAGTAAATTTAATTTGTATGTCGTCTATTGTTTGAAGAAACTGACCTTCACAATTCTGTCCTAAGTAACTTGCAGGACAAGAACATGTGTAGCTATCCATGTTATTGTGACAAGTTCCATTGTTTTTGGCAGGGGTTAATGTAGCAATAGTCCTTTTCTGCAAATAAAATGCAAAGAAACGCTTTCTAAATGAGAGCAGAATAGTTTGAGATAAACTTTTCTTCAACATCAATTTTTGGGGAATAATTTTATACGGAACTTATTGCGTTTCTCCAAACGTATAATGCATGGCAATTTCAAATGATGCAAAATGAGCCTATGTGCAGATCATATCTTTACCTTTTTTTAAATATGCCCTAATGCTATTTATCGTGTTTTTAAAAGACTTACTTTCACAATTTTCTCCAGTAAATCCAGCAAGGCAAACTACATTGGTAGTTATCGGCAGAGTTGATGCAAGATCCATTGTTCACGCATGGATTGTCATAACAGTGGTCTATATCTGTATGAAGAAACGAGGCGTAGTAAAGTTACGTACGTTGGCAAGCTAGCGTTCAGTACCATTCGCCTGTTAATAATAATTGGAGAATCTTATGAAGCAGTCGAGTTTTCCGAAAGTTGTTCAGGCCAGCATAGCGCAATGAGGAAACATCATGTTACTTAGAAATTTTCTGGACGAAAACCGCCAACGTGCTCAGTACCGTCTCAGACACGAGATTTCACCGTTGCTACTTGTTTCCCCAACTGCATTAGAAAAAAATATCAACATATACTTGAATTTCGCACAGTACTTTTCATCGAGTAATCATCGCTCCTGATAGATAGACAGAGTGGTTTTCAAATGACAGTCGAAAGTACATGTAGTCGCTGAATTGTTTTGGTTGTGCTCTACTACGCTCTATGATTGGTTTAAAAGCTCGCGCCACCTTATCAACCAATCAGGTGCAAAACCGAAACCGATCGCGACTTGGTCGCATGCGTTTCCCGCGCTTGGCACCGGTTACGTGTATTTGCTTCGAGTTCTCTTATGGTTCATTGTGTTGTTTACATTTGTTGGGATTGGCCATTGTAATCAATTTGGTGTTGGTTTTACGACACTCAATTGAAAACTGTCCAACGTACTAACACAAGACCAACTGCACAGTTTTGCCCCATGATCCTATTGGACAAGCACAAGTGTTAGTTATCTTGCAGGCCTGAAACAAGTGCCGTTGTTCTGACAAGGATTGTACGAACATTCATCTAATTCTAGAAACAACCAAAAATTAAATTACAGTTGAGAAATTAGAGAATAACAAAGCCATAGGGCCGATTATTTAAACCAAGTTCAAATTAGATCTGGTCTAAGGCTGTATTGAGGTTCACACGGGACTCTCTTATAACGATTGGGCGGAGCTAGCTAGGTTTGTATTTATTACTGGGGCTGTTGTTCCTTAAACCATAGTTAATAGAGGGAAATGGTTATGAAGCCCGGCAAAGTTCTTTGTTATATGTTTTGTTCGCCGTTTTGGCCTTGACCGTGCACAAAACCTGACAAAATACAATAGGTGCTTAAAAATTGAATATAGGTGCATGGTTACGTGTCTCCAAGCAACTAACCAATAGAAACGTTGCGATTACGTAATTCAAACCATCGCACCAACATAAAGTTTGGCCTCTTTATTTTCTCCTTTGAAGTTTGCCGGGCTTCATAACCATTTCCCTCTACTATAACTATGCTAAAACTCACCTTCACAAGTTTGTCCGGTAAACCCTTCATTACAGTCGCAAGTGAAACTATCCTGAAGGTTATTGCAAGTTCCGTTGTTTCTGCAAGGACTACCAAGGCAATTGTCTACTTCTACAGACAAAAGCCAAAAAATACAAAATCAACACTTGACAAGGGAAGTTTATGGTTAGGAAATACTTATTCAACTGAGTACGAAATAGGCCATATCCCCGGGGGGTTACTCAACAAAGTTTTATACAGGGAGACTCCGCCCCAAGATCCAAACCTTACTCTTTTATATACCATTTTTGACAGAAAAGGTGACCCTTTCATATACCTTCAATAGAAAATGGTACCCCTTTCATATATCTACGGTAGAGACACTGCATTCCTTTCCTATACCCTTAGAATGAACTTAATGAACGATATCCCCAGAAAAAAACATCAAGTTTTACAAATGTTTGAATCAGCCGTTAGGTGCGTCTGTTCGATATATATTGAAAGGCCCTTTTAAATACCTAAATGACAGTTTTTCCATACCATTTTCTATGCTTCAACTCGTGAAGTCCATGCCCTTTTATATACCTCCAGCCTGAAAAGGTATCCCTTTCGGGCGGAGCCTCACCGTATAGTCCATTATAGGGAGTACCCCCCCCCCCCCCCCCCCGGCTTCATTGTTATAAGTCTTACCTTCGCAGATTTGTCCTGTGAATCCAGGAATACAATTACAAACATAGTCATCGGAGACACTGTAGCATGTTCCGTTATTTTTGCAGGGAGAATCAAAGCAATGGTCCTTCACTGTAATCAACGAAAACATTGGTATATTAGTCGGGATTGTATCGAAAACGGTTGCAGCATCGTTACTGTATTTACGATCTCCAAGGTCAAAAAAATTATTGCTTAGTCCAAGTCCATGGCGCTAGCCATTAGTCCACCGCTTCTCCCATCTTTTGATACTTTGGGCAATTTATTTTCAATTAATTATTCACAAACGCGGCACAAACAAGTGGTATCCGCTGGATAGTGGCACAATTTGATTTATAGTTTGCTCAACCAACCTTCACAGTTTAGTCCTGAAAATCCTGCTTCACAAACGCATGTATAGTTGTCCAGTAGATTTTGACAAGTTCCATTGTTTAGGCAAGGACTGTAGTGGCAATGATCTTTTGCTGTGCGCAAAGAAAGAATAGTGGCACTTAAAATCAGATCCATAATGATCCACAATTACAGTCACCACCAAGAGACTATGATCTTCATAGTCTCTTGTCACCACCCAATGTTTGTATTATGGCAAGAAAGTGAGTAAGACCTTTGTATTCCCTTTCAGATGATTCATTTTCGCGGGTTTAACGATGCGCGCGCGTTACGAAAAATGAAAAACGAAAAAGGCATTAGGCTAAAGCGCAGTATAACACCGTTATAGAATGGTTGAGGATACAGCCATAGCTGGCAGCTGATCGTCGGAATTTTTTAAAGAAACCCTTGAGGGCTTGGCTCCAATTCATTTTCAGTTCACACCTAAGAGGTACCAATTTGTTTCAGACAAGTAGCTTCTTTCCGGCCTAATACCCTAAATGTAACCCCTAAAAGGTACGACGATGACCGCGGGAGGATTACAGCCTGTAAGTTACTCACCCTCGCAGCGTTTTCCAGTAAAACCCGCTAAACACGTGCAATTGTAGTCGTTCAAAGCATTGTGACATGTGCCGTTATTTGTGCAGGGACTCCCGAGACAATGATCACCCACTGAAAACAAAAGCATACAAAAAAAAACGTTACAATCGTTTGAAAAAGGATAACCGTTTTGATATCCTATAAAAAGGCAAAGACTGTTCCGATCCTAATGATCGAAGGAGCCAGATGGCTCATCGGTGCCAGCGGTTAACTCCGGTTACTGTAGCAGGAAGTGACAAAGAGTATTGCTATTTTCCCCTGGATGGGACAATTAGCCCGGCCAGGTCCCAAATCCGGACATGACGATCCAAAATCCAACGCACTATCCATTAGGCTAACGCGCTACCACTTTGTTAACCTTAATAGACGATATCAATAATCAAATAAATCCATATTTTCTACCAGTTTTCAAGAACATATAGAAAATGACGTCATAAAATGTTCAAAATTCAAAAGGCGAGTGGTTTCTTTGCCAAGTTTTGGACATTTTATGGCGTCATTTCTATGTGTAGACCATGAACTTAAAATGTCGTCGATTTTTGTCTACAATAACATGAAAAAAGAGCGGAATTGGCTTTATTTTTGTCGAGAAACGCGCGTGCGGACAAAGCGAAATAATACGCCATCACTTGCGTTGGGTTGCGTTTGACGTCATTTTCGTGGTCTATACTCTCATCGACCATAGCTCTTGACCAGTGAGCGCACGAGAAATTTGACAGTTATTCCAAAAACAGTTTACATTTATTGATATTTCTTCAGCTTTTCTGTAACATATACCTTATTCTCACCTTTACAAACATCCTCCAGAATCGACCCAGCAAGATTTACAACTGAATCAAAACTTGTCGTAAAGACATTGTCATCATCGGGATCGCTAGCGATCTCTTCCAGTTCATGATAATCTGCATTACCAACGCCAACAGAAATGATATGGACACCCACATCACGGAGATCCTCTGCGGGTTCACTAACACTGTCTTGTGCCCGGCCATCAGTAAGGACAATGAGGATACGATGGACCCCAGCCCTCGCCAACGGAAAGAGCTCCGTTCCCATACGACTCAAGGCATCACCAGTATAAGTGTACCCACCCTCGTACGGGACATTTGTATAGCATCTACGACTTCCGCTCCTGTTAGGTACTTTGTGAAATCAAAGTGGACACGGAACTTGCCCAGACTTGCAAATGTTGCCACCAGCAACGGTTGTGTTCATTTTGACCAATTATGAACGACTTGACAATGCCTTTGATGAAGTCTTTCATGATCTGGTAGTTATGTTTTCCAGCGCTGTTTTATGCTGCCAGAGCTATCCAACAGGAAGGCCACATCAAATTGTGTGTATTGGCACTCTATATTTTAAAGAGGGGACAAAGAGGGGACAATAATTAAGTTGTAATAAGTAACATTGAGTCTTTGAGATAACTTAACGTCACAGCTTCACAGAAAAGGTCTCTACTCCGACCAAACTGGCCCACACTGTCGGAGGCTGATCCCGGTTTCTGTTAGTAGGCATCTTGCGACAAGAAGTATTAATATTCCCTCTGGATGGGGTGCTAGTCCATCGCAGGCTCCCCCCTCCTTTCCCCTCCCCGGAATTGTGTGCGGTTGCCCTAACAGTTCGTCGGTACACATTTCCACTCGTGAGAGTCCAGTGTCTTTCCCCAAGAACACAATACAATGACCCCGACCAGTACTAGAACCCCAGGACAGCTCGATCCAGCTAGAGTCAAACACGCTAAACATATAAGGTCGGTCATTTTTTATGATTAAATCTAATTGGTTAATTGAACTCAATTTTGTATTTTCTGTAGGACAATCAGGGACTTGGGTGTTATATGTTATGAATCTTAAATTGCTGCTTATAAACATTTTTTTAAACTGACTATAATGTGACAGATCTATGACATAACTGTTGCATAACATTCAGATTATATTACTCATACGCCAAAACGACATTACTTACGTGTTGTACAATTTTCCCCGTATCGATTGCTTGTGCAGAGGCAGGTTGATCCTCCAGGAAAGTTATGGCAAACTTGATTTTCAGGGCAATACGTCATACTGGTAGAGCACTCATCGACATCTGAAAAATAAACATATTTTTTTCGTGACGAGTGCCTGATCTCGGTTTCGTGGTGATTTTGAAGATCATTTTTCCATGTCTCGCTTATTGCCTGTTCAATTTCTTGTACCTAATACATCGGAGCCTAATTATATAATTATTGAATTACTAGCTCTAACTTAGTAACAAGCTCATTTCATTTTTTTTCTTCTAATAAAATTATCTACACAATGTTCTGTATGGCGTATATTAAAAGCTTGAATCATGTTACTCCGTCCGTTCAATGACACGCAAAATCTGAAGTTCAAAACCCAAACTAACGAGTTCGCTTTCCACTGCCGTCAAACATAGTTACAACGACAACCAACGTACCCTGAAAAAACCCAACAACAACAATAAACAAAATGGTTGGAAATATACCAATCACAACCCACGGGCATGACCTTTTGAACTCGTTGAACTGAATTAAGATATGTTTCCTGAGACGTCTGCCGAGATGATTGGCGACAGTAAAAACGCAACCGTTGAGGAATATACACAGAAGTAGTAATCAGACCTTAAAACTAAGCATTCTAAGTATTCTTACCAGTTCCACAATCTTTTCCTTGCCAACCCGGTGTACAATTACATTCAAAGTCACTTGGTAAACTGATACACGTTCCACCATTGAGGCAGGAATTACTGGAACAGAAGTCGATTGCTGAAAAAGTAAAATATTAAAAATGCGACTTCAGTGAAAGGGAAAAAGTATAACTTCCTGTACAGAAAACCACTTCCACTTCTTATACTGGAGACGCATAATCCGTCATGGACGAATTTGGGCAATATTTTTTTAATGCGTCCGGTTATGCGTCTCAGTATAAAGACGGGTACAAGACATGCGTCAAGACAAATCATCTGTTTCAGCGTAGTTGTAGCGCCTCTTTACCGCACATAGAGACGAACTAAGGGCTTTGTGCTTCTGATAGTTTCGTTCCGTCTTTACACTGCACACATAAAAGAAGAGACTCATTATGCTTCTCTAGTATTAAAAGGGCCGAATGCACCTAAAATCTTACTATATGTTCATGTAGCAACAACAGAACATATGTACAGCAGAATATAACATCGGCATTCCGTGTGGCTAGTCACGAAACATGTATACACCTGGAAAGTTGATAATATTTTTGGCTGGTGATAGTAAAAGTAAAAGAAAATATTTTCTAGAGTTACAACTAAATTTTAAAACTGGGAATTAAATAAGTGACTTGGACTTGAGAACAGTTCCAATGTATTCAACACTGAACAGTTGTTTAGTGTAACCTTCTCCTTTACAACAATGAACATGTATTATATCTCATTAAAGAAAAGCTAGAAGATCAGTCTCTTACAAATCACGTTCTAAACTCACCGGTACAGATCTGTTCTCGCACTACACCTTTAAGTTCGCTCAAAGCTGAAAAACTGACTTCAAACACGTGCTGCTCGTCTGGATCAGAAGCCATCTCCTTCAGCTCTGGTCGTCATAGCAACAGCCAACGCCAAGACTAATTATGGTTGCACCCTCGTCACGAAGCTTTTTGGCAGGACCTTTTACGTCATCTTGTGACAAACCATCAGTCAATACCATCACCACCTTTGGTACCGATTTTCGGTCCTTCTTCAGGCCTTTAAAGACGTTTTTGCGAACTTTGTCCAACGCATAACCAGTCTTTGTTCCTTCACCAGGGAAAGACATTTTCTCAATTGCTTTAACCATGTAATCGATTTTATCATATTTGTCTAGATCGAAGACGACTTGAGCTTTCTTTGAGTACAACACAAGAGCTACGTTCGTCTCTTTCTTGCCGATGTTGAAGGACCGCACCATCTCAATAATGAAGTCTTTGGAACGTTGGAAGTTGCCTTTACCCTGGGATTCTATGCTGCCAGATCCATCCAATACAAACACTAAATTAAACTTTTGTGTGACGCAAGCTGTGGAGAAAATATTCACAGTAAATAGCCCGTCTACAGATGGGTTTTTTAATTATTTTTTACATATATATAGTACGCGACATTGACATTGGTAATGATATTGCCATTGACATTGACTGTTATTGACATTGACGCTGATACTGACATTGTGATTGGCATTGACCATGACACTGATGTTGATGTTGAGATTGACAATGACATTGAATTGAAAATTGAAATGGCAATGACAGCTACAGTGACAGTGACATTACGTTGACATTGACATTAACATAGCAAACTAAACAGACTACCTATACCTTAGATATCTCTTATCCCTATTCGGCTAGATATCTTCATATTTTTCGTTCAAAAAAAAAAATCATTACCTAATTCACACTGTTGTCCTGAGTAATCCTTTGGGCATTCACATTCAAAAATGTCCAAGATGATCTCTACACGTTTCCTCCATTTATGCAAGGTCCTGAATCACATTCATTGACGACATCTGTAAATTTAAAAACATAATTTCGAAACAATATGCGTGACAAATCCAAACTGGCAAACTCTAATATCCGTCAGAAATGATTGAGAGAATTAAATATTTCAATAGTACCTTCTGTGCAGTTTCCTCCACCAATTCCCTGGGGGCATGTACAGTTGGAACTGCCAATAGCATCGACCGTACAGTTTCCGCCATTTTGGCATGGATTGAGAGAACAAGCATCTATATACAAAAATAAAAGAAAAAACATGTATTTATGTATGTAATAGTTTTCGTAGATTTTAGGAATTATTGTCCAGACAATAAAGATTTTATGCTGTCTCTCGATTAATGTTTAACTTGAACTAATTATGCGTGGCTAGGGTATTCCAATAGGGGGTGCAACATATTTGGGCATTCTGGTAACCCTCTAGGTGAATTATCTATGCCATGTCAGTTGTTGGATTCGACAGCATAGAGAAAGTTGTTCGACTCTATCTTTACTTTACCCACATCCCTCCACCCTTATTCTAGCTGCGTATTCTTATGTCTATTTCTTTCTTTAATCTATGTGTAATTGAAATTGAATTTAAATGGTTATTAAAGCGGCTATGTGGCTATCCACGTAGCCAAAATTTATCCAAAAAGAAAGCTTGTTTAATATCTGTCTAACACTTTTCCCAGTAAAACAGAGCAAGCCCAAACAATAGTGTATCTTGTTGTGGTATTCAACTAGCAGAGGGGCAGTATAAAGATTTTTGCTTTCAATCTTCAAGCCAAGAAAAATAACTTTTATTCTGATGTTCTTACTTGCCAATGCATTGAAATCCTCCTTCCTCTCCATATTTGTTCATACAGATTAGCGATGATGAGCATTCGGCGCTGGAACAAGGATTTGCAGCTGTGCGAAACACAAAAATAATCAGTCGATGTTTCCGTAAAACCAGTTAGCATGTACTCTGTCACATGGAATACAATCCCCTGATAAAACCATGTTCTCAATTTACATGTATGTCTTATATGAAGGTTACTATAACTGATCAATTAATTTACTAGTTATTTGTTCGCCGTTCGTTGGTCCGTTGGGTCGTCAGTTTCAGTGTTGGTTCGATCGTTTGTTGGTTTCGTTGGTTCGTCGGTTCGTCGGTTCGTTGGTTCGTTGGTTCGTTGGCTCGTTGGTTTGTTGGTTCCTTGGTTCGTTGGTTCGTCGGTTCGTCGGTTCGTCGTTCGTCGGTTCGTCGGTTCGTCGGTTCGTCGGTTCGTCGGTTCGTCGTTCGTCGGTTCGTCGGTTCGTCGGTTCGTCGGTTCGTCGGTTCGTCGGTTCGTCGGTTCGTCGTTCGTCGGTTCGTCGGTTCGTCGGTTCGTCGGTTCGTCGGTTCGTCGGTTCGTCGGTTCGTCGGTTCGTTGGTTCGTTGGTTCGTTGGTTCGTTGGTTCGTTGGTTCGTTGGTTCGTTGGTTCGTTGGTTCGTTGGTTCGTTGGTTCGTTGGTTCGTTGGTTCGTTGGCTCGTTGGTTCGTTGGTTCGTTGGTTCGTTGGTTCGTTGGTTTCGTCGGTTCGTCGGTTCGTCGGTTCGTCGGTTCGTCGGTTCGTCGGTTCGTCGGTTTCGTCGGTTCGTCGGTTCGTCGGTTCGTCGGTTCGTCGGTTCGTCGGTTCGTCGGTTCGTCGGTTCGTCGGTTCGTCGGTTCGTCGGTTCGTCGGTTCGTCGGTTCGTCGGTTCGTCGGTTCGTCGGTTCGTCGGTTCGTCGGTTCGTCGGTTCGTCGGTTCGTCGGTTCGTCGGTTCGTCGGTTCGTCGGTTCGTCGGTTCGTCGGTTCGTCGGTTCGTCGGTTCGTCGGTTCGTCGGTTTCGTCGTTCGTCGGTTCGTCGGTTCGTCGGTTCGTCGGTTCGTCGGTTCGTCGGTTCGTCGGTTCGTCGGTTCGTCGGTTCGTCGGTTCGTCGGTTCGTCGGTTCGTTGGTTCGTTGGTTCGTTGGTTCGTTGGTTCGTTGGTTCGTTGGTTCGTTGGTCCGTTGGTTCGTTGGTTCGTCGGTTCGTTGGCTCGTTGGTTCGTTGGTTCGTTGGTTCGTTGGTTCGTTGGTTCGTTGGTTCGTTGGTTCGTTGGTTCGTTGGTTCGTTGGTTCGTTGGTTCGTTTCATTGTTCATCGTTGGTTGGTTGGTTGGTTGGTTGGTTGGTTGGTTGGTTAGCTTGCTCGTTCGCTCGCTCGTTCGTTTGTTCGTTTGTTCGGTCATAGTAGACGTTCGTCCGCATAACGAACCTTTGCAAATTGCATTTCTTGTGGTGCCAGCAAAATGTTTTAGATCAGCAAACTCTGCCTTCAACATATGCTCTTCATTGGGATTTGTAACCAACAGGTTCAATTGAGACATGCTGTAATTTGATCCCAAAGCCAAACCGATTATAGTCACGCCTTTCTGTTGAAGTAGTGCGGCAGGTACCGCATGTTCATCCTCAGTCTTTCCAGCGATCATCGCAACGACAATTGATGCCTTGGAGTCATCAAACAACTTGGATTCTTCCGCTGATTTTATCAACGCTTTACCCAAGTTCTTGTACTTTCCCATGGAATAATTAGCGGTACGTAATGTATGTTCAAATTCGGAGAGGCTGGACGGTTGTCCTGGTCTGATGACAGAGTGGGCATCAGAAGCATATGAGATGACACCGATGTTGTTGAAACTGAGGGTTGAAGCTACCGTGATGACAAACTCCACTTGACGTTTTATATTATCCTCCCCGACATTACGTGAACTGTCCAGCAGGAAAAGTATTGTGGATTCCTTGGTGCAGTCTGTTGTAAACAAAACAAAAAACAATTGATGCAGAACACAACATTGAATATACTTATAATAACATCATCAGCACTAAAGGTAATATAAGAATCGGATCCCCTGTCATTTTGAAAGTGTTACTGACCTTTATCGCAGTTGTCGCCGTACATAGTGGAATTAGCACAAGTGCATTCATATCCACCAAACGCCTCCGTGCAACGTTTCCCGGATTCGCAACTTACAACCGATTCTGAGCATTCTTTCACATCTGAGCATAATAAAAAGGCAAGAAACTTTATCAAAATTCATCAATCTATAACAAAGAAAATCATACCCGTGACAGAGGTTTGGATACCTGGTCTTAATTTGGATAGATTTTTTACGATTTGATTTATCCGTTTTATATCTTAGGTTTTGTTTCGATTGAGAAGATTGAGAAGATATATCAAACACTCGAGACAATGCAATGTACGTTTTATCCGATTTCCAAACACCTCGAATTTCGTGAAAAAAATACTCCGCTACCCGTGGTATTTTCAACTCTCTTCTCAGTGTTTGGAAATCGGATGAAACACCAAAGCATAAAACATGGCTTTGAATCACATGATTATGTCACTGACAAAGCCTTCCCTCGGCCATGTCATGTAAATAGCCATCTGGTTAGCTCAGTTTAGTCCTAAGCTTCTGCCGGTTGGGATTCTTATCTATGTTTTTGTTCATTTGACAAATTAGTCGCGATTGGTTTTATTTTGTCATCTGATTGGTTAAGAACATGACGCGAGTTTTTCTAACCAATCAGAGAGCGTATTAAAGCAAAAACCAAAGCAAACGCATTCTACTTTCGACACTCTATTGAAATTGAGTTATTAATGTCGTTTCTGCTTCCCGATAACCTATGGCACTTTACCGTTTTCTCACACAGTTCGCTTATAATTGATATATCTATTACTTGTAAATTTTTTATACTTTAGAAATATTTTCCTTTTCAGCACTAACCTTCAGAACACCTATCACCCTGAAATCCTGCTGCGCATGTGCAGTTTGACCCTCCATCTTCGCAAACACCGTTGAAGCGACATGGGTTATCAGAGCAGCTATCAACTTCTACAAATAAATCCAGAAAGAACGCATAGTTACTGTCCAGGAATTATCGAAATAAGTAGACATACATAAATTCATAGCCTGCGTAGCAGGAGAAGCCTCTAATTGAATAATAAACGACGTTATAAATATTGATAGGTTTTTACATATTAGAATATTTTAACACTCAATTGTAATGTAGTTTCCGTGATGGCCCAGTGAATTTGAAGTGTTTCTCTCAGAGTATAAGCCACAGTGTCCAGATGGGAAGGCAGCTTCGTTCGTGCGTGAAACCGTTCATTTTCTTGCGAAATAAAAGCTAGCTAATTTCTTTACAAAAATACTATTTGGTTTTGTTTTCGCTTTCTTTGGGACGAGAAAAAAACACTCGCCTTTCTTCACTTCCTTGTGCGCTATATAACAGTCTCTTTATTTGATAAGTAAGGGAAAACCATAGTTTGAACTGTGATAAAGTGATGAAGATGAAATCAAATCACTGATAGGAACTCGGCAAATATAGTGTAGCCTCGCAGTTGTG
This sequence comes from Desmophyllum pertusum, assembly GCA_029204205.1. Classification (NCBI taxonomy): domain Eukaryota; kingdom Metazoa; phylum Cnidaria; class Anthozoa; order Scleractinia; family Caryophylliidae; genus Desmophyllum; species Desmophyllum pertusum. The sequence goes on from MU826855.1 coordinate 682,554, forward strand.
TTTGAAATTTAAAGGGGCACTATCACCGGGATTTTGCTATATTTATGGTAAAAACGGTGTTGAAATTATGATTAACTACTATTACAGCTAAGTACCTTCGCTCATACACGAAATGCGTTTAGAACATCAAGAGGAAGATATCAAGTAAAATTTTGAAGGGAGAACAAACTTTAATTAGTTTTGAGTGATTTTTTCCAAGACACAAGGGCAGAACTTTAAAAAATCTGCCCGACTTTATATTTAATTATCAAAGCTCCTGCATGGGTAACTCATGATAGCACTCCTTTCATGATAGATTCAGTACACTAGTATAGATTTTGTTTTTTAAACTGGACCATTTTTTTAGGTTTCAATTGATGTAAATATGTATTTTGGCTTTTGACTTTCGAAGTTATGCTCATGTTAGTGCCCCTCTAAGCAAAGAAGCAACAACAATTCAGAGCTGTGTTGTCAGCGTTCACATGTACTACGTACCTCTACATATGGATCCTCTTATGCCATTAGTAACAAACCCAAGTGAGTTAAATTCCGCTGCGAAGACGTGTTCCGTTTTACCGTGAGCTATCTGAGAGAGCTGGGTATGATCATTGTCCTGACCAATCGCCACCACCGAAAACTAGCACACCATTATCATCCAAGAGTGATGCAGGTTGTGTTACGTCATCAGTTGACACTCCATCTGTTTATGACCACTAATACCTTAGCAACATTGTCTCTAACTAAAGCGCCATTAAATATGTTATTTGCTGCCTCGTTCAGTGCGTTTCCTGTGTACGTTCCACCGCCTGGGTAAGCAATGCTGTCAATTGCCTGTTTCCACATCTTTATCGCTCGAGAACTTGTCCAGTGTGAACGCAACAGTGGAATTCGTTGAGTAACACTATGACTCCAACGCGCGTTGTCTCACTTGGCACATCGAATGAGCGAGTGAGGTTCTTCGTGAAATCTTTCATCAGCTGGAAATTGCTCTTTCCGTAGTACTGGACGCTAGAAGACCCATCTACCACGAATCCAAGTTCAATCTCGTTATAACTGCAATCTACAGATACAATATAAGTATCAATAAATTTGTGATGATAATCATACAGAGCAGCGCAACCCTATTTAATTCTTTGCGGTATTTTTCTACATCAAGGCAACACTGAAAGTCGCAGAACTTCACAACAGAAGTTTATCTTCCAAATCAGTACCATGGCTCTCGACAAGATCAACGAATACTTCTAGTTTAATTAATGTTACAATTTATGCTTTCTCCAATAACGAAACACCCACAATCCTCCACTTTGCTCTCCGACGAAGGGCTAACGCTCGAAACGTCAGCTTTCCAAATTCGCTACGCCGGTTAATTTACCTTTATCAACTTGAAGTTGATTTCAGTTGCCCGCCGACACAGCACAATAGTGTCTTTAGAAACTAATCACTTCAGCGATAGTTCAAATCGAGGGAATCGTGAAACTATTAGTTTACAAAGGCTGAATGAGACCTGACAAATTACAATAAACTAATTACCAAAAATGATCTATAGGTTAGTTGAGGGAGCTTGAGACTGATTACGAATGTGAAGTATTGAAAAAAAATAGACAAATTGTTTGGAGATTTACAAACTAAGACGCACCTCTTATAAGATCATTTATTATACGACATAGCATTTTAGAGTGCGAATACGCACCGAAACGAGTGCAAATATGAGACCGTATTCAACGGGTCTTAGTCCTCCAGACCGCGCGCTACGGAAAACACTGTTGAAAGCCTATATTTTAGGAAATAATTATGTCGTATAATAAACAATTTATTCAGCGGCTTTTTGTATTCCACTAGCTAATTATGGATTAATCTGGACCAATTCTAAAGCAAGAGGTATAATATAAAGGTCGTTCAATTCGGAAGAGAAAAGAACCCGGTGGAGACGTTCTCACTTACCTAGGTGGCAATTTTCGCCACTGTATCCATGGTTACATTCACATCTGTAGCCACCAAATGAGTTAACACATGTTCCTCCGTTCTGGCACGGACTGTTGAAACATTCGTCGTAATCTGAAGTTACAGAAGAAATTGTACGTGTAACACTAACTCTTTAACAACTCTAACAACGCAGCATGCGAGTACGAGATAATTTGATGCTGAAGTAACAATTGTTATAGAATACATGTACTTACCGTCCTGGCAATTGTCACTTGATAAATACTCGCTGCAAATACACTGATAAGTCGCAATCTTCCAAGTCTTCAATGCAGATGCCTCCATTGTGACATGGAGCTGTGTCGCAAGGACTTGAAATTCCTGCATTATTTTGCAAAAAAACATAGTAATGAGTAGTAGTAAAGAAGATAAAGAAGATATAGAAACAGACTGAGTTCGTTTTTTTTTATCGGCGGTAACACTCGATACTTGTACCATTTTAGAAACTTCTACAAAGCAATGTATAACAAGATGTATGTAACTAAATTTAACAGTTCGTTTCCGTTTATCGCTGGTACCACTTGAAAACTTTTACACGTATGAACATGTTTTGACATTTTTCTCTATATTTTCCAAACTTCTCTACCATGTTCTAAGTGCCTCACAGCCTAATTTTTACATAAAACAAATAAAGAGATGTAAAGATTATAAACAAAATCGATCAAATGTACGACATTTTGTTAATTATTAGCGGTAAATAAGCTAAAAAACCAAACTAAAAGATTAAGTGCATACATTTACAGACGATTGCCTTCAAATCGAAGGAAACCACAAAATAATGATTTACTAAAATAGAAAAACACTAACGAGGTAATAATATACCAAACAGGAACAAGGATGGCTAAGATTCTGGAAGATTGAGACGGATTACGAACGTCAAATTTGACAAATTTAGAAGACATTTTTTTCCAGGAATCGCTATCCCTGACATGGTACCTTGACAGTTGTCCCAGAGTTCATCTGTGTCATAATTATCAGTTGTTGCACACCATGGATGATTATGATTGCCTTTGATACAAGAATACGTTTCTTGGCCTTGGTACCAAAATGGGAAAACACAGCATTTTGTCTCTTTGCGTCGAGAAGCACCCTGAAAGAAAGACAATGTAAATTATAGTCATTGGTTTGCATATATTGTGATAACATGGGATGATGACGCCATATGACGTAGAAATTACGTCATGATTTACGAACAGCCGCCATCTTGGATTTCTTGATTTGCCATAAATGTCAGAAAACCACCAAAAATGACTCAAAAGTAATCAAAACCAATAAAAGAATGTTAAAATGATCTAAAAAGGTAAAAGTTGTTGCAAGAAAATTACTTTCTTCCTATTACAAATTTGGAAAAACATGCCTGTAAAAATATAGTTGCCATGGTAGCAGCAAGATTTGTGAACAATAAAATGTCCTACCAAATTTTTTCCAGATCCTTTTAGGTAAAGTCGAAAACCTTTGGCAGCTTTTACTTCTGATCAATATTTAAAAAAAGTCATAAATGGTTAAAGTCTGGGAGGAAACATGCCCCCTCCGTCTCCCACCCCCCCCCCCCCCCCCCCCCCCACCCCCCCACCCTCCCCCACCCCGTTCTTAATATGGTTAAATAACTGGAGAACATTGTGTTCAGTCCTACCTTTGGTTATTTCTTCTCCATCTGTCACGGTTGTCACACAACCCTCAAGATCTATTCTGATGCAGTGGCCATCATTGTTGTTGGAAGAGGAAGCCAAACGGACAGATTGAGCAAGTAGAGGTGGTGTCACTGAATACGGGTGGATATAATTACCACTTTTGCCAGATAAGTGTTGCTCAAATAGCTGAAATAAAAATAGTCCCAATTAGTTCAACTTACAATTTGGAAAAGTAATAATAATTGGACTTGGTTGATTGCTTAGTTTATTTTCATTGTTAGTGGGGGGGGGGGGGGGGGGGGGAGGCTGAGGAGTGGAATTTCCGCAGGGGTAAAGGGAGCAAAGATGCAGGAGCCACTAAGACCGGGGCGGGAACTTGTTAACAATGATAAGGGATTTAAGCTATTACCAACTACTTTTAGAATTTCGTTTAGTCCTTCTCTCTAGAACTCTTTAGAAATTCAATACACTAATAAACTCCTTCTCAGACACGAACGAGAGGGCCTTGACAATTATTCAAACTAGCTATCGTTCTGTCCTGAAACTGTCATGCGCTTTCGATCTCGGCGACACTCGAAGATAAACTCTTTGAATTTCAACCTGCTCATTATTTTTTCTTGAGAGTCGTCGAGAGTTTTCCATCGTTTACCAGGCACTTCGCATAGCTGTTCCTTTAAAAAATTGACACTTACAGTGCAAGATGAATTGCTAAGAGGAACTTGTTCATCGTTAGTATAATTAACACAGATGTTGTCCACTGAATACGCTGCATCTTTTTTTCCTTGAAATGAGATTTTGGACAGGTACACTTCTCCTCCTGTAAAAAGAAAGCCGTGGAACTATGATTGGCCATTGTAATTGCTTTGGTTTAGATTTTACGACGCACAATTCTAAATCGTGAATTACATGGAAGTTAGAAATGCAGAACTTACCAAGATTGACTTCTAAATATGGACGTATGACGTCACTGTCGTTTGGACACCAAGAGTAGTTTCCATCTATTAGTGGAATTCCCCAAGATCCTTTGTAGGACGAGGCCTCTGATTGTTGATTTTGAGATGTGAATCAGGTTGTCTCGTAACATGTTCCCACACTTGGCTTTCATTTGGTAAACGAAAACAAACGACATTAATATAAGATGACCAACTTTCAAATAAAAGCTATTGAGCAGTACTTTCATGCGGTACTGTTTATTATGCAAAGGTAGTTCTAACGTTTTAGTCTGTGGACAAAACCCCAGTGTGTGACCATTCAAATGAAAGCTGTTGAGAAGTACTTTCATGTGGTGCTGTTTATTATGCCTGTGCCGATGAAACCCAAGTGTGTGACAATTCAAATGAAAGCTATTGAGCAGTACTAACATCTGCATGATACCTGTGTATTATTCTAAAACAATATACTATTCTAACTTTTTTAGTCTTTTGATAAAACTCTTGGTAAGCATTCAAATAAAAGCTTCTGAGTAGAAGTTTCCTTTACGCTGTTTTTGTTTTAATCATCAACGGTAAATATCAACATACCTAATAGGTAACCAATTGCGCTCAGTCAATTTCAATATCGAGTTTAATTCAGCGTTGCATCAAAATTTGACAAGGTAAACTAACCTCCGAGAAGATAAACTTCATTGACAAGATGGCCACCTTTCCCTCCTTCAGGACAGCTCGTGTTACCGTACATGAAATAACTGCTGAGAGCATGAGAACCAGAGAAGCACTCTCCGCCATTTTGAAGAGCGAACACTTTGAAGTCATTCTTGGCAGCCTCCAAAGCGCATTTCATGATTGAATTTTCTCTTGTTCGATAAGGACCATCTAGGTATGTGGCATTTTCAGTTTCCAGTGACAGAAGAGCGTTTGCTTGAGAATCATGGTTAAAACATGCCAAAGAAAGATACTCCACGGATCTACCTGTTTAAAGATAATAATGAATTTAAAAGTTTATACAGTAGGCGTACGGTTATAATATCATTGGTATGCACGCACTAAAAAAGGTAAAGACGTCCCGGCCAATTATTGGCCCATACTACCGCTGCCAACTTATCCCGGTTTCCGTAGCATGAAGCTGAGTAGGAGTATTGCTACTCCACCTGGATGGGATGCTAGTCCATCGCAGGTTATCCCCAAGCATTTTGTTAGGTTACCCAAACAGATCCCCGAAACCCATCTACTCCTGAGTGGAGAGAGGCACTCTGAGAGTTAAGTGTCTTGTCCAAGAACACAACACAGTGACCTCGGAGTCCAACGTGCCAACCATTAGCCAAAGCGACTCCCATGCACATTCGTATACACTACTGGCTTGTAATTCTTACTTTTCTCGCAATGGTCGCCATAGAATTCCACTGAACAGGTACAGTGGTAGCCACCCTTCCAGCTGTTACAGGTGCCACTGTTTTGACAAGGAGAGCTCGCACAACTGTCAACAACTGATAAATGAAACAAAAAGCACCAATGTGTAGTACCAAGCAAAACGTTAAAAAAAAAACCAACAGTTTCGGTTATGTAATTCAACCATAATTTGTGAGCCGTGAAACAAAAAAAAAAGATTGTACACGGTCGTGGAGCTTCCAACATAAATATTGGCATCTTTGTTTGCTTCTTTGAAGTTTGCCGGCTTCATAACCATTTCGCTCAATTAACTACTGTGATTACAGAAAACATTGGACTGACTATATGTACTTGTACTTACCTTGGCATATCTTTTCTTGCTATGTTCTTTGCAAGATACTCGTTCACTTCTCTCCAGGCACTCAAACCAATGAAGTATTCTCCATCCGGGTCTGAAGCTATCTCTTTCAGTTGGCCCACAGAGTAATGGCCACCGACCCCCAAAGCTAAAATAGTCACATTTAAAGTTTTTAACAAAATTGCAGGAACAGCTATGTCGTCATCAGACTTGTGACTTCCAATTAAAATCACTACGTTTACAGCATCTCTCTGAGAACTGTCCTGAGACAGCTGCCCTCTCAGTACATCCAAATTTGCTCCAAAGAGGACTTCCGTTGCATTTGGAAATGCTTCGTTTGCAGATGTTAGTGAAATGAGATCCGATTTGGTTTTAAACACTCGCTTTTGATTTCCCGTATGTGAGGAAGATCCAAGTATTGTTTGTGTCCACGTCAAGATAATTAGAAACATTGGCTGCGAATTGTATTGCTGATGCAAAGTTTTCGTTTCCCATCTTGCTTGATCCATCCACAGCAAAGCCAACGTTTATTTTAGCAGAGCAGATATCTAATGGAGGAATAAAATAATACAGTTACTTATGTTACTAGAACATTACATAATTATCCACCGAATTAGTGGAGGTAAATATCCGCCACTTTTCACCGACACTGAGGTGAATAATTGTGAATAATTGTTTTAGTATATACCACACAAGCGAATAACCAGTCCCAAAAAGTTACTTTATTTTGTGACAAATTGAGCAAAAACTCATGGGAAGCCATTTTGTTTTTGCTCGGAGGTGAATATAAAAAGGATATCCGGAGTTTGAGTAGCCAACCAGAGCGCGCGATAAGCACCTAAGGTACATTACGTATCGTAGTGAGTATTTTGTTGTTGTTGTGCTTTTTTGCAAAACTAAATATAAATAAAGAATTCATTTTTAAAAATATGACAATTAATTTAAACACTTTATCAGCCTTTTTCTCAGACATGTTTTTTTTTCTTATTTTGTCTCTTTGCTTAATAAAACCTATTTAAATGAGAAAATTATTTTTAAATATTGATTTCATGCATTTCAGTCGCGTTAAATGTAATTCAAGACCCAGAAAACTCGCTGAAATCTCTTAAATCAGCGCAATTTCCACCGAATAGCAAAGTAAAACACATTGCTTCCGTGGTAGATTGCAACATATCTGAATAATTAAAGTAATATCAGCGAGATTTATGCGGCTTGAATTACATTGCGACGTATACAGCTGTTTCGAGAAAGGTTGTCGGGAAAAAGCGCACGCGACAATCCCGAAAAGTATTGTGGGTAGTTTTTTAGTTCACGGTTCCTTGACTTCAGCATTTCAGGGAAATCCGAGAAAATGGCACGAGACGCCATGGACGTATGTTTGCGAGTGCTAAAAGAAAGCAACAAAAGTAGGTTCGACAGCTACAGTGTCAGGAACATACCTTGCTGATCATTTCCCAGATTACCTTTCGGGATTGTCGCGTGTCGCGTGCGCTTTTTTCCGACAACCTTTCTCGAAACAGCTGTAAATTGGGTCTTAGTCGCACGCTCAATTCTTCCCTCGCCTCTAAAGCTGACGTCTGAGATTAGACCCAAAAAATTCCATACTGATGACGTAGCTCTACAGAGATCTGTGAGTGTCCATCCATCTATCTATCAAACCACGATGAACAATAACCACAATCTCATGTTCATCGATATCAGTATAATTTGGGTTGAGTTGTGGTTTCCTTAGTGATATAAATAAAATGTGACTCAACAAAAAATACAATAGATGCCATTATTCTAAAATTGACGACACTTATCTTTCTTGACCATTAATTTTTCCGACACACTGGAACGTGGTCAAAAACCTACTCACATCCTTATACTCTGAAACACTTTTGTACGACATTAAAGCTAATTTACTTTAACTGAATCGTGAATATGAACTTGAAGTTCATAGTAGCCGTTTTGCAAGGATCTTTTCCGTGATCTTCTTTTGAATCATTAATAATTCATCAAGTTAAAACAAAGGAAATCATAACCGTGTCGGAGGCTTGGATACCCAGTCTTAATTAGCAAATATTTTTTAAGATTTTATTTCTCCGTTTACTCCTTAGTTTTTTTTAGATTGAGAAAATATATCAAACACTCGAGACAGTGTTTCATCGGCTATCCAAACACCTCGAATTTCATCAAGAATACTCCGCTGCGCGTCGTATTTTCAACTCTCTTCTCGGTGTTTGGATATCCCGATGAAACACTGTCTCTCGTGTTTGATATATTACATGAAGGACCGGTTGTTTACCCTTTGTATATGTTTGTTGCTAGCAATTATCTTCTTAATTACACGCGAACAACTGATGAAGGGCTCTGCAAGAGAGACCCCACTGAATGTTTTATTAATATTGCTTTGACTACCGGGCCACGCGGCTACAATATCTGAAATGTCCGTTTTCAGATTAATCACTTGCACGCGATTGGTACGTGTTGTTTGCCATGAACCATGACCGTTATAATTGAAATTTACATCCACCCCAATATATCCTAGTTTAAATACTCTCTTATAAAACGGCCTCTATTATTCGGCCTTTTCAGAGGACCTTACGCTGCTTGCGTTGTGTAGCTCTTGGAATATAATCAAAACAAAACGTGTACTTTCGCTAATCCAGCACAAAAAGAAGTTACTAAACCAAGGATATTAGCCAATACTGTACTCTTTGTTCTCATTGCATGTGACTCAGGAAACGTTAATCACGCGCATAATAGTTGATACGGATTATAAATATTGCCCACTTGAAACTAGACATCAATTTTTGTGCTTTGGAAATGATTCTCTTGAAATGATTCCGTGTTATTTCTTGATGTTTTATTTTTGTTATCGTCTTCTTTGAAATTAAAGTATAGTTTATATATTTGTTTGGTCAAGTTGTCTCTATAATGTTACGTTTCGCGGAATTCGAAAATACCTACATGACACGACTAATAGACGGTTTTGTCACGGTTTTGACCAATAGATGTTGTGCCCGCGGTGGTCTTATTTTTATTGTTTCACGCCAGCATTCCTAGTTGAAAAATGAAAACGCTGGCATAACGTTGTTTTTCTTTAGTTTTGTTTGTTTGTTTGTTTGGTGTTGTTTTGGGTTTTCTTGACTTAAAAAGTTACTAGAATATGGTTGCTTTTCTTATAATCGATATTTCATTGTCCTTGCATTCATAACGTCTAAGCCTTATTTCACAATGCTTGGTTTATCGATTTGTCTCCTCTAAGAAATTCCAATACTATGTGTTCAATCATTTTCAGCTTTATTAGTTAAGACAACGTTGATACTTTCATTAGGTTATCTGGAGTAAATTAACTCGCTTTGCGTTATTAGACTAACAGGTAAGATCTCTGAGCCCGAAATGAAAGACAGTAAAAAGTTTTTAAAACTTTGGTTTAACGACGGACCAATATCTTATTGCATGTATCAATGTACAAGAAGCTAATATAATGGTGATATAGAAACTCTTACAATATAACTGAGGTCGAAGGTCTTTACACAATAGGCAATTTACTGAGCTTAAAGACTTTCTCTTTAACAATAGAAAGCTTAGTGTTTTAGGAATACATAGAGGTCGCCATGGATTTGCGAAAAAATGGCTAAATAAGAACGAAATATAAGGTTTTCACACGCTATGATAAACAAATTGCCACTAGTCTACAATAATGCATGATTTTAATAAGTGCCAAAAAGAGCTAATAAACAAAATAGCAATGCAAGAATTATAATCAAACGAATTGCTGAGTCAAGGCGGATAAAGTCAGTTTTCTTTATCCATTGACGAAAAAAATGTTTCTTTAACTCAGTTATCAAACCGCAAAGAAGTGTAAATACTTTTCCGAACGTTTTAGTATACTTGTAACCCTTTATCCTCCCTTGTTGCAACCCATTGAGTGTCTTTTTAGGGAAAAATGGAGTGTAAACATTCTACAAAGACATTCGTGTATAAGTAATGCGTCAATGACAACGGGTTCTGTTGAAACGACGGCTGATGACGATATACAAGTATGGATCAGTCTTGACGTATTTGTCAAACAAACAAGATTTTTTCTAAATATTTTGTTTAAAGTTATGATATATTTATATATAATAAGAACCACTAAGTGGACAGGCTTTAGGAGAACAGGATTAAATTAGAATTTAGAAATGTTGAATTGATTTTTGTGCCAGGAAACCCAGAGTACCCATAGACTGAACCCTTAGAGCAAGGATGAGAGCAATATATATTATAGAGAATAATTTGACAATAATTTCACTTTCATTCCGTCGGCACACTGAGCCTAATTTCTAGCTTATAAGAATTTCTTTAACCTTTTTTTAATTCTTGTCAACAACATACCTTCACCGTTGGTTAAACCAACCCAGAGCAACCCAAGGAAGGTACAGACATCCACAAACTGCCACAAACCTCTCTTTATAGGAGAAGACATTGCCGTCACTCCTTGCGAAGGACACTAAATGGTTGTGTCTTTCAAATACTTGATACTCAATTATCAATGTGCCATTAACATGCATTACTGCCACGCCATGACAATTATTTTCATTAAAAACCGGCAATTATTTACCAAAGCGTGCAACAGTACGTCACTAAGACACGCTACATGTGCTAAGTAAAAGTGAGCCTTTCAGTACAACGTCACAAAAATTACAAATGGTTTTATTATTTTCTGTAAAAGCAATTTGCGGTCTGTTTAATTAAAATTTTTGTGTGACGGTTTCTTTCATGGTTTCGTAAAATAATGATTTTAACTGTTGTCATGGATATCTAACAAACGCAATTTTTTAAAACTATAATATTAAATATGAAACGAAATCACAGGACAAATTGTTACATTTTATGTCTTGCTCTAAAAATGCACTGCAGTTAATCATTGTGTGTTTAATCATCACCATTCTTCGACTTCTTCTGACTCAACTGATATTTTTGTTCAGGATATTTCACGACCTTGAAGAGCGAATGTCAGGGATATATACAAGAGAGAGTGAAATATTGAAAAATAGACTAAAGCCCCGATCAAACGGTCTCAAAAATCTCTCAACATTAAATTTGGTTGAGTAGGCCCGATCAAACGGTCACAATATTTGTTTCAACATTTGTTGAGACATGTTGAGAGATGTTTGTAACCATGCCCGGTCAAACGGCCTCAACAACCTCTCAACATTTCAAGAACAAAAGAAATGTTGTGAAGATGTTGAGACAAAGTTAAATGGATTCAACTCGTCTCAACATGTCTCAACACCTCACAACATTGTTGAGAGGGGTGATCAAACGGCCTCAACATCGGCTCTCAACAAAATGTTGAGACAGATGTTGTGACCGTTTGATCGGGGAATAGGGTACAATGTAACACCAAGGATGTAACCAAGCAACTAGAAAATAACAAGGATGGTTAAGGATGGAAAAGATTAGGACGGATTGCGAATGACGAACTAAAAAAGTTAGGCTAAATCAGTTTTTCAAGATGCACAAACCGTGACACAGCTCCTTTAAAATATGACAAATATTAATTCTTAATTCCGTGATGGTTAAGACTATAAAAGAGCACCCCCTTTGTTTGAGGGATTACAGCTGGTATCTACCCGATATTACATTCATCGCCACAATTGTTTGCATCACAGTGTGCGTTGTTTGAAAAATAAAATCTAAATAAATCAATGTCAAGGATATTGCAGTGCGACGCGCCCTTAGCGTAGCCACCCTACAAACTACAAACTTCTTTACATGTACAAATTAACCATCAGGGAGCGCAATTTTGCCTCTGTTTCAAAATTCGAGTCCTGGTGCACAACCTTTCATATGGAAATGAGTTTGATTTGCAAGACAGTGAACATGCAGGTTAACCTCATTTCCATATGAAAGGTTGTGCAACAGGACTCGTTTTGAAACGAACCAAACTTTTTTACAAGTTAACATCAGGAAATGGCCAATTTGTTTGACGGACACGCCTCCTTGCAAAGTTGAACACGATCAAATGGAAACTTGTCACATCGTATTTATCAACAAATTTTATAATATTACGAGAGTACTCTTGTAAAAAAGTTTGTTTGGGTGGCTACGCTAAGGCGCGTCGCACTGTAATACAAACCAAAAGTAAACGTACATTTCAGACCGTGACACACGAGACGCGATTTATCAGACAACGCGAATAAATAAAATGTCGAATTTAAACCAAAAATGACTGAAATGATACATTTGCCAAAATTCATTAGAGTAGGCCCCAATTTTTACGTCGCATTTCATTCCGCATCAAATGCAATTCAAGTCCCCTAAAACTCGCTGAAGTCGCTAAATCAGTGCATTGCCCACACAAACAGCGAAGTAAAACAACGTTGCTTCTGTGGTGTATTGCAACGTAGTCGAATCCAGTACTTACCAGCAAGATTTCTGCGGTTTTCAGTTACATTTGTTGGGAACTAGGACCGAGACTCTCTCGGTCCGATTGCGCCATCTCATCCGGGAACTATAGTTTCATCTTGTAGCTTGATCGCACATGGCGGAAATATAGTTGTTAATCGTTGTTTTACCCAAGCTAAACCAAGTCAGACCTTCTGGATCCACTCTCGAATGTGCCACTTGAGAGACTTCCCCAGTGTTCACAAGAACGCGAACCCGGATAATTAAACCTCCTTTGAGGTTCAGAGACTATATATAACTGACCTAGTATGGTCTACGTTAACTGACATTTCTTGCTTTACTCTTTAACTCGTATATTTTGCAAATCGTTATAAAACTTTTTTTTAACAAAGGGGACATGGGGAACTAGGACCGAGACTTTCTCGGTCCGATTACGTCATCTCATCCGGGAATTATAATTGGTTGTTAGTCGTTGTTTACTCCGTCTGTTCCTTGTCTCTCCTCGCAACGCCGCACTAGATTCATTCGACGCGACTAAAATGCGACGTATAAATTGGGCAGAAAAGAAACCACTTCAAAGTAAACAAAAGTGACCACAGGTAGAACAACAGTCAAAAGTACGACAAATTATTGCGTACACAAGGCTCCTGACTAGAGAAGGGTGAGGATAATTAGTTTTTTATTATCCATCATACCTTTGCGCTTAGAACATACATATACGTCGTGTCTTATCGCTATTTTCAGTTAAAATTCTCAGTTTTTTAAAATTAATATTCTCGTCTGATTAACATACAGTGAAATCACCATTAAGGGACACACACCTCGGGACAAAAAAGGTGCCCCCTTAATAGAGGTGCCCCTTTAATGGAGGTTAAAGGAGCTACGTCACGGATGGTACAGCTTGAAAAAATTGGCCATTTTTTCACGTTTGCCGTTCGTAATCGCCGTCTTAATCTTCTCCATCCTTAACCATCCTTATTCCTGTTTGGTTTCTTATCACCTCTTTGTTGTTTTTTTCTATCTTAAAACTATTATTTTGAGGCTTTCTTCAATTTGACGTTGATTTTGCACTAGCTTTGCAAAAATTACCTAAATTATCATGACATAGTTCCTTTAATAGATACAAAGATTATATTTAAACAGTTATTCTTCGAGGACGCGCCGGATATGAGCTGATATATATAACCAACGAGGCGCTTCGCCGAGTTGGTTATAAATCAGCTCATATCCGGGGAAGTCCGAGAAGAATAACTGTTTTAGTAAATTTTTCAAACACTCAAATAACCGGAAGATGCAAAAAAAAATATTTTCACTCCAAGAAAATACAAGCCTTAAAAATGTACACATGTACAACAAATGGCCAACAAATGCAACTGAACGAGCACTGAAGAAAGCCTGAAACAACTTTGTTTACGGGAAGTCCCGAACTGAAACCAATACAAATCTGCACAAATTTAAACCTGAATGAAAACCTGTCGACACTAAAATTTTAAGCTTAATCTATTCAGTATTGTTACCTTGTATTTCGAAGAGGCTTGTCAATTCCAGCTGGTGTAAGCTTTCAAAATCAGCACAATAAATATATCGGGAACGAGAAAGCATAAATATCGCAGTCGATCGTACGTCAGGCGTTGGTGATGGTACAATCGAGGACCGCTTCACAGTGAAATTATCTTCGAACATCACTCTTTTCTCTCCATCCATGTAGATATTGACGTTTTCCTTTGCTTTTTACTTCAGTGAACGTGATTTTAACTGGCTCAGTTTCCCTGGTTTCAACACAATTAATCAGTCTGTAGTCGTGCACGATTTGCTCGCCGTAAAGAACCCGTTTCAGCCGTTCATTCAACTTGTAAAATGAATATAATGTTCAAGCTCCACAATTATTTCTGATCTTCCCATTTTTAAGCTAAACCATTTGACATTTTCCAGAATATACGAAACTTTAGAAGACACAGAGCGAAGTTTAAAATTCTGTTTTGCTCTGTTTTCATTCAACTTGCAAACTGGGACACCACGCCAGCAATACAAATCATGCTTCATTTAGATTGAACTGAAAAATCACTCAGTCGATTTTAGAAATTTTTAAAAAGTAAATACTGAAGTTTAACATAAAGACTAGTGATGTTTTTAATCAAACAATTATTCCATTCGCCCTTGTTGGATATACAAGTACAAGAAATTCGTCATTTTTCCATATTTGGTTCACTTAAGGATAATGGCTCAGATCCATAGAGGAGGGAACCAATCAGAGAGCTAGAAAATCATTGTCCAGAGATACAAATTTACTAAGATCATTAATTCTGGCCGGGGAAAAACTTTTGTGTCCCCTAAAGGAGGTGTCCCCTTAATGGGGTGTCCCAAAGTGGAGGCTCCACTGTATAATGATTGCTATAGCGATCGAAAATAGAATTTTCAATTGAGTCAAGCGGTGACCATTCTGGGAAACCGACGACAATGCAAAATTGTGTCACAGATGACTAAACCTTTTATTCTGAGTTTGTAAACACGCGAAGTTTTATTCTTTCAAAATCGCATATTTGCATGATACTGTCAGTGCTGCCAGAGCTAAAACACGATTATCGCGATTACTGTTTATCTACGTTCAACTGCATCAACATGGATCTGCATTCAAAACGGAGTGTCACCATCTTCATATTCTTCACAATGGCGGTTTTATCACTGGCGCAGTGGACAAATGCAGAAGGTGATTATAGTTTTGAATAATCTGATTAGCGTGATCGCGTTGTAGTGCTTTAGTTTGAAAATTGGAAACAGATGTTAAGCCTTATTAAAGTCTTGAGAGTTAAAACTACCAAGAGTGCTCAGTTCAAAATCTTTGAATTTAATTTTGCAATTTGTCAAAAACAAACAGCATCACTTGACATGAAAGTATTGCTCCGATAGCTTTCATTTGAATGGTTACACACATAGACCTGAAAGATACAGCCACATGTATTGACTCAAGGTTTGACTCTGGCAGTGAATGGGTTAAGAACTGAAGATTTGACAAATGGTTGTTATATCTTAATTAATCCTGGGAATATTGAACGTCATTGGTTGTTACAATGCCTACCAAACTAAAAAAAACATACAAACATAGGCTGAATATTTTAGTATTAATACTTTCAATTTGGTCACTATGTGACAACTGCAGCAACACAGTTACTGAAAAGGAGTTCATTTGGTTATACTTTAAATAGAAGGAGACTGAACAAGCGAAAAACTATATAATTAAACCCATTTTTATCATCGATCGATTTATCACATTTGAAGTGGCAAGCTGCAGTTGCGGTTTCATGATTTGTAGAGTTAGGAATTTTAGCACGATTAGTATTCCTGGAATGGCTGTGGCAAGTGGAACAAAAGCATATTTCGTTAAAAGATTCTGTTACTCTAAGAAATGTTTCCTGGACTCGCCTTATAGTGCTGTTGCGACACAAATTGCACGTGAGATTGCAAAGTGCAGACAACTTAAAAGCTTTACAGAAGGTCGACAGTTGCACGGAAAATGGATCTAAACTTTCTACAGCGAGGCACGGCCGCGCGATTCCACTTTCACGCATGAGTAGTGCGATTTGTAAACAAAAATGTTGACGTAATAGGAGAAATAAATAAACTAGAACTATCTACTATTTTCTTCTCCAAGTATCTTGGAAAAAATATACTTTAAAATTTTGGAAATTCACGGCTCTTGTGTTGTTTGACACAACACCAGTGTGCCGGTCCATTTGTTTCTACTAGTTAAAATATTTACCTACATGCCATTAGAAAGAATCATCCTGACAGGCAAATCAAATCATTCATTCACACGGTAAGTACAGTACAGGCAGTTTTATTTTTTATATATCTCTAAAGTACTTTCGATGTAGACAAAAGTCAAGCGTCTGTCTATATTATCATTATTTTGTTGTTTGTTTGTTTACGCTGTCACTGTTGTAACATTTTGGACTTGTGGGGACTTCCCGCTGACTTTTGTGCGGGCCGCCCCGCATATTGACGGCCCAGTCAGTTGAGTTCACTGCATGTTTATGACTGTGTTTTATCGTTGAGTTTCGGAGCTCTTTAAGTGCAGTGACCTGAATGTTTCTTGTACCTGAGATAAACGATTTTGCTGATACACCTATTCATATATTTTTTATATGATTCTCCTGCCATTCGACTTATTCAGGATGTGCAACTGAAGAACTAGGCGTCAGGGTAGCCAAGCCCCAAACGAATCCCTGACAAGTACATGACGTCATCATCTTACGAGAGCAGCGGGTACCAGGCCTTTCGCGGTCGGATTGGTTTGCAGACGACTGGATCGTGGGGTGATGCCTGGTGCGCTTCAGACAGTGACGCGAATCCGTACATTCAAGTATTCTTTGGTATGTTCTATCAGTTTGATATAACATGTTCAGCTGACAGGCCGATTGTTGCAGCTTTGGAATACACTTTGACAAATACCCTTCTATAACAGGGTTCGTAATGTCATTGTCAAGTGGCTGCAAGTTACCCATGGCGGGCAGGGGCGGATCCAGGAATTTTTGATAGTGAGGGTCCAATTTTTGGAAGTAGACGGCAGGAGTAAAGGCGCGGAAGGGGGTGTTTGGGGGGCCACTCCAAAAAAAAAATTGAGATTTCAGGCTCTGAAAAGTGCATTTTGGTGGATCATTGGGATGGTTTGCTGTGGATAATGGAGAAAGCAAAAAAACCCTACGGTCTGATAGGGGGTTCCGGATCCCCCGACCCTTCCCCTGGATCCACCACTGCATGGGTAATTGATGTGTTGCTTTCTGACTGTTGTATTGGTGCTAACGCTATGTCGCAAGAAAACGTTTATTGAAACTCTGATGATGGACTCGACTTACCTTTTTATTGAGAGGAAGAATTTCAAAACATAATTCGATGACTATTACTTCCTTAGAATTCCTAACAAATATCGTAATGATCGTGTCTGAGGGAGTTGTTAGAGATGGCGAGGAGATGTGGGTTAGAGCTACGAGGTATCAACCAGCAATGATTCCAAAAGTTGGACGACATACTCTGTTGGTAACATAATGCAGGTAAGGGGTAGATCATTATATTTTGGAGGAAGGGTGGGGGGGGGAGTGCAATTCATCATCTATCCTATCAGTGCTTAGGTGGCACACAGGGCTTCAGCGATTTTTCTCCACTCAACTTGCCTCAAGAGTCTCCATTTACGCCGAGTTTGAACAACAGAAAATAAATTTTAGCAAATGTTATGTCATTTTAGTTAATACTATTTTTGCTTTCCACACAGCTTCAGGCAAACACTGCCGTGCAAGCCAAGAATGTGACCTGAATGACGTTTGGGCTCATTTCATCCGCATTCATCCGAAAAGTCGCAACGGAAAATGGAGGTGCATGCGTATCGCTTTGTTTGGATGCCAAACAGGTTGGTTTGCGTACGTCAGTAAATAAAGCGGTTTTCAATTGGGTATCGAAAGAAATCACTGAGTTGCTTTGGTTTTTTACAAAACTCTGTGATTGGATTGAAAAATTGGCACCACCTTCTCAACCAACCAGATTCAAAACCAAAACCAATCGCTACTTGGTCACACGCGTTTTCCTGCGCTTGGCGCCGGTTAACGTATATTTACTTTAAGTTCTCATTGGTTCGTTCTGAAGTCAGTTACGTTGGTCGTGATTGCGGTGAAATGTAAATTCTGTATTATTGGCGCTTTTATACATATTTTATTTTGCAAGTATAATGATTAGCAAAGCATGCATACATTTTTTTCTTCAAAACTTCATAAACCCCTGGAAAAGTAAAGATTTTGAAGCCTACACTGCCAAATTAAAATCGAGCAAATTTTTTAGTAGCGTAGCCAATCAGATTAAAGCATTCATGATAGACTACTGGTAGAGCATATAGAGTATATACGTATACGTAGAAAGAAACAATTTTGGACCAGAAATAAGCTCGATTCTATATAGTATTTGTTAGAGCCAAGCAAGAGACACATGAAGAGAATATGAACCCTTAGCTTCATATTCTCTTGAGCCAAGTTATTGAGAAAATCAGTATGATTTTTTTGACACTAGAAACACACGGATCAGCTTATTCCGCAATCATCACAATTTTCAAAATGCTTTGTAGGGTCGAGAGTTAAAATTTTAGAAATTCGATGATGTCACAATCGATATGTGCTTCATGTAAACTATCGTTATCTTTCTCCTTCATTTCTGTCTTATCAGGAACAGACGGTCCTACAATGTACCTTGATGATGATCTCATAAACAATTCGCCATATGTAAAGACGCCATTAGAAAGAAACTCTCTTTTTAGGTTAGACCTTTTTTTTTTTACAAGGATAACATTATTATGACCACCACTAATCATCATTACAGCCCAGGTCACCCCAGGGACCCTGTCACGTGTCTATGTTTATCATCAAAATAGTATCGTGAGTGTAATTGGTCAGAATTATTGGGAATTACTGTTTGGCCGTGCGCATGGTCTAATGGTTAGCGCGTTGTACTCCGAATTGAAACCCGGTGGCAAGGACACTTTAATCCCACAGTGCCTCTCTCCACAGGAGTATATATGGATACCGGCGAATTGTTAGGGAAACCTGACAAAATGCTGGAGATCCTGTGATGGACTAGCATCCCATCCAGGGGAGTAGCAATTACTCTTTAAGTCGCTTCGTGCTACGGACACCGGGATAAGCTCCGGCAGTTGTGAAGCCATTGTTGGTTAGCAATTGTGTTTTGGTGACGTGGGTATTATCTATTGTATTTTGAATCTTTTGTTTTACGTTATTGTTTGTTCTCAACACACAGAAATTTAGCAGTTAACATTCGAACCCTGCCGGATTTAGATTTAGGTGTCCCCAATTAGTAGAGGGTTCCACCCTCGGCTATGTATTTCCGACACTCTAATAAAAGTCATTTATTATATTATTTTTATTAATTTTTCCTTTTTTAGTAATTCCAATTGTGATATTGGTTGCTTGATTATCTGCTGGACTGGTGTGCCTTTGTCGTAGACACACGTAAGTTTTCCTCTTTGTTTTAACCCTTTAGGTATTATTAATGATGTTTGAGAACTTTATTGGAAATACCTATTATATCGTAGACCTAAAAGGGCTCGTAATAATACAAGAAAAACGAGAAACCGAGAACAGGTAAGAAAAGTCCATAATGTTGGCCCAAGAGGCCAAGGGGGCTTTGGGTTATTGGGGGACCATGTTGGGGAACTGTTTGAGTTACGGAGGAACAAAACACCTCCCCTTCCTTACGGAGTTTTCCAAGGGGGGTGGGACTGATTGGCTCTTTGCATTGTGACCATGGGACAAACGAAAAAAGGCCATTTTCCCATACCACGAAGATTGGGCGGGAAGGGATGGCGGCCCACCAAAAAAACACCCCGGGGAAACCTCCCCCCCCCCACGGCCTGTGTTTCCAAATGGGGTGGACGGCAAAACAAGGGCGTGAAAAACCCAAAAAAGTAGGAACCCATCCCCGGGGGGGGGGGGGGGGTGGTTTTAGGGTTAGGTACCTTCCCTTTTATGTGGGCCGATACGGGGGGGGGGACCGTGCCCGCTAGGGGGGGACCAGGGGTTATTTGGTTTGTGGCCTCTTTCTTTTTTGCCCCCTAAGGGAAAAAAACAGGGGTATAATAATTCAATGCTGAAGAGGTCTGTCCTAAAAACCAGGGTCCTGGGAAACGCATGGTTTCCCTAAAACAGGGTTTATGGTAAAATGTTTTTTTGGGGGGGCCACACAAACGATTGTCACCGTGTAAAAAAAAATATGGTCTTTTATTTATACAGTTAATTTAGAAGGGGGGGATCGGGGGGGCCGCCGTTTGGGGGGGGCCCGCGGTCAATTCAGTAAACAGGGATTTTACGGCTATAAAATGCAAACCCTAAAAACCAAGGGTTCCTTAAAAAAATAGAGGGATTTGTTGGGGGGCCCCTACCACCAGGGGTAGGTTATTTTTTTTCAAAGGTGTTTTTTATTGGGTTATTGGCCCCCTCTAGAACCAGGGTTTAGGTTTTCGGAAAACAACCCTCAGCGGGGGGACCCCCAAACCCCTATACCCCAAAAAAACCCATGGGTCAATTACCCCCCCCCGGGGCTAGGAAATACAAGTTTGGGGAACATCTGTCTAAGGCGGAAACTTCCCTCGGAGGGGACCAAAAGGCTCTAGGATAAAAGCCGTCATTTTTCTTAAAAATTAGGTGTCGCCGGCCTTAATTACAGAGTTTTGTTGTTTTAACAAGGGGAAAAAATAAAGGGAGAAAAAAAACACACACTTAATTCAGGTCGGGACCACAAAGCCAAACTCCATGGCCGCCTTAAAAAGAGGTGGTCGCCAGGGGGCCCTTTAAAGGGACAGGGTTGGTCCGCCTACCAGTGGTGGGGGGGTCCGCTTTTGGAGAGGGAGTTGGGGGACTGTAAGGGGAAAAGGTTCCTTTTAAGGGTTAGACCAAGTAAAGGTTTAAAGTGTAAAGAGTCTTTTTAAACAAAAATTTTAGTTTTCCCAAAAAAAAAAACTAAGGCCTTGTTGGTCATTGAATTGGAATTAATCTATTTCTCAAATTTTTTCTTTACCAAGGGCTTACAACCAAATAATACCACTCATTTTTCTTTCCACACGTTCCTCGGCTCAAAATTCAACAAAAATGGTAATTACCCCCCCCCCCCCCCCCCCACCCCCCCCCCTTAGCAGTATTGCGTTTGTGATTGTGGTTTCTTAGGGGTCCCACGATTCTCCTGTAACAAATCGGTTGGTTTAGGGGAGGGCGTCCGGGGGGGGGTGTGACCGGGTATGCGGAAAGGGGTCAATAGAATTTGTGCGACTTCTTGTTGGGAGGGAGGGAGTGACCTGCCGCGATGGGGTGAAATATAATATAGGTTTTTCACAAAAAACACTTTTTGCAAATTAAAAAAATTTGGGATTCTATAAAACTTAAAAACGTAACCTGCGGCGAAAATTAAAACAATGATCAAAAATTTTAGGGGTTAGTTTTATTATTTTTTCTGGGAAAATGGTTGTTTACACAAATCTAATTTCCCCCCCACGGATGGTTTTTAAAATCATTTCATCCCAAATATAAACCCAATTAAAACCCAGCTCCTTTTTAAAAGGGGGGCAAGGGGGGGGGGGGGGGGACCTGTTGTAGGAAAAAGGAAAAAAAAATTAAAATAAATTTTTAAGATTTTTCCCCACTGGGGCCCCATAACTTAATAAAGTTAAAAAAAACCTATTTCCCAAAAAGGAAGATTTTCTCCCTGAACATCAAATCCCCCCAAAAAAAAAAACCCCACAAACTTTCTAAATTTTCCAAATTTTCGAATCCCGGGCGGGGGGAATCCGAGGGGGCCACAAGGTTTGGTTCCAAGTCGCCCAAAAGGGGACTGTTTAAGTGATAATCCTCAAAATAAAATAGGGGGGGGGGAAATAACAATTAAAAATTTTGTTTTGTTGTTCAATCGGTGGTTTGTTGTATAATAAAAAAAGACACCGTTAGTGTGGGACTTAGGGGTGAACTTTGATCCCCCACGGGAAAATAAAAAAAAACAGGTGAGTTTTTTGTTTTCCCCTCGCCAGGCCGCATAAGCCAGGAAAATTCCGAAAACAACGGCCGGCCGTGAGCATTTTAAAAACACGGGTGAACGGCGTTTCCGTTTGGGGGGGGGACAGTTTAAAAAGAAAAAAATGGCGGGCTTCCCCAAAAAATTACAGAGATTTTCGTATGGAAGTCCGACATAAAAAAAAAAACATTGATTATTATTCTAAAAAAAAAAAGCCGTGGCCGTGTAAAAAAAAGGGGGGGACCAATTCTGTAATCCCCCCATTTAAAAATATTGGGGGGGAAGATTACCGGGGGTAAATTAAAAAGGTCGTCTCCTGGTTGAGGTTTCAAAAAAAAAAAACCCCGTGATATTAACTCGGGGAAAAAATATTTCATTTGCGGGTTTTTTAAGAAAAAGAGGTTTAAGGGGGGGACTAAAAAACCCACCGGATAAGGACCAGGCCATTACAATTTGATTAAACCCTTTCTGAGTTGGAAACAAAACAAAGCTAAATTCACTCCATGCGAAACTCTCTCCATGCACTTTTCTAGATGTAAAAGCTTTATTCCTCTTTCAATCCCAGGGGGGGACGCAGTTTTGAAAGTTCCGGAAGAGTGGTCTTTTCGTATTTCCATTGATTATTTATAAGACCTGTGGTTAAAGCCGGTTGAAATCTTTGCGGTTTACGGGCAGTAATTTTGTCGAGGGAAAAAAAAATTGGGGAAGCTTAACGGGAAGGACGCCATTATTGAACCGGAAATCGGGGTTTGCTCCCAGCGCCCGGGCCCTCCATAAAGCACAAAAAAAAAAGGGGGGGTGGGGGGACCCCAAAACCCAAAAAATCAAAAAAAACAGAAACAAAAACAAAACAGGGGCCGGGCCCATTTTCCCCAAAAAAACTGAATGGGAAAAACAAAAGGAGGAAAAAGGGAGGGGGGTGACATTGGGGGGGAGGTTCCACAGAAAAGGCTTGGTAAGCGCTTTAGCTTGTTTTTGGTTTCATTAAAAAATTTTATGCAAAAAAAAGTGGCAAGTCGGGGGAGGGTGACCAAGGGTCCACTGGATTTGGAAGTCACCGACGTAAAAAAAAAAAAACAATTTGCTTCAATTTAACCAGGAATTATAAAAGGGGGCATTAGGTCCTTTCTGGTGAAAAAAAATTGAAATCGTTGGAATGTGGTGACAAGCGAGCCTTTAAAGTACTTCTTGAATTTGGGTCTGACTTTTCCGTTTTTCCAACAATTGGATTTTTTGGTGGTCGGAATTCGGGGATTGCTTTCTTTTTTTGTGGACCCAACAGAACGAAAAAGCAAAGAAAAAAAAGAAAATTTGCCTTCTGTCATCAAGGGAATCCCGCGTGGGGGGGGGGACCAACAAAAAACAAAACTTGGATCTTGGAAAAAAAAAACGTGGCCCGCCGGGGACCCGTGAAAAACCTGGACCTCAAAATTTCACGTGGGGGGTTCTTTTCCCACGGGCGTGGGGACTGGGTTTGCACGTTTTTTCTTTTTTTTTTTTTTTTTTGAGGAAGTAACGGCAAAGGCTTTACAATTGTGGTTCGGAAAAAAAAAAATTTTTCTGGCTATAGGAGGGCGTTTTCCCCCACCTCCACGTGGGGACCCTTTTGGGGGGCTATATTTTATTCGGTCATTGGGGCCAAAAAAAACCCCGGTTTTTTAGCCCGGTGCCATTATTGGCTGTTTTCCCCAATGCGTGACCAATGTTTTTATACTACGGCATAAGTCACCATATTTTTACGGGTTTGTGACGACTTGTGTTATTTCAGCTTAAACAAAAAAAAAAAAACCAAAAAGGCAGTTTTTTTATCGCTTTATGGTGTTTTTGTTCTCCTGCAAACACAAATCTTTTCTGGCCCAAAAAAACCTGGGAAATGAAGGGCATCCCACAAATCTCTTGGAAAAATTTGAGCTTTTTTTCCCCTGTTTTTTAAGTGTTGGTGGGGGGGGGACAAAAGGAAAAAAGGGGGGAAAAAAAACTTTTACGGTCGGATGCGAAGGGAATGGGAAAAAACTTGATAGGGGAAATCTCCTAGCTGATTATATCTAAGGACGGGGGGGGGGACCTTAACTGTGCTGATTGGAAAATTTAGGAAAAACTACAACCCCAAGCTTTACAGGCAAAAAGATTTTGTTGGTCTTTTTCAACATGGGGGGGGGACCCATTACAAACCAGGGGGGGGGGACGAATGGGTCAGGGCAAAAAAAAAAACTTTAACGGGCGATTCCCCCCCCCCCCCCCGGGCCGCGGGCCCGCGCTTTGTTAAAAAAACCGACACACTTTTTTTAATATACATAAAGGGGTCGGGAACAAATCCCCCAAATCGTAATTTCAGAATAAAAAATTTGGGATACACGCCTCCAGGTTTTTCGCTATATAGGAAGAAAAAAAAAATTACTTCAAAAGGTTTTTAAAAAATAAAAACTGTTTAAAAACTTGATTTTCTTTGACTGTTAAAAAAAAAGGCCTACTTTGTAAGGAAAACGGAGAAAAACTGGGAAAAACCAACAAAATTTTCTTCGTACCTCCCCCACCCCGGGCCAAATATTTTTGGTTCAAAGCAATTGGAAATTTAACTTATTTTAAAAACACCAAAAGGGGGGGGATTCCCTGATGACTCTTTAATTTTTACAAATTTCTGTTGGGAAGTGGGAATTACTCCAAATTGTTTCGGATAAAGGAAAAATTGTTTCCTATTTTTGTGGGAAAGGAATTAGTTGGTGGGAAAGGCTTTAGGTCATAAAAAACCTTGATTAAATGGACACTGCGCAAAAAAAAGTAAAATTTTCAACCGGGGGCTTAGGATTTGTGGACCCATAATTTCATGGGACAATGGGACAACAAACTGTGGTACTTTTGGGGAAAAAAGGGCAAGGGGGCAAAAAATCCTTTTCCCCCCCCCCCCCCCCCCCCCCGTTAAAAAAAAAAAACGAACCCAAAAACCTTTGGAGTTACGGCTCCAATAAAGGGTGGGTAAGAAGCAATTCGCAGTGACTCGTCTAAAAATTTTACGTTTTTAATTGGTTTATCCGTACCCTGTTTCCTATGTGAATTGAGGGGGGGGGGGGGGGGGGGGGGTGGAACAGGATCGCTTGGGGCCCAAAACACATGGAAAATATTTTTCGGGGGAGGGTTTTATTTTGAGTTCGGTGCGTAAACCGATTTTGTTTCACGCGCAACAAAGCTCGAGAGCTTAGCTCCGAGGGGGTGGGGGGGGGGGGACATTTTTTCCCATCCCAAATTTTTCATTTCGGTTGGGGGCCCATAAATTTTTGTGGGAAAAATTTTCAAAACAAAAACCTCAAAGGGAAAAAGCAAGCCCCAAGACCTTTCAATAAACATCTTTCCAAAAACTTGAAAAAAAATGGTCCTGAATATAAAAAAGGGGGCATTTGTTTCAGTTTTGGCCACCCACATTTTAACAACTCTGCTGCTGTTGTCAAAGGTTTCTAGTAGGGGGGACTTTCTTGACCTTTTACGGATTCCGGGGAGATTGGGAAAACACCAATATGGGGCGGAAATGTAAAAAAAACGTTCCCGCCAAACCGTGACGTCACGTGCAAACGCTCTATCGGATCCTCGATATTTCCCGATGTTAGCAGAGGGAAACATTGAATTAAAGATCCCTTGAGAAACGAAACTCACTATTTTCCTTAGAGCCAGTTTATATAATCTATTTACAAACTAACTTTATGTGCCTTTGCTTTATTG
Organism: Desmophyllum pertusum; assembly: GCA_029204205.1. Lineage (NCBI taxonomy): Eukaryota > Metazoa > Cnidaria > Anthozoa > Scleractinia > Caryophylliidae > Desmophyllum > Desmophyllum pertusum. The sequence continues at coordinate 708,467 of MU826855.1, forward strand.
CAGATATTTTCCTTTGAACGTAACTCAGTTCATTTTTCTTGAAGATGAAATTGCTGAGGAAAAATGTTCAGAACTGCTCTGTAGAAATGTGTTGATACTGACATTTATGATAACGTAAACCTAAGACATCGCTTGGAGTTTGCAAGACAAACATAGGCTTTCACTTTTTGGATTACAGTAAGACTTGTTTTATATAATACCGTAACATATTATACTATATTCTACTTCTCTTGTTTAGTTTAAATTTGGAGAACAAGTACCTCATTTTGTCTGAATACGGTCTCTGCGGATAGGATGACTAATATATAGCTATAGAGCATTGTCACATGACGTCACGGCGGCCATATTGGTGTTCCCAGACAATGAAAATTTATCTCCTTTGCGGGGAAATAAGTTAAACGTTTCCTTTTGTTTGAGAATATCAATATGACCGCCGTGAAAAACGCTCTAAAAGAAATTTTACATTTCAGACATTTTATAAAATACTGTAGGTAGCACATAATTTTGGCATTTTGTTGAATATATAATTTTGTGTGAGATGTGGTGGCTTATAAGGATCAGTGCGTTGAACTCCAAGGCTCGGTTGTTCAAAGTAAGAATAAGCTAATCCACGATTAGCGTCAATTTCGAATTCACTTGTTTTATAAGTTACATGTATCAATAATAATTTCTCATTTATTTTGTCCTGCAGCATTTTAAATTTTTTGACAATGTCAAATTAAACTATACCTTAAAATCAGCAGTGAAAAACGATTTGAAACTACAAAAATAAAACTGTCAACGTTAGAACGGTTTACGAGTGACGAAATTAATCACTGAATTGCTTTGATTGGCTAAAAAAGGCACTTACATATGTAATAAAATGAAACCCAATCGCGACTTTATCACACGCGCTTTCCTGCGTTTTGCGCCGGTTACGAGTAATTGCTTCGGGTCCTCATTGATTCGTTTTGTTGCTTTCGTTTGTTGTGATTGGCCATTGTAAATACTTTGGTTTTGGTCTTACGACGCGCAATTGAAAAACGCTCTAATTACAACCCAGTTTTTGGTTTTATTTCCTCGTCCAACCCACCGAATAGAAATGGCTGAATAAATCATTCATTCAGGGTCGGGTTGAAATACATATTATACCTGCTTAAGTTGCGTAGCATTAAGTCCCTGTCTATCAACACAAAAATGCACAAAAGGTGCATATTTTTATGCTACAAATAATTAAATAAATCATGTAAATAAAATAGTAGAAAACAAGCAGTGATGTCCTCTTTATAGACACTATCAACACTTATTCGTATTCATTAAAAAATTAACAGGAATATTTTATGTAATATTAAAAAAACTCAAATTTGATAAAGATACGGCTGAACTTTTAGCTCAATTTTCTCGTCAAAACAAACTAAAATTTCAAGATTAGGATCAGATTGAATAGATTTAGAGGGAAATGTTTTTTTTAAGCCGTTTAAACGAGAGCTTTCGGAGATTCCCACCCGCCCGTCCTATCCAACCAACCTTGCACACATATATGCACATGCCACCGGGGGGATACCCCGGGGTACCGTTTAGGGTGTTTAAATCTAAAAATGACAACCATTAGAGTTATCCCGGTACCTTTTAGGGTACTGAAGCCGGAAAAAATATGTCGGAAACTAGTTTTGTTTTAGAATTGATACCTCTTAGGGGTACACATAAATTCGAGCCACACCCACGAAACAAGATTCTGGAAACTTTTAGGGGTTCTTTTCAAAATTTCAGATAATCAACCCCGTCACTTTTATATGGGAGTACCCCACCCCCGGGCACATACCATCTCTCACTTTTTGCTCTGGGTTTATTCCAGGCCAGAGTTGTTTAATTTCCCATAAGGGCAGAATATTATACTAGTTTTATAGCCTTGTCATATATAACCTTCACACAGCCCGGTTGCCTATCTAACCGGTAAACGTCACCAACATAACGTAGTTCAAATCCTGGAAGGTTAGTAGAAACTACCGGAAATCCAGTATCGCGATGAAAATCGCTCATGTTCTGCCATTGACCCCATAACTTGTCCACAAAAGAAGTTATTAGGATGAATTCTGGAGTTTGAGCTGCGAATTGCGAACAGACGTGTCCACCGATGTTGTCACAAGCTACAGAATGATGGAAAACTACACGCAACTTTTTTTCAAAGTCGGAGAAATTTTGCCAGGGAAGGCTTAAGACAGATTGGACTGTTTGTGCATCGGGAGGGTTGCCATGGAAACATCTCCTTAGACAAGTTGTTTTGTCATCATCGATGGTTATGTTCCATTGTCCTTGTCCAAAAGGTCCATTGACAACACAGTTGTTGGGTTCTTTTCCGTCACCTCCAAGACCGTAACAAGCATTGCTCCAAATACTTTTTGGACCGTCCACTTCCCAAGGATTCCCGGATGTTCGGCTCCAGTCCCAATAAGGAAGGGTAACCCGACAGTCAATTTGTGTCAGCAAATTTTCCAGCTTTAAGAGGAAGAATCGATGCCACGGAAGAAAGACTGTTCGTCTTCTAACAGAATGGAAGAAACGTCCTGTACTTGAGCACCAAGTCGTGATACTGTGACCTATATGGTTCCTTTGTAGCCGCAATTTTTAAAACTTTAATGAAAACGAATTCTGTCTTCTTTGGTCATAGAATAGAAGTCTTTTCTGACGCGTTTACACTGCGTTTGTCGGCCACTAATACAAGAACAAATCCGTTCACACTCGTCAAGAAAGGCTCCATTGCCATTGCAAGTTGTTGGAAAGCCCCCTGATAAAAGTAATAACCAAAATTATTAGTTTTTTTTAATAATATTAATTATTAAAATTCTACTAGTATACTAATGCAAATGAGACAAATCTGATTGGCTGAGCTACTCGTACACTATCAGCCATTAGTGTGCAGTGGCTGGAGGTCGTCTACAAAATTGGGATTTATTCTCGTTTCTCCGAAGTTTCGGAAGAAGATTTACAGGGGCACCCAACGAATCTGTTCCTCACTTTATCTGTTCCCCAGCCGAATTCTTGCTGGCTGGCAAAATATTTCGGTCTATTTTTTAGGCTGGGAAATAGTAATGATTACATGGTCATTATTTTCTGAGAAAAGGGAACATAAAATTTCCCGAATATTCAAACTGTTTGAGACGGCAGTACATTATACAAAAAAACAATATTCGAAAGGTTTTCCATCGATGTTTAATTTAGTTCCCATGCCCCTTTTGGTTACTTATTATTATTATTTTAATATTATTATTATTGTTGGCTGGGAAACAGGACAATTTTTATCCAGCTGGCTGGGAATTTCCCCGTGTCTTGGTCATGCTGGCAAAGAGGAACAGATATATTTCACCAGCAACGCAGAAGAACACCTGGAAATGCTTTTATATCATTTACTTTCATTTATCTGGGTAAAATAATGCATTTTTACAAAAATTGTTCGTTGGGTGCCCCTGGATTTTAGAGTTAATACTAGAGAATTGCTATGAGTTTTACTAAAACAATTAGATTATGAGCTTGAAATTTCTATGATAGTTTGATGAGGCCGTAGGCCGAATCAACTATCACATCATAGAAATCTCGAGCTCAGAATCTAATTGTTAATTAGTTGTTTTATCAGTCTGTGAATGATAAAGCCCCGGGCCAAACGAGTACGAAAAACTGCTAAGAGTTGGCTCTCATGAGAGTTTTCGTCAACTCTCATCGACTATCATTGGCGAAGTCTCTCAGTAAAGAAAAATTTTGAACAGGTTCAAATTCGATAAGAGCGAACGAAATTCAATGAGAGTCTGGGAGGTTAATTACCTGCGATGGACTAACATCCCATCCAGGGGGGGGTAGCAATACTCCTAGCCACTTCGTGCTATGGAAACCGGAGTTATCCGCCTGCCTGATATACAGCTGTTTCTAGAAAGGTTGTCGGAAAAAGCGCACGCGACAATCCCGAAAGGTATTGTGGGTAGTTTTTTAGTTCACGGGTCCTTGACTTCAGCATTTCAGGGAAATCTGAGAAAATGGCACGAGACGCCATGGACGTATGTTCGCGAGTGCTAAAAGAAAGCAACAAAAGTAGGCATCGCGGGTTTGATGTATTTATTTGACTTATTAAAAATTCATTGATCATATCCCAGATTACCTTTCGGGATTGTCGCGTGCGCTTTTTTCCGACAACCTTTCTGGAAACAGCTGTATATAAACCAACTGGCTTGTAGACAGAATTTTGAACCGGTTGTTAAATTACGTTTATGTGCGGGACACGATGTAACTTGTACTCACCTTTTCCTTTAAGCATTGTTGATAAGGCATGAATGTCCTGTAACTCCTTCACCCAAAATACGTGTTTCTCGACAGGATCACTCGCAATTTCCTGTAATTGCTCAAGGGCGTTTTTCTTGTGACCAATCGTCAAGCCAAAAATTTCCACTCCATGTTTCTTGATCCATTTGACAGGAAACAGCGGATGAATTCCACTCCACGATTTACCAGTAGTAACAATAAATAGAACTTTCTTTGAATTGCTCCTCATTCCAGTATTTTGATTAAATACGCTCCCGTTGATAGCACTAAGACACCGACCAAGTGCTTTGTCTCCCCTTTGATATCTGAACAGAAATAATGCAAGTAAGGTAAATGTAAAGGTAAAGCCGTTCGGGGCCAAACTGGCCCGCACTGCCGAAGTATTGCTACTTCCCTGGATGGGATGCTTGTCCATCGCAGGTTACCCCCAGCATTTGTCGCCGGTACCCATTTATGACTCATTTATACTCCTGGGTGATGAGGCCACACTGTGATAGTTGTGTCTTTTCCAAGAACACAACACAATGACCCAAGTCACCTCGAACCCGGACCGCGTGGGAAAAGGCGCGTAAGTGGTCTCGCTCCTGATTGGCTAAAATATTACTCTGCTCTGATTGGTTAAACCACGACAACTTACACGGCCTTTGGGAACTAATAGGCTATTTTTTAATATATCATAATTCTAACTTGGCTCAGAGACTTAATAAATAAATTATTCATCCCTCAACCTCGATGTGATTTATTTCGCTTTATTCCCCTAAGCCTCGTAGCCAAGTAAGAATTTAGACCTATTATAGAGCTCAGAAAACACTAAATCAAATCAATCGGGAATTGCTGTATTCGGACACTTTTCACGAATATTTCTCGACTGTTAATAATCCCTTACCTTAACACTGGAATCCAAGCCATGATACATTCCTTGTTGACATGTTTCAGAAGGAAGAAATTCACGTGTGAGTCTATCCACGAACATGACACTATGGAAACTCTGGTCCCGCTAAGCGAAATACTAAAACCATCTAATAAAGCTGCTACCAGTTTTACGTTGAGCGTTGAAGGCGTCCTCTGATGAACCAGTAGAAGCGTCTAACACAAACACGAGGTCGACTGCTGGAGGTTTACCTTAAACACAGACAAATGATTATAATGTTACATATACTGACCGCGACGGAGAGGGGGGAGCTACTTCCCATACATTATCTCACAACCCAAAACATAACAAGCTTAAAACTTGACGCGTTCCCACAACGAAATATTCTGACAAGGGCCCGAAGCCAATCAGAGACTGAAAGCGGTAAACTTGGTCTGCACGTACAAATTCCAAATATCGAATCAAAGCAATCACCATAACTTTAACCAGCGGATTCATCAGCTGCACGTGCGCATGCAATCTCGTACCCAGAGCCAGCGTCCCCCTAGACCAGTGCTGGTGTAAGCATGGCTACCGTGGAACCTCCATTAAAGGGGCCCCCTCGGTACAAGGAGAAGTGTCCACTTGATAGAGGTTTCCCTTTAATAGAGGTTTATAGATACAAAGATTATATGAGCATTGATTTCGCCGGGACAAAAGTGTGTGTCCCCTTAATGGAGATATTTATTGTAATTACTATATTATTGTATTTATATTCTTAATTAATTTAAATTTGTATTTGATGCTGAAAAACCCACTTAGGGAGCTTCAATAAAGTATGTATGTATGTATGTATGTATGTATGTATGTATGTATGTATGTATGTATGTATGTATGTATGTATGTATGTATGTATGTATGTGTCCCAAAGTAGAGGTTCCACTGTATTGTTGTATTTTCCACTTTGAGAGTTTTGACGGATAAATTTATTCCTCAAGTCTTCATTCGTCTTTATTAATAATCACTTTTCCAACTCAAATCATTTAACAAGCGTGTTCCCGTTAAAATAAAACAGGCACATCACAAACAGTACAAAATTAGTCTTACCATTGTTTGGCTTTGATAACTTGAGAAAGTTATTTGTAATATCCCTCGCAATCTTCTCAAGATTCACATTTGAACTTCTTATGGGTTTCCTGGTCCCTGTAAAATGCAAAGCAATTTTTGGTGTAAAAACCTTGTATAAGTACCCTCGTATGTATTTTCTACTTAATTTTCACGCTCTTGGAACCTAGAGCTCATTTCTTATTCGAAAGTCTTCGTTCTAAAAGCAGGTGTAGAAACACCTATCAAACTAACCTTTTGATTACAGACGATCGCGCTTTAACTGTGAGAATTATAATTTTACTGAAAACTGTTCCGCTACAATAAAACCAGGAAAAAGCTAAGTTTTATCTTGAACAAAATTGTAAAACAGCAAGGTGGTGACAGTTTAATAGAGGTGAAAATACAATAAAATTAGCCAATTGGGAAGTCTAAAACGGTGACCGCGTCCGCGCTTAATAGAGGTGACCGCGTAATAGAGGTCAAGTTTACAGTAATTATGGGGGAGAGATTTCCGGGATTTGTTAAGTGACCGCTTAACAGAGGGCTGCTTAATAGAGGTTTGACTGTATTTTCATCATGTTGTACCCCAAACTCGGTCCCCCAACTCGACCGAGTTTTCGGCAAAATCCATGAACATACGGTATATATTTAATCTTTAAGGATTTGTCGCATGTAAATGGTTTGCCTTCTCGCAAGACAAAATCATCAGTAAAGAAAGAAAATAATGACTCGATATACAACATTTAAAATTCCGTACCATCGCCAGTTTATAGTAGATCACCCAATGAACTCTACCAATAAGGTAATTTCGTTTAGCTGCCAAAATGAATGACGTTTAAATGTCATGAAACCAGAACTTTGATATCACGGACCGACGTTTACTTGTGTTTGGTGACGGACACTTGAATCAATTTTCGAACTGTGAAAATTTGTTTTCAAATTTGTAAATTCTCCGCCCAATATGACCTGCCTCTCACCTGTTCCACTATTTACCTTTCCTTTCTTCGCTAATACAATGGAGACGGATAAAAATAAAATCCATTCCACTGCCAATCCTCGCATTGTCAACTTTTAAAATTCTTAGATGAGATGTCGTTTCTTCACCTCGTCGAGTCGAGGTGCGATTAACCGGTAAAACTCTTGACCCTTGACCAGTAACGTAATTAAACTCTTGTGAGAAGACTAGGAGTTTTAATTAAGCGGGCCCATGCGCAGCGGCCGCTTCAAGAAATGCACTTTTTTTTTTCGTGTCGCTAGCCTTAGTCCTCTTCACGGTTGACATGATCTTATCGCATCTCGGTCTGAAATTAGCCAGTAGAGAATTTCTCTTCCCACATTCTTTCTGTAGTGTCGTGTAAGTGCGTAGATGTATTTAGTTTATTACAGTAATCGCATTGGAAAAAGCAAAGACAAATGTCCCATAGCAGTGAACAGTGGTGTTGTTGCAAAATGTGCTAAATTTGGCGGTGTGACCTTTGCGTGTGAGGGGTTTCCCCGTTACATTGTAAACGTAGCCAGGAGACATGCAAATAAATAGCCACAAGAGAATTTCTGTTCTGTTTAATACATGCACCTCAACCAGTAAACGAACGATAAAACCCGGTCCCAAAAACATAACAGTTTTTCTTAACACAATTCCACAGCATATATGTCATTCACAATTTATTTTCACGTTGAGCGAAAACATATCTTTGCCCACGTCGAATATGATGCAATCTACATTAGCTAAAATTAACCACAAGAGAATTTCTCCGGCTTCCGGAGCATGATGCAATATATTACATCAGGCAGTCACGTTTTTCGTCACGCAGGTTCGTGTGTTGACTCTTAGGATTTGGAGGGTGCACCTCAGAGTCCAGTGACCGCGGATAGTTTTCGTGTCGTGTAAGAGCTCTTTTCATGTAAAGAAACAAGCGAAATATTTAATTAGACAAGGGAAAATAACCTCAACTACTCGAGAAGAGCCACTACAGAGCAGGAAATGGAGGGGTCCGTGTCACGAAGTAACGAAAGTTAATTTTATATTTCTTATATTTATATTTCTCGTCACGCATGTTCGTATGCTGACTCTCGCTCATTTTAGGGGTGCACCTCAGAGTACAGTGACCGAGGGGAGTCGGGGGAGGAGAGATCGATTGTTGTTTCCCCATTATTAAGGTAATCGGCCGCTTGTAAACTACTTTAGGAGTTCTTGTTAACAAACATTCATGCGTAGCAACTTGGTGGTTGTCAATGGTTTCACACAGTACAGAGTCCTCCAAGTGACTGACGCTCTTCACGTTGTCCTCAGTAAACTAATAAGAACTTATCAAAAAATGTAGATGAACGTTTAATCGTTTGTCTCACGATGGAGTCACTTTCCCTCAGTGGGCTGACTAGATGTTGTTCTCTCAGCGATCGGCAGTTGTGTTTCGTGATCGTAGGCATGCATACTTGAGGAATTTCGATTCCACCGGCATCCCTAATGTTTTTGTTTGGATGGAGTCTTATGGCCTCTTTAACCTTTCGAGTGTACCAATGAGGGTCTCTGTCAATAAACTTAACCTCGTTCCAAATAGAAAAGTGCCCAGTCTCGTTGGTATGTTCCGAAACTGCAGAGCTCTGAGTTCAATGAATCTTGCCAAGATATCACAACATGGGAGTCGCGGTGGCCTAAATCTGGGTTCGAGCCCTGGCCAGGGTCTTGGTGTTGTGTTCTTAAAGGGACACTGTCCTGATTTTAGCATGATTTTGGGAAGCTCAGAAACATATCTAGATCATAGGAAGTTGATCAATGATGGTTTGATTCTGTAGAATAACACTCGACAAATGACAGGAACCCATTAGGAAGTGAGGATGACGAACGACAGCGAGGATGGAAATGGATTGCAATATGGATTTTTGAAAAAACGTCAGGATGTCAGTTTTTCAAAGTTTCAAATTTGGCTCGGAAATCTTCGAAATTTTGCAAAAATTTTGTTGCAGTATGGAATTTCTTGAAGAAATTGCTTTTTATCATTTAGTTAGAGTTTATTAAGTTCTTATTTCATAGATTTAGGGACCATTTCATGCATTTATAACAGTTTTGAGCAAATACGCCGGGACAGTGTCCCTTTCAGTGCCTCTCTCCACCTAGGAGTAAATAAATACACGCGAGCTATTAAATGGTAACCTAACAAAATCCTGGGGGTTTAATTACCTGCGATGGAATAGCATCCCTAGCTGCCTGCAGGGGCCTTTCACTGATAGGGCTGACTATGCAGGATGCTGTGGTAGCTGCAAAGGAGAAGGAGGAGTGGAGAGTGACTGTCGCAGCACTGATGTGACCAAGTCACTTTCAGTACCCAGAGCGGAGAGAGAGAGAGAGATCCCAGGAAGAGCAGCCGATACGTCGATCTAATCGCTACTGAAACCACTGTTGAGTTACCTGACTCCTCCGACCCATTGGACTGGAACAGAACAGACATCAATAAACTGTTCAAGGTCTCACAACTAACCACGATTAAGTCACGTTCTACATTCGTAAACTGCTCTCGACTCTCTTCAGCAACTAGAGTTGACTAGTCCTTTGCAATCAAAATCTCGAATAAAATATCTCTAGTTATTGTAAAATATGTAGTGAAAAATCAATTAAGTTCACGATTATTAGTGTTGACAGGTTCCCATATAAACATCACCAGCAAAAACTTGAAAATGCAAGAGTAAGTCCATGCATAAATTGGGTCTGTTTCTCAAATTTCCGAGTTTGAGAAATCGCCGCTGATCATAGAGTTATTTTCAATTGACTGTCGATAGTAAGCCGGGAATTGTTTTGGTTTTGCTTTACTCGCTCTTTGAATGGCGTTTGAAAAACTCGCGTCACCTGCTCTCAACCAATCAGAGGCAAATTCCAAAACCAATCGCGACTTGGCCGTACGCGTTCAGTTTTCCCGCGCTTGGCGCTGGTTACGTTTGCTTCGAGTTTTCATTGGTTCGTATTGTTGCTTACGTTTGCTGTGATCGACCATTGATAGATAGATACCTTTATTTAACCAGGGTTTCTCTTTCAGTATTTACAAAGTAAAAAAACTGATATCACTTAAAAGGGCCTCTAGTGTTAAAACAATAATAATAACAAATATACAAGAAAATTAGACAAGTTAGGATAAGAAAATACTTAAAAGAGCTACATTATAATAAAAATCTATATATTATGGTTAAAAACTAGACAGCCATGATAATAAAATGCCTTTTTGTACATTCTAGTCTTACAGGCGGCAATCTGAGGTGGTCACTTTGCCTTGTCCTTCTAATTAAAACGTCTCTATTGTATTCAAAATAGTCTGTGAAAAATTGTGGGCAGCGCTTATTTAAACATTTCTTCACTAATTTTAATGTGTTTCTCGCGTCTACGCTCTAGCGTATCATAGCCAAGATATTCTAGCGCTTCATCGCTGCTGTCAGATCGCATAATTATACGTACCGCGCGCCTTTGTAACTTTTCTACCTTATCGGTATTCACAAACCCACAACAGTTCCATACGGTGTCGCAGTAGTCAATAATAGGGAGAATAAATGATTTATAAATTGTACCGGCTGAGTACATACTCATGTTCTTTCCTCCTAGTACGGCCGAGCATACCTTAGCCTGATTCTAAGCATACCTATTCTCTTCCCGGCTTTACCTAGCAAATATTTGACGTGCGCACTCCATGTGAGGGATTCATCCAGAATTACACCAAGGTACTTATACTCGGAGACCCGTGTGAGATCTTTACCATCAATAGATACAGAAAATTTAGCAGATGCTAGCCTAGGGCCTGTACCGAATAGAACGCATTCTGTTTTACCCTGGTGAATAAAAAGACTGTTGTCTAGCAGCCACTGATTAACTGTGGCCAGTTCGTTGGTGAGAGTGTTTCCAACTTCCTGAGCATCGCTAGCGGTAAAATACATAACTGTATCGTCAGCATACATCAGAATCTGACATCGCTCTAGAACTGTAGGTAGATCGTTGACAAACAATACTGCAACAAGTAAAGGGCCAAGTATTGACCCTTGAGGGACTCCCGAAGTTATAGGACACGGATCAGAGATCTCTTTACCAAAGCCTACAAGTTGCCTACGATCGGTTAGATAATTTCGGAACCAATCTAACTCAGTGTTCATAAGTCCATAAGACTCAAGTTTGTTAACTAATGTGACATGATCAACAGAGTCAAACGCTTTGCGTAAGTCAATAAACACTGCCCCTGTGAGTAGACCCTGGTCAATTCCGCGCCGGATGAAGTCTGAAAATGCTATAGTCGCAGATTCAGTTGAGTGGTTTCTCCTAAAACCACACTGAAAGGGACTGAGCAGTTTTTGTTCGTTTAAGAAGCTGTAAAGTTGGTCATGGACAACCCTCTCAAGTACTTTGGACACAACGGATAGAACCGAAATAGGGCGATAATTGTCCATATCCGTAGCCACTCCCTTCTTGAAGAGTGGTGTTACCCTTGCGTATTTCCACTCTTTCGGCACAACTCCCTGTGACAGCGATGCATTTATATTTCGGGTCAACGACTTAGCGACAACATCAGTAGACTACGAGCAGTCCCTCTTTCCCAGCTTAGTCCGTTGAGCGAGAGCGATAAAAATTCGCGATCGGAAAATGGCCGCGCGAAAAACTGGGGGCGAGCTAAGCGCACGGGGAACGCGAGCTTAGCTCGCCGGCCAGTTTTTCGCGCGGCCATTTTGTCTACAACATCAGTGGCATCTTTCAACAAACGCGGAGATATATTGTCAAGTCCACTAGCCTTACTTGCTTTCAGTCGATGGAGCGTATTTATGATGAACGATTCACTCACCATTTTAAACGAGAAATTTGGCAGTGATCTATTGACCTTACGAGCGAAGCTTTTTCGACTGGTAGAAACATTTCCAAGAGTCTGCTTGAGGCGTGTAACGGCTGAAGCGAACAATTTGTTGAAGCAATTTGCATTGTAATGGCTTTGATTCTCCATTGAAAACCGCTCTATGTTTTTAATACTTAAACAAACCAATTGAAAATCGCTCTACTTTTTGATACCAATAAACCTTTTAGAGAAAATTTATGCACCTAATTTAGTAATTGTTCACCATCATGCCAGATCATGTAAGATTTACTCAAAGAAATATTATAAATGAAAATAATCCCACAGATCTAACTGTGTAAACATGTCAAACATGACTTTCGACACAGTGTTAGAACCTCACCTGTTGTCTCTTCCTGTGTTTTTATCGCTTCCGGAGGCCGTTTTGGGTGAATTTCGACCTATCCGCCACTCTAGCGTACTAATGGAGATAGAATTTGCAATGCTACAGTGGCAGATTCGATCGTAGGTCGAAATTCGCCCAAACCGCCTCCGGAAGCGATAAAAACACAGGAAAAGACAACAGGTGAGGAGGTTCTATAAACACTTTAATTCACATTATTTACAACTTTTCGAAAATTATTTTCGATCGAATTTCAGCTCCATACAAACTCTTATAGAGCGCTTTGGTGACTGATTATAGTTTATTCAGGAAGAAAAACGCCGAAGAGGTAATCGGAGAAGATTGAGACGGACTTCGCCATCCGTGACGTAATTCAATCCGGGGATTCCCCTGAAGATGTATGTAAATATATTTTAATCTTTCTCGGAAATAGAGGCCACGTGACTCTTTCATTAATTTCTCGGAAAAAGCTTCTGTTAATAAGATCGACATATATTCTAACGTTTTGCGCGAATTTTGTGCAATTTTAGACTTCTTTTAGTACTGCAGAAATTGTGGATTTACTTGAATCATTTCCGTGACCTGTTGAAAAATGTCTTCGAATGTCCCATCCCGTTTCTTCCAATGTCATGCAGTATAACATTTGTAAACTACTCGGCGTGTGCCAATGCATGGATTCTTCTAGAACGTTTTATAGGGTAAGTCCCTTTCAGTTTATTTTCATTTTCATTATCAAAGAGCGATGTGTCGTTCCCTCATTGGTTAGCTTGCGTTCGCTGTATAAAGTATCCGCGCTGTAATAAGCACATTTTGCTTCAGAAGTTTTCTAGCCAAAGTCATGGATTCGTTTGTTAAGTGCGGAGCGCGAGCAGTATTTTTCGCCCTGATAATAACCCAGTGTTTCTTTCTAGCTGCTTATCCGGTCACATACAAAGATAATTCTAACTGGTATGTCCTAGCTGTTTCATTTGCCCCAGCAGTGATCGTATGGTGCTGTCTTATAGCTTCTAAAGCAAAACTTCGCTGGATGTTTTATGTCTGGGATTTGTACGTCTTCTTCGCCTTGGTTCCCAACATTGTCGTCGTGTTTGAAGTTGTTGGAGACAGCATTGACAATGACAGGTTCCTTGGCCCAAATACTCTGAAGGTAGTTCTATGCATGACACCGCTTCTCCTGCTACTGTTGCTACACACTGCAGATGATTCGGACCGCTCTGATGACCACAAAGAACTAGTGTCCAAGTTGTCTTATCAGATGGCCATAGATCTATTCGATGTTGTTGACATGATAGACATTGTTTTGGAAGAATATGAGCATGACATTGGAATACCCAAAGGATTCGGAACAGGAATGATCGTGGTGGCATGCTACACTCTACTCCACTCTATGTGGCAATTGGCGGAAAACAAACTGGCCGGAGGAGAGGCGAAGATTCGCTTCCGAACAGCAATTTTCCGTAACATTGTAGAAATTATTTTCGTCAATTTGCCATTCTTGGTCATTCGCGCAGTGGTTTTCTTCGCATATGGCAAAGATGGATCTATCTTCATCGCCAAGAATGGAATCGCAATAGTGCTGTCCCTGTTGGACATCCGCCATCTTTATGGGTCACGTTAGCGGCTAGTTGTTTTGCCACGGTCTGATGGATGTACCAGGAGTGAGAACGTTAACAATGAATTGAGAACACGCAATCTTAACAGAGATGAACACTCTTTTATGGAGTTCAAGCTGAGTTCTTATTTTTTGGCCACTCGAGCCTGGAAACGTTCAAGATTAAGATGTTTATGACTACATACAGTAACTATATTATCAATAGTAAACTGAACCTCGTTGTACACGTTATTTAAATATACTAACATGTATTAGGCTAAAAATGTAATACAGATTGTATAAGTTTACAGGACAAATTATTTATAATTTTCTATTTTTGCTGACAAACAAAAATGTTCTCACCTATAACTATCAGTCTTTAATGCCTCTATGATGTCTATAATGAGCGGTATATTTCCTTATGAGTGGAAGTATGCTTAAGTCTTTGCAATACACAAAAACGACAAAAGAGATGATTGTAACAATTGTAGACCTATATCAGTTATTTCTGCTATTGCTAAGATCGTTGAAAGAATAATATATATAATCAGCTATATGACTACCTTAAAGGGACACTGTCCCGGCCTATTTGCTCAAAACTGTTATAAATGCATGAAATGGCCCCTAAATCTATGAAATAAGAACTTAATAAACTCTAACTAAATGATAAAAAGTAATTTCTTCAAGAAATTCCATACTGCAACAAATTTTTGCAAAATTTCAAAGATTTCCGAGCCAAATTTGAAACTTTGAAAAACTGACATCCTGATGTTTTTTCAAAAATCCATACTGCAATCCATTTCCATCCTCGCTGTCGTTTGTCATCCTCACTTCCTAATGGGTTCCTGTCATTTGTCGAGTGCTATTCTACAGAATAAAACCATTATTGTTCAACTTCCTATGATCTAGATATGTTTCTGAGCTTCCCAAAATCATGCTAAAATCAGGACAGTGTCCCTTTAAGACTACTGCTCTTTTATCAAACTGTCAATCTGGGTTTTGCTCGCTGCATTCCACTGTTACATCACTATATATTAGATGCTGCCACCTTAACTCTGTAGTATATCTTGATCTAGCCAAGGCATTTGATACAGTTGACCATAATATTTTACTTGCAAAATTGGAGATGTATGGAATTTCTGGCACAACTCATGATCATCAATGGTTTCATTCTTAGTTGCCTTTCTAATCGTAATGGTTGCCTCTCAGAGTTCTGTGATATCCCTTGTGGTGTTCCACAAGGGTATATCCTTGGGCCTTTGTTATTTATAATATATATTAATGATCTGTCCAATTGTCTAAAATTTCCTATACCAAGTATGTTTGCAGATGATCTCATAACTGTTTCTGGTAAGAATTTTATTGAATTACAGAATGGTACAAACCATGACCACAAACCACAAAAACAGAATATATAATTATTGGCTCTGATTATAATCTTGCCAATCTTGGCTATTCTCCTGACATTAAATTAGGGGATACAAATATTAAAAGAGTCTACTCTGCCAAATCACTTGGTGTTTATATAGATGAAAGACTACCATGGACCACTCATATTAATCACTCAGCAAAAAAGATTTCATCTGCAATTGGGGACTTGAGGCAAATAAGACTATGTAAATGAAGACACCCTCATAATTATATATATTTCCCTTATTCAGCCCTCTTTTGATTATTGTGACATTGTATGGGATAACCTATCAAAAGGTCTTGCAACCAGAATGCAGAGGTTACAGAAAAGGGCTGGAAGGGTTATTTTAAGAGCTGACTATGATGTAAGCTCAAAGGATGTCTTAGATAAGCTTGGATGGTCTGATTTAAAAACTCAAAGAGCTAAGCACAAAGCCACACTAATGTATAGAACTTTAACGGGTGAAGCCCCACCCTATTTAACTGACAAGTTTTCCAAAGTTAAGGCAAGTAAACCATACAATATTAAGAACAGTGAATTAACCCTAAACATGCCAACTGGCCATATATGTCCACTTTGGAGTCTTACACATCAAAGCCATTGTGACGTAATCAATTAACACGTGACAAGTTAATTTGACACGCATCTAATGCAGAAAGGATGGATCTTTGTAACCGTTATGTTATGTTGAGTTATGCTGGAAAAACCTGTTCAATTTTTGTTGAAAAATCAGTGGCAAATTTGGCTCTCACACCCAACATACTTCCAGTTCATTTTTCAGCTCCCTTAAAAGGTTAGGTCAAAACTTTTCCAGCTGATAGGAAGTGTATCAAGCGCCGAAGATAGAAAGAAAAGAAAGGGGAGTAATAGGAAAGGAAAAGAAAACACTTTTTTTGGCTATGCACTTTGGCCAACGATAAAAAGAACGTTTTTGCCCTAAATCCTTTTTAAAATCTTCCCCTAGTTCTCCAAACGGCATTTTTAGCAACAGTTAGCCAAATTTCGGGTGACCGCACCAAGAAAACGGGTTTCGTGACCCAAAAATGCGTTTAAATTAGAAGTGGGCAGGGAAGTGCACCCGTAGGCCGCACTTCACCCCACAGTGAGTGCTATGGCCATGGAAATAGGTCCGGATTTCCAGGATGGTACCATCGTACCATCTGACCTATTGTCCTCCCAGAAGGGCACCCCTCTTCTGGTCCGGCCTATGTTACACTCTAACATAGGTTCCCCTAGAGACACCGCTACTCTAGGGGATCTCCTCTGGAGACACCGCTACTCTAGGGAGACAGGCTCTGTCTTCCCTGCCACCCACGTTTTGCCACCATAATCAGTATCTCTCTTTGGTCTCTTGTGTCTACCCAGCAACGGGATGGGTGGGGACTAGCATCGGCTCCCCTTAGCGCAGCTTTGCTCCTTCCTCGTATGGGTGGGGTTTTAAACCCCTTGAAGTACGGAACAGCAGAGTCTCATTAATGTGTGAATTTTGGTATGTAAAGGGTTAAATATCATTTTACCTAATATCTTTCCCGGCATTATAGTGTCGGAAAGTTTGTCCGAATTTTGTCCGAAATAACAAGAAATTAGTCCCAAAATTATTCCTCCAAAATTAAAACGTTCGAAATTAAACGCATCCGAAATTTTTGGTTTATTTATGAGAAAAATCCAAAGAGGTAGCGAAACGGAAAATGAAAGAAGAACTTCGCCATGACGTAAATTATTCAATCTCAATATCGGGGAATCCCCTGAAAGCAATGCATGCAAAATCTATTTTAATCTTTCTCGGAAATAGAGGCCACGCGACTCTTTCATTGATTTCTCGGAAAAGCTTCTGTCAATAACATTGACAAATTTTCTAACGCTTTGCGTGAAAACACTTCGTTATACGGCAGAAATTGTGGGTTTTCTAAGAATGAATCATTTTCGTGGCCAAAGCTGTTAGTGTCCCGTCCCATTTCTTCCAATGTCCGCTGCACTATAGCTAGCCATTTGCAAACCCTAACCCCCCCCCC
Organism: Desmophyllum pertusum; assembly: GCA_029204205.1. Lineage (NCBI taxonomy): Eukaryota > Metazoa > Cnidaria > Anthozoa > Scleractinia > Caryophylliidae > Desmophyllum > Desmophyllum pertusum. Next base: position 725,920 of record MU826855.1, read on the forward strand.
CCCCCCCCCCCCCCGGGTTTGCAAACTACTTGCAATCTTCTAGAGTTTTCGATCGGGTAAGCGTTTGTAAACATTGTACTTTTCACTTTTTGTCACGCGTCACACAACTTCAGTTTTCTGATCACAAACAATATAAATACAGACGCTATGGTGCAGTGTATAATATTATAAAAAAATAATTGGCAATAATTAAGTTTAACTTCAGTTTATTTTGTTATCAACTGAAAATTGTTTTCAGTAAAATGTAAGTCCCTTTCAGCTGTCCCTTTCAGTTTATTTTCATTGGTATTATATATCTAAGAGCGATGTGTCGCTCCCTCATTGGCTAGCTGCGTTTACTATATAAAGTGGCCAACTTAATAATTTGCATTTTCTCAAAATCTATCCGGAGTCATGGCTTCGTGCAGTGTTAAGGTCATCAAGTGGGTAGCGCGTATAGCTTTTGTCGTCCTGCTACTAATTCAGGACTTCTTTTTAGCTGCTTATCCTGCAACGTACAACAATCCTATCTGGTACGTCCTAGTTTTATTATTTGCCCTAGCACCGTTCGTGGGGTGCTATCTTATACTAGCTTCTAAAGCAGAACTTCGCTGGTTGTTTTATGTCTGGGGTTTGTACATCCTCGCCTTGATAGTCAACATTGGCATCGTCTTTGGAGTTGTTGGAGACAGCATTAACAAGGACAAGCTCCTTGGTCCAAATGCTCTGAAGCTGGTTCTGTGCATCACACCGCTTCTTCTGCTGCTGTTACTACACACTGCAGACGATTGGGAAGAAACTGACAAACACAGAGAACTAGTGTCCAAGTTGTCTTTTTACATGGCCATAGATCTATTCGATGTTGTTGACATGATAGACATTGTTTTGGAAGAATATGAGCATGACATTGGAATACCCAAAGGATTCGGAACAGCGATGATCGTGGTGGCATGCTACACTCTTCTGTTGTCCCCGTGGCAAATGGCGGAGAACAAACTGACCGAAGAAGACGCACCGAAAATTCGCTTCCGAACAGCCGTTTTCCGCAACATTGTAGAAATTGTTCTCGTCAACTTGCCATTCTTTGTCATTCGCGCGGTGGTTTTCTTCCAATATGGCAAAGATGAGTCTATCTTCATCGCCAAGAATGGAATCGCAATAGTTCTGTCCCTGTTGGACATCCGCCATCTTTGCAGTTCTGATAGCGACTAGTTGTTGTTTCTGATGGATGTTGTTCATGTAGTTTTTTTGTATGATGGATGTATATCAGTATACAAAAGATGAGAATCCGGTATAAAAAGCTATCGGGCCCCTATTGAAATAATAGAGAGATTTATAAGCATCGCGTTTGCTTTTTCCGGCGAACGGCAAACGTCCCACCTCTGCTGTCTGTCGCTTTTACGTGGAAGTGAGTTTCGAGTTTGTCCTGACCGTGTGAATTATTTTCCATTTTGTGATGGATTTATTTGACTTTTATACATGTAGGAAAAGTAAAGAGAATGAACTGCAAGCTGACGTTTGCCGTTTGCCGTAGAAAGTGGTGCTTAATGTCTCTAATACCTGACCTAAATAGCCCCACTTTTCATGCCGAAAAGACTGATATAAAATATTGCTTTCCTATTTCTTGCTTTTCCTCTCGAAGTGAGGAAGCAAAGCATAAAGTTGAAAGGAAATTTGCGAGCAGAGTCTTGATGTAATGATTACAAAAATAATAATATATAATGCATGAAATATTCCAAAAAATAATTATAATACCCCCAACTTGAGCGGACAATGAGCGAATCTACAATGTACGTCCAATGTAAATGGAATATAACACATGTTTTTATTGATTTATGTTAAGAATTGTAATTTATGTCAAATAAATAAAAACAGTTATTTGTGTTTAAAGGAGAACTCGGGGGTAAAAACAAGAATTTTTTCAAAGAAAGGCCAAACATTGTTGTTATAAATTTTCCTATTCTCGTTGCTCTATCTTACAAATTAGCGAGGAATTCTGTTACTGAAATTGACTTAAAATGCGATTAGAAATCCGCCATCTTGAAAACGGATTGCCTGCTCAGAAGTCGGTCAGCGTATCATCGTATGACGTCAGAACGTCAAAGTAATTCGATCCTTGCGCGTCTTCCAGTTGTGTACTTTAAATTCAGCGAAGTTTAGTACGAAATATTGTTGAATTCAGGCTTGAATTATGTCCGAATCTGGGTCAGCTTCCGATAATTTCGATGAAGAACATGACGGTGAAGGGTTTACTATTCAGCCCTATCAGTTTGAGCCGCGCATCAACTCAGGTGAAGCTGAAAGCCTTTCAGGCGAGGAGGCTAATATGGAAAGCGACGAAGAACATGCAAATCCTCGACTTGAAAATTCAGACTGGTATGTAGCGTTGTTGTAGTCGTTCGATTTATTGTACTGCTTCCAATGAGCACTGACTAGTAGGTTAATGTCAAATAAAATGAACTTAACTCAGTTGTGGCGCTCGTACTTACGTCTTTTCTTCTCAAGTACTCGTTGCTTGTTGACTGGATAATATGTTGTTGTTTTTATGCGGTTTAACTAGAGGTCGATTGTATATAAATTTCAGTGTTACCTAGACTCGATTTCCGCCGCTCTCTCGAGTGTTACCATAAGCAAATTAAATTGTAATTTTCACTTTACATGGCTTAATAAATTTAGCAGTATTCCAAAGAGGATTTATTTTTTCAGTGGAGAATTCAAGCAAATGAGTTGCGAAACCCGGAGAGCCTCTTCGTTTCCCGACACGATGTCGCTTTAATTTCTGCTTTTTAGAGAACGAAAAAACCCTCTGGGAGCAGGACTGCTTGGTCAGGATGTAAAATCAGGTTTTGTTGTCGATTGTAAGCATACCTTTGAATACAATATAATACAGATCGATTTTATAACTTAATTTGCTTTAGAATGTTAGTGAAATACATTTAATTCGAAAATAATTATAATGTTTACGATGCCTGTGGCTTCACCAATTCAATATAAATTCTCGCTCATACACTGTTAATTTGGTTTATGCACTAACACTTTTTTTACTGAACATGGAACAATGTAATATTACGTTTTTGTTTATAATTCAGGTGTTCATGTGAGAATTGCCAGATCATGGGAAGAATGGAGGCATGCATTTGCTGCCAAGAAATTGAGGCAGTAAAAAATAAAAATATTGAGGCAGTTACAAGTGGTGAATGCCAAGAGCAGCCCACATGTATAACCCAGCACCCGGGGTTTCATCCTGTCTGTATAAATAGATGGGTATTGCAGACTGCTTGGTTTCAATACAAGCAGCAATACAAAGATCCTTATGAGGGGCCAGAACATAAACTATTTAGACATATCGCCTACAGGCAACTGGCCCGATGGTGCTGGGGGATTTTGGGGAAAGAGATAAGGGTGGTACTTCCATCTTGTGCCGTTATGTGTATTCGTAACTTCTATCCCCCACCTGGGCCAGAAGAAGAATTTGCCTTTGAAGGGTTTCGGTATGCGGATGAATGATATGGATTTAAAACTATTTACAAGCTGAAAATATTACGATGATATAATACTTACTTACTTAATTAATTAATTACTTACTTAGACCTTACTATACCTTGAGGCCCTGATAATCATATAATTATCTATACAATATATAATTTTTTGTTTCCAGTGAATGGGTTTTGTTTTCAGTTTTTTATCGATGTGTATATAACTTTCAGTGGTAAATTGCGTACTTGTTTCTGGAAATTTTCTACTGTTGTTTATCATAATTGGCATTGATATGTACCAGAAACTCCTTATGGGTTTTTGTACAGCTTATTTTTTTTTTTACCAGTAAGGGTATGAGACCAATGAGAATGATTCTTCAATATCAAAATTCTCCAAATTATGAAAAAAAAAAACTGTTAATTCTACAGCTATATAACACTATTTTCATCGGTTAAATCTTGAACGATGTTGTTGTATTAAGTCTGCCTTAAGTGGTGCTGGCTCTGAGGCAATGTTCTTTGGTAGCTGAACAGGCACAGGCTGGGCAACTGCATTCCCTTCCTCGCACCGCTTGATAACTTCCGAAAGCAGACCTGACAAAAAATTGTATGATTTCTTCTCACTGATTGGCTTGACAACCCATCGCTTATGGGCTTTTGGAAAGCACATCTTGTAGCGTGCCTCGCCTGCATGTTCCCCTGCCTGTACTTAAGCTTGGTTGCGGCCAGTGTTTGCATTGTTGTCAAGAGCAGCAAGTTGAGTCCTGGCAACCATGCCCTGGTATGCAAAATGTTCCCTTTTTTAGCAATACTTCAGCATCATAGAGTGATAGACTTCGATTCTGCCAGTGTGGCAGAAGTCAGTAAGCTTAGCCAGATCTTTTAGAAGTTTACTGTTCAGGACCACTTCCTCTAAAGCTAAGTGAGTCGGGGTGCCTGGTTTGAGCCAGCAGACTCTCTTAGCTTCAGAGGATGAAATGCGCCTGTGACTGCACTGATGAAAATGGGTGTTCCCTGACCACTTGTGTTTGTTTGTTTGTAGTGTGATCCAACACTGACTTCCATTTTTCACGCAAAAGATCCACACTACCATTGCAGGTTGCAGCAGACCACCAGAGGTGATTAGCAATAGACTGTATCCATGGGGACAGTCCCTCACAACCCTTTAGTTTGGCTTTATTAGTGAGCTTCTTAACCACCCACTTTGAGAGGTGCCAAACATCATACTGGTGATTAATATTGGGGTGATCCTTGTTCATGGAACTGCTGATGGACACATGGCGGTCTGTTGCAATCCTAGTAATGGTAACATCGTTACTTTCCAGCATTTCTATGCACCTAGAAAATCCCTCTTTCTCCATAGCATTAGATGATGTAACCTCTGAGACCTGAACAACATTGAATGCTACTACATCCCCAGTGTCATCATCCATTAGCGTGTAGGTGCCATATTTGGCACAATGTCCAGGACTGTCACAACGACCATCACCATCAAGATTAACGACTGCCTTCCCAGTAAGCTTGTCAATTTGGCGTCTGCTTTCAGCCTCCCATGCCTCATTAACAACAGGGATCAAATACTTTTTTTGTGTGTCATAAAAAACACTTTCACTAAAAAACTGAAGATTGAGACATGAGGCAAGGCGACTGATAGCAGCAAAGGTGTTACCAGTGAACAGAATGGATGCTGCCATCAACAGGTTACCCAAGGGTTTCCTTTTCACCACTGGCTGTGAATCCCAATAAGTTGTGTGGCCACTGTGGCAGGTTAACTCAATTGATAGCATGCTACCAATTGTTTTTCTCTCACGTTTGATTATGACATCTCCACAGTCTGGACACCTTTTAAGCAACTTATTGAGACACGAATCGAAAACCAGGTATTTCTTTTCACAATCGGGAGTGCTACATGTACAGTCTCCATCATTTTCATCTTCCGATGATAAATTGTCATCAGTAAATAAATTTTCTTCACCAGGTAACCAATGGGGATCCAGGTCTTCATCATCTGCATCATCCTCATCCTCATCATCATCATTCTCATTGGCAACAACACTTTCATCATCCTCATTACTTGTAGTCAGAACAACTTCTACTTCATACAGTGGAGGTGGTGAGATAGCATTGAAGCTGTTATCCTCATATGTAGGGAAAATTACATAAGGGGGTGGCTGCATGGCATAACTATGGTCGTGTTTAACTTTTGATTCTTCTGCTTTTGCTGGAACATATTCCTCATTTTGACCAGGTAAGGGAACCTCACAGCTTGTCTTCTCAAAAACAGTAGTAGATGCATTACCTGTTTCATCTGTTTGAATTTCCACAGTTCTATAGCTAATAGGGTCAACGCAGCATTGAGTTCCAATGTCATGCATCTCTGGTCGTGCAGGGGGATCAGGATTAGGTTTGTTATCAGCAAGGACAGGTTCCTCATTATTTATTAATCCATCTTGAGAAGTGCTTTCATCATTTTTGGCAGTCACTAATAGTTCTACAACGGCCTAATAAAATAAATCAAAATGTATTGATGCTAGTTTTCCTCTTAAATTTTCGAATTGGAACTGAACTTGAATATATACATGTAGAATAGTCCAGCACAACCTTCTCCCCTTGCCAAAACAAAAGGGACTGTGAGTGAAAAATAGACACTCAAACCATTATTGCCCTGATATCATTGTTGATATACATGTTGCATGGCTGAATTTCCCATTTTTAGGTTTAATTGACTTTTGTAACAAGGGGAGATTTAGAAAGAAGTACCCAGACAAGACATACTGTATTCCTAGTTAGTTTTATACAGAGTGATGAATCGGATCTCGATGTAAAACATCAAAGCAGAAGGGCAGGCATAGGGTGACCTTTATTTTGAACAAGCATTTATAAATTAGACCGATAAATAGCAGTGTGTATTTAACAATTGGATGACAATACATGTTAATGCAGCGAAAATGAAGGCACAATATACAAGAATAAAATACTAAATTCTTCATGTCTTCGTCGTTTAAGGCGATTTTCGCTAGATAATCGAGGTTTTTTAGCCTCGTGGCCATAATCAAATTCAGACGGTACAGCGTCCTCCTTCAGTTGGCGTTTACACTTTTGTCCCGTAATCTGCGAACGGAGATCCAACTCGAAACAGCTTGGCGAAAAATGGGCACTGCAAACATAGCAGTTTTGCACTGGCGGCATATTCGATCGTCTGATCCTCTCCAGCCATGCTTTCCTTCGCTGCTTGTCCGATGGGAACTTGTGGTAGCTTATGTCTGCTGTTTTCGCTGTTTTCGCTGAATAATTCGTACATCCAGGGACACAACAGTTCACCATTATCTAAAAACACTTACATTTAAAGAAAGCGTAGCCTATTTCAGATAAAACTATGTGAACAGAGGAATTTAGAAGGCAGAGACTCGGAGAGCGTGTTTCGAAGATCCCGCGAAAAATCTTTTGACGTTCATACGTCACATCACACTGCTGACCAACGTAACGCGGCTCGTATTTTTCCAAGATGGCGGAACTCTATTCGCGTTTTTTGCTCGTCTTTCAGGTAAAATATCTAGGTTGAAACCAACGATCAGCAGAAACTTTTATCAAAAATTGAGGTAGAAAATATAGGCCAATTATACAAAATAGCTTCATTTTTACCCCCGAGTTCCCCTTTAATTGATCTTTATAGTTTGCATATACCGTTTTTTCGGTTTATTCATTCAATCGCTTACCTAGGCTACCTATATAGTATATAAAGAGCACGTGTGTTTACACTGGGGCGGCGGTTTGCGATAATTCGAAAGTTTATATCAAAGCAAACATTTTGTACTAGAAGAAACAGTTTACTGAGTTTACTGCAGTTAAACGAATTTGAGCTCGTTTGTGACAAAGCATGTAAATCGTTTTATAAAGGTCACTGATACCAGAAAGACTTCTTAGAAAACTGTATGTTGTTCAACAAATTAAAGTATGACATCATTAGTCTGAGCGTTTCTCAGAAGACAGACCCTTTTGTATTGTGTTTTCTTGGAAAGACCGTGCAATCGTGGACTGACCCGGCGTATTGTGCAACCCGGCCTGAAAAATGGATGATTGATGAAAATCGATAACAATCGATAATAATCGTAGCCTCCTACGCAGACGCTCTTTGGGCTCGTCACAAGGAGTGCGTGACGAGCCCAAATAATGTATGCGTAGGAGGCTATGATAATCGATGCCAATTAATTAATTGATTGATATTGATAATCGAAGACCTCACTCTGAAAGGTGTTCGAAGGCATAAATAAATTACTGGGCTGATTTAGATGTCAGAGTGACTTTAAGATGTAGACAAAGACAACAACTTGGAAACACACGAGAGAAAAGGGCACAGGCAATAAATCAGAAACTTTTCTTTTTACTTTTGAAAAAATTGGGTCGGTCGCGCGATGGGAAATAAAACATTTTATGGGGATGGATGGCCAAGCATTCTAGTGACTGCTGTTAAACGAATTTGAGCTAATTTGTGACAAAGCAAATAATTTTATAAAGGTCACTGACACAGAAAGATTTCTAAGAAAACTGACTGCGTGTTGTTCAACAAATTAAGGTATGACATCATTAGTCTCAGCGTTTCTCAGAAGACAGACTCTTTTGTATTGTGTTTTCTTGGAAAGACCGTTCTCTGAAGTTTCTCTGTTGCGTTTACTACATTTTAAGCCCTTGAAATAGTGGACTGACCCGACGTGTTGTGCAACCCGGCCTGAACAATCGATGAAAATCGATGATAATCGATGCAAATTAATTGATTGATATTGATAATCGAAGACCTCACTCTGAAAGGTGTTCGGATGTAGACAAAGCATATCAAACTTGGAAACACCCGAGAGAAAAGGGCACAGGCAATCATCAGAAACTTTTATTTTTACTTTTTTGAAAAAATTGGGTTGGATGGGCGATGGGAACAAAGCATTTTATGGGGATGGCCAAACATTAAACGAATTTGAGCTAATTTGTGACAAAGCAAATAATTTTATAAAGGTCACTGACACCAGAAAGATTTCTAAGAAAACTGCGTGTTGTCAACAAATTAAGGTATGTTTTCTCGGAAGACAGATTCCTTTGTACTGCAGGACTTTCTTGGAAAGTTATCTGTTGCGTTTACTATATATCATGTACAACGATAAAAACCTTCAGTGGTTATTTGCTGTTTGGACATGTTATATCGTTGTATTCGTGATCTTCATCGCAATCATCTTTGGTGGAAGCGAGCCAATCGAGGACAAGCTCGACAAAGACAAGTTCTTCGGTCCAAACAAGGAGAAAGGAGATCGAGCCTGCGGGTCGCAGGTTGCTTCACAATTATTGAAGGGGTTTTAATAATATGGGTGGCTCTCCAATGAGAATAATTACAACAAGGACCTATTTCAAAATAAATAGTGTTTCGTTTCCGGAACGATTAGAATGTCGGGAAAGTTTGGATAGACCTGGGTTTGAGAAATTGCCGAGAAGATCCTGGGGCGAGGGTGAGTATCACGGGCTCAGGCCAGGGCTCACGGCACTTCCCTTTCCCGAAACTTGCGTTAGTTCATAGCATAGTCCATGGCTAATACGCGTTGGTTGGGTTGAAAACAACCGATTCTAGCCGAGAGGCCCTAAAAACATCCGAATAAAGGTCGGTGCGGCCCAAGCAATTAACCTGTAGACAGCTTTCCCTCAACTTTCCGTTCCTCGTTCCCCGTTCCCCCATTCCCCATTCCCCATTCCCCATTCCCCATTCCCCATTCCCCATTCCTAGTTTTAGAAATAGCCAAGATAAAATCAATAACAAAGTTGAAAATACAGCTAGAATATTTACATTACAATTAAACACGGAAACAGATATCTTTGCATTTTTCACCAATAGATCGCTTTAATCGAACTTAGAAGCATTTCAGTCGTCAAATATTTCTATTTGTAATACATTCGAATTTCTTATTGTCTCCGTGACGATCATTTTATCGATACTTGAACAACATGTGTTAGCCATTTTGTTTGTCTTGGCTAGAACATGTTTACATTGCAAGCTGCGAGGGTTATTCTGATTGGATAGTAGCCCCACTGTGTAAATAGTTCACATCGAATCCAAAACAATACCGTTTCGTTTCTGAGGAAACGAAACAAAATACTGATATAAACTCTGTATTTTATAAAATCCTTTTTATAAGAACGTCGTCGAGGCTGAGATTGGCTAAAATTTCAAGAAGATACTAAGACTGACATATATCAAGAACTGAACTGAACTGAAAATGTATTTATCCTCGAAATCCCATCAATTTACAAATTGGTTTTCATGAAAGCCGATTAGTAGATATTACTAAAATACTACATATGTACAACTGATGTATGTTAAGTCAGGCTAAATTGATATAGTTTAAAAATTAGCGGGATGAGCTATCATTGAGATGTAAATAAAAAGCCAAAGTCAAAATATTCCATTCTTGTTTTAAAGGTAGCTAGAGAATTAGCTTCCCTTATGAAATTAGGCATCCCACAATTTAGGACCAGCATAAGTGAAGCTCTTTTTCAAGTAATCAGTTTTTGGTAGTGGTAAAATGACATTTAATTCACTGTTCCTAATATTGTATGGTTTACTTGCCTGCTTCACCCGTTAAAATGTTATACATTAGTGTGGCTTTGTGCTTAGCTCTTTGAGTTTTTAAATCAGACTATCCAAGCTTATCTAAGACATCCTTTGAGCTTACATCATAGTCGGCTCTTAAAATAACCCTTCCAGCCCTATTCTGTAACCTCTGCAATCTGGTTGCAAGACCTTTTGATAGGTTATCCCATACAATGTCACAATAATCAAAAGAGGGCTGAATAAGGGAAATATATCATGATAGTTATGAGGGTGTCTTCATTTACATAGTCTTATTTGCCTCAAGTCCCCAATTGCAGATGAAATCTTTTTTGCTGAGTGATTAATATGAGTGGTCCATGGTAGTCTTTCATCGATATAAACACCAAGTGATTTGGCAGAGTAGACTCTTTTAATATTTGTATCCCCTAATTTAATGTCAGGAGAATAGCCAAGATTGGCAAGACTATAGTCAGAGCCAATAATTATAAATTCTGTTTTTGTGGTGTTTAAACTTTTAAAATTTGCTTGATAACAGCCACCTATCTAATATTTTCTAAATCATGGTTTGTACCATTCTGTAATACAATAACATTCTTACCAGAAACAGTCATGCTAGTGTCATCTGCAAACATGCATTCTTGGTATAGAAAATGTTAGACAATTGGACAGATCATTAATATATATGATAAATAACAAAGGCCCACCACAAGTGATATCACAGAACTCTGAAAGGCAACCATTAGCATTTTTGTTTACGATTAGAAAGGTAAGAATGAAACCATTGATGAGCTGTGCGAGAATTTCCATTCATCTCCAATTTTGCAGGTCAACTGTATCAAATGCCTTCGCTAGATCAAGATATACTACAGATTTTAGGAGGCAGCATCTAATAGTGATGTAACAGTGGAATGTAGCGAGCGACAACCCAGATTGACAGTTTGATAAAAGAGCAGTAGTCTTAAGGTAGTCATATAGCTGATTATAGATTATTCTTTCAACGATCTTAGCAATAGCAGAAATAACTGATATGGTCTACGATTAATTTTTTACATCTTTTTGACAACTTTTTGACGACTTTCGGATGAGTTTCGTTTGACTTGACCAATCAAAATCCAAGGAGTGTTGGAGGCGGAGTCGTGAAATTTGAATGGTTTTAGTTTCTAGTCTAGATCAGTTTGGCCTTGTTGGAATAAAATGATCAAGCTCAAAGTTCCGTGTTACTCCAACATAGACCTGTAGCGATCCACGCTTCTGTCTAGAGGTTGTAGATGGATTACCCAAACTGAAAAAATCCCATGTTTACTACGATCAAGTCCAGGATCAAATGGCAATCACTGGAGCCAAATGGTGTGATTTTGTTGTGTATACAAACATTGGCATGGTCTCAGCATTGAAAGGATTCATTTTGATGAGGAGCACTCGAAGAAAATGCGTGCAATATTAAATTCAACCTATTTCGGTTACTTCTTACCTGCTGCAGCAAAAAAGAAATATAATATGCAAACGTAGCTTGATACGGAAGGTTTTTTGGTTTGAATCCCCCCACCCCCTCGAATCTCCAGATTTTGGAGAAAAATAGAGATTGCTCACTGTGTGTTGACCTCTGAATACTGGCATGTCAACTAAGACAAGTTTTCAGCCACCATGCTGGTGATCAAATCTTTTATTCTCCCTGTTACTAACAAAAAAGCGCTTGCTGATCACCAAGGTGGTTGTTAGTTTGTCAACAATGTTATTACATTCTGCAAACTATTAATATAGCAATACATGTGTAAGTAGATTATGTACATTGATAACATTATCTCTTGCATATCTGAGCACTAAGGGCACTCACTGGCAGAATAACGTTGTGTTGTAAAGCTGTTCCTTCCAATTTTTCGTGGACAAATGATTCCCGTCAAAATAAAAATCCTGCCATACAGCCTCTAACATTGCCAAAGAAGAGCTTGAGATTGAAGAGAGCAATGAGAACAATAATTATTTTGATAGCACGTTCATATTGAAGATGATAAGAACAACAGTAGCAAGAAGAAAGCATCTCTGGATTGAAAGGACAGATCGAGGAACTCGAGAAGAAAATTCAAGAATTTCGTGAAGCTTTGGAACAGCTGTACAATACAACGTTCTTCGGCCAGCGAGAGTCCTTTAGAAATCAGCTTCCTTGAAGTGTCTGGAACAAACCCTAGTTTGAAATGCTGTGAAATGGCGACCAACCTCCCTTCGAATTGCTCGAATCCATGCAGCTGACACGCTCTTATCGTTGGGAAATTTGTGAAAATATATCTTCTCGCCTTTCTCCCGATAAAGGTTTTTTGTGCAGTTCGGAACACAACAGTTCTGAGGTAGCCTGCGTGTAGACGACTCCTATCCTATTTCTAAGGCACTTTGTACTGAATTTCAGCAAAGGGAAAACAATCGGCCCTTATGGCCTCGTTTTCGTGCAACTCGCGCCAGTGTTTTCCGCGCGACGGCCATATTGGAATAAGGTGTATAAGGCCCTTGCAATCGTGAACGGACCCGACGTATTGTACAAGAGTTTGTATCCTGGCTTTATTTGTAGTCTACATTGGACGATTCATGTTCGTCGGCTTGGTAATCATCCAGTCTATTTCCCTGGCTTCCTACCCTGCAGAGTATAAAGACGATCGAGGAATCCCTGAAAAAATATATTTTAATCTTTCTCGGAAATAGAGGCCACGTGACTCTTTCATTGATTTCTCAGAAAAGCTTCTGTCAATAAGATCGACATATTTTCTAACGTTTTGCGTGAATTTTGTGCAATTTTAGACTTCTTTATACTGCAGAGATTGTCCATTTACTTAGCTTTACTTGAATCATTTTCGTGACCTGTTGAAAAATGTCTTCGAATGTCCCATCCCGTTTCTTCCAATGTCATGCAGTATAACATTTGTAAACTACTCGGCATGTGCCAATGCATGTATTCTTCTAGAACTTTTAATAGGGTAAGTCCATTTCAGTTTAATTTCATGTGCATTATCTAAGAGCGATGTGTCGTTCCCTCATTGGTTAGTTACGTTCACTATATAAAGAATCCACCTAGCTTAATTCACATTAAGCACATTTTGCAATCCAGCCAGAGTCATGGCTTCGTTTGTTAAGTGCGGAGCGTGTGCAGTATTCTTCGCCCTGATAATAACCCAGTGTGTCTTTCTTGCTGCTTATCCGGCCACATACAACGATAGTTCTAACTGGTATTACCTAACTGTTACATTTGCCCCAGCAGTGATCGTGTGGTTCTGTTCAGCAAAACTTCGCCATTTATTTGGCGTCTGGGTTTTATATATCCTCGCCTTGATAACCAGCATTGCCTTCGTGTTTGGAGTTGTTGGAGACAGCATCAACAAGGACAGGTTCCTTGGTCCAAATGCTCTGAAGCTGGTTCTGTGCATCACACCGCTTCTTCTGTTACTGTTGCTACACACTGCAGACGATTGGGAAGAAACTGACGAACACAGAGAACTAGTGTCCAAGTTGTCTTTTCACATGGCCATAGATCTCTTCGATGTCGTTGACATGATAGACATTGTTTTGGAAGAATACGAGCATGACATTGGAATACCAAAAGGATTCGGAACAGCGATGATCGTGGTGGCATGCTACACTCTTCTGTTGTCTCCGTGGCAACTGGCGGAAAACAAATTGGCCGGAGGAAACGCGAAGATTCGCTTCCGAACAGCAATTATCCGCAACGTTGTAGAAATTATTTTCGTCAATTTGACATTCTTGGTCATTCGCCTGGTGGTTTTCTCCAAATATGGCAAAGATGAGTCTATCTTCATCGCCAAGAATGGAATCGCAATAGTCCTGTCCCTGTTGGACATCCGCCATCTTTGGAGTTCACATAGCAGTTAATGTAGTTGTTTTGTATGATGGATGTATATCGGGTGTATACATAAGGTGAGAATCCGGTATAAAAGCTGCCGGGCACCCCGGCGAATTATTTTCCATTTTTGTGATGGATTTATTTGACTTTTATACATGTAGGAAAGTAAAGAGAATCAACTGCAAGCCGACGTTTGCCTTTTGCCATAGAAAGTGGTGCTTAATCTCTCTAAGCCCTAATACCTGGCTATTAAATGGGTCTTTTAAAAATAGCCCCACTTTTCATGCGAAAATACTGATATTATCGCTTTCCTATTTCTTGCTTTTCCTCTCGACGTGGGGAAGCAAAGTATGATAGCAGTTTAAAGTTGCAACTGAGGAAATTTGAATCAGGCGTGCAGATCGATGTACATAGTCCAGAGTCCAGATGTAATGATTACAAAAATAATAATATATAATGCATGAAATATTCCAAAAAATACTACCCCAACTTGAGCGGACAATGAGTGAATCTACGTCCAATGTAAATGGGATAATATATAACGCATGTTTTTACATTTTGATTTATGATAAGAATTGTAATTTATGTCATATAAATAAAACAGGAATTTTGTGTTTAATTGATCTTTATAGTTTGAATATACAGTTTTTTCGGTTTATTCATGCAATGCTTACCTAGGCTACCTATATAGCATATAAAGAGCACGTGTGTTTACAAGTTTGAGATAATTCGAAAGTTTATATAAAAGTAAACATTTTTGTACTAGAAGAAACATTTTACTGACTGCAGTTAAACGAATTTGAGCTCATTTGTGACAAAGCATGTAAATCGTTTTATAAAGGTCACTGACACCAGAAAGACTTCTAAAGAAACTGTATGTAGTTCAACAAATTAAAGTATGACATCATTAGTCTGAACGTTTCTCAGAAGACAGACTCTTTTGTATTGTGTTTTCTTGGAAAGACCTTGCTCTTGCCCTTGTAATTGTGGACTGACCGGACGTATTGTGCAACCCGGCCTGAACAATCAATGAAATCGATGATCAATGAAAATCGATAACAATCGATGATAATCGATGCCAATTAATTGATTGTTATTGATAATCGAAGACCTCACTCTGAAAGATGTTCGCATGCATCATTAAATTACTGGGCTGATTTAGAATAAAACTTGGAAACGCCCGAGATAAGGGCACATGCAATGAACCAGAAACTTTTCTTTTTACTTTTTGAAAAATTGAGTTGGTTGGGCGATGGGAAACAAAGCATTTTATGGGGATGGCCAAACGAATTTGAGCTAATTTGTGACAAAGCAAATAATTTTATAAAGGTCACTGACACCAGAAAGATTTCTAAGAAAACTGCGTGTTGTCAATAAATTAAGGTATGACGGCATTTTTAGTCTCAGGTTTTCTCGGAAGACAGATTCCTTTGTACTGGACTTTCTTGGAAAGTTACTCTGTTGCGTTTACTATATAAAGCCCTTGAAATCGTGGACTGCCCGACGTATTGTACAAGAGTTTGTATCATGGCTTCATTTCTAGTCTACATTGGACGTCTCATGTTCTTCGGCTTGGTAATCATTCAGTCTATTCCCCTGGCTTCCTACCCTGCAGAGTATAAAGACCATAGCGGCTTCTATGGACTAATCGCCTTCAGTTTAATTCTTAGCGCACGAATGCCCTAAAACCGCTCATAAAAACGCACAGAAAAGTTCTAAAAACTTCAATTCTAGCATACACAATGTTGTTAGTACAGGGACGAATTTCGCAAAAAATATGACTTTCTATGTGCCTATTGGCTGTGTTCGGTTCGCAAGGTATTGTGGTAAAATGTACAGCCGCCATCTTTTTCCTTACGGTGGATTGAAAACCGCTCTTTGCGAAGGTATACGTAACAATAAACATAAACATGCAAACACCTTTTGTTAACAATAAATATTTTAGAGAAAAAATTGTGCACCTAATTCAATGGCGGATTTAGGGGAGGGGCCCGGGAAAATTTTTACAGAGCACAATAAAGTTGATTTTTTGGTGAATTTATTAATTGACATCGTGCAATAGCACATTAGTGGAGCAGACTAGTCCAGTGTTTTATTTTGTGTATTAAAGTTAGTAAAGGCCATCCCCATAAAATGTTTTGTTTCCCACTGCGCCCTCTCTCCCATGAAAGTGGGTTGGTCGGTCGGTTAAATATTGACAAATTAATACATAAATAATTGCAATCGAGCCTTGATTTTATCTTTCCTGTGACCACCATTTTGTTACGAGCCGATATCACTCGAAGACGTCATTACACCTGAGAAAAGGTCGCAGGCAATGAATCAGAAACTTTTTAAGCGGCCGACGCCCATAGGGCGACCGCTTCAAGGAATGGACTTTTTTTTCCGTAGTAACTTTGTGACCGCGCTCGTAGTAGTAGGTGTTGAAAGATATATATGCGCATTAACCATTTTTAGCGTTACTAAGTGATGAAGTAACAGCAAAGGAACATGACACATCACAAGGTGTGCTTTGATACCGCGGAAAATGATTTTCCGTTGTTATGCAACGTTGCGTCAGTGGCTAAAATTTTTAATAGCCACCAGATAATTTGTGTTAAAAAAACCTGTTACATGCACCTCGACCACAATAGAGGATTTCTGTTTTTGTTTTGGATTGTCAAATGTCTCAAATGTTTTATTTGCTTTAGTTGACAGCATTTGGTTAGATATTATAGTTCTACTCAGAAAGCTTTACAGTGCGACTATAAACTTAGCCAAAACAACAACACGGTTCAGAAATGACGCAACCCTTGTGATTATTACATGGTAAACATGATTGACATTGTATAGAATTAGCCACCAGATAATTTCTCTTCCATGTCGACCTTTAGTTGACGGCGTTACAGTTATATTGCATCAGAATTTCTTCCTATTTTCAGAGAAATTTTCGTGTCGAGTGTAAGTGCTCTTTCATGGGAAACAAGCGAAATATTTAATTAGACAGGGGAAAATAACCCTTAGTGTGAGCCTGCTCGCAGGCTAACCCCGGACCTCCGACTCACTCGGCCGTGCCAGTCTGTTTGGTTACAGACATCGTTTCCCAAGGCTTTACGAGCTGAAATATTCCCTGAAGTTTATCAGCGTACATGTATTGAGTTTGTTACAGGAATCGCATTGAAAAAAGCAAGGACAAATGTTCCACAGCAGTGCTAGTGAACAGCATTGTTGTTGCAAAATGAGCTAAATTTGGCGGTGTGACCTTTGCGCGTTATTCGATCCCAGCGGGGAATCGGCTTCCGGTTTCACGCAAACTGCGGACTTTGGCGAGACGTGACCTGACTCGTCCCCAGTCGTCTCTCTTGTCTCCTATTAATATTTAACCTTCCCAGCATCCCTCAGTCCCCAGGACGCTCGCATATAATAATTAATAGGAGACTGAGAGACGGCTGGGGACGAGTCAGTGGCGTTTCAATTCTAGAGGGGTTTTCCCATTACATGGTAAACATGACAGCCCAGTATACGCATGATGTAATAGAGAGACACCATTAATTTGCTCTTCGTATCTAGCGATCATAGCGTGGGCAGAGTTGTAAAAGTACGTATTATCCTGTATAGGTTTTGAAAGAAGACTTTATTAGTGGGTGTTAAGACATCTATTCTTGGTAAAAGTAGGTGTTCAAATGTTTATTTGGCTTTTAGTTGACGGTATTTGGTTAGATATTACAGTTTCTACGCAGTGAGTTTAATAAAAATATTGCATCACGCAGTCACGTTTTTCGTCACGCAGGCTCGTACTGTTGACTCTTATTTGGAGGGTGCACCTCAGAGTCCAGTGTCCGAGGGGGAAGAGAGGTGGATTGTTGAATTTTGTCCGAAATCACAAGAAATTAGTCCCAACGAACAAAATAAAACGTTCGAAATTTATAAACCCATCCGAAATTTTTGGTTTATTTAGGAAGAAAAACGCCAGAGTGTTAATCGAGACGGAATTCGCCATGACGTAATATTCAATCTCAATATCGGGGAATCCCCTGAAAGCAATGCATGCAAAATCTATTTTAATCTTTCTCGGAAGTAGAGGTCACGTGACTCTTTCATTGATTTCTCGGAAAAAGCTTCTGTCAATAACATTGACAAAGCTTCTGTCAATAACATTGAGATATTTTCTAACGCTTTGCGTGAATTTTGGGCAATTTTAGACTCTTTATACTGCGGAAATTGTCGATTTACTTAGCTTTACTTGAATCATTTTCGTGACCTGTTGAAAAATGTCTTCGAATGTCCCATCCCGTTTCTTCCAATGTCATGCAGACTAACATTTGTAAACTACTCGGCATGTGCCAATGCATGGATTCTTCTAGAACGTTTTATAGGGTAAGTCCCTTTCAGTTTATTTTCATGTGCATTATCTAAGAGCGATGTGTCGTTCCCTCATTGGTTAGTTACGTTCGCTATATAAAGTATCCAACTTACTATTCACATTAAGCACATTTTGCAATACAGCCAAAGTCATGGCTTTGTTAAGCGTTAAGTGCGGAGCGCGAGCAGCATTCTTTGCCCTGATAATAATCCAGTGTGGCTTTCTAGCTGCTTATCCGGCCAAGTACAAAGATAATTCTTTCTGGTATGACCTACTAGTAGTTGGTTTATTTGCCACAGCACTGATCTGGTGGTGCTTTCTTGTACTATTTCTAAAGTAGAACTTCGCCGGTTATTTTACGTCTGGGTTTATACATCCTCGCCTTGATAACCAGCATTGCCGTCGTATTTGGAGTTGTTGGAGACAGAATTGACAAGGAAAAGCTCCTTGGTCCAAATGCTCTTAAGCTGGTTCTGTGCATTACACCGCTTCTCCTGCTACTGTTGCTACGCACTGCAGACGATTGGGAAGAAACTGAACACAGAGAACTAGTGTCAAAGTTGTCTTTCCACATGGCCATAGACCTCTTCGATGTTGTTGACATGATAGACATTGTTTTGGAAGAATACGAGCACGACATTGGAATACCCAAAGGATTCGGAATAGCGATGATCGTGGTGGCATGCTACACTCTGCTGCTGTCTCCGTGGCAATTGGCGGAAAACAAATTGGCCCGAGGAGACGCGAAGATTCGCTTCCGAACAGCCGTTCTCCGCAACATTGTAGAAATTGTTCTCGTCAACTTGCCATTCTTAGTCATTCGCGCGGTGGTTTTCTTCAAATATGGAAAAGATGAGTCTATCTTCATCGCCAAGAATGGAATCGCAATAGTCCTGTCCTTGTTGGACATCCGCCATCTTTTAGTTCACATGGACGTTCATGTATTTGTTGTGTATGGTCTAAAAAGATGAGAATCCGGTATAAAAAGCTATTGAATAGAGAGATTTATAAGCATCACGTTTGTTTTTCCGGCGAACGGCAAACGTCCCACCTCTGCTGTCTGTCGTTTTTACGTGAAAGTGAGTTTCGAGTTTGTCGTGACCGTGTGAATTATTTTCCATTTTTTAATGGATTTATTTGACTATTATACATGTAGGAAAAGTAAAGAGAATCAACTGCAAGCTGACGTTTGCCGTTTGTCGTAGAAAGTGGTGCTTAATCTCTCTAAGCTCTAATACCTGACCCACTTTTCATGCGAAAATACTGATATTATTGCTTTCCTATTTCTTGGGAAGCAAAGCATGATAGCAGTTTAAAGTTGCAAGGAAATTTGTATCAGGTGTGCAGATCGATGTACAGAGTCCAGAGTCCAGATGTAATGATTACTGCAAAAATAATAATATATAATGCATGAAATATTCAAAAAAATTATTATAATGCCCCAACTTGAGCGGACAATGAGTGAATCTTCGTCCAATGTAAATGGTATATAACACATAGTTTAACATTTTGATTTATGATAAGAATTGTAATTTATGTCATATAAATAAAACAGTAATTTTGTGTTTAATTGATCTTTATAGTTTGAATATACAGTTTTTTCGGTTTATTCATTCAATGCTTACCTAGGCTACCTATATAGTATATAAAGAGCACGTGTAAGTTTGAGATAATTCGAAAGTTTATATAAAAGTCAACATTTTTTGTACTAGAAGAAACCGTTTTACTGACTGCAGTTGAACGAATTTGAGCTCATTTGTGACAAAGCATGTAAATCGTTTTATAAAGGTCACTGACACCAGAAAGACGTCTAGAAGAAATCTGTATGTAGTTCAACAAATTAAAGTATGACATCATTAGTCTGAGCGTTTCTCAGAAGACAGACTCTTTGGTATTGTGTTTTTTTTGGAAAGACCGTGGGGACTCTGTAAAGTGAGGAAACGGACGGAGGATGGCGGACGGCGGATGGTGGAAAGCGGACGGCAGACGGCGGACGGCGGATGGCGGACGGCGGAAAATAATAAAAATAATAAAAATAAAAAAAATAATAATTAAAATAAATACAAAAAAATTATAATTGAAATAATTAAATAAATAAACAAAAAATAATAAATGCCGAATTAATGAGAACTAAAGCAATGCATGTGGTACAAATAAAATATAATTGTGCGTTGATATTACTCATGCGAGACATGCATCAAGCCATCGACAAATCGAGAATAACTTTCATCAATTGCGAACGGATTGCGTTACAGTGTATTCATTTCAAACTACCAAATTTAACTCGAATATTCAACCGTAGCTTAAGTTAATACACTCGAATATCGAACGTTGATTATATCTCTTTCCGTCCCCGTGAGCCGAGGTGCTAGTAAATCTGGAAAAAGACGAAAAAGACTGCGATGGCTTTTCATTCAAAGTTGACAGCTAAACGACCGCAGCATAGTCACGAAACCACCGTCTTGTCACGCTTGGCTTTCAGTCCACTTTGCAAATAATTCGTTATGTATCTTCTCCTTGTAGTTTCTATGTTTCATTACTATTGTCTGCTAACGCGAAGAAGAAATTTCAGAAACTTGCTATTGTACAGTGATCGAAAAAAAAAAATCATCTGACTCGAACTGCGACAGCAGACATTCTTTCGTGCACGCTCCTCGGCTCCTGTCTTGATGCAAAAACTCCCAAATTTAACTCGAATATTCAACCGTAGCTTTTGACATCCGAATATCGAATGTTGATTTCATTAATGACAAAATATATCTTTCCATCCCCGTGAGAGAGGTGATAGTAATTCTGGAAAACAACGCAGAAATTTGAGTGATTTGATTAAAAAAGACAGGGGTTTGCTTCCACGATCGCGACGGTTTTTGCATGAGACAGGAGCGTATTGTGCAACCCCCCTGAACAATCGATGAAATCGATGATTGATGAAAATCGATAACAATCGATGATAATCGATGCCAATTTGATTGTTATTGATAATCGAAGACCTCACTCTGAAAGGTGTTCGAATGCATCATTAAATTACTGGGCTGATTTAGATGTCAGAATGACTTTAAGATGTAGACAAAACATACAAAATTTGGAAACACCCGAGAAAAGGGCACAGGTATATGCATTTTATGCATTTTATTGGGATGGCCAAACATTAAACGAATTTGAGCTAATTTGTGACAGAGCAAATAATTTTATAAAGGTCACTGACACCAGAACAATTTCTAAGAAAACTGCGTGATGTCAACAAATTATGGTATGACGGCATTTTTAGTCTCAGGTTTTCTCGGAAGACAGATTCCTTTGTACTGCAGGACTTTCTTGGAAAGTTACTCTGTTGCGTTTACTATATAAAGTCCTTGCAATCGTGGACTGCCCGACGTATTGTACAAGAGTTTGTATCATGGCTTCATTTCTAGTCTGCATTGGACGATTCATGTTCTTCGGCTTGGTAATCATTCAGTCTATTCCCCTGGCTTCCTACCCTGCAGAGTATAAAGACCATAGCGGCTTCTATGGACTAATCGCCCTCAGTTGCCATAATTCTTAGCGCACGAATGCCCTAAAATAGCTCATAAAAACGCACAGAAAAGTTCTAAAAACTTCAATTCTAGCATACACAATGTTGTTAGTAAGGGGACGAATTTCGCAAAAAATATGACTTTCTATGTGCCTATTGGCTGTGTTCGGTTCGCAAGGTATTGTGGTAAAATGTACAGCCGCCATCTTTTTCCGTACGGTGGATTGAAAACCGCTCTATGCGAAGGTATACGTAACAATAAACATAAACATGCAAACACTTTTTGTTAACAATAAATATTTTAGAGAAAAAATTGTGCACCTAATTCAGTGGCGGATTTAGCGGAGGGGCCCGGGAAAATTTTTACAGAGCACAGTAAAGTTGATTTTTTGGTGAATTTATTAATTGACATCGTGCAATAGCACATTAGTAGAGCAGACTAGTCCAGTGTTTTATTTTGTGTATTAAAGTTAGTAAAGGCCATCCCCATAATTTTTTTTGTTTCCCATCGCCCTCTCTCCCATGAAAGTGGGTCGGTCGGTCGGTCGGTCGGTTAAAAAAATGCCGAGAAACGAAATATTGACAAATTAATACATAAATAATTGCAATCGAGCCTTGATTTTATCTTTCCCGTGACCACCATTTTGTTACGAGCCGATATCACTCGAAGACGTCATTACACCCGAGAAAAGGTCGCAGGCAATGAATCAGAAACTTTTTTTTTCAACTTTTTGAAAAATTGGGTCAGTCGGGCGATGGGAAACAACACATTTTATAGGGATGGCCTTACCTGGAATCGATGAAGCGATTACCGGGAAATTGAGCCCGAAGATCCCTTTCAGAATCTAGATTGGCACTGCAAAGAACTTACATTTTTATCAGTTAATAAAGTTAGAAGCTTTGTGCATTTTGTCAACCTTTCTTTAGTTCAGTTACAGCATCTTTCCCGGCATTTCAGTGTCCGACATTCTGTCCGAATTTTGTCCGAAATCACAAGAAATTAGTCCCAACGAACAAAATAAAACGTTCGAAATTTATAAACCCATCCGAAATTTTTGGTTTATTTAGGAAGAAAAACGCCAGAGAGAGTGGTAATCGAGACGGAATATTAAAGAAGCAATGCATGCAAAATCTATTTTAATTTTTCTCGGAAGTAGAGGTCACGTGACTCTTTCATTGATTTCTCGGAAAAGCTTCTGTCAATAACATTGACAAAGCTTCTGTCAATAACATTGACATATTTTCTAACGCTTTGCGTGAATTTTGGGCAATTTTAGACTTCTTTATACTGCGGAAATTCTCGATTTACTTAGCTTTACTTGAATCATTTTCGTGACCTGTTGAAAAATGTCTTCGAATGTCCAATCCCGTTTCTTCCAATGTCATGCAGACTAACATTTGTAAACTACTCGGCGTGTGTCAACCGCATGTATTCTTCTAGAACGTTTTATAGGGTAAGTCCCTTTCAGTTTATTTTCATGTGCATTATCTAAGAGCGATGTGTCGTTCCCTCATTGGTTAGTTACGTTCGCTATATAAAGTATCCAACTTAATTCACATTAAGCACATTTTGCAATCCAGCCAGAGTCATGGCTTCGTTGAGTGTTAAGTGCGGAGCGCGTGTAGCATTCTTCGCCCTGATAATAACCCAGTGTTTCTTTCTAGCTGCTTATCCGGCCGAGTACAAAGATAATTCTATCTGGTATGTCCTAGCTGGTACATTTGCCCCAGCAGTGATCGTGTGGTGCTGTCGTATAGCTTCTAAAGCAAAACTTCGCCATTTAATTTGCGTCTGGGTTTCATATATCCTCGCCTTGATAACCAGCATTGCCGTCGTGTTTGGAGTTGTTGGAGACAGAATTGACAGGGAAAAGCTCCTTGGTCCAAATACTCTGAAGATGGTTCTGTGCATTACACCGCTTCTCCTGCTACTGTTGCTACACACTGCAGACGATTGGGAAACTGACGAACACAGAGAACTAGTGTCAAAGTTGTCTTTTCACATGGCCATAGATCTCTTCGATGTTGTTGACATGATAGACATTGTTTTGGAAGGGTATGAGCACAACCTTGGAATACCCAAAGCATTCGGAATAGCAATGATCGCGCTGGCATGCCTCACTCTTCTGTTGTCCACGTTTCAATTGGCGGAAAACAAATTGGCCCGAGGAGACGCGAAGATTCGCTTCCGAACAGCCGTTCTCCGCAACATTGTAGAAATTGTTCTCGTCAACTTGCCATTCTTAGTCATTCGCGCGGTGGTTTTTCTTCAAATATGGAAAAGATGAGTCTATCTTCATCGCCAAGAATGGAATCGCAATAGTCCTGTCCTTGTTGGACATCCGCCATCTTTTTAGTTCACATGGACGTTCATGTATTTGTTGTGTATGGTCTAAAAAAGATGAGAATCCGGTATAAAAAGCTATTGAATAGAGAGATATATAAGCATCACGTTTGTTTTTTCCGGCGAACGGCAAACGTCCCACCTCTGCTGTCTGTCGTTTTTACGTGAAAGTGAGTTTCGAGTTTGTCGTGACCGTGTGAATTATTTTCCATTTTTGTGATGGATTTATTTGACTTTTATACATGTAGGAAAAGTAAAGAGAATCAACTGCAAGCTGACGTTTGCCGTTTGCTGTAGAAAGTGGTGCTTAATCTCTCTAATACCTGACCTAAATAGCCCCACTTTTCATGCCGAAAAGACTGATCGATATTATTGCTTTCCCTATTTCTTGCTTTTCCTTTCGACGTGGGGAAGCAAAGCATGATAGCAGTTTAAAGTTGCAAGGAAATTTGTAGCAAGCGTTCAGATCGATGTACCCTACGAGCAGAGTCCTGACGTAATATAATGATTACAAAAATAATAATATATAATGCATGAAATATTCCAAAAAATTATTATAATACCCCAACTTGAGCGGACAATGAGTGAATCTTCGTCCAATGTAAATGGGTACAATGTAAATGGTATATAACACATAGTTTAACATTTTGATTTATGATAATAATTGTAATTTATGTCATATAAATAAAACAGTAATTTTGTGTTTAATTGATCTTTATAGTTTGAATATACAGTTTTTTCGGTTTATTCATTCAATGCTTACCTAGGCTACCTATATTAGTATATAAAGAGCACGTGTAAGTTTGAGATAATTCGAAAGTTTATATAAAAGTAAACATTTTTTGTACTAGAAGAAACATTTTACTGACTGCAGTTGAACGAATGTGAGCTCATTTGTGACAAAGCATGTAAATCGTTTTATAAAGGTCACTGACACCAGAAACTGTATGTTATTCAACAAATTAAAGTATGACATCATTAGTCTGAGCGTTTCTCAGAAGACAGACTCTTTTGTATTGTGTTTTCTTGGAAAGACCTTGCTCTGATGTTATCTCTGGTGCCTTTACTATATAATGCCCTTGTAATCGTGGACTGACCCGACGTATTGTGCAACCCGGCCTGAACAATCGATGAAATCGATGATCGATGAAAATCGATAACAATCGACGATAATCGATGCCAATTAATTGATTGTTATTGATAATCGAAGACCTCTCTCTGAAAGGTGTTCGAAGGCATCATTAAATTACTAGGCTGATTTAGATGTCAGAGTGACTTTAAGATGTAGGCAACTGAAGCATATTAAACTTGGGAACACCCAAGAAAAGGACACAGGCAATGAATCCGAAAATCAAAAATATTGGGTCGGTCAGGCGATGGGAAACAAAGTATTTTATGGGGATGGCTAAACATTCTACTGGAGTTAAACGAATTTGAGCTAAGTTGTCACAAAGCAAGTAATTTTATAAAGGTCACTGACCCAGAAAGATTTCTAAGAAAACTGCATGTTGTTCAACAAATTAAGGTATGACGTCATTTGTCTCAGCTTTTCTCAGAAAACAGACTCTTTTGTATTGTGTTTTGTTGGAAAGACCGTGCTCTGAAGTTTCTCTGTTGCGTTTACTATATAAATCCCTTGCAATCGTGGACTGACCCGACGTATTGTACAACCCGGCCTGAACAATCGATAACAATCGATGATAATCGATGCCAATTAATTGATTGATATAATTGATAATCGATGACCAATCGATAACTAAGAATTTTGTGATTATCGATTGTATCGATTATCAATTCTTCACGTGACGTCATCAAATTCTAAAATTCAAAACCGCGAGGCCTACAGAATTTTTACCTTCATTCAAGGAAGGATTAACTAAATATATATATTTTCACAATTTCTTAGCTCGATCTCATGCTTCCTTTTGAAAATAGAACGGTTTAAATTCATCATACGTGACATCAGCAGGACGGCCGTGACAGAGCTGTTCCGTATCTAAAACATGACTCTTCGGGTGATTTTCAGCATTCTAAACAATTTAAGTTTAAGGAGAAATATTTATCTAAATATTCGAAAGTTCACAAGAGAAAACAAACCTCCTTTCTGGCAATAGTGAACTCCAGATGTTTTTTCCTATTTCCGGCGGCCATGCTGGAGGCCCTCAGATTGACTCCAAATGGCGTTTCCATACTGAGCTCTATAAATTTGTGTGGAGCATTTTCACAAAAAACTCGAGTACGGAATACCGCACAGACCTGAGACTTGGACTGATTCCTTATTTATTCATTATCTATGACATGTGAATTCCTTGACTTCATTCATTGAACAGTTTCGATTTTTTTTATTTATGGCGTGACAGTGAAAACCGAGAATATCAATCAAATCATCGATTGTTGTCGATTATCATCGATCATCGGTTTTATCCGCACGCATGTATCGTGATGCAAATATATCACGCAACGGCGTGATCTAACCCTGCTGCTTTCCTGCATTTTATCGTAGTGATGGTGTAATGGCCCAGACAAATATTTTTTGCTATCGCAAGTGAGCGAGCCTGAAGCTCGCGAACGCGGCGGGAGTAGTCCCAATTTGAACATAAATTATGTGAATTTATTGCTGCCGCTGTGAGTGAGCCTGAAGCGAACGAACAAGGCAGCAGACCTAATCGGCAAAAAATTACAATATAGGACCTTGAAACCAAATTTTCTAAGACCGCATGGAATTGTGGTTATGCGCGAATGGAACAAAGTAAGATGCGCAGTTCCACGTGCTCTCTCTTTCTCGACAGCTAGGCTCAGACCGCATGGAATTGTGGTTATGCGCGAATGGAACAAAGTAAGATGCGCAGTTCCACGTGCTCTCTCTTTCTCGACAGCTAGGCTCAGAGGTGAGTTATTTCGTTGCTCCGGTTTTTTGCTGCTACGCGCTACCCGTCTAAGACATTTAAGTCAAAATCATACCCTGCGTATATATTCCCCGTTTAAGACCAAAAAAATCGTAAAATATATAACCCGTTCAAGACAAAAAGAAAACAGAAAAAAATAATAATTATTGGGGAGTCTCACCCCCGTGGGGAAAGGTTTCAAAAGAAGATCACTGACAGAGAAACCTGGAGGCGGTGAAACGTGAGAGTTCGCGATAATAATCAATAATCGACAACTAGTGAAAGTTCGACGAGGTCGAACACAGGCTGCTCTATTAAACGAAAGCTGCACACTTCGCCAGTGGTTGTTGGAGTTAACGTAGCAGATAATTATTCTTTTGCATTGGAGCCAGTGCAAAAAGGTCGTCCTGGAGTACGAGTCAGTAGCGGCAACAGCGACACTCGTTGTCAAGGTGTTGACGTGAATGCAATTAAGCCACTAATTTAATGCGATCAAAAGATATACGGTCGAGTATTTTTGGCTCCAAACAACTCAATGAGTCATGCGATCAAAATATATTCTTTCGTGTTTTTTTCTCTCGGCAACGTAAAAATCGTCAATATAAGATTAAGCATCAACGAGAAGGCCTTGCTTGTTGAGAATGTAAGCAACGGCTTTTGTTGTTCGTTAACTCGTTGGGTGCTCCATAAGGAGTTGCAGATGTTTTATGAAGAGCTTGTTTACATGGGGCTGATTGCTCTTTGTAAAACTCTAAGAAACAGATTTCTAAGGAGTATCATTAAAGTGAGCGTATACCTTCACTTAACTGATAACGACATTTTTGAGACTTAGGTTACACAATTAACATATAGTAATAAACCAGCGTCATGTGTAAACCAGCGTCATGTGCTGTGCACTCAGTGAATGAAGAAGCTTCCGAAGTGAATGAAGAAGCTTCCGAAGGAGTAATATTGAATCTGCTCGCTGATCTTGCTGTTTGGTAAGTTTTGTTGCGTTCAGTGGTTATAGTTCATCCGAAGAAATAAATTCTATTTCCATTCAAACTTCTACTTATGCGCATACTGTTACATTTTCCTTTCCCCCGGCAGCATTTTCTACCTATCAGGTATACTAGTATATATGTAAAATATATATAAATATATCTATATAGTGGCGAGAAATCTCGATTCGTGATTTTAACCATAATGCTTTGCAGTACGTCTCTCATTGCTTTTAACCATAATCCTTTGCTTCTAACAAGCTACCCTAATCGGTCTCAACCTGCAGCGTGCAATTGCGCAACTTGCAAAATTTACCAGCCTGGTCACGTGCCTCTTTCATTGATTTCTCGGAAACGCTTCCGTCATTACAATTGACATATTTTCTGATCGATGACGCTTTGTGTGAATTTTGTGAAATTTTAAACTGCTTTATACTGTAGTTATTCACGGTTTATTTGAATCATTTTAAAGCATCATGACAATACAAGCAAAGCTGTTGAAAAATTTCATTGAGTGTCCCATCGATTTCTTCCGGACCCTTCCGATGTCACTGCCATTTGTAAATGCCTCGCTTCCTTCTATAACTTTCGGGAAAGTACCTTTCGGTTTATTTTCATTTCCTGGAAATGAAATTCGTTCATTCGTCAGCTGCGTTTACATAATTAAAGTATCTAGTTTCATCAATACATGTTTAAGCACATTGTGCTTTAGAAGTTTCTCAATCTACCCAGAGTCATGGCTTCCTGTCCTACGTGGGTAGGGCGTTTAGTTTTCTCCGCCCTGATTATAACTCAGTGTGTCTTTTTAGCTGCTTATCCGGCCAAGTACGAAAATAATTCTGGCTGGTATGCTGTAACTATTACATTTGCCCCAGCAGTAATCTTATGGTGCTATCTTATAGTTCGTTCTAAAGCAAATCTTCGCTTGTTGTTTTATGTCTGGGATTTGTACGTTATCTTCGCCTTGGTTCCCAACATTGGCATCGTCTTTGGAGTTGTTGGAGACAGCATTGACAAGAACAGGTATCTTGGTCCAAATACTCTGAAGCTGGTTCTGTGCATCACACCGCTTCTTCTGCTACTGTTGCTACATAGTGCAGATGATTCTCACGACACTGACGAACACAAAGAACTGGTGTCCAAGTTGTCTTATCTGATGGCCATAGATCTCTTCGATGTCGTTGATATGATCGACATAGTTTTGGAAGGATATGAATACAATATTGGAATACCCAAAGGTTTCGGAACAGGAATGATCGTGGTGGCATGCTACACTCTTCTGTTGACTCCGTGGCATTTGGCGGAAAACAAAGTGAAATGTGGAAGAGTGGAGCTTCGCTTCTGTACAGCAATTTGCCGTAACATCGTAGAAATGCTTTTCGTCAATTTGGTGTTCTTGGTCATTCGCGCGGTGGTTTTCTTCGATTATGGCAAAGATGCGTCTATCTTCATCGCCAAGAATGGAATCGCAATGATTCTGTCCATGTTGGAGATCCGCTATCTTTGCAGTTCTGATAGCGACTAGTTGTTTTGTCTGATGGATGTTCCAGGAGAGAGAACGTTAACATTGAATTGAGAACACGCAAGAGACGAACACGTTACTATTTTATGTACACTACTGACGTACCTCTGACAACTGAACTGTTAAAAAATATAATTTTTCTCAACTAACTCTCACCCTTGCTATGTTTTTAACA
This sequence comes from Desmophyllum pertusum, assembly GCA_029204205.1. Classification (NCBI taxonomy): domain Eukaryota; kingdom Metazoa; phylum Cnidaria; class Anthozoa; order Scleractinia; family Caryophylliidae; genus Desmophyllum; species Desmophyllum pertusum. The sequence continues at coordinate 755,567 of MU826855.1, forward strand.
TTTTGGCCAATCTCGGCCGGCATCAATGACATTCTTACAAAAAGGTTCTTATAAAGCAAACAGAGATCAGTATTACACTTTGGAAATTTGCGTTCCCTCTTAACCAAAACATTCTCAATGGAGAGCCATCTATTAGAAACCCTTCAATAATTGTGAAGCAACCTGCTATTTCCTTTCCAGTGGCGGATCCATACCTGCATACAAGGTGGGGGCCGAGATTGAAATAGCTAGTGCCTGATAAAAAGCCTCACTTTTTTGGTCGAAAATATATAACCGCTTTGAACTTCTGTTTTACCTCTCGACTTGGGTAAACAAAGCATGATAGAAGTTTAAATTTACAAGAACATTGGTATGAAGAGTAAGATGTAAAGGATAAATAAATAAATAATAATATAGTGCATGAAATATTCCAAATAAAAATATTATACTCAACTGTTCAATTTGAGCAGACAATGAGCAATGTAAATGTAAATATAAAACAACATTGTCATTACATTTTGATTTATGTTAAGAATTATAATTTATGTCAAATAAATGGAACGATGATTTTGTGTTGAATTGATCTGATAGTTTGAATATATAATTTCTTGGTTTATTTATTCAATGCTTACCTATATATAGTTTTAAAGAAATAGAAAATGGTGCAGGTGTTTACATATTAGCCTGATGCAAACACGAGAAATAGTTTGGAAGAATTCGAATTTGATATAAACAACGACAACATTTATTTGTTCCTGAAAAAAGGAGAAAAAAAATGTATTCTAAATATAGAAATAATTCTACTGACCAAAGTTAAACTAATTTGAGCTAATGTGTGAGACAAAGCAAATCATTCATAAAGGTCACTGACACCAGAAAGATTTCTAAGAAAACTGCATGTTGTTCAACAAATTAAGGTATGACGTCATTTGTCTCAGCTTTTCTCGGAAGACAGCTGACTTTCTGGGCTTTCTTGGAAATACCGTACTTTGAGCTTTCTCTGTTGTGTTTACTATAAGCCTTTGTGCAAGAGTTTGCATCATGGCTTTATGCCTGGTCTACATTGGACGTCTTGTGTTCTTCGGCTTGGTAATCATTCAGTCTATTTCCCTGGCTTCCTACCCTGCAGAGTATAAAGACGATCGTGACTTCAGAGGACTAATCGCCCTTTGTCTCTTCACTCTCGGACCGTGGCTTTATATCATGTGCAATGATAAAAACCTTCAGTGGTTATTTGCTGTTTGGACATGTTATATCGTTGTATTCGTAATCTTCATCCTAATCATCTTTGCTGGAAGCGAGCCGATCGAGGACAAGCTCGACAAAGACAAGTTCTTCGGTCCAAACATTTTGAAAATGACGCTTTGCCTTTCCCCAGTGATTTTGCTGCTGCTACTGAGCACGGGAACAGATTCGATGATCTACAGAGAGCTGATTTGGAAGTTGTCCCTGCGAATGGCTCTCGACCTGTTCGATGGAGTTGAAATGTTGGAGGTCATTATCGAAGAAAACGAAGTCAGCCATAAAGTTCCTAAGAGCTTTGAAAAAGCCATTCTTGCCTTTGTCTGTATCAGTTTCCTGCTGTCGCCGTTGCAACTGATAGAGATCAAGTTGGATCGGTTCGGCGATTGGAAACTTCGCAAATGTACAGCAGCCTTGCGAACAACCTTTCAGGTTATTTGTATCAATTGTGTATTTCTGGGGCTTCGCCTTGATCTTTTCCTAAAGTATGGGAAAGATGCATCCATTTTCATCGCTAAAAATGGCATTATAATTTTTCTTGGCCTTTTTGAGATATGTTCGGTCTTTAGTTGTTGTGGCTGTGATGACATTAATCAATATTGAATGAAATGTTCCTTTTGCTATATACTTCTGATAAACCTGACAATCTAGTTATGTAGACAGCAAATACGTTAATATCATGCATGCATATGTAGTTTAGTCAACAGCAAAGTTTATATTGTCGAAAAATGACCATGTTTTAATGTTTTGAATCCAGCATTGTATAAATAGTTCCTTTTTTTTCTTCTTACAAGTTATATTGAGTGCTTTTGAAAAAGAAAGGTCTTGTCATTTGTTATGCCGTATATATCGGTCAGCGGTTCTTTATGTATTATATGCACACGCATGCCATGTGCTTTATTGATGCTGCCCTGCACAGCCATGTTTGATTAAAAAATGTTGTGTTGAAATGCTAAGTCTGATTTACTTTGCAAGACACAACACCATGCCTAGTTTGGCATCCATTCTTGATGAGTATTAAAACATTCCAGAAGTCACAGACCAAGTTGAATTCAATCCGAGACAAGTTAAGTTGGGACATTTTACATATTGCTGATATTTTTGTTCCCATTGTCCTCCTCCCCCTTCCAATGTTGTTTCGAGCAATTTTATGATCCAATCTTACAAACCAACATTGGGAGGGGCAGGGGAGAGCACAACTGTCCCAACTAATTATAACTTGTCTCTTATTGTAGTTTGGCATCCATTCTTGATGAGTATTAACACATTCCAGAAGTCACAGACCAAGTTGAATTGTAGGAAATGCAATGTAAAAATAAATATTTTTTGGCAATTTGTGATCCTGATCATCACCTTGTATGAAAAATAATTATTTCTCTGCTTTCGGCAAGAGTGGATGATCCTTTGCTTGCCAAACTCTCCCTAGTTTTCGCTCGCCAAGAGAAACCAAGACAGTGGCGGCCTCTCGAACTCGGCGATCGACCTCTACAACCACACGGAAAAATAGGGGACAGTGAACAATCTACTTTTGCTTTTATCTGATGCAGTTCCATGATTGTCATTTAAAAACTCCCTTACAACGGCAACACAATATCGTGCAGTATCGCAACACCAACCCAGAAATTATTTTACCTCTGTTAAATAAAATTCACAGTATACAAATCATTGAAAGCGTGTTGCAAATTGTAAAGGGCACTATTCCGCACACAAGACAACGAAGCTTCCTTTGAACCTTTATAACCCAATTTTTAAGGAAGGTCTGTCAGACTTGCCTTACCAGATAAATTTTCCTCGTAAATTGGTGTATCCTGCCTACTGGTACTCACTCACGCATGATCCTATTCGTGCCTACTGGCACACAAGGCAGCAACATAGGCTTTCCACTTGTAGCGTTCTTTAGCTAACTTCGAAAGATAACCCCAACACGTGTTGTGTTGGAGCATCTCCTTTTCAAATATTCTTCTCCATGTAGTTCTTGGTCTTCCACGCTTACTCTTTCCTTCAGGCGTCCATCGCAATGCAACCTTGGTGATATCACAGCCATCTTTGCAAAGGACATGGCCAAACCATTTCCACCTGCGCCTGGTCAAGATTGTGTCCATGTTATCCAGTTCAGTGATGTTGAGCAGCTCGTTGTTAGAAATTTTCTGTGGCCAGTAACTTTTCAGTGCTCTTTAAAACATAATTATTCTGCTCTTAATTTATTCTGCCCAGATGTATAGCCATTCTACTCAAATTCTGCTCTGTGCAATACTGAATTTATTAATTTTACGCTCATTAGTATTAATTAAATCTTCTTAAATTGTAATATAATGTATTTTTTAGACGCAGGGCCCCTATGGATACCAGCCTAGAGCTGAATGGGCCACCCTGCTTAAATAAAGATTACTTACTTACTTGAGAGCCGTTCTATTCATATTGCAGGATTAGTCCTATTTTGCGAATATTGCCACTGATATAGGTTGAAATTGGTAAATAGTAGATTCTTTGTCACTTTGCACAATTTTATAAGGATTATCATTTTGCATATTTATTGTTGTTTTTATTTGGCATTTTTATGAGTCATTATTATAACCTGGTTCTGTTAGTTTAACTAACATTTTTGCTCATCCTGCTCGAATTTAGCTCGGAAATTCCTTATTCTACCGTTATATATGTTTTCTTAGTCACAAACGGACAAAATTTGCCTTTTTAATTCTGCTCGAAACTCTGCAGGCAGAATTTAAACTGAGTATCCAAGCCAATGTCAGACCGCCAAACGAGATGCCGCAAAACGCAGTTCGTTTTCTTGGAAACCTTGAAATCTATAATACAGTGCATTGGATATAAAACAACCTTTGTTCGTATACATGAATATTAAGCCTGAATCCTTTCTCTGTGGCGAGGAGAATTTTCAAGTATTTAAGGAGTTCCTAAATCTGTAAAACCATGGCTTCACCGTTGATCTGGTTGGAGCGACTCGCTTATTTCATCCTGACGTCATTCAGTACGTTTCTTTCGCTTCCTATCCAGCACGTTACCAAAATCAAAATGGCTGGTATGGATTACTGTTCCTCTATCTTCCCGCTTTGATTCTGTGGTTTTATATTCTGTGCGATGAAGGAAAACTACGCTGGCTCTTTTTCGTCTGGGGTCTGTATGTCTGGCTTGCTTTGGTGCCCACAGTTGGTATAGTATTTGGACTCGTCGAAGACAAACTCGAGAAAGGCGCCTTTCTTGGTCCAAACATCCTAAAGATGACCTTCTGTTTGACTCCACTTCTTCTGTTGCTGTTACTCAACACAGGAACTGATTCAAGTGAATACAGAGAACTCGTTTCCAAGCTGTCCTTCCAGATAACGCTAGATCTTTTCGATGGAGTTGAAATGTTGGAAGTTGTTCTCGAAGAAAATGAACTACATAGAGGAATTCCAAAGGGTTTTGAACAAGCCATCATCGCTGTCGTTTGTATAATTTAACAAACTTGTATAGTTTGTAAAATTATGATCCGCGTATAAAACTTGTCGTAACTCCTTTGCAATTCTATCCTGTAGCAATTTCATAAAAGGATGCGGCTCGGGTTCTCTCTACGCCTTCTCGGGAGCGAAATGACGTGGCTATGATCTTTATCAGAGTATAAAGACATAGGAACGGAGGTTTTATTCCTTAAGTACAGTTTTGTAATACAACACCACTTATGTTCGTGTTTTCTTATAAGTGTGCACTTATTATCTTAGCTTGGCCTGCCTGTGGTATCAGTTTGAGCACTTCCGGATCGGAACTTCAGTACGTTACTGTTGATCTAAACCTCATTTCTCGGAAAAGGCCACGTGTCAGTAGCAAATTCGCAGAAGCGACAACGCTTCAGTTCTCTTTCTAGTCTCTAGACTGCAACACCGTTTCTAACGGAGTAAAATCATGGCTTTGCGACTCCTTCATGTGGGGCGTTTGTAGTTTTCGCTCTGCTTCTAACTCAGTGTGGTTTCTTCGCAGCTTACCCTGCATGGTACAAAGATGATTTGCGCTGAATTGGTGTCGCAGCTTTGTATGTACTAGCACTGTTTTACTGGCTGCACTGTTTGAAAACGAATGCAGAACTTTTGAGGATGTTCTTCAACTGGGGTCTGTACGTTGTGGTCGCCATAATTCTGTCCATATTGGAGATCCGCTATCTTTGCAGTCCTGATAGCGACTAGTTGTTTTGTCTGATGGATGTTCCAGGAGAGAGAACGTTAACATTGAATTGAAAACACGCAAGAGACGAACACGTTACTATTTTATGTACACTACTGACGTACCTCTGTTAGTCTGTTCAAGCTGATCATGAGCCGGAGCTCAATGTTCTTTTTTGTTTTGGCCACTTGACAAGCGCCTGGAAACGTTCTTAAGATGCTTTTGACTTTAACATACATTATCAGTAGTAAAACCTCGTTGTACACGTTATGTATCACTCCCACAGGCTAAAAATGTTATACAGATATATAGTTAAGTTTACAAGACAACTGAACTGTTAAAAAATATAATTTTTTCTCAACTAACTCTCACCCTTGCTATGTTTTTAACATTTTGGCCAATCTCGGCCGGCATCAATGACATTCTTCCAAAAAGGTTCTTATAAAGCAAACAGAGATCAGTATTACACTTTGGAAATTTGCGTTCCCTCTTAACCAAAACATTCTCAACGGAGAGCCATCTATTAGAAACCCTTCAATAATTGTAAAGCAACCTGCTATTTCCTTTCCAGTGGCGGATTCATACTTGCATACAAGGTGGGGGCCGAAATTGAAATAGCTAGTGCCGGATAAAAAGCCTCACTTTTTTGGTCGAAAAGATATAACCGCTTTGAACTTCTCAGTTTTACCTCTCGACTTCGGTAAACAAAGCATGATAGAAGTTTAAATTTACAAGAACATTGATATGAAGAGTGAGATGTAAAGGATAAATAAATAAATAAATAATAATATAGTGCATGAAATATTCCAAATAAAAATATTATACTCAACTTTAATTTGAGCAGACAATGAGCAATGTAAATGTAAATATAAAACAACATGTCATTACATTTTGATTTATGTTAAGAATTATAATTTAATTTATGTCAAATAAATGGAACGATGATTTTGTGTTGAATTGATCTGATAGTTTGAATAGACGATTTATTTATTCAATGCTTACCTATATAGTAAGTTTTAAAGAAATAGAAAATGGCGCGGGTGTTTACATAGCCTGATGCAAACACGAGAAATCGTTTGGAAGAATTCGGATTCGATAACAAAGACAACATTTATTAATTTGTTCCTGAAAAAAGGAGAAAAAAAATGTTTTCTAAATATAGAAATAATTCTACTGACCATAGTTAAACTAATTTGAGCTAATGTGTGAGACAAAGCAAATCATTCATAAAGGTCACTGACACCAGAAAGATTTCTAAGAAAACTGTATGTTGTTCAACAAATTAAAGTATGACATCATTAGTCTGAGCGTTTCTCAGAAGACAGACTCTTTTGTATTGTGTTTTCTTGGAAAGACCGTGCTCTGAAGTTTCTCTGTTGCGTTTACTATATATAAAGCCCTTGAAATCGTGGACTGACCCGACGTATTGTGCAACCCGGCCTGAACAATCGATGATCGACGAAAATCGATAACAATCGATGATAATCGATGCCAATTAATTGATTGATATTGATAATCGAAGACCTCACTCTGAAAGGTGTTCGAAGGCATCATTAAATTACTAGGCTGATTTAGATGTCAGAGTGCCAAGATCTAGACAAAGCATGTAAAACTTGGAAACGCCCGAGAAAAGGGCGCAGGCAATGAATCAGAAACTTTTCTTTTTACTTTTTGAAAAAATTGGGTCGGTCGCGCGATGGGAAATAAAACATTTTATGGGGATGGATGGCCAAGCATTCTACTGACTGCAGTTAAACGAATTTGAGCTAATTTGTGACAAAGAAAATCATTTCATAAAGGTCACTGACACCAGAACGATTTCTAAGAAAACTGTTCAACAAATTAAGGTATGACGTCATTTGTCTCAGCTTTTCTCGGAAGACAGATTCCTTTGTACTGCAGGACTTTCTTGGAAAGTTACTCTGTTGCGTTTACTATATAAAGTCCTTGCAATCGTGGACTGCCCGACGTATTGTACAAGAGTTTGTATCATGGCTTCATTTCTAGTCTGCATTGGACGATTCATGTTCTTCGGCTTGGTAATCATCCAGTCTATTTCCCTGGCTTCCTACCCTGCAGAGTATAAAGACCATAGCGGCTTCTATGTACTAGCCGCCCTTTGCCTCCTCGCTCTCGGACCCTGGCTTTATATCATGTACAATGATAAAAACCTTCAGTGGCTATTTGCTGTTTGGACATGTTATATCGTTGTATTTGTAATCTTCATCCTAATCATCTTTGCTGGAAACGAGCCGATCGAGGACAAGCTCGACAAAGACAAGTTCTTCGGTCCAAACATTTTGAAAATGACGCTTTGCCTTTCCCCAGTGATTTTGCTGCTGCTACTGAGTACGGGGACGGATTCGATGACCTATAGAGAGCTGATTTGGACGTTGTCCCTGCGAATGGCTCTGGACCTCTTCGATGGAGTTGAAATGTTGGAAGTTATTATGGAAGAAAACGAAGTCAGCCATGAAGTTCCTAAGAGCTTTGAAAAAGCCATACTTGCCTTTGTTTGTATCAGTTTTTTGCTGTCGCCGTTGCAACTGATAGAAATCAAGTTGGATCGGTTCGATTCAGCCTTGCGAACAGCCATACAGGTTATTTGTATCAATTGTGTATTTCTGGGGCTTCGCCTTGCTCTGTTTCTGGAGTATGGTAAAGATGCATCCATTTTCATCGCTAAAAATGGCATTATAATTTGTCTTGGCCTTTTTGAGATATGTGCGGTATGTACTTGGTGTGGCTGTGAAGACATTGATCGATATTGACTAAATGTTCCTGTTGCTGATAACCCTGATAATTACGTAGACAGCAAATACGTTAATGACATGCATATCTAGTTTAGTCAACAGCAAAGTTTCTATTGTCGAAAAATGACCATGTTTGAATGTTTTGAATCCAGCATTATATAAATAGTTCCTTTTTTTTTCCTACAAATTATATGAGTGCTTTTGAAAAAGAAAGGTCCAGGTACCTATTACTATGTATAGACGACCTTGTCATTTGTTATGCCGTACATATTGGTCAGCGGTTCTTTATGTATTACATGCACACGCATGTCGTGTGCTTGTATGTTGGTGCACCGCACAGCCATGTTTGATTAAAAAATGTTGTGTTGAAATGCTAAGTCTGATTTACTTTGCAAGACACAGCACCTTGCCTTGTTTGGCATCCATTTTTATGAGTAGTAAAATATGCCAGGACAAGTTAAATTGTATGGGAATACAATGTAAAAACAAATAATCAGTTTGGCAATTTGCAAATCCTGATGTACATTCTGTGTACATCACCTTGTATGAAAAATAATAATTTCTCTACTTTTGGCAAAAGTGGACAATCTTTTGCTTGCCAAATGGTTTTGGCGGGTGCCTTTTGCTTTTATCATACAGTTCCATGATAGGAAAACTCCCAACAACAGATCTAGAGTATCGTGCTAGTATCGTAACAACGACCCAGAAATTATTTTATCCACTTGTACCTCTGATAAATTTATATACAAAAATCATTGAAAGGGTGTTGCAAATTGGAAAGGAGCACGATTCCGCACACAAGACAACGAAGCTTCCTTTGAACCAGCCATTATAACCCAATGTTTAAGGAAGGTCTGTCAGACTTGTCTTACTAGATACATTTTGCTCGTAAATAGACCTTTCTCCAAAATGCCGCCGCAAATTCATATTAAACTGAGCGTAAAATCAATACCAGCACCTGAAAGACGTTTGTATGACTGGGGGTATGGCGTATACCCCCAGTCATACAAACGTATCTAAATTTTCCAGTTTTCAACTTCCGTTTTGTAGACTCAGATAGAACCTAACCTAACGAAGCTTCGTACGATTACCAAACAAGAGGTGGTCTTTCAGAACCTCTCAGTTTAATTTTCATCATTTTGAATTTGCGGCGGGTCTAATTGGAGTATCCTGTCTACTGGCACTCACTCACTCATGATCCTATTCGTGCCTACTGGCACATAAGGCAGCAACACTTCTGGTGATCTTTAGCTAACTTCGAAAGATAACCCCAACACGTGTTGTGTTGGAGCTTCTCCTTTTCAATTATTCTTCTCCATGTAGTTCTTGGTCTTCCACGCTTACTCTTTCCTTCAGGCGTCCATCGCAATGCAACCTTGGTGATATCACAGTCATCTTCGTGAAGGATATAGTCAAACCATTTCCACCTGCGCCTGGTCAAGATTGTGTCCATGTTATCCTGTTCAGTGATGATGAGCAGCTCGTTGTTAGAGTTTTATGTGGCCAGTAAATTTTCAGTGCTCTTTAAAACATAATTATTCTGCTCTTAATTCTTCCCAGATGTATAGCCATTCTACTCAAATTCTGCTCTGTGTAATACTCAATTTATCAATTTTACGCTCATTGGTATTAATTGACAGCCGTTCTATTCATATTGCAGGATTAGTCCTATTTTGCGAATATTCTGCCACTGATATAGATTGCATTTGGTAAATGGTAGATTCTTTGTCACTTTGCTCAATTTTATCAGGATTTTGCATATTTATTGTTGTTTTTATTTCGCATTTTTACTGAGTCATTGTTATAATCTGGTTCTGTTAGTTTAACCATCAGTTTTGCTAATTCTGCTCGAATTTAGCTCGGAAATTCATTATTCTACCGCATGATACCCTAGTCGCAAACGGACAAACGTTGCCTTTTTAATTCTGCTCGAAACTCTGCAGGCAGAATTTAAACTGAGTATCCAAGCCAATGTCAGACCGCCAAACGAGATGCCAGAGAACGCAGTTGGTTTTCTTGGAAACCTTGAAATCTATAATACAGTACATTGGATATAAAACAACCTTTGTTCGTATACATGAATATTAAGCCTGAATCCTTTCTCTGTGGCGAGGAGAATTTTCAAGTATTTAAGGAGTTCCTAAATCTGTAAAACCGTGGCTTCACCGTTGATCTGGTTGGGGCGACTCACTTATTTCATCCTGGTGATCATTCAGTACGTTTCTTTCGCTTCCTATCCAGCACGTTACCAAAATCAAAATGGCTGGTATGGATTACTGTTCCTCTATCTTCCCGCTTTGATTCTGTGGTTTTATATTCTGTGCGATGAAGGAAAACTACGTTGGCTCTTTTTCGTCTGGGGTCTGTATGTCTGGCTTGCTTTGGTGCCCACAGTTGGTATAATATTTGGTCTTGTCGAAGACAAACTTGAGAAAGGCGCCTTTCTTGGTCCAAACATCCTAAAGATGACCCTCTGTTTGACTCCACTTCTTCTGTTACTGTTACTCAACACAGGAACTGATTCAAGTGAATATAGAGAACTCGTTTCCAAACTGTCCTTCCAGATAACTCTAGATCTTTTCGATGGAGTTGAAATGTTGGAAGTTATTCTCGAAGAAAATGAACTCCATAGTGGAATTCCAAAGGGTTTTGAACAAGCAATCATCGCTGTCGTTTGTATAAGCTTCTTGCTCTCGCCTTTCCAACTGGTGGAAAACAAACTGCAAGGAGATCATCAATGGAAAATCCACAAATGCACTTCTGCCTTGCGTATCAGCATTCAAGTTCTATGCGTCAACAGTGCGTTTCTGGGACTTCGTTTGGGTCTGTTTTTCGAGTACGACAAAGATGCATCCATTTTCATCGCGAAAAATGGCATCATAATTATCCTTGGCTTTTTGGAGATATGCTCGATTTTCAAGTGCTGTGGTTGTGACAACGACTAATTAATGACTGACCATTTAAAAGTAGTACTGAGGTGTCCATATACAGCAAGTCAGAATTATTTTCTGTTAAACTTTGCAGTTTTCAATTTGATTTTGTTCAGATTAACAAGAATTATCAACCTTTTCAGTTTGTTATAACGGAATAAACAGAAAAATTCCCCCAAAATATAAAAGATGTCACTGTTAGCAGGTAATTGAACATTCGATTATGTTTCAATTGAGTTTGATTGCCGACCATTCGGCAATTGAATGTTTGGTTGATGTGTTTCTTGTGAGTTCGATTACCATACCCAATCAAATGATTGGTGTTCGACTGAGTTCGATTAGACACTCAGGGATCCAAATGTGACCAATGAGCCCCCGGGGATTTGAGAAACACGAAAAAACGTTTTCGGGCACTTTACGGGGCAGTTTTCGGACCCGATGAGTTTTCGGGACGTTTGAGAAACGCACGCCAGGTACCCGGGGGGGGGGGGGGGGGGGTCATCGTATTTTTTAGGGTGTTTAGGGTGAACTAAATCGGATGTGACCGGCAAATTCTTGACAGTGTGACTTCGTGTCTATGATTAAAAGTACTTTAAATAATAAAATCGTGACTTTTCACTAGAGCTTTTCCGAGAACCATTAAAGGGGGATTCTACCTGAATTTCAATGAAATTTTAAGAGGTTTAAAGAAGGGATAGAAGGAAAAAAAATAGTTGACAGTTGACAGTCGATACCCACGCGGGTGCTCTTGCGTGGTTATCAACTGTCGTCAATGTCAATCTACTAATTTTTAACTTCAAATTCTAATTTTAAAACTACATTAAATCTTCAATATTTCTTATTTCCCCAAATTTTACAACTGCTTTGAGAAAAACTATTTCCTCCCCAAAATACCCAAAAATCACCCAAAAACTTACAAAACACCCCATAACATAGATTCATGGGATGAGCATAGAGTTTTTGGATTGCTAGAAACGTGAACGAGATATTTCCATTTAACCCATGTTAAGTCGCGGAAAAATGGCATTCAGGTAGAATCCCGCCTTAAAGCGACAAAGTGTTGGCCTTAATTTCCGAGAAATGGTTCAGGGGAATCCCCGAATAACTGCGGTTAAAGATGGTGCATCTTTTAACCTATCATGATTTATATTTTTTCAAGTTTGTCGTGAATAATCTGTCTCAATCGCAAGCATCCTTGTTCTTTTTCAGTCAGTATCATTACCTCGTTGACGTTTTATTTTTCTACCTTATAATGAACTGTTATTTTGAGGTAGATTAGATTTGAAGGTAATTTTATACCTCAGATGAGAGTTTCACGGAAAACGATATAAACGTCAGCTTCCTGTCTCTTTATTTTCCTCGAATCGTTAAATAAATTTAACCATCACAAAAATCAAGCAATTGATGTTGCAATTTGGATTAGTCGTATTTTGCGAATATTCTGCCACTAGGATTCTTTGTCACTAGGTGAATTTTCTTTCTTTTGCTCAACTTTATAAAGATTATCATTTTGTAGATATAGTGTTGTTTTTATTTGGTTTTTATTTTTTTAAATCTGCTGGAACGGTACTAATGTTCCCTTGCCGCAAACGGCCAAAATAGCCTAATTAATTCTGTTCGAAAATCTGCCGGCAGAATTTATCCAAGCCAACGTCAGACCGCCAAACAATATGCCGGAAAAACGCCAGTTATAGACTTTACCTTTAACCTTTATATCTTAAAAAGATATATGGTGTTGTATTTAATGGATTAAAATTTTCAGCAGCTGAGTGCCCGCGCGTAACAGTAGGGTTAAAATGACGTTCCGACCATCAGTATGCATTTATGAAAATAGTATGCACGAAGTGCGACGACTGATACCAAAAATACGCGAAATATTCATGAACAGGCTCCTTAAAATATTCTATTTTTGCGTTAATTAGACTGTTTGCTCGGGAAGCCTTCGGAAGCGTAAAAACAAGCAATTTTGTGTCCAAGAATTCAGCGCGGATAGTAGAAATTGATGAGCTGACACAGCAGGGAGGTAAACTAGGCGTATTGCAAAATCGGCGTCAGATATGTCACAATAGAGGTTAAAACTGATCACTGAGTGGTAAAACCAAGTTGCTTTGTGTTCTTCTCAAGGAGAAAACTTGGACACAAAATCCCGTTTTACCAAATTAATTTTGAGCAAAGTAGCTTACAGCATTACCGTGCTGTAAAGCGTGATTCATTGAATAATATACAGTCCTGGTAAACTTCCATTATTCCCCAATGCATCTGTGAAATTTTAGAGGAATCGGCTTCCAAACGTCCAAATATAAAGCTTTTAAAAGTAACACTTCTACCAACATTTTGCCTTACGAATTTATTCATGTACAGGTATCCCCCGCGAGGTCAAAGACGTTTACTGGGAAAAATAGTTTATTTGATATATTTCTGGCAGGTCACATGACATTTAGTAGAAAATATCCAATATTTGGGGAATTGCCAGCGGTGTTCAGTGAAATCATCAAATGAAAAGGCATTTTAGACGCAGGTCAAATATTTCCAGCCCTTCACGTTTGAAATGACCGTCCCTCGTTTCGCAGAAAAAAATATAGTGTCAAAGGTCATTTTTGGGGAAAAAAATCGACTTTTGATTACTTATAACTCCTTAAATCGAAATCATGGACGATCACTGTGTTCCAAACGTAGCGAGGTAGATATAGTGAGATAACTTTAAACTCTATCGAAAGCACTCATTTATTGATTAATACAAGTATAATTCGCCGGTATTATTATCAAATACCACTACGACTCATGCAATTTACCAAAACAAACAATACAGCTAGGTGGATAACAGTTTAACAAATGACTAAGGCAGGTAGAAATTACAGTTCAACGCTTATTACAGTTATGATCTGACAAGAACAGTTTACGGCTAAGTACTTTTAAAAATAAACTGGATCATAACCTACAACTTGGAAAAACGAAACAATAATTTCTATGTTGGCTTTTATAATATATTTTAAAGCAGTAAAAGCGGATCAAAATAAAGCAACAATCTCAATTTCTCTCCTCCCAGTTCCGGCATTATAATGTTACCGAACAGATTTAAGATGTTCTTGAACAGCGTGACGGAGAAAAGATGATTCCAAATTGTGTCTGAACTTTGCTTTAATGTGAACTCAACGAGTACAATTCTCAAGTGTTGGTGTACAGTTCTTACATCATTGAGCTTAGCTCTATACACATCGAGCTCCGCTCTCAACTGAATTCAACTCAATTCAACTGACTTGCTGTTAACAAGTGCTTCTATTTATGCCTAAATTACATATTCGTAAATAACTACTGTTAACACTAAAGATAAACAACTTCGTTTAGGTCTTATGAGGTAGTTTCAGCTGCTAGTGGTCTCAGAAAGAAAATAATCTTAAATGAGACTAGTTATGTTTACTTGTGCAAAATTCTGTACTTCAAGAAATAACTCGAATAAGGAATTCTTAAAGAGTAAAGTAAACAGACCTATAATACGATGTCAACTTTTCCTAAGTTGCCATCAAAAGAAAGTTAAGTCTAAGATGAGGAAGGCATTGATTTTAGGCCTTAAGTTCACGAATCGAGAACAAAGAACTTAGAAGGTGTTGAAAACATGGAGGGAAGCTAGGTTTTAATAATATACATAAAGTATATTAGTATGCGAGCTTTCCTCAAGATGTGCGAGTATTTCACAGTCTAAAATAAATAGTTCGTTATACTTTTATTGAAAAGGAAATTGCTTATTTAGAAAGCTTGTCATCTTACGCAAATTGCTTAATAAAAGAAATCACTTGTTTAGAAAACTTCGACAGCTGAAACTCACTCTGTAATTAAGAAACGATAGCTATGAAATTACAATTTGATATTTTGATTCAAAAGAACTATAAAGTTCGACGTTTTATATTATTTTAAACCCGTCACCTGAAAGGTAAGATTTATTTCCTATCTTAAATACCCAAAACTACTAAACATAATATTAACCCAAAATATGCTCTTACAATAAAGCGCTATCTGTGTTCTCGAATTATTTCCCAAAGAAGATGAGAGGAATTTTGTTGTTCCAGTTGGGAACACCAACAAGAAATAAACATTTGTCATTCCTTGCCCCTTGAGGCTAACATAACACATGTAAGCACAGGAGAAAATATTACTGAGCATTATATAAGTTATAAGTGACTTACGTAATCAGTTGTTGTGATTGTGAGAAAAAGATTTTGTACTTCTTCCGATGTTTTGGCAAAAATAGACAAATTAGACTCGCACCCTTTGTCGGCATCAGCAGCAGACAATACCACAATAATTCCCCTACCTTTGTTGTTGATGGCATTTGCCTTCGCAACTAACTTTCTAGCCGACGTATTGTGCTTATTGTAGCAAAAAATTGCTGAATGCTTCAAGCCGAGATCTAAAGCCATATAACGAGCCAGTAATAAATGTGTCGTGTCGCCTCCAATTCTCGGGTTCACGTCGACCAGGTACTTTCCGTGATCTGTGATTACAACCTCAAACGTAACCAGCCCAAAGTAGCCTCGCTTTTGAAGGTAATTTTTAATCGGTAAAGTGAATTCTTCGTACACGAGCTGCTCATAGGCGTCTTGCTTGTCCCAGTCCACTGATCCGACGGTCCAGGAAAATCCTCTAAAGCCTCCGGATGTCGTGCCGATCCAGAAGAGTTCGCCTGTTTTGTGCAGATAAAATTGAAAGCTGGGCACTTCTTCGATCCGAGGGATTAATTCCTGGAAGACAATCCCCCCATTCCAACCGCACACTTCTCTAATGTGTCGCAACGTGGCGGATAACTCGATTTCGTTCTTCACGAGCCTGTTCCCACGTCCTCCACTGCTCATGTCAATTTTAACAATGCAGGGAAAGGAAATGGCACTTTCGTCCATGTGTCTTGGAGTGGGCGCTTTGATGTCGAGTATGGAACTCTTGAGGTGCAACTCGTACAAAATATCCGGGTGTACGAAGTGCTTGTGTTCGGGGATACCTTGCAGTGCCTCTCTAGTTACGATTGGAAGATCGTCCTGCAGTCCTTCGTCCGTCGACTTGACAACTGCGGCAGGGAAATCAGGAAGCCACTGTTTCCAATGCTGCTTCAAGAACCATTCTGGTTTACACTCCATCAGAACGGGAATTTCATCGCCGGCTGCGGGAAGGTGATAAATCGGTGACATAAGCCAACGAAAAGCTGAAGGAGATGGCGGGTAGTCGTATATTCGGTATTTCTTATCGTTGAAAAATCTGTACCCTTTCAAATATGAGGACGGTTTATGGGGAAGAAAATAGGCATCTTTCAGGTCTTTCTGGATGAGACTTCCAATGGTAATAGCGTTCTTCGAAGACGACATTCTGCATGGAAAAGTTGACAGACACATACAGTCAAAATGGCCGAAGCGTTCGTCCCAAATAATGATCAATGTTTTTATTAACCCATCATACTCGCGAGACTTGCAATAATAAAAATCTTCAGTGGCTATTTGCTGTTTGGGCAAGTTATATCGTTAGATTGGTGATCTTCATTGCAATCATCTTTCGTGGAATTATATAAATTACGAACAATTTTCTGTTGTAAAATATACAGGATTAAGGATGGGCATAAAACACAAATGAAGAATCAATCTTTTCTTATAGCTTTTCCCTTTACATTTGACCATTTTGCGACTATTAACGTACCTCATTTTGCAAGCCAGCTTACATATATCGTATGGAATGACTGTCCTTGGTGTTTCAAGCAAGAACGTTGTTGAGGCGTTAATTTTCACTAGATTTGCTACCAACACCAAATAAGGGTTTATTACATAAACATCCCGTCTTTCTTGGAATCGAATTGCGAATAGTGTATTATTCCGCCTTGGTTATTGTCATTAATGAGGTATGGAAGCGCAACTCCGACCGGAACTAATCCGGCACGAAGTGGCAGGAGTATGGGAAAAGGGTTCCGGGAACTAAGTAGCTCGAGGCAGGCAAGTTACTTGTATTCCCACTAAATAAACCGCAAGTTCCCGGAACCCCTTCCCATAACCGGGGATGCCATCAACCCCGGCTTGAACTGGGTGGGTGGGTGGGTGGGCACCAAGTTCCCTCTTCGTCGGTTTGAATTACTAACCACGAGTTGTGAGCGTCCTTTTGCCTTTATACTCCCCGGCAACCAATGAGCAGCGGGTCCTATTGCAACACACTTCTTTGCACGTGCTGAGGGTCATTAATGAACTAATCTCGGCGGAACATACATATTCACATGACTGTGCGTAGTGTATTATTCCGCCTTGGTTATTTGTCATTAATGAGGTATGGAAGCGCAACTCCTCCCTTCGCCATACCGCCCCAACGAGTAATCAGACCACTTTCACATCCACACTGTATTCTTCCTTGTTCCCTCTCCAAACCTTATGCTTTATTTCTCTTAAGCCGGTTATATAAAACACTCGAAACTAACTTGAAAGTGTTAAAGGCTCTGTACTTTTGAACTTTTGAACGCTTCCGTTCCTCGATATACAATTCTTTAACAAATCTACACATGTTGAGACAAAGGTGTACGTGAAACCCACCAATACTGGCCTCTTGTTACATTATAAGAGTCATGTCGATGATCGATATAAACGCAGTTTGTTAAAGACTATGCTTGATCGCGAATTTCGGCTTTAATTTCTTCCAACTGGTCCTTTTTCTCAGAAGAATGCGATCGCTTGAAATTACTGTTTTCTCGACTTGAATACCCGCACAAATTAATTAACTCTACCATCACTCGCTTTGTTGCCTTGAAAGCATTAGATCAACCTGCTCTTTCACCGTTTGTTGCTGATGGATCAGATCCCGTTCGCGTTGTTCTTCCCTTCAAAGAACAAGTCTCAGCTAACATTCTTCGCGATCAACTCAAAGATTTGAGCCAGAAGATTCATGTTACTATTCAACCCGTATTTGTCAGCCACAAGATCGAACAGGATCTTAAGTTGCGTGAAGCTGAGCCAAACATTCTGAACCAACAGTGTCTTGTTTACAAATTTGAATGTGACCTGTGTGATGGGGGTTATGTTGGATTCACAAGCCGGCATTTGCATCAACGTGTCGAGGAACATAAATATTCTTCTTCCTCCATTGGCAAGCATTTTCGTGACATGCATTGTTTGATTCCTAAAGATCTCAGCAATAATTTCAGCATGTTGAAAAAGTGTAAAACCAAGTTTGACTGCCTCGTTACTGAAATGTTTTTTATTAAGGAACTGAGACCTAGTCTCAATGTACAGTCTGACTCAATTCGTGCTCAGGTTTTGGTTTAATTTAAATACTTTTTTGCATGCTTTGTCCCTTTTATTGTCTTTTTGCACATTTTATACATTTTTATACATTTTTGGCTAACATTTTTTAGAGTTCTTACGTCATTGTTTATACCTGTATATATATGCTAATTATTTATTCCAACCTTGAACTTGATAATGACCGTCGAAGCGCGGTCGAGACGTCGTTCGCTTTTACCAGTATTTTTTATTCTTAACCCTATTCTGCCTGGGGGGGGGGGGGGGGGGGGCAGAAAGTGCCCGCGCTGACTTCAAATTTATCGTATTTAAAGAGCATTCAAGAAATCATAGCCAAACTTTATGACTTTTCCTAAAAATTATCTGGGAACATTTTGGTGTGCCAATTTTTTGATCACGTGACTTGATGTTTCCATGGCAACCAAGTTTTGACAGGCCGTTTTAGCCAAATTTGGTATTTTCAGTTTAAATGTCCGTTTTCGTGAGATTTTCGCTTTTTACGAAGAGTTTCTTCCAAAATCTTTGCAATTTTTGCATCCTTATATTGTTTTTGATGTTTTCAAATCAAATCTGGTGATTTTCTGACATTTATGAACAATTGAAAAATCCAAGATGGCGGATCCAAGATGGCGGACAGGTTTAAAGTATGACGTTATTTCGGCGTGATATGATATCATAATTGATTCGTAATTGCCACTAAAATAAACATGTTTGAATGCTTTATTCACCACATAAGTTTCATTTTTATAGCACAAATACGTTTCGAGATACAGATTGTTTTACCCAAATTTGTTGATTTTTTAGCTTAATTTTCAGTTTTCATAAAATGTTTGCTTTTTACGATGAAATATTTCCAAAATCTTTGCCGTTTTAGCATCTTTATATTTTTCTTGATTTTTAAAAACAAATTTGGAGATTTTCTGACATTTCTGAACAATTTAGAAGTCCAAGATTTAGGATCCAAGATGGCGGATTTTTTTAACATATGACGTCATTATGGCGTGTATGACGTCATAATTGACACGTGACTGCCACTAAAATAAAGATTTTCGGATGCTTTACACACCATGTAAGTTTCATTTTCATAGCGTCAATACTTTTCGAGATACATAGGGGGGGGCACTATCTGCCCCCCACCCCCCCCCCCCCCCCCCCAGGCTCAGGAACGAAAAAAAAGCCCAGGCAGAATTGGGTTAATTACTTTTGAACTGAAAATTTATTCCAGAAATGCTGTGACAAAACCTGTCAATTCATTGGCTATCTTATAGTGTTTACCAGTGTCCGTATCTATATCCGCTAACTTTGCCGCTGGACCTGCTGGATTCAGAACCTGTTTCAACTTGATATAAAAATATAGGCCATCTGGCTAGATTTCCAGCCGACATGATCCATTAAATCATTAAGGCAGACATCTGCAAGTGCCATTGAAATGGCGCCACCACTTCGGAAACCATGTAGAGTGAAACGCTTGCTCGATAGACTCCCCTGCAACTGAGTCGTATGTTTCACCCTGAAGGTACCCAATTAAATAGTGATTCACAAAATCATGTACGCCCACTTTGCTTTAAATCCAATTAATCAAAATCTTCTGCCAAGCGGACGGGTCTTTGTGAACCCCGCGAGCTACAAAATGATTGGGATCTAGAAATCGCAACTGAGATAAATCAGGCGTCTCTTTGGAAACTAGAATGTCCTCTATAGTGGGAATCCCTGTAACTCCCTCCTGAACGAGGACCCCATCCATAGTAGTCCAAAATGAATTCTCATTGGGTGTCCCCGATTAGTGGGCCTTTTGGCACGCTAGAAGACTTCGACACATTAATAAAGTTGTTATTATTATTATTGGGAGGCTGACAACAGGATAATTTATGATTAAATTCCTCGTGTATCTTTTCCCAGGCAGGAATTTCAAATCCCTCATAGATTCTTCTCCGCTTCACTTGGCGGATCTTCGAAACAAAACACTTTTTGGAAACTTAAAACCCAAACGTACTATCCCTCCCTAGCCTGCGTCGCAGACAGTCTGACACGTCCGGCTGCACCGCAGGCTGTCCCTCCCAAGAGAGTATAACTAACAAAGATGGGGTCCCCGATCAGGAAAGAGTAACTTCCCACGCTCCGAACGAAACGTCCACAGGCCGCCCAGCAATAAGGCTAGCCCATGGGAGTTACTCGCCCTCATCGAAGATAAAAATACTAAATTATATTGTGCTATCACCCATATGCCTACGAAATAATTAAGAGATGCACCATAAATACCTAAATAATAGTAACAAACGAGATCAACTGAACGGTGCACACGAAAATGTTTCTTATATTGTTTATACCTTTTTCTTCTTTTTATTATTATCATTACACGCAAATGATTCAACTGAACTCAGTACCACTGAATTCTAATCTGTCCGATCACATTGGTGACCCCCTGAACCATCTCCCTCTCTTTGCTAGCGGTGGCTTTCCACCATCCCTCCAGCGCACTTGGCAATTCCCCTGGTAATGACCATAACCCTTACAATAGTAGCAGTGAACACCGCCTAGAGGACTACCCCGATCGCGACCTTGGAACGAGGGTGTGGCCGAATGGGGTGGCATTCTCAGGGCCTTATCGACCTTTGTCATAGCATCAAGCACTTTCTCTTGGTCTTTGTCTCCAAGTAGAACCAAAACATATCTTTAAAATTGCTCATCTGAACAAGTCGTGTTCTCACCTATAGCTTGGAGCACTGTAGAGTAGCGTTATCATTTTCTCATGCTTCGTCGATCACGGGCCAGTGTTATCATTTTTCCCCACGCTGCCTCGATCACGGGCCAGCGTTGACACATTTCTCATACTGCCTCGATCACGGGCCAGTCTCGGTTACAAACACGGTATATGTTACAATAACATGTAGTTTTGAGATCAACAGCAAAGTTTCTATTGTCGAAAAATGTCCCATGTTTGAATGTTTTTAATGCAGTATTGCATGCATGAATAGTTCCTCTTTTATTATTGCTGCCCAGAGGGAAGCGAAGGCAGCACACATATTCGTGTAGGAATTTGAGAATTTTGGTAGATGGTCGATCGGATCAATATTAAAGCAGCCAATCGGTGACCTTCTTATATAAACGAGTTATGCTGAAGTCTAGCCAATCGGCTGCTCTTTTATAATCAATGCAACTGACATGCACTCTGCTGTGTTTTCAACAAAAGCGATCGTGGATTCTAGCCGAGTTATTTCGTTGATTGCTTTAGCTGATCGATCTGTTATGGCTATTTCTGTTCGAGGAAGCATTCATCAAGATGCCTCTACAATAACGAGAGAGTTATCTACGTGAGAGAAAATGAATGTCCAGCAAACATTGCCCGCGAATAACACGAGAGTTCGCATGTCGTGACCCTGTCGCTTTACGGTGTCTGACATTTGCAGACTGCACTCTGCAGACTAACCCTATCATAACCCTAACCCTAACCAAAAACAATCCTAACCCTAAAAATTAACGCTTATTAATATAGCCATTTCTGCTAAATTTGCAGTTTTCAATTTTGCAATTGACAAAATGGTATCTGCGTCATTTGATATTAAACTTAAACGTGCTAGTAGCAATATAGTGCTGATGAAACATATCGTGTATTAATGGTGCAAGGGACTCAATTGATGCTTCCACCCTGGCCTGGGTCACTGCGTTGTGCTCTTGGAAAAATACCTCTCTCTCTCTCTCTCTCTCTCTCTCCCTCTCTCTCTCTCTCTCTCTCTCTCTCTCTCCTCTCTCTCTCTCTCTCTCTCTCTCTCTCTCTCTCCCTCCCTCTCTCTTTATCTCCAACAGACCTTGCTTACGTTAACAGGCTTAGACGATGAACGAGTCCAGGAGGCAGCGGCAGGCTGTATAAAAAACATGCGCATTAACACCATGAATATGCTTTCAAGATGAACTATCGACTTAACTGAAATGGTCGAAATGCACAGTTTTACACATTCGTACTTCATACCGCTTCGCTTATTACAGAGAATAACAAATGAAATTATTTGCCTGTAAGCTTCAATTAAATTATTCATTTATTCACCAGCGTACAAACTCAATGTGGAGAACGCACTGCGATAAATCACTGATAAATCCAGAATAAAATTTCGATACATATAGTAATTAATCCTTACCGTAGTTCGAATAGTCACGCACTCAAACCCTGTTGAACGCGTCCCGAAAATTCCTTTTTCACCGAGGTACTAACATATGAATGAAGCTTCAAAGTCGTCGATCGCAATACAAGGATCGCAAGAGTGGTTTCCATATAAAAACTGCACGATCGCAACGATCGCAAAGTTTTATGGTTTCCATATGATCGCAAGGATCGCAGAACACTTTTTTCTGCGATCGTTTCGAATGCAAATTTTGAAAGGAATAGTATATTGGCCCCGCACAACCCTTCCATCTTTGTCCCTTTACTGGTTAAACAGCGGACATTAAACATCAATAGACAATCCAGTAAAAACAGTTATGAAGGACAACTTGACTTCTCATGTGATCAGCCACGTATCATGACATGCATATAAATCGTCATCCCACTGATAAAGCTGCAAGCTGATGGGTTTTTCCTCAACTAAAAACACCTCACAGAAAGCTTAATTTTCTGCCCACCCACAAGAGCAATGGCGAACGTTCCTGGAGATGGAAAACGTTATAAGCACACTTCTACTATTCAGCACATTACCAGCAGGCATAGCTGAATTTTTTACAGCCTTGAACATTTTTCTTTCCATCACTGCATTTCTGGGCAATGTTCTGGCCCTCATTGCTCTTCACAGAGTGTCTTCGATTTATCCTGCAACAAAACTGTTCTTTCGATGCCTGGCGGTCACTGATCTTTGTGTTGGACTTATTGTACAACCCCTCTTTGCAACTTTCATTATGTCTGGTATAACACAGATGAACGCGAACGTTTTGTACTATGTTGACAAAGTTTGTGAAACGTCAAGCTTTATCTTGTGTGTAGTATCTCTCTTGACGTCGACCGCAATAAGTGTGGACAGACTTCTCGCCCTGTTGTTGGGGCTGAGATATAGACATGTCGTAACATTAAGGCGAGTTCGTGTGGTTATAATTTGTTTATGGTTTATTGGTGCTTTAAGTGGAGCGCTCCGGGCGTGGAGAAGAGATATTGCATTGAAAGAAGTCTTTGTTCTCACAATACTTTCGCTGGTAACTTCAATCTTCTCTT
This sequence comes from Desmophyllum pertusum, assembly GCA_029204205.1. Taxonomy (NCBI): domain Eukaryota; kingdom Metazoa; phylum Cnidaria; class Anthozoa; order Scleractinia; family Caryophylliidae; genus Desmophyllum; species Desmophyllum pertusum. Next base: position 779,073 of record MU826855.1, read on the forward strand.
ACACGAAGATCCACCTGAAACTACGACATCAACAAGCCCATATACAAAACCATGTCCAAGGACAACCGAACGGAGGAGGGATTCCGCTGAATATAGCAAGATACAAAAAGACGGTTTCTAGCATTTTATGGGTTCAAATAGCATTAGTTGTCTGCTATCTTCCCATTAGTATTGTGACTATGCTTTCTTTGAATGGAATAAACAATGACCTGGCTTGGTTAGCTACAGAAACTCTACTGTACTTCAACTCATCTCTAAACCCGATCCTGTACTGCTGGAAGATCAGAGAAGTAAGGCAACAAGTGAAGAACACGATCAGACAGCTTAGCTGCTTCTAAAACTTAAGCGATATAGATCGAGGTAACGTTGCAAATTGACAAACAAAATATGGAAAAAGTGAGCAATATTTGTTCAGAATTCAGATTGCCGGGCAGACGGCAGAGTAGGATTACGGACGAACGTTAAAAATGCGCCATCCGTGACGCATCATCTTTATGCGAGCAGCAAAACAGCAACTTTTCCTGAACTTTAATTGCATTCGACGAAGGCGAAAGCATACGAATTTGATCAGGGGAGGCCAAAGCCACAAATGTTCCTGTACATGGCTGTGTTCGGCCGTTTGGCTCCCCGCATGTATTTTTTCTTCTTTTTTAGGTCCTTTTTTCGGCCTGGAAACTGGTACGCATTCCTGTGTTCGCGCAGTTTTCTGTGCATAGCGGAACGATCGAAGCGGGACAAATGCCACGCTTATATCGACTGCTGTAAAAATGTAATTACTAACTTAGTTGGACATGAAAAGGCTACGTTTGAGATTCATATTTTACTTAAGCCGGACGCGATGCAAAGCACTGAGAATTTACCGGCATGGCATCGCTGAGTCTACCGGCGATTTTCTCTGTCTAAATTGTAAATAATTTACTGATAGAAAACAAAGTGTATTTGGGACGGAGTTTTTGTTTATACGACCAATTCTTGACTTTAGGTGGTATATTCTGAAGATGACCAATTTTTCATTGTAATGTTTATATGATGAGTATGGTATACCATTTTATTACTTGAGCCATGTCAAAACATTTATTTGCTAACAGTTATGATTACAAAGCTTTACTGATTCTAAGCTCCTCTCAGAAGTAGTGAGAGAGATTACTTTAATACCAGTTAACAAATCATTGCGATAATTTGTATGATAGGAGCTATATCACAAAATGTATATAACAGAAAATTAAAGTAAATAAAATTCAACAACAAAAAAACTACATGAAAAACGTTGTGTAACCCAGGTTCCTTGCGTTCAGTTGCCTCAAGCGAAAATTTTTTAGCTAAGTGTATTGTCTATATCTAAGTGTATTGTACCTATAGCTAAGTGTATTGTCAAAACAAAAACAAAAACAAAAAACAAAAAAAGGTGTATTGTCCACGTTAAATAAAGTCTATCTATCTATCTCTTGGTTGTGTTGATCGATCTGGCAACGAATTTATCCAAATCAAAGTCGTCCCGCCCAGGCTGAACAACAGTTCTAAGGGCCTCCACAGACTAGAGATATAGTTGTCGACAACAATTTAGTTTTCGATCATAAAAAGTTGTCGATAACAAAAAAGCTAGTGTGCGAAGCTAGTTATCGATAACTAAGGGCCTTAGTTTAGTTAGTCATCGACAACTTGCTTCACACACTGGCTTTTTTGTTATCGACAACTTTTTATGATCGACAACTATCTCTCCAGTCTGTGGAGGCCCTAAGTCAGGAATATTTTTCTGATTGAACAGAATGAAAAAATTCTCTTATTCGACTGTATTGCGACTATCTCTGTTAAAACCAGTCAAGAAATGTTAATAGATGACAATAATCGCTCCTGGTTCTATTTGAATTCGTAAAAAAAAAATCATTTTAGTCACAAGGATGCAAAATGGAGTATTCGTATCCGAGTTGAAATTTGCCTTTTGTGAATGATTTCTAATGGCCATACTACTCTGAACAATAAAACATAACTTCCATTTTATCAAGTTTACTTCCGTTGCAAGCGTTTTCGTCTAAAATTATTCCTCCAGATGGTGAACAAATGTTACTATGTTGACTGGTTAATACGTTTGTTGTAATAAATACTGTATTTATATGCAAATTTTGAAAAGAATAGTATATTAGCCCCGCACAACCTTCCATCGATGTTTCTTTTGAACGCAGATCTTGTGATGTGAAGAGGGAAAACTGGAAATACCGTAAAAGCTCTATAAGCCCTCGTGAGATAAGTGGGGGCGATTTATATTTTCCCAATGCGGAACTCACGCTAGTTCGACAACATCTGATGCACTACCTTACCCGATGTGCTACGTGAACGATTTGAAAAACTAGGTATATTTTAATTTCTAAGGTAACAAACTGTTTACAGCTGTTATATGAATCGATAGACGGCCGCCATTTTGAAGACTGCTCAGCAACCTGGCAGCATAATCGTGACGTCATTCCGTCCAACCTGAATTGGCGGGAAGCGTAAATGGACGGAATGACGTCACGATTATGCTGCCAGGTTGCTGAGTAGTCTTCAAAATTGCGGCCGCCTTAGTCGAATTTTTCGACACTTTGAAGGCAAATTTCGCGAGATTATGAGGCTCTTTGGAATTCGTCAAACTACGGTCAGTAATTCATCTTCATGTTTACTTTTTAATGGTAGTGAGAAAAAAAAAAAGCGATTTCTGGAGTGACCTTCTGCGATGTTATACCGTTTGGGACTGCTGCTTCAATTTTTGCCCCACCCGCCTCCGATTCGGCGACGACTAACCCTCTTGGTTACTAGAATATACACCTCATTGCTCAGGCAAAATTATTTCTCCTATAACTTAGCTATACCCGGCAATGGGTGCACACACACACACACACACACACACACACACACACACACACACACACACACACACACACACACACACCTTCAATTTGTGACGTAGCGCTCTCTCCCTCTCTCTCCCTCTCTCTCTCCCTCTCTCCACCCAGTAGAATAAATGGCGGCTGACTGAAATACTGGAGGACTGCGATGGACTAGCATCCCATCCAGCAGGGGGAGTAGCAATATATACTCCTAGTTATTTCATGCTACGGAAACCAGGATAAGCTCAAGTGGTGTGGACCAAATGTAGGCTTTACTTTTAACTTTACACCTTAAAAAGATCTAAGACGTTCACTTGTATTTAATGTAGTAGTGCCGCCAGTAACAGCAATGTTAAAGGACGTCACCCCGAGTAAGGCTGTTTTTCGGCCGATTCCAAACATCGGAAATTTTCGGAACATCTTCGGAAGAATTTGGAAAATCGTCGTACTTCTTCGCAGATGGGAAGTTGTTGGGTCATCTTCGGAAGTCATGAAAATCCCAGGATATAAATCTCACGCATTTGACTCAAAAACGTTGGCAGGTATAAAAAGGATGTTTTTGTACTTGCATTAGTATATAGCGCATTAGATGGTAATGTATTAAACACTACGCTGGTATGCTCTATGAACTGCTTCGAAGCAGCATCTTCAAATGACTATATTATTCACACCATCAGAAACTATTGCAGATCAAATACCGATTAATTCTGTACTATTTACAACACATAATTCAGTTTATTTTAACTGTAAATGAAACAGTACGTTCCCGCGGCGTTCGCGGGCTTCAGGCCCGCTCACTTGCGGCAGCGATGAACGTTAGATACTTCTGGGATACTCAGTCCCGGGCACTGTAGGGCTTTCCCTCAGCTAAAAGACCATAAAACATTTACTGACACATTAATAAAGTTTTTTTGATTGAAGGGTTAAAAATGTATGAAGGGTTTCAATGGATGACTCTCCATTGAGAATATTTTGGTTATAAGACTGCTGGAATGCAACAACGCCGTTGATGCTGAGATTGGCCAACATTTTAAGAACATACTAAGGTTTTTTTTATTTTTCAGGGCTTCTGCTACTTCTGCTACTGTCCATTTAATAAAGGGTGTCCGCTTAATACGGTGTCCGCTTAATACAAGTTTGACTGTATTAAATTATAAAAACCCTCTGTCCTGTTACAAAAATTACACTCATGAATAAATAAAGTTTATGTATGTATGAAGCTTCAAAGCCGCAATTGCGATGAATAAACAAAACAAATATTCAAACTATCAGGAGGATCCCCAATAGGTTTGGCGGGATGCGGGATTTGGCTTATTTTTGTGGCGATATTCGGGATGCGAGCTAAAAACAGGAGCGGGAAGCGGAAATTTCAATTACGAGCGGGAGCGGGATTTCGTGTTTTTAAGGGGTCGGGATGCAAGAATCGCAAGGAGAAAAGTAGCGAAATACGGGATTTCAATTTTTACGTGACTGTGTGCAGTTCGTTTATCGTTTTAGCTTTCGTCTTTCATTTGTCACAACTGCATGAATTGACCAAGCGCACAAGGCAGACTGGTACAAATGGATCCTTTGTGTATAGCTGTGTCGGGTTTCAATTAATTAATAGCAAAGGAGCTGTTTTAAATTTATCAACGAACTAATCAAACCTAGAATACAAGATTAAGAAAGGCAATGCGATCACTAAAACAAGTATAACTTCAAGGAACTTACCTTCAGAGATCAGTGTGGATGATAACGGAGTGCGAGCTAAAGCAAACAAACTAATGTACTTCAGTGTTAACTCAGACGAGACTGCCTTACTAAAAATAGAGGGGTTTTGTACAATAGATTTGGAACGCTTTCAAATTACGGTCTGTTAATTTCTCTCAAACAAAACAATTGTTTCTGAATATTATCGCAGAAGCCAAGATCATCAGGCTTAAATAATCGAACTGTCTGCCACATCAACAATGAGTTGTCTGAGTTCTCAAATTTACAAAATGTTGCACGCGATTTTGCACTCCGAAATAAAAGATAGATGTACATCAACCAACATTTCCACGATCAAACTTTGTTTAAGTTTCTATAACAGGAACAAAAGGAGAAACTACTCTTGAAAGAGATGTTGTTACGATGACAACTGCACGTAAACAATCTTCTGGGCTTCTAGAAACTTCCAGCTGTTAAATGGCTTGTTTAAGGGTTCAGCGATTTTCAAAGAAATATTCGTTGCGGGTCAGAAAATTATTAAAGAGGTTTCGGAGCCAGTCCACGTAGGGATCAAGCAATCATGGAAATTGTCAGAAACATCCTTGCCTCAAAAACTATTTCTGGTGAAATGTATTCACGAGCAAGCAATTTGTTAGCAAAATTTAGCAAATGCTGATATTTGTGGGTAAACCAACAGAAACTCGATTGAAATTTGTTTGTCAGTCAAGATAAAACGCAAGTATAGAAAATATTTGAAGGATAATAAACAAAATATTAAACCTCCTTTTGGCTTCAAAATATATTCACTGATAATTGTCCTTAGACATTATCTGTTCCTTGAAGCTCACAGTTTTCGCAATGGAAGATTTAAAATATTATCAAACTTCCGTCTATTCCACCATACCTGCGGTTTCGGTATTCTGGCGATTTTTGACACCGTATTGCGGGTTCTCGAGCGTATTTGTATGGACGGGGAAAACGCTTCGAAAACGATGGTGTGGATGAGGAGCTTTTGATGCGTTTTCGATGAAAACGGAGCGTTTCGAAAACTGAGCGTTATGAAAACGGGTACGTGTGGACGGGGCCAAAGTCAACCTCGTCCCCAGAGCCCACGATTCTTTTGGATGCTTCTAAAGGATCGCGATCTCGCGGGACGAGATTGGGCCTAAGTCTGGAAGGGGCCTAAGTCTTTTATGTGATGTTTATTTTAATAATAACACAGAAACTTGTTAATGTTCAAAATTTTGGGCGGGATCGGGATTTCGACGAAAAGAAGGGCGGGATGGCGGATTAACGAGAAAAAATAGGCGGGAAGGCGGGATCTGGGAACCCTATTGTGGACCCTCTATCAGATCAATTCAACTCAAAATCATAATTTTATTTATTTTACATAAATAACAATTCCGAGTAGCTTGTGTTACTGACTGAACTGAAAATATATTTTTCAATTATAAAGTAATTATTTTCTAATATATTTTTATTTTATTTTGTTAACCCTTTCACTCCCAAGAGTGGTAAGTGCAAAGCTGAGGGGAAAAATCTTGACATTTATTTTTCAAAATTATCAAAACAAAACAGTACCACATGAAAGTACTGCTCGATAGCTTTCATTTGAATGGTCACACACTAGGGTTTCATCCACAGACTTAAAAGTTAGAACCACCTTGTACAGCATAATAAACAGTACCACATGAAAGTATTGCTCAATAGCTTTCATTTGAATGGTCACACGCTAGGGTTTCATCCGCAGACTTAAAAGTTAGAACCACATTTGTTATTGACTCAAGGGCTCACTCTGGGAGTGAAGATGAGTATATCTCATCTAGTAGATGGCTTTCCCTCAGCTAAAACATTTACCGACACATTAATAAAGGTTTTTTTGATTGAAGGGTTAAAATCAAAATGTATGAAGGGTTTCAATGGATGACTCTCCATTGAGAATATTTTGGTTATAAGACTGGAATGCAAGAACGTCGTTGATGGTGAGATTGGCCAAAATTTTAAGAGCATACTAAGGTTGAGAGTCAGTAGTTAAGAACATTTTTATTTTTCAACAAATCCTGAAAATAATTTGTCCTGCAAACTACATTTTTAGTATATGCTAAGTATATTTGAATATAAATGCGGTGTACAACGAGGGTTTACTACTGATAATATACTGAATAATATGCTGAACGTTTCCAGGCTTAATACGTGGCCCAAAAAATAGGGAACATTCAGTTCAGGCTCAGCTTGAGCTCAGTAACAGAGTGTATTTAAAATAGTAACATGTTCCTTTCTTTAATACAGTTCTCTTGTATGTTCTCAATTCAATGTTAACGTTCTCTCGAATATATCTTGAATTTTGTTTACAAAAAGATGTACAAACCCTGTAAATACTAAAGAGCCCCCTCTCTCTCCTGGTAAATCCATGATGGCGGCCCATCAGAAAAAAAAAAACTATAGTCAGTAGCTTGAACTACAAAGATGGCGGATCTCCAATATGGACAGACCTATTGCGATTCCATTCTTGGCGATAAAGATAGACTCATCTTTTCCATATTCGAGCAAAACCACCAGGCGAATGGCCAAGAACACAAATTGACGAACACAATATGTACAATGTTGCGGAAGATTGCTGAAAAGGAGTGAGTTTCAGTCACTGTTCCATAGCACTCCAGATCGATTTCCGCCAATTGCCACGGAGTCAACAAGAGAGTGTAGCATGCCACCACGATCATTCCTGTTCCGAATAATTTGGGTATTCCAATGTCGTGCTCATACTCTTCCAAAACAATGTCGATCATGTCAACGACATCGAAGAGATCTCATAGCCATGTGGAAAGACAACTTGGAAACTAGTTGTCTGTGTTCTTTAGAGCGGTCCGAATCATCTGCAGTGTGTAGCAACAGTAGCAAGAGAAGCGGCGTGATGCACAGAACCATCTTCAGAGTTTTTGGACCAAGGAACCTGTCCATGTTGATGCTGTCTCCAACAACCCCAAAGACGATGCCAATGTTGGGTACCAAGGCGAGGATATACAAACCCCAGATATAAAACGACCAGCTAAGGTTTGCTTCAGAACAAATGCCAACACAGAACCACAGCAACAGTGCTGGGACAAATGTAAGAAGTAGAAAATACCACATAAAATGATAATTCCCTCCATACTCGGCCGGTAAAAAGCTAAAAAGAAGCCCTGAGTTAATATCAGGGCGAAAAAAACTAGACGCCCTACCCACGAAGCACAAGAAGCCATGACTCTAGAGTTTAGAAACCGGGCTTCGATTACAATTTAAAATGTCGTAAAATGTGCTTGCTAATGCAATAACGCATACTACTTTATATGCGTAAACACAGCTAGCGAATGATGTAGCGACACATAGGCTATGCAAATGTAAGTGAAAGGGGTTTCCCCGAAGGTTCGAGAACACGAGAAGGTACACAGTACACCTGGAACTGACACGGACAGTTTTCAACATATAAAAATCGGATGTTACCGGCAAATTCTTGACAGTGCAATTTTATATCTATGACTAAAATTACTTTAAAACGATGAAATCATTTAATACTTCTCACTGAAGCTTTTCCGAGAAAACCATTTAACCGACGCGGCAAATTGTTGACCTATATTTCCGAGAAATGGTTCAGGGGATTCCCCGAATAGTGCTAAAGAAGTGACGTCACGGATGGCGCATCTTTTAACTTTACCCGGCCTGAACAATCAAAATCGATCATCGAAAATCAATCGATAACAATTAGTTAATCAAATTCTACCTCTAATCATTTTGTTTTCTAATTTTCTATTTGAGGTGCTGATCTTGAAGGCAACCTAAAATAAACTATTTACTAACTTGAAGAAAAATCATGTAAATTGTCAAACGAGAAGTTTATTCACAGAACTTTAGTTTATGTAACATTCTAATCAATGATTTACATGTAATATTTCTATGACATTATTTTATAGGATTATTTTTTCTAGGATTAATATGTCCTAGAACAGTTGGTCAAGTGTAGCGAAGACGATCGATCGTTGTGTAATAGGACAAAATACTCCACGATTCGTGGAGATCTCTTCAGCCTGTCCCAGGGTCTTCTCCACGCCTAGCCGCCATCTTGAAAGCGGAGTAGACCCTGGGAACGAGGTTGCTCTTTACTTTTCCTCGAATCGTTAAATAAATCCATCAGAAAAATCGAAAATAATTCACACGTTCATAACAAACTCAAAACTACTCCTTACAATTTAACAATTTAAAAGAAGTCAGAGTTTCTAAATGGTATATATGGTGATATAGCTACTTTAAAAAAGTGTAAAAAATATATTAACAGTTTTTTTAGGTCATCACAGTTTTCTACCTCTAATCATTTTGTTTTCTATTTTTCTATTTCAGGTGCTGATCTTGAAGGCAACCAAAAATAAACTATTACTAAGAAGAAAATCATATAAATTGTCAAACGAGAAGTTTATTCACATAACTTTAGTTTATGTAACATTCTAATCAATGATTTACATGTAATATTTCTGTAACCATTATTTTATAGGATCTTAATACATTTGACTCAAAAAAGTTGGCAGGTATAAAAAGGCTGATTTTGAACTTACGTGGCATAAATTGATTCCTTAGGCATTAATGACAATGGTAATGCATTAGTATAAAGCGCATTAGATGCTAATGCATAAACACTACACTGGATGCTTTGAAGCTTCGAAGCAGCATCTTCAAATGACTATATTCATACGACCAGAAGCTATTGGATTTGCAGATCAAATACCGATTAATTATTTACTATTTACAAAACATATTTCAGTTTTTTAAACTTTAAAAACAGTACATGTATGTACATTATTGTTTCGACAAATATAAAAAACGGGGATCATGCGATTAATTCTCTAGAATATTTTGTTTATAAAATGAAGGAACAGCAAATTAGATTAACAAATAGATCCATAAAAATTGGAAATCAAAATACAGCCAAGTAGTAGTAGTAGTACTACAAGTAGTGTCCTCCCTGTCTAATTTTCTGGTCCCAAACACCGTGCTCGGCCGCGTAGTTGGCGAATTTTCAACAAGGAGAGAATTATTGCGATTCCATTTTTGGCGATGAAGATAGACGCATCTTTGCCATATTTGAAGAAAACCACCGCGCGAATGACCAAAAATACCAAATTGACGAAAACCATTTGTACAATGTTGCGGAGTAATGCAATTCGGAAGCGAATTTTTGGTTTCCCCGAGTTGCTCATCTTGTATTCCGCCATTTGCAAGGGGGATAAGAACAGACTGAAGCATGCCACTACGATCATCGCTGCTCCGAATGCTACGGATATTCCAACACCGTGTTCATTTTCTTCCAAAACGATGTCTATCATGTCAACAGCATCGAAGAGGTCTATGGCCATTTGGACAGACAACGTGGACACTAGTTCTCTGTGTTGGTCAGTTTCTTCCGAATCCCCCGCAGTGTTCAGCAACAGTAGCAGTAGAAGGGGTGTGATGCACAGAACCATCTTCAGAGTATTTGGACCAAGGAGCTTGTCCTTGTCAATTCTGTCTCCAACAACTCCAAACACGATGCCAATGTTGGTTACCAAGGCGAGGATATACAAACCCCAGACATGAAACAACCAGCGAAGTTTTGCTTTAGAAACTATGATGAGATAGCACCATACGATCACTGCTGGGGCAAATGAAGCAGCTACGACACACCAGTTAGAATTATTTTCGTACTTGGCCGGATAAGCTGCTAGAAATCCACCCTGAGTTACTGTCAGGGCAAAAAAAACTACACGCCCTACCCACGAAGCAAAAAAAGCCATGACTCTAGAGTTTAGAAACCGCCGAGTTACAATTTAAAATGTCGTAAAATGTGCTTGCTAATGTAATAACGCATACTACTTTATATGCGTAAACGCAGCTAGCGAATGAGGTGGCGACACATAGGCTTTACATTACAGACATGCAAATGTAAGTGAAAGGGGCTTCCCCGAAGGTTCGAGAACACGAGAAGACACGTGGAACTGACACAGACAGTTTTCAACATGTACTAAATCGGATGTTACCGGCAAATTCTTGACAGTGCAACTTTGTGTCTATGACTAAAATTACTTTAAAACAATGAAATCGTTTAATCGGCTTCACTGAAGCTTTTCCGAGAAAACCATTTAAGCGGCAAATTGTTGACCTATATTTCTGAGAAATGGTTCAGGGGATTCCCCGTTTAACTGTTAAAGGATTGCGCATCTTTTAACTTTATCATGTAATATATTTCTTTCAAGTTCGTCATTCGTATAAATCCGTCCAGTCACTCTTCCCCAATTTTAAACATCCTTGTTCCTTTTTAGTTATCTTTGACGTTTTAACTTTATCATGTAATATATTTCTTTCAAGTTCGGCGTTCGTATAATCTTCCCCAATTTTAAACATCCTTGTTCCTTTTTAGTTTATCTCTGACGTTTTATCGACCTTATCATGAACTTTATTATACATCAGAATAGAGAGTTCTACGGCAAACGGGATAAACCTCATCTTGCAGTTGACTCTCTTTTCATTCTCGTCCCCAGAGGCCACGATCCTTTTGGTCAGCATCAACAAATTGGGACCGTGGCCAGAGGTCTCGATTCTTGGTGCTGACCAAAAGGATCGTGGCCTCTGGGGACGAGAATGCTCTCTTTTATACTTTTTCTCGAATCGTTAAATAAATCCATCAGAAAAATCGAAAATAATTCACACGTTCAAAACAAACGCGAAACTAGTACTCCGGCCTTACAATTTAACAATTTAAAAAGTCAGAGTTTTCTAAATAGTATATATGGTGATATACGACTCCTTTGAAAAAAGTGTAAAAATATATATATACTAGTAATACGTGACTCGCAGGTCCTCGCGAAGCTTTTGTTGCCTAGTAACGGGCACGCTGCGATTTGATCTGCAAGGTTTCCAAGAATCGCTGCAAGGTTTCTGAGAATCGCCGGACGAACGCCGTGTTTTTGCTATGCCACCGGGTTTTGGTTTCGATTGGAGTTCGCTCGTCTCCCGATATCTGTAATAAATTGTAGCGCTCTTGTACTGTTTTCCACACTTTTCCGTCCGAATGATCTGAAACCACCTCGCTTTTGTAGGTAAAATCTTCTTCGCAATATCGGATCGGCGAATTATTTTCAGACACAAGTCTTCACGTCTACAATGAAAACTAAGCCATATGTTGATCGTACTTTGAGAAATTCCTGAGTCGTCTTTCCTTTTCCTGTTGTTGATAACAGATTTAATAAAGCCGGTTTTTTTTTTCACAAATGACCCGTATTTAAATTCGTTCGATAAACAAACTTGGAGTAAAAATTGTTATTCTTCAGCAGCCGTTCCTGTTTCTACATTTACGTGTACTAAGATTACGTCGAAGTCAATGTTATTAAGGGGGTTAATAAAAAGAACGGCCTGGATTCGAACCGAAACAAAAAAAAAGAAGAAGGACCATGTAGGATTTGAACTTTCGCCCTCAATCCCGAAGATCAGATTTAAAAGTTAGCCATTAGGCCACGAGCGCGCCGTGTGACGTCATTACTGTCAACCACGATTTCCACAAACAAACAAATAAATAAATATGATCGTAAAGGCTACACGAGAATTGCTCTCGCGTGAGCTCTTTGGGGACAGAATTATAAACCCCGCTACGCGAGGCCTTCGGCCTCGCTTCGCGAGGAATTAACTTGGGGGAAACTTAACTCTCGAGCAACACGCTTGGCTTGCGGGAGGATAGAAATTTGTCACAAATTTCTGAATACCGGCGATCTACTGCAAACGGACTTCGGACGGACCAAGAACTCTCACACAGGACTTGACTTCAATCGTAGTTTAATCACTTCTCGGCGTACAATAAGATGTACAACTAAATCGCATGAATGTAACTGAATCGAAATTACAGGAATAGAACTGCTCTATTTATACTAATGGTTGTTTCGCTCATTACATCATTCTTGTATCAGCCAAATACATACATTGCATCAGCCAAGTACAAGGTCTAGGCTAAAAATAATATTACAGTAATGTTTCTTTTGTTGGAAAATTGCTGTGTCATGCCACGTTGACTAAGAAAATTGCTTGGCACGGCGTCGACAAAACTTGGATCGGATCGCGGACCGGATCGCGGACCGGATCACGGACCGGATCACGGACCGGATCACGGACCGGATCACGGATCGGATCACGGATCGGATCACGGTTCGGATCAACAAAAAAAAATAAAATAAAATAAAATAAACAAATAAATAAACAAATAAATAAAAGTGAAAACAAAAGTTTTATTAGATCGAGAAAAACCGTGCACTCTGAAATAAAGCGCTCAACAGTGGAACAATAGCTTTCGGTGGTGAAGCACAGTACAGTGGCACTAGCACTGCTGGTTAAAGTAACTACTGTGAACCGAACGTTTTTGCAATGAACGTTAATATAAAATTGAATCTACCATAAACGAATATGAAATACACCAAAAACCTGATGATGTAAAACAATATCTCTTTCCTGGGATACTATACCTTTTAAAGATAAGTTTGGAACATTAAAGTGCCCTTAACCCCAAACATTTTTATTCGTTTAATAAATGTACTTATAATTTAAAACTTAAATGCGAAGAAATTTTCGATTTTCGATTTTTCGACAGTTATAGCGGCTGTGTGACGTCTACCCGGGAACGTTCGACCCTTCGCGTCCACTCATTTACTTCAGAAAGATGCGATACACATCCGAAAAGTGCGCAGAAACGCCTTCCAGGTGCGTTATTGGGCGTTGCAGCAGCACGCCAGATTTAGACAAAGGTATACTATACCATGCATTTTAAAGTGATGGTCGAGAACATACGAAAAAGACGGTGGATTTTGTAAACTCAAATGATATGAGCGAAGTGGGACTGTGGGGAGAGCCATAAATTTGAGAACTCTGGAGTTTGTCCGCGCACTTCCAGTAGACTTCCTAAGGCTATTTTCAAATCTACCAGTCGAAGTCAACTAGCAATTCGACGAAATGTTACCGAAATGTTATCTCTACCAATGACATAGCCGGCAAAATTCAGTAGTACGAGCGTGGAATCCGAGCGTTCATCCGTAGTACCGCGCATCTGTATGGCGTCAACATTTCTTCCTCGTGCGAAGCAATTCAAGATATTTTGATGTAAGTCAAAGACGAATTTCTTTCGAATGACTAAATAAGAAAAATGACAAAATATTTTGACTCTAAAAGTTTTTCTGAAGCCGGGAAATAAGCAGTGCGACAGCCGTGTGTACAGATCGTAACATCAATGGGTATCAATGCGGACCACCGAGGGAACATATCCACTTCGCTTATCGAAGAAGAAAAAGTCATTTATTTCACGGTTTTTACTTGAAAATTAACTTGATTCACTATGATGGTTATTTGGAATAGTAACGACAAACGTTTTGAGGATGTCAAAACTGTAGTGATATGGCTTGTTTCCTTTCAGTTTGTTTTCTGCGGCTTCAATTTTCAGGCCGCACGCGAGCAAGCCGATTTTCAATCGATCGACTGTCTCTTGGCTGCGCCTCAAGCAACTCTTAATACACTTCTTTTATAAACTCTCGATAGACGACCTTTACGCATGGACCAATACATAAATAGAACTGAGCCAAAACAAGCTTTATTGGATGGCATATTGGTAAACTTTAACCTCGCTAAACAGACATCTAGGAAAGCATCTAAACAAAAGCCTCGAGCGAGAATTCTTACAACTACGACGGTTACTTGGATACTAAAACTGACAATAAAATGATGTGTAACTCACGACTTCGTCCATGCATGGCGACACTAGATGCTCGACACGGCAGTGAAAGTACTTTGCAATAGTAAACATGGGTTTTGACAGGAAATCATTTTCAGCGTGGCCTGAGCTCCAATATATGTTACGTTCTTTATTTTTCATTAATATATTTTGTTTTTTCACTTTTATTTGTTTTATTTCTTGATTTGTTTTATTTATTTGTGTTTTATTTTTATTTTTTTGTTGATCCGATCCGTGATCCGGTCCGTGATCCGGTCCGCGATCCGATCCGTGATCCGGTCCGCGATCCGGTCCGCGATCCGATCCAAGTTTTGTCGACGCCGTTGCTTGGCATGACATTTCGATGACATGACATCATGACATTCTAAACCTAACTTGCGCTCGATTCTCGTTATAGAGTGTATATTTCCCTCGTGAATGAAATAATAGTACAATTTTCTCCATAACAGATCTAATTTGAATCATCGGTCAATGTTCAACACCGCAAACTACTAAAAATTTCTGTAGTAGTGTGTTAATCAAAAATTACAATATATATTCAAGAAATACAACAACGAAACTCCGGCCGCCTGACATGTAACAAAGGTAACCAACTCAACACAACATCACTTCATTGTTCCAAATAGTGTCCCAAGCAATTAAATTAAAGAAAGTAAAGAACTCAAATGCACCGTGAAATGCGTTGTATAAATTTAATTGGGAAGTCCTACTGAAGTCAGTTGAAGTTACGATCCACAATTTGGATCCAATCAGTTGGTTTTGATCCAATAGATCTCCAATGCTGATAGAAATATGGCGATGCCGTTCTTTGCGATGAAGATAGATTCATCTTTATGATACCCGAAGAAGATCACCAGGCGAATTATCAAGAATGCGAAATTCACCAAACTCAGCTGCAACGCATTCCAGATAATAGCAAGCCGCTTGCGAAGTCGAGTGCTTCCATTGTCGAGGAGTTCCGTTTCCGCCATTTGCAACAGAGACAACACAAAACTTAAACAAGCAACTGCGATCATTACTATTCCGAACTCTTTCGGAATTCCATAACTGTTTCCTAATTCTCTGTCGTCAAGGACGACATCCAACATTTCGACGCCATCGAAAAGATCTATGGTTATCTGGATAGACAGCTTCTTAGCCAGGTCTCTGTAGGCTTCGTGATCACTCTTGTTCAAATCATCTGCAGTGTTCAGCAAAAAGAGGAATAGAATCGGCGTAATGCACAGAACAACTTTCAAAGTGTTTGGACCAAGGAAGTTTTTCTTGTCGAGGTCGTCTCCGCATGTTGCAAACGTGATGGCTATGTTAGGCACCAAGGCGACCACAACGTACAGACCCCAATTGAAGAACATCCTCAAAAGTTCTGCACCCGTTTTCAAACAGTACAGCCAGTAAAGCAGTGCTGGTAGATACAAAGCTACGACACCAATCCAGCGCAAATCATCTTTGTACCATGCAGGGTAAGCTGCGAAGAAACCACACTGAGTCAAAAGCAGAGCGAAAACTACAAAACGCCCCACATGAAGGAGTTGCAAAGCCATGATTTTACTCGAATTAAAAATGTCGTAAAATGCAAAACGCTTACTATATACTTTATGTGTAAACACGGCTAGCGAATGATGTAGCGACACATAGACTTTTTATAAATATACGTTACAGATATGGAACTTTAAGTGAAAGGGACTTCCCCGAAGGTTCGAGAACACGACGGAAGTCAACTGAGAGACAGTGGCACAGACACAGTTTGCAAGATATTAAAACTAAATCCGGATGTTACCGGCAAATTCTTCAGTGACAGTGTAACTTTGTGCCTATGACAAGCACTTTAAAACAATTGAAATAATGATCTCACTCAATGAAGCTTTTCCGAGAAACGCCGCAGCAAATTGTTGGCCGGACTACAGTTTCCGAGAAATGGTTCAGGGGATTCCCCGAAAACTGTTTAAAGTAGTGACCTTCACGAATGGTGCATCTTTCGACTTTATCATGACTTCAATTTTTTTAAGTTCGTAGTTCGTAATCCGTCCAATAAGTCACTCTTCCCCAATTTTAAACATCCTTGTTCCTTTTTAGTTTATCTTTGTATAGGAAATCGTATGAACGCGAGTGCAATTCGTGATTTATGAGCACGAGTGATGTTTTGAAAGTTCTCAAAATTGCAGGTAAGTTAAAAATTGAAAATAAATCGCGAACTTAACACGAATTGACAGTTTTGGTATCAGTCTGCATTTTATACCCAGTCTGCAATCTGCATTTTATACCTAGTCTGCATTTTATACCCAGTCTGCAGTCTGCAATCTGCAGTCTGCAGTCTGCATTTTATACTGACCGGTCTGAAAATAATTCGCCGATCCGATATTGCGAAGAAGATTTTACCTACAAAAGCGAGGTGGTTTTCAGATCATTCGGACGGAAAAGTGGGGAAAACAGTACAAGAGTGCTAACAGATGTCGGGAGACGAGCGAACGCCGATCGAAACCAAAACCCGGTAGCATAGCAAAAACACGGCGTTTCGTCCGGCGATTCTCAGAAACCTTGCAGCGATTCTTGGAAACCTTGCAGATAAAATCGCAGCGTGCCCGTTACTAGGCAACAAAAGCTTCGCGAGGACCTGTGCGAGTCACGTATTAGTAGTATTTCTTATATTTATATTTCTCGTCACGCAGGTTCGTATGCTGACTCTCATTTGAGGGGTGCACCTCAGAGTACAGTGACCGAGGGGGAGGAGAGATCGATTGTTGTTTCCCCCACTATTAAGGTAATCGGCCGCTTGTAAACTACGTAGGAGTTCTTGTATTAATAAATTAAAATCGAATGTTAACACTCGGATTTTTCGGGTTTCGAGTCACGCAACATTTTTGACCGGGAGGAGACTGGGTTAGGACGTTCGCGTGCGCGCGAAGATGGCCGCTTGCTTGAAAAACTTTGCGCTCATTGTTTCAGCTTTCTTTCTTTCACTGCGGCTATCGTTCCTTACAAGACCGCTTATTTTGAGCAAAACCTCGACCATTTCAACTTCGTTCAAGATAAAACGTTTAAACAACGTTATCTCTAACAGGTAAGCTTGTTTGAAAGAACTGTTTGTCCAGCTTTTATTATGAGTAGAAATAACTAAATAAGCTTACATTCAAGCTGTATCTTATGGGCATGGTGTACATCCAAACCCATGTTCATGCCGAGGAGTATCCCTAAGTATAAAATCCTTTCTTTTTGATCAAACCAAAAATCCCCTGCCCCCCTCCTGACCCTCCCCCAGGGGTGCATTCCATGTACATCCCACGCCAAGAAATTTGACATTGAAATCTTAAAATCTCTTTTGTTTGGGATCTGGTGCTTTCAGGCTGGCCAGTGTCACTTATCACTCATAAATATTTTTTGAATTGGCACCCCTTAAAACTTGAAGCGTGAGCAGGGGCTGATGGAAAGGAGAAAAATAGCTTTTTCCCGTTTCCATCTTTCTTTGCACCCCTGCAATTTTTTTTCTGAGCGGGTGACTGGGGACAAGGCACTGAGTATTTGGTAATATTACAAGACAGTATACGTTACACCTCCACTAACGGCCACCTCTCTATGATGGCCACCTCTACAATGGCCAGGATTTTTTCGTCCCAACCGTACACCAATACATACACGTATACGATTTTTACATGACGCGAGCAGCGCGCGCTACAAAAGTCGCATGCGACAAAATCGTGGTGTCTAAATTGGCCTTATAGTCTCCTTCATTTAATTATGAAATACCTCTAGAGAACATTTTTAATTTAAATACAGGTTAGGTAATACGTCTCGCTCTTTAAACTTTATTTCAGTTATGGTGGCATACTTAGTGCTTACATGAGGTTCAAGTATCCAAATGTGATTGATGCAGCCCTGGCAGCCAGTGCTCCGATATACATGCTTACATTCAAGGGAAGTCAAAGGGAATTCTTCTTTTCTGCAGTAACAGAGGTGATTTAACTACCAATTTAAAGTTATTCAAGGCTAATTTCCTTTCCTAAAATATTAATAATTGAAGGGCCTGGTGGAAAAAGGGCAGTTTGTCAAACCCCCTTTTTCCACCTGGCCTTTCAATTATAAGCCTTGCATCATGTCCTGATGAGAACCCTGAGAGGTTGAAAGTTCTTGACCCAATTCAATAACTATTTCAGTCTCCAAACTGTTTGTACACAATAAATCTAGAAGAAAATAACTAGTAACTGTAACTAATAGCGGGCGCAAGCACTCATTTAAATTATATCTATAAAATTGAATAAAGTTGTTGTTTGTTGTTGTTGTTAATGTTCAAACTTTATTTTTAAACATGTGGTCCCATATTTACTTTTTTAAACTACAGTACTAGTTACTGCAGTTTCAAAAATGTTTTGGACAGTAGGAAGTTTAGTTTTTTTATGTGTTTTTTTTTTCATTCCATTGTTCAATTTGTTTTTCAAGGACTTTTTAAATGCTGACCCTAACTGTCCTGGTTATGTTGTTACTGCTTTTGAAATGCTTGAGATGCTGACAAGGATCAAAAGGTACACAGTGATTTAGTGTACACTGATTTAGTGTATAAAAATACTATAATTATATAGTATTTTTTAGAATGAAAATCAGTGATATTAAAGTCCGAACGATGTTTCGATGACTCCATGTCATCATTTTTCAAGTTCAAAATAATAAATTATAGAATTGATTATATATAGGAAAAAATTGTGTGAATATTAATGGAATTTAGAGATGTTCAGAAAGTATTCTAAATCCATTAATTTCCACACAATTTTTCCTATATACAGTTGAACCCCTATTAAGTGGCCACCCTCGGGAAAAAACAAGTAGCTTCTTAATAAGGTTGGCTGCTTAATCGGGTTTTTTTATATACTGATATCGGGACTTTGATAGCGCTGGCCGCTTTATAGGTGGCCGCTTAATCGGGATTCGACTGTATAATAGGTGGCCGCTTAATCGGGATTTCGGACTGTAATAATCAATTTCTATTTAATATGTATTTTGAACTTGAAAATGATGACATGGAGTCATCGAAATGTCGTTCGACTTTAATATCACTGATTTTCATTCTAAAAATCTTGACTAAACTTTATGTTAATTATTAGACATAATAGAGTACTAAAGTCATGACGTCACAAAAATTAAATTTGCGAAATTATGAAATTTGATTCAACTATTCAGAGGGAGCATGCCAAAAAACCTTCACTTGCCAAAAATTAGCTCTCCATTGCAGTTTGCGGCCGAGATATGGACACTTCAAGTTTTAATTTCTCCGTACAAACCCTTCTAATTTTGCGTCTGTTCCTTCAGTTTAGAAAAAGGCCAAAATTAGAGAGGTTTGTATGGGACGGTACCAAACATTGAACTCTATATCTTGGCCGTAAATTGCAATGGGAGCTAATTTTTGGCAAGTGGACGTTTTTTTGGCATGCTTCCTCTGAATAGCGGAACCAAATTTTATAATTTAATTTGTGACGTCACTTTACCACTCTATTAGTATTCATTTGTGAAAAGATTTTAATTAATGAAGTAATGTGTTTCATATACTAATCATATTGTTTCCAGGTTTCAAAATCTGCCTGCTAACTCATTTGTCATTAATTTTGTTTTGTTTGTGTCTGTGTTTTTGCATTTTTTCCAGGGACTAGCTGAACTTTCAAGGTTGTTTAAGCTTTGCAAACCACTTGAGTCAACAGAACAGGTATAAATTGCTAAAATGATAACTTCTTCCCTCCCCCGTCCGTCCCTTCCTTCCTTCTTTCATCCCTCCTTCCCTCCTTCCTTCCCTCCCTCTCTACAGGTCTCCCTTTTTCCTTCCCCTCTTTCTTTAGGGGTGGCGAATGGTCTTTAAAAAAAATACGGGTCTTGCAAAATTTTAGTCAAAATTCACGGGTCTCGCAGTCTCGTTTTTGAGCGGTTCTGTACGTCTCGTAGTCTTGATTTTTCTGCAAAGCCGTTTAGGAGTCTCGATCTTGGTCTCGCAATAGCTAAAAACTCAAAACTTTCTCGGTCTTGCAGAGAAAAACGCTAGTCTCGCCGTCTCGCAAAGTCTCAAATTTACCATTCGCCACCCCCTTTCTTTCTTTCTTATAAATTTATGTCTTTTTTTTCCAGATCCATCACCTACTAGGTTGGATTCGTAATGCTTTTACCAACCTTGCCATGGGTGATTATACATACCCCACTAACTTTCTTGCTCCACTGCCTGTGAATGTGGCAATTTGTAAAATGATGGCTACTGCGTCATCCAAGCTTCAAGGTCTGGCTGATGTCACAGCAATGGTTTACAATGGCACCAATGGGACACTGACTTGCCTTGATCCAGACACTGAGTACATCGAATGTGCTGATCCCACTGGGTGTGGTCTGGGTCCAGATAGCCCGTGCATTGGACTATCAGGTATTGGACAACACCTTTTGGATTCAGAAAAGTAATAAAACCTTTTCGGAGGCCTAGCATCTCTGTCAAAAGGCCGCTTAATTCTCATTTCCATAGCAATTAAACAGCTAGGGAGTATGTGACCCTCCCTCCCCCTGTGTGCACTGGGTGGGAATTAATCTAGTCCATAACAGGTTACCTTCCAGCATTTATGTCAGGTTAATTGCCCCAACAATTCAACCGCAGCCCAATTCTCCACTTATGGAGATATGACTATTCACCATCACAGGCACTATGAGAGTAAAGTGTCTTTACTCAAAAATACAACAAAATGACCCCACCCTGAACTCATGATCCAGTATCAACCCAGTGCCTAACCATTTGACCACCTTACTACCTCTCTGGCGCAATACATTAGGGGTCATGTTTTACAAAAGTGTTATTGGGTTAGATACTTTACCCAAAAGTCCCCATCTCCCCCTA